>CM029662.1:24276382-24876382 GCA_017311315.1 Dendrocalamus latiflorus
TCACTTAGTGATAAGACCAATAAGAAATCAGTGTGCGCAGTGGAACCGTCCTTCTGGCTGTATGACTTGAGTCAGCAAAAAGAACGCCAACTCTGATTGAACCTCTCGAAGCTCAGACTGTTTCAATGCAGTTGACGGGATTGATACAGCCTGTCGATAGGAATATCAATGTACATATATATGTAACGTGATAAGTATGAAGTAATTATGGGAAGAGTGACAAACCTTGCGATTGGTGACCCTCGAGGAATCGAGGAGTAGTTCCATATGTTGGCAAACGTAGTATCCACATGTGTTGCCCGGCTGCTGCTGGTGGCACTGCAAAAAATGGAATGTGTTAGTTCAAAAGGCATTAGTACCATCTGTTGCATAGGATTAATTAATGTGAAATAGCGAATACCTTAAAATCTCGAACATGTGTCAGCAGGCCGTTGGCCCCGCGCTTCGAGTCACCTCCCTTTTCAATGTACATCGCGAACGCCCTACGTAATTCGAAAAGGTTAACCTTAATCATTCGGAAGGAAAGAAAGAGTACAATGTAGATATGTATGGGGAATATGTGCTTACCTATCGATTACTTGGCTGACAACTGTGAAGTCCATTTTATTCTTACTTAGGGAATCAAGGTAATATACCTTGTTCCATTTTGGTACAATTACTATTAAAATCCAATGAAAGCTCTGATTGAAGGGCATAAGTACATAGTCCTTATTGCGGCAACTCAGCAGGCCTGATGCAATGTACCTCTCGACGAGGGATGCCTCCACGTCGATGGTAGTCTTGGCGACCAATTGTGGGTCCAAGAAACCAGCTGATGAGTTCGATACTCTAGCTTTAATCAGCATGTGTCTATATATACACACGAAAGCAAAAAATTAGATATGGCATTTATCGGTATGACATTAACGGAGACTGTGATTGTACACACTTACAGCGTCCAGCATCGAACGATTGAGACGTCAAGAGCGTTGAGCATGAACAGCTCGAATAAATCCTCAAAGGCGACCACGAATGTACACTCTTGAAGATTGTGGTGTAAATCTTCCTCGGAGAATTTGACAGTGATACTTGAAGTCCGTTCTCCCTCTGGCTTATTGGACTGCTGCATATACCACGTGTGCAATTGCATGCAACTATATGGTAGCTTTTGGAGGGCTTTTTGCTCGAGCAACGGCTCGCCAAGCACGAATTTGCGGGCCAAAGGGTGGTACGGAAGATCATCATTGGTCTTCTTTGCTTTGCCCTTGCTGGCCTTGCTGCCTCGGCTATAGGTCGACTTCACGGAAGTCGACTTTGAAGGTAGCAGCGGTGCAAGTTGCTCTGGCGAGAATAGGGCCCGTGGAGATAGCATCGTTGTAGTATCCGGTGGTGGAACCGACTGGTCTTGTACTGGAGATGGCACCAGTGCATGTTGCTCTGGTCCTGCCACCGGTGAAGAAGCCTCCAGGAAGATGTCGCTTTTGGGCCACTGGATGAATGTTCCAATGGCCTGTCCTAGAGTCACGATCTCGTCGTTGGGGGGCTTCGGTAGCGGGACCACCTCAAAATTGACATACACACCATCCACATTAACTTTTGCGAAGCCTGGCGCTAAAGCTTGGCCGTGCACCATGGCCCCGTTACCAGACGAATATGCCTGGCCCCAAGCAGCGTACAAGGGAATGGCGCCATATCTCACTTGGAGCTTGCAGTTCGTAGGCTCCTACATAACGATACAAAATTAGCTACTCGAATAGGCCTACCAATGGAGCAAGCATTCGAGAGGTAATAATTATTACCAGGATGTGTCGTCCATAGGAAATTTGGACTGGGTATGCGTCGGATTGGACGCGCAGCTACTCGGACGGTTGTGCGGGCTACCTAGCATAGCAGCGGCGGTGGCGGCCTGCTGACTTTCTGTCTGTTTCCGCACCTCTTCTCTGATTACTTCACCCATCTGAGCAAATAGCTCCTCTCGAAGAGATTCCTTGATCTCTTCTCGTAGCTGCTCCTCACGCTCGGCTTTGTTTCTCTTCCTACGCCGATACATTCCGGAGTCATCTTGGAAACCATGTTTCCAAGGAACGTAAAGCCCAAGGCCTCTCGTACGACCCGGGTGCTCCTTGTTTCCCAGGGCCACGGAGAGCATATCATTCTCCCTTGTTCCCTGGAATGATCCCAGGGTAGATTCAAAACTCAGCTCTTCCTGCAAGAGCACGACATGTCATTTCAATTCGTACGAAGTTGTGGAGTAATTACAAGCTACGTAGTTCGATCGAAATCTTACCAGGCGCTGGGACACTTGCTGGTCTGCAGGGTTTCGAAAGGAGACGTCCCCCGATGTCGTTGTAGATGACCTTGCTCTAAGCCAATTTCGAGCGCGGTCATCCGGGATATTGGAAAACGGCGGGGCGATGTCCTCTGCAGCTGCCAGCTCATCCTCCAACCTCCACTGCGGGATTTTACCCGCATACCCAGCTGTGCCAAGTCTGTGGGGGTGCGTGTTTTTGCCTGGAGGGCCTGGTGCGCCACACTTGTACTTTGAATTCTTCGGTCGTTTTCATCGCCTTGAACTCTTCCCATTGTGGTTCCAGGAATTGGTATTTAGTAAAAGGCGTTTCGTCCGTCTCCACGTATTTCCTGACAAGCGTGCTCTTGAAGTTCTTCCATGCTTTGCACGCCGCTTGGTAGGTTTGTCGTTCCACAGCGTGTAAGTGTTCTTCTGGGAAACTCGAACGATGCCAAGATTTCGGTCCACAGCTCACGTTTCCGAGTGTCAGGCACGTTCTTCCACGAATTGTATGTGATCTCAATTCGTTGTCGTGCAACTATTCCGACCATGGTTCGGAATGCGTTTACCGCTTGCTTAGGAAGGATAGGGACCCCAGCTGCGTTTACCGCTGTGATGGTCTGTCGGCTCTGAGGCTTCTTTGATAGCCCTCTTCCTTGGCGTCTTGATGTTGGAGCGGACGCCTCCGGCGATGATGATGAAGAATGCGCGGGTGACATGTTGCTCATTTTGTGGGTCTATTAAGATAAGATGAGAATGTTCAAAGTGAGGAAGCACGAAAAGTGAAACATGATGCTCAATGTTCGGAAGAGAGGAGAGGAGTAGAGGGAAGGGGGAGAAGGGAGGGGGTGATGTGGACACAGAGAGGGGTTATGTGCCTATACTATATACTACATACTATATGTGTATATACATACATATACATATACATACCTACATATATACATATACATACCTACATATATACATATATAATGGTAGCAATATGAAGCAACAAGCAACAAGCATCAATAATAGAATCAATAACAGTCTCAACATGAATATGTGCTCTCAAATTGTAGGGTTGCACAAGATTAATCTTGGCCGTCCCGCTACTAAATCATATACTCTTCCTTGATTGGTTATGCCAAATAATGAATTCAGTATTTTGAGCTCTAGATACAAACTCTAAAATCTCAAGATCAAGATATATTCAGCATGCACATATTCAAACAGCAGTATTCATACAGATCAAGACCACACAAGTTAACTTTGCCCAATAATTCAGTCTTTTAACTTGTCAAGATTAAATCCTAACAGATCAATTTAATAACATGCTATAACCTGAAAACTGCATGAACCGACAGCTATTAGAGCTCAAGCACTGAATGAACCAATCTCAGTATATGATTTTATCATCATCGAGCAACTGTAGTAAACAATTAATGTACCAAATAGCAATATGTACCAAATAGCAAACTAATTAAGCTACTGCAGTAAACAATGCTCACAATGCTCAAAACCCTAGTCCATCACAGAAAGTGCTCACAATGCAGTCGGTAATCGAGGGGAGGTGGCCGGCGAGGGGCTCGGGGAGGCGGTCGACGAGGGTTCGGGGAGGCGGAGGCGACGAGGGGCTCGACGGAGGCAGTCGACGAGGGGCTCGGGGAGGCCGAGGCGACGAGGGGCTCGACGAAGGCGGCCGGCGAGGGGCTCGGGGAGGCGGTCGACGAGGGTTCGGGGAGGCGGAGGCGACGAGGGGCTCGAGGAGGCGGAGGCGACGAGGGGCTCGACGGAGGCGGCCGGCGAGGGGCTCGAGGAGGCGGACCGACGAGGGTTCGGGGACGCGGAGGCGACGACGGGCTCGGGATTTACTTGGATCTAGATCGAATAACTGCGCAGCGCACAGGGAAAACCCTAGCCAGAGGGTATATATAGGGAGGTTATCACAGACGGTTCTAACTCAAAAACCGTCTGTGATATTAATATCACAGACGGTTCCAAGTCTAAAACCGCCTGTGATAGTATAAAATATCACAGACGGTTCTAAGTGTATAACCGTCTGTGATAGTCATATTATCACAGACGGTTTTAAACTTAGAACCGTCTGTTTTATTGATATCACAGACGGTTCTAAGTTTAAAACCGTCTGTGATAAGCCTTTGCGACTGTAGTTATTAAGACAACACCAATAAGCACAGCTGCATTCATATCCACCACCAAACAGCTGCATTCATATACAACACCAACCAGCTGCATTCATATCAACCATCACATGTGCATCACACATATACATAAATGCCAATACTCATATACATTTTGTCACACATTTTCACATATACATCTCAAAATTGACTACATCACACATTTTCACATATACATCTCAAAATGACTACATCATACATTTTCACATATACATCTCAAAATTGTCACACATTTTCACATATACATCTCAAAATTGACCTACATCACACATTTTCACATATAGATCTCAAAATTGTCACACATTTTCACATATACATTCTTATTGTACTTGCTTATTCCTTTAAAAATTAGCCCTTCATCATGATCAATGCGTACGTAACTAGTTCGTCACGTTGTTCATCGTCGACCCTTATGCCATTTCCAAAAGGAGGTAACTCGTCAAATTGATTGTATTCCTCCTCGTCCACTACATTCTCCACCTCGACAATTCTCCTTTTTCCATGAAAGAACTACATGGCGTTTCTTAATTTGCCGGGTCGGTTACATAGAAAACTTGAACAACTTGATTGGCGAGTACGAATGGTTCGTCTTTGTACCCGACACGTTGGAGGTGCACGGTCGTGACACCGTACTTGTCAACCTTCACCTGTGGGAGATGCACCCACCGGCAGCGAAATAAGGGGATCTTGAAAACCACATAGTCGAGCTCCCAAATCTCTTCTATTAAGCCATAGTACGAGTTTCTCGACCCATCGGTACTGAATGCATCTATGCGGACTCCGCTGTTCTGGTTAGTGCTCTTGACATCCTGAGACTGCGTATAGAATGTGTACCCATTTATGTCATATCCTTGCCATGTCACAACTGTAAATGTCGGCCCTTTTGCCAACCATCTCAGTGTCTCACTCGGCGAGCTCCTAGCAATTTGCTCCTTCAACCATTGGTTGAACCAACGGTTTGTGTTGCCTCATGATCCAAACATCCGGCCGCTCTGGATTCTGTTGCCGAAGCACATCCTTGTGCTGGTCCACATAAGGCGCCACTTCAGTCATGTGTTGCAACACCGTGAAATGGGCTTGAGTATACGTGTCCATATCTGGAGTGATTGCTTTCCTTCCGATAGTTCCGAGACCCCTTCAGCCTCCCTTCATGACGAGATTGAGGGACACCTATCGGTTGAATCTGAGCCATATAATCGACACAAAACTCAATCACCTCTTCGCTTGCATAACCTTCGACGATGCTGGCCCTCCGGCCGAGAACGATTCCGTACGTAGGACTTGAGAATTCCCATGAACCTCTCAAATGGGTACATGCTGCGTAGGAATACGGGCCCGCACATTTTTATCTCCCACACAACGTGAACAATGAGATGGACCATGATATCGAAAACGAAGGAGGGAAATACATTTCAAGGTGACATAGAGTCATCACCACCTCGTCCTGCATAGCATCTAGTCCTTCGGGATCGATGACCTTCTGAGCAATTGTGTTAAAGAAATAACATAGCCTCATGATTGTCTCTCGGACTTTGATCGGCAAAATATTTCTAATTGCAATAGGGAGCATCTGTGTCATCAGCACATGACAATCATGAGACTTCATGCCATTTAACTTCAAATCTTGCATCGAAACAAGTTTCTTACGTTGCCGGAGTAACCAGACGGAACTTTCACACCATGCAAGCACTGGCACAGTTCTGTTTTCTCAGCCTTGGACAGAGTGTAACACGCAGGGGGAAGGTACGTTCGTCCATTATCAGTGCTTGTCGGTGCTAACTCAGGCCTGATGTTCCATGTCAGCCAAGTCAAGCCGTGCGTTGACACCGTCCTTTGTTTTATCACGGATGTTCAGTAAGAGACCAATCAAGCTGTCGCACACATTCTTTTCTACGTGCATGACGTCGATGCAGTGCCGAACATCTAGGTACTCCCAATAAGGTAAGTCCCAAAATTGATCTCTTCTTCCAGGTGTTCTTCTCATGAGCCCTCAATTTACGTCCCTTTCCGAGGACAACATCTAAATCCTTAACCATATCATAAACCTCGCGTCCCCTTAAATGCCTTGGAGCTGAACCATCTTCCTTCTCTCCGTCAAATTGTTTCTTCATCTTGCGGTATGGGTGAGCCCTCCGAGGAACCGGCGGTGACGCATGTAGACGGTTTTGCGTGAGTGTCTCAGCCACACACTCTCGGTACCATCTAAACAGTGAGTACAAGCTTTGGCACCTTTTGTACTATGGCCCGATAGGTTACCAAGGGCAGGATAATCATTTATGGTGCAGAACAATAAGGAGCGCAGAGTGAAGTTCTCTCGTTTGTACGCATCCCATACCTGTACCCCTTCGTTCCACATTACTTTTTAGATCTTCCACCAACGGTGCTAGGACACATCGATATCATTCCAGGTTGTTTTGGCCCTTGGATAAGTATCGACAGCAAAATATACTTTCGCTCATACACAACCAAGGAGGAAGGTTATAGATGCAGAGAGTCACGGGCCATGTGCTATGTCGGCTGCTCATGCTACTGAAAGGATTCATTCCATCTGTACTCAGTCCAAACCTTATATTCCTTGGTTCTGCACCGAACTCTGCAAAACTCCTATCGATGTTTCTCCACTGCGCGGAATCAGCAAGGTGTCTTATCATTCCATCCTTCTTGCGCTCCTCCGAGTGCCAACGCAGCAGTTTTGCCTCCTTGGATTTGCAAAAAACCTTTTCAACGGGAATTATAGGAAAATACCATGTCACCTTAGCAGGAGGTCCTTTCTTCGCCTCTGTTCCCTCGCCATCAACTGATTGATTGTTACGTTTGTATCGGGATGCGTTGCACACCGGACATACATGCATGTTTGCATACTCTTTACGGTAGAGGATACAATCGTTCGGGCATGCATGTATTCTTTCTACTTCCATTCCCAACGGACAAAGAACCTTCTTGGCTTTATACGTGGTTTTAGGCAACTCATTTCCCTCCGGAAGCATGTCCGCTAAAAGACCTAGCAGCGCCGTGAAACTCTTGTCCGACCAACCGTTGCTTGCCTTCAATTTCAACAGTTCAAGCACGGCCGACAACCTCGTGTACTTGCATCCCGTGTACAAAGGTTTCTCTGAGTCCTCCATCAAGCCACGGAATTTAACATACTCTCTCTCATCATAGTTCTCTTCAACATCGCGAAGCATCTGATCCAGATTATCATCGTGCAACCTATCCGAATCCGACCCACAATCGACATCAGCCGGCGGCATGTCATTCAGTTCACAGGCGATGTCATTCGGGGGCATATCATTCACTTCACCGGCGATGTCATCCGGCGGCATATGATCATTCACTTCGCCATGACTGGTCCAACACGTATAATCCTTTTTGAAACCCCTCCGAATCAAGTGCGATTCAATTTGCCCTCGGTTCTTAAACATCTTCACATTCTCGCAGTCAGTGCATGGACAGCACATATATATCGCCCCCTTATTCAACATATCCTCCTCGGCAGCTCTTATAAAAGCAGAAACGCCATTAATGTACTCTTCACTCACACGGCTCGCGGCATACATCCAGCTTCGGTCCTACGTTACGTACATATATAACAACTTAGTATTAAAATCTAGATTAACTAATTATAACTACATATATACCGGCCACATTTATTATATTGAGACTTTATTTGCTAGATTCATATTACAAACACAACAGCTATTATATAACCAACAATTTTGCAAATTAACCATCTTCAATAACCACTCATGGATTACTTAGAACTAAATTGTAATGCAATTAAAGAAAAAATAAATTGCATTACTAACCATATCTAGAACAACCAGCAAAGTATGAATCTTCAAAGCTCAATCTCTGCCTCTTCCCACCAAATTAACAAGGCCTGAAATCGCCTAGCTTCCTCCCGAGTGAAAAAGTGCGCAGCAGTGGCTAGATCTGGATCGAAATGAAGACAGATGCGGTCTGAGCAGCGCAATAAATGCCTACTGACATTATCACAGATGGTTTTTAATAAAAAACCGTCTGTGAATTATCACAGACGGTTTTTAATTATTAACCGTCTGTGATAACAAGGTTATCACAGACGGTTTTTATTTAAAAACCGTCTGTGATAATCTGGGATTATCACAGACGGTTTTTAATACAGACCGTCTGTGATACAAACGTATCACAGACGGTTCATAGTTAATAACCGTCTGTGATAATCCATTTTCCCGCCACAAATACCACAGACGTCCTCCAAATTACAACCGTCTGTAATAGTGCTCATTAGAGACGGTTTCACAAAACCGTCTGTGATGAGGCGTCTACTATTAGGCTTTCTGTAGTAGTGAATGCAGTGTATGAGACTAGCCATGCCTGGGTGGGATGAGGATATAGAGGGTTGGGACTATGAAATAGTGGAGAACATACCAGATCAGCATAACAAGTCAGTTGCCCCACATTGTTGTTCACATTACTTATACAAATCATCCAGAAAAGCCAACAAGCTATTTTTAATTAACAGTGTAGATTGTGGTTTCTTCGTCTTCAGCTACATGTGGAATTGGGATGGTCGCCGCCTTGTTAATCCCATAAGTGAGGTAATAATGTTATACAATCCCTTGCTTTCCTTTTTTATTCTATAACAGCTTGCAAGCTTTTTTCTCATTGAAAAGAGTTTCTGTCCTGCAGATTGTTGCACACTTTCTAGATGTTTTATACATTCTGTAGACACAAAGATACTCACCAGCAACCAAAAAAAAAAGAGCAAAGATACTCTTCTCAGTATACTCTTATTTTTTTTCAAAATACTCCCAGCTAGTTCTTTATATTATCATTTTGTACGTGCTACATACTAGTACTTTTCTCACACACTCCATACTAATTTTCTTGTTACATACTCTATACTTCATTGCTGTGATATGCTCCTTTCCAGCAATAAACATACTCCATGAAAAATTTTCAAGTGATATTCCCATTTTTATATACTTCATACTAGTCTTAATTCTGTGATACACTATAGTAACCTTATCGTTGCATACTGCGAACTACATTTCAGTGACATACTCCTTTCCAATCATCAATATATTCTATAGTACATACTTTTTTTAAAAAAAAACTCCCTACTAGCTCTTATGTACTCATTTTTGTATGTACTGCGTACTAGTTATCATATCTTACACACTCCATACTAATTTTCTTGTTACAAACTCTATACTTCATTTCTGTATGCTCCTTTTCAGCAATAAATATGCTCCATAGAAATTTTCAAGTGATATTCCCATTTTTTTACATAATACATACTCGTTTATTACATTTCAGTGACATACACTTTTCCAATTATCAGTATACTCCATAGTAATTTTTTATGTGTTATGCTTAGTTTTCCCATACTTCATACTAATTATTTGAAGGGACATACTTATTTTTTACATAGTCCATATTAGTTTTAATTATTTGATACACTCCATTGTAACTTTATCCATTGTAATAATCTGTAATTCATTTATGTGATATACTACTTTTCAATTATCAATATACTCATTACTATTTCATTTACCATGTTCCACACTGACATATAGGATTTGTACATCTAAGGAAGCAATTCTTGTTGTACTTGTTAACATTCAAAGATAATGAAGGAACCCTCCTAGACTACGTGCGCCAGCAACTTAGTCTTTTTAGGAATTAGAATTTCTAGAAAATACAATCCCACTTTATCTCTTTGTGCTAGCTTGTAAATCTATAGTCAAGTACCATATGCAAGTAGCAATTCTTTTCTACAGAACTCAGACTCCGTTTTCACATTCATTCTAAATTCATTTCAATAAATTCCCTTGAAGTACCTTTCGCAATATAATAAGGATGTCAATTAAGATACACATCTGATTACAAGTCTATGATGCGAACATCTTATATTTTTTTATCAGTATATTGAGTATAGCTCTTTTCATCATGTGCTGAAATCCATTGACGTTGGGGTATATTCGAACAGCAAGAATACGATGCAATCATACCTCATTCCTAGACCAACGACATCTTCCCCCACCAATCAGCTCACCACAGACAGTATGAACCACCATTGTCCCCTCCATTTCCATTCCTCCATGCAATGTATATTCTTCTCTAATCTTCATATTCACGCACAAGAAGCAAAACTACATAAATTTTCTAGTCAATGAGTATGCTTCTGGTTTGTGTCGCCTACTAACTCCTAATTACATGCCGGCCGTTCAAATCATGTGCTTATACTCCCACATGTATAAAAGCTAGTATGATGCTTGCGCGTTGCACCGGGCTTCTAAAAGAAAGTGATACATATTATCAAATGTGATCCAAATTATATAATAAACATTAAAAAGAAAGAGATATCTTATCATCAAGAGTGAGGTTAGCATGATCGAATCTACCATTGCCGAGATCGCCGCTCCAGATTTACCCTCCCTGACCCCGTGGGCTTCGTGGTTTTTTCTCACCTCTGGTGATGTACACCTTGTCTGATATAGTATACTCCACCTCCTGTTTGTTGTCCGTGTCGGTGTACTCTATGTCCCGATCGTCGACCTCAGTGATGTACACTTCCACCTGATCTTAGGATCATTGCTCTCAACACTAGCATTCTCCACCCTAGCGCAGCGGATCCAGCACAAGGTTGTCGCATCTGGATCGAGCGTCCCCAAGGTTGTCGTCGCCGAATCTGGTCATCCTCACCTATACTGCCGTCAGATCAGGCTGTCCTCACAATGAGATATTGGGGGCGACGGTAGATCAAGAACATGGAAGGTGGTGGTGCCGACGAAGGAGAGTCAGAGAGTGAGGTCCTCTACCGTCAAACCCGGCCATCCCTGTGTCACTGCCGCCAGACCCGAGGGAGAAGCCGGAGTCCGCGGGTCTGGTGATCCCTGACCACGCGCAGCTGGATTGGACCATCCTCGACCCCGACGGCACCAGATATGGCCATCCTCGATCCCACCACCATCTTCCTCATCCTCGCTACTGCCTTCTCCTACCTCTTCGAGCCCAGTCACCGCTTGGCGACAACCCTTCTGCTGTCGTGGGCATCGGTCACCAATGTCTGCCGCTCATCGCGGATCTGCCCTTCAAAACTGGCAAGGCGCTGGGTGTAGAGCATGGAAGGAGAGGATCATTAGAAGAGATGATCGGCGTGAGAAGAGGGGGGCGGGGTTGATCAGGATGTGAGCAATAGCGAGATTGTCTAGCGGTTGGGGCCTCAAGGGTGTGGCCCTGTGGAAAAGGAAAAAGGAGCGGTTGGGGTTGTGAGGCCGCGAGTAGTTCAAGGAGGGAGCCGGCTAACGTCGCAGGTCTACATATCGATGTATGTCAAGAGGAGATTGTGGGAGTGCGCTATGGTAGGAAGAAGAGAGGGAAAGATGGTGAACTAACAAACTTCTCTTTTATATTAGTAGTAGAAATGATTCAAACTGTTAGTTTGTGCATGTAGTCGGAAAAAAACTAATAGCTTAATTAAATCATTTGGTTTACACGTTTGTTCAAGCCTACTAATGGATGTATTTATTTTAAAGCCCCCGTTTAGCTTTACACACCTCCAATAAACTGATCTAACGGTGGGAGGTATGAGAGTACATATTCCCGAGAATACGAAATAGGCTTTATATATATGGTGTATATATATATGTGTATGTACTGAGAGACCAGGTGGTCGTGACTCCATGTGAATGATGAGTAATTGACAAAGGTTTAGGATAGTCGAGTTTGGTTTGAGTGGTTCGGAGTCGAGCCGTTGCGTGGCGCAATCGGGCTCGGTCGGACTTTGGTCAAACTTGGTCATTTAGGCTTAGGATGTATATTCTAATGTTTCGACAGGTTTGGACTTCGTCTGTGGTAAGTGTGATGGTATTACGCTTTCATGTGTCGAGCGGTGCTATTTGACGTGTTTTCTTGTCTGTTGACTGCAGGACGTCGAGTTGGAGTCGTGGCGAGACACGGTGGACCGGACTAGGCGCAGGTGGCGCTGAGGTCAGAACGGTCGGGATGTGTCGAAGACGATGTGGACTCGAGGTGGTTGCGAGGCGTGCGAGGCAAGGAGCGCGGAAGCTTCCCGGAAGGTGCAGGAGGGGCGAATCGGGAAATTCGCAAGGCTGCACGAGCGGGAGCGGGTCCGTTGGACATAGCGGGCGTAACGGGGCGGAGACCCGTTAGCCAAGCGCTATAAAAGGAGAGGAGGGGCTGCATGCCCACTTGAGCACTTGTGATAGAATTAGGGTTTTAGAGTCAAAAGAGGCTTTAGGAAGGTTGTTTCCTTTAGCTCTTTAGTTGGTGTGAGTTGGTGGTAGAGGCAGAGTGTGCTCCCTCTGTGTCTCTACGATGGTTTCTATGTGAGTCTCCTCTCTTTGTGTGTTTTTCCTCCCAAGAAGTGGTGAGATTCTTGGTGTCTTGAGGATTGAGAGGAGATGAGAGATTGTAATCACTCCTCTTGTATCAATCGGGGTATGGGGACGTAGCTCAGTTGTAATCCCTGAATAGTTGGAATGAAATCTGAAGTTTGTGCTCTCTGTTCTTCGATGCTTGCATTTGGTGATTTTTGAGTTCTTGATTTCTTGTGGTCTGGTGTTGGAGAGTGTTAAAATGGGTTGTTTCATGTTGGGATGTGGCCCAAAGATCATTTGATCAGTAGAAATCCCAACAACCCATCTTTGATTTCAGTTTTACTCTTTGGACCTCCCCTATTCTTCATTCCAGTTTCTAGGGTTTTAAGGTAGATCTTGATTCCCTTGAGGAGTTCATCTTATTTTTGATCTGAGAAGTCCATTTGCTATTGCTAACATACCTGCAAAACCACATGTGCAATGGACTTATGATCATGGAGTAATTTGAGCTTGTGTGCTCCTCTCTAAAGTTTCAGTCATTTCTAGGGTTTAGGTCCAGATCTTGTTTCCCTTGAGGAAGTGACTTGATTTTTGGGCTAAGAGGTCCTTTGGTTATTGCTTCCCTGTCTGCAAAGTTTCATAGCCAGAGGATCAGTGAAGAGATGGCAATTTGAATCTTTGAGATGCTTCTGTTCAAGTTCTCAGTTTCTAGGATTTTTAGTGCATATCAAGTTTCCCTTCACAAGAAAGCTTGAAATTTGGTTTGGAGGACCCTGCGACTATTGCTAAAGTATTCCCAAATTTTCATGTGCAATGGTTCAAGGGTTTGGGAAAAATTTGATACTTGGTCCAGCTCACTGAAATTTTTCAGTTTTGTCTCATTTGCTGAAATTCTTGCTCATGAATTGGATTTCCTTGGTTTTTATGTCCCTCTGACTATTGTATTCACTTCCTAACTCTTCTTGTCCAAAAAGAATAGAAGTATCTCATTAACTCACTTGGTTTGGGCAAGTAAAGGGAAGTTTCAAACTGCAGTCTGAAATTTCAGGGTGCTTCTGTTTGTCTTTTGAAGCAGCAAGCTCTCTTTGTGAACTGCACTTCTTTTTGTTTGCCTTTTGCAGCAGCAAGCTCTTTTTGTGAACTGCAATTTCAGGTTTCCTGCTGCCCAACTGTGTGCAGTCCTTTCAGCCTTTTGTTTGATCTTCCTCTCCAATCTGCTCTCATTTTCGGCCAGCTTTTTAGTGAGTTCTCTGCTGCTTGCCGTGGCAGCAAAATCAGCATAAATCCTTGCCGTGGCAGCCGTGGTAGCCCGCTTTCTTTGCTATGGTAGCAATTCCAGTTGATTTCTTGCCGTGGCCAGTTTTTGTAGTCTCTTTCTCTTGATCCTTTTTAGTCTCTTGTCAGTTTGGTTTTAGGCTTGAGTGAGCAATCATCTCTTCTTGTTCATAGCCTTTATAGCCATCGGAGAGTAGAGATTTTTGCGAATACTTTTAGGGGGCGTTTTTAAAAGTCGACATTCACCCCCCCCCTCTGTCGCTGATTTCGATCCAACAATTGGTATCAGAGCCAGTTAGCTCTAATTCATAGATCTTAACCGGTCTCAAGAGCCATGGCGACGGACAAGTACTCCACCAAGCCGCCCGTTTTCGATGGCATCGATTAACCCTTCTGGAAGAGCCGAATGGAGACATACATCCAGGCTCAGGGGTACGCCATCTGGCGGAAGGTGAAGGTGCGATATGTTGTTCCTGCCGATGAGAACATCAACGTGGCAAACATGCCCGATGTTGAGGCAAATGCGAAGGCAAGGAACATCATTATCAGGGCTTGAGCAGAAGCGAATTCGATCGCATCTCTCACCTGTCGTCCGCCTACGATATCTGGGTGACCCTCGACGCATACCATGAGGGCACCACCCAGATCAAGACGGTTCGACAGGACCAGTTCAAGCGCGAATACAACAAATTCGAGATGCTTGCTGGTGAGTCCCTGGACGAGTGCTTTTCGCGATTTCACAAAATCTTGAGCAACCTCCGAGCGGTCGGTCTCACATACCCCGACTCGGACAACGCTCGTCAGATGCTCGCGGCACTCGATCTGCGCGTGTGGGAGATGAAAGTGACCACCATCAAAGACACGACAGACCTCTCGACCTTGACTCTTGACGCGCTGTACTCGCGCCTCAAGACTCACGAGATTGACGTTGTCTCTCGTAGGTCGAAGTCACAGTCGATGGCTTTGGTCACCGATCCCAGTTCAGCTTCTGGTCTCTCTTCTGATTCTTCTTGCGGTTTCTCCCTTGCTGCTCTCTGTGACATAACTGATGATCAGTTAGAGCAGCTTGCGGATGATCAGCTGGCCCTCCTAGCCCGAAGGTTTTCCCATGCCTACAAGGGTAGGAGAGACAGAAAGAGAGGAGGACCAGTCATTGCTTCGAGTGTGGTGGCCCCAACCACATCGAGCAAACTGCCCCAAGCTGGGAAGGGTAAAGTGACTACGGCGGTTCGGGCAAGAACGACTACACCGACAAGAACCGCAACAGAAGCCTCAGCTGCCGGGAAAGAAGAAGTTCCGCAACTTCGGGAAGGCCAAGAAGCTCTTCCACCGCGTCCTCACCGCCTTCGACGACCTCGACCTCAGCGAGGTGGAGGGATGGAGCGACGACGACGGGACGGGTGACCAAGAGCCCAAGGATGGCGGCGACGACTTCTCCGGCATGTGCTTCATGGCCCTCGAGGGCGAACTCAGCGACAGCGAGCTGTACTCCGACTCGGACGAGGTATGTCCCACCTATGACCAGCTCAATCATGCTTTTCTTAAGCTAGGAGGTTTTCATGCTAGAGCTAGGCTAGGTGTGCGAGTTAGAGAAGGAAGTAGATAGACTGTCACGGGAGATTACTTCTCTTACATCTGCTCCCTCCCGTGATGATTGTGATACATGCTGCTTTGCTGGTGATATGGAGAAATTAAGGACCTCGCATGATAGTGTGTCCTCGAGCTTGATTTGTTAAGGTGGAGAATGTTAGTCTGCTTGCTGAGTTAGAGTTGAGTAGGATGGCACCTACTTACTACTGATGAGACTACTTCTCCACCTCATGTGAGGATAAGGACATTGCTTAGAGGATTATGCCATGCTCCTTGATCTGCCCGAGTCTTGTGAAAATTGCAATAATTTGAAGATGAACCTAAAAGGCAGATCATAAAATTGCTGAGTTGTGCTTTACTTGAGCCATTGATTCATGTTGAACTGTCCTAATTAACTGCTGAACTTGAATCTGTCTCAAAACAGTTTCAAGAATGATTGACAACAATAGATGGCTCAGTTGCTTCTAAGGACCCTGTTAGCTCACCATGCATTAATTGTAACAAACTAAAATCTGACTTGATTCATTGAAGAAAATGTGTGAAGCTAACTAAGGATTACTAGAGAAGCCACAACTCTGTGATGTGATTGTGAGGGGGGAGAAGCCCCAGGGTAAGGTGAGACGCTAGCGACGTGAACCAACCTGCTAGCAGTAGGACTGTCCATTCAGAGTCGGCTGTGCGTGCACAAGCCATTCTTCCTCTGCTTGGTTCTTCATCTGCTTCCTTACCTCCTGCTGTTCCCTCTTCCCCTGCTCTTCTTGCACCTCTCTCTTTCGGGAGTGTCAGTATCTTATGAACACTCTCGAGAGATTTGTAGGAGGCAAGAAGAAGCTTAATCTTATTCTAGACCAATCCAAGATTTGCAAGTTCAATCAAGGTCTAGGATATGATTTCTATGAGGATATGAGGAAGCATCCACCTGCTATTCTCAGACCCATAGTAGGAGGTGTGATCGAGGTGAGCCCAGATCTGATGAGGTAAATTCAAATCAGCGGGCTTTGTCCAAGGGATCTCTGACAGCAAGGTGATTCCACCTGTTGCTTCGGCCTCTCAGAAGGCGAAGCCTCCGTGCTACTTCCACCTCTCAGAAGGTGAAGTACCACTGCACCTTCTGTCAGAAGGATGGCACTCGATCGAGAGATGCTTCAGGCGCGCCAGGATTGCGCGTAGAGACCGTGCAGAGCACTTAGGCGTATTCAGGGTCAGCCCCAGATCCTGAGTGCACCTAGACTAGCACGAGGTCAGGTTTGCTTTGACAGGTTTGGGCAGCATCGAGGACTTGGTTTTTCTGAGTCTTCTGGTTTTCGTCCTCATGCTGCTTGGTCGTGACTTCCGCCGTCCTGAGGGTACATCTCGTTTCCCCCGTCGAGACAGTTACCCACGGCGTGATCAGTGTTGCCGGTGTTCCGACTCGCTCTCCCGTAGCAGTCGGACCCCGCAACAGCTTCAGGTCTGCTCACAGACCTTCTGCTTCTTTGAGTCACGGAGAGCGTAGGGTAGATAGAGGTCAGTCGTGCTTGACTCGACGTGTTCAGTATTGGGTGCCAAAATCACTCTTGATTTACCCCAGTACTGAGACTTTACTCTCTGTTTGACTCAGGTTCGCCGGGCAGGGAAGGGAAAGGTTTGGCTTGTAGACTCCGGTGTTCTCGTCATATGACCGGAGATCCCGTTGGTTTTCTTCCCTGCCCGCGCTCCAGGTGATGAGACGATCACCTTCGGAGATGCTTCATCTGGGCGCGTCATCGCCAAAGGTACTGTGCGCATTAATGTCTTTATTCTTAAGATGTTGCCTTGGTTAGTAAGCTGCAGTACAATTTGCTTTCGTTTCTCAGCTTACCGATGACGGTTTCGAGGTGAGCTTAAGAAAAACAATTGCAAAATTCTTGATTCTTCGGGTAGTCTGGTTTGCGGGATTTCTCGTTTTGGGAGGATCTTTCGTGCTGATTTTTCTGAGTCTTCTGGTGATCCTCTCAGGTGTTTAGTTGCTTCTGAGTCCCGCGACCTCTCTTTCTGGCATAGGAGACTTGGTCATATGGATTTGACCATTTGACCCGAGTTAGCGGCCACGATCTCATTCGTGGTCTGCCGAAACTCAAGATGGTCAAAGATCTTGTTTGTGCTCCATGCCGGCACGGCAAGATGGTTGCCGCTTCTCACCCTCCGGTCACAGTTACTATGACCGATGCACCGGGACAGCTGCTCCATGGACAGTTGGACCAGCTCGAGTGCAGTCAGCAGGAGGGAAGTGGTATGTTCTTGTGTGGTCGATGACTTCTCGAGGTATTCTTGGGTGTTTTTCTTAGCCTCGAAGGATGAGACATTTTCACATTTCCGAGGTCTTTTCAGTAGGCTTTCTGTTGAGCTCCCGGGTGCCTTACGAGCGATCCGCAGTGACAATGGCACGGAGTTCAAGAATTCCTCGAGAGTTTCTGTGGTGAGACAGGTGTAGAGCACCAGTTCTCTTCTCCGCACGTCCCACAGCAAATGGCGTTGTGGAGAGGAAGAACCGTACCTTGGTCGAGATGGCCAGGACGATGCTTGATGAGTACTCTACACCGCGGAAGTTTTGGGCTGAGGCTATAGCCACCGCGTGCCATGTCTCAAATCGAGTTTCTTAGGGCACACTTGCACCGCACTTCTTATGAGTTGAGATACGGGCGAAAGCCCAGCGTCTCTCATTTTCGTGTGTTTGGTTGCAAGTGCTTTATTTGAAGTCCGGGAACCTAGACAAGTTCGAGTCACGTTCTTGTGATGGGATCTTTCTAGGTTACTCGCCTTCTTCGCGGGCTTATAGGGTCTGGAACTGCGAGTCTAGCAAAATGGTAGAGACCTGTGAGGTGACCTTTGACGAGGCCAGTCCGGGGACTAGGCCGATATCTCAGGTTCTTTAGAGCAGTCCGAGACCATCTTGTGGATGATGAGGACGATGGAGACGAGGTTGTCTACCTGATCCAGTCCCTCATCCCCTTGAGGTGCCGTCTTCCACCGCACCTCAGGTGATCAGCCCATGCCTTCTGCTTCCTGGAGCTAGTGGCTCTGTTCCTACCTCGTCAGCTCACGAGGTAGAGGCCACTTCTTCATCTCATCCTGGACCTCCTAGACATATCCAGAAAGCTCATCCTTCAGAGCAGATGATTGGAGACCTTTCGAGCGTGTTACCCGCTCAAAATCTGGCTTATCTCAATTCTGTCTCCATTCTGCTTTCATTGCCTCCTTTGAGCCCAAAGATGTTTCTCATGCTTATCTGATGAGTCTTGGGTCAATGCCATGCATGAGGAGCTAGAAAATTTCGAGAGGAACAAGGTCTGGTCGCTTGTCGAGCCCCCGCGAGGTCACAATATTATTGGGACTAAGTGGGTGTTCAAGAACAAGCAGAGCGAGGATGGAGTGGTTATTCGAAACAAGGCTAGACTGGTAGCTCAGGGGTTCTCCCAGGTTGAGGGTCTAGATTTCGAGGAGACCTTTGCCCCTGTAGCTCGACTTGAGCCATTAGAATCCTGCTTGCCTTTGCAGCTTCTAAGGGTTTCAAGCTTTACCAGATGGACGTCAAGAGTGCCTTTCTCAATGGCTTATTGAGGAAGAGGTCTACGTCCGACAGCCTCCTGGTTTCGAAAACCCCAAATACCCAAACCATGTCTTCAAGCTTTCCAAAGCGTTGTATGGACTTAAGCAGGCCCCAGAGCTTGGTATGAGAGGCTTAAGTCCTACTTGTTGAGTCATGGGTTTGAATGGGTAAAGTTGACAAGACCTTGTTCATCCGCCGGCATGGCATGACCTTCTGCTCGTCCAGATCTATGTCGATGACATTATCTTTGGCGGCTCTTCCCATACTCTGGTTTCACAGTTCTCGGATGTCATGAGCACCGAGTTTGAGATGAGTATGATGGGGAGTTGACCTTCTTCCTTGGCTTCCAAATCAAGCAGACTCGGGAGGGTACATTTCTTCATCAAGGAAAGTACACTCGTGACCTCCTGAGACGCTTCGACATGAGTGATGGTAAGCCTGTGTCGACTCCCATGGCTTCTACAGCCTATCTTGACCCAGATGAGGATGGCGAGCCAGTTGATCAGAAAGAGTTCAGAAGTATGATCGGCTCCCTTCTTTACCTCACTGCCTCGAGACCAGACATACACTTCTGTGTGTCTGTGTGCTCGTTTTCAGGCTTCTCCTCGCGTATCTCACCGCCAGGCGGTGAAGCGCATCTTTCGGTACCTTCGAGCTACCATTGACTATGGTATCTGGTACTCTTCCTCATCCTGTCTTTCCTTGAGAGCCTTTCGGATGCAGACTTTGCTGGCTGTAGGATAGATAGGAAGAGCACTTCGGCACCTGCCAATTCATTGGCACTTCTCTCGTTTCCTGGTCTTCGAGGAAGCAGTCCGGTGTTGCACAGTCCACTGCAGAGGCCGAGTACGTTGCTGCTGCCAGTTGCTGCAGCCAGGTACTTTGGATGGTTTCGACCCTGCGGGACTTTGGGTTAGCTTAGACAGTGTTCCACTCTTTTGTGATAACACGTCTGCTATAACATTGCTAAGAACCCAGTGCAGCACTCTCGGACCAAGCATATTGATATTCGCTTCCACTTCCTTAGAGACCATGTAGAGAAGGGTGACATAGTGCTCCAGTTTGTGGAGAGTGACCACCAGTTGGCTGATATCTTCACCAAGCCTTTGGATAGTTCGAGGTTTTCAGCTCTGCGGGGAGAGCTTGGGGTGGTTTGTCCTTACGGACTGTAGTGAGGGGGAGCTTGGGCTTTACTGCTTTTATATTAATTATGCTTCTGTCTCATTTCTGTTGCATTGCACTGCGGGTGCATTGGGTTAGTCCTTCTAGCATAGGTTAGAGTGCTTCTCTGTGTTGAGTTGCTTAGACTCTTACTCTTATCTTGTGCTTCCAGGATTAGCTATTTCTTATCTCACTAGGTGAGCTCACTCACTTCTTGTAGGTTCTAGCGAGGGTTGGGCCACCCTCGGGTAGACAGGGTACGTGTTTGCTCTCTAGTGTGTGTTACGATCAGCTGTTAGTCCTGGAGTCATTGGGGTAGATGAGAGTCAGTTTAAGCCATAGTTGCTTCTATATTTTCTATGCTTTAAGGACTGCCTGTTTGGTTTTCTTTGCCAGCTTCTCGATTTTATTGCTTTGGTTCAGGGGGAGTTCATTTGGGAGCTTCTGAAGCTTAATTTTGACATAACTCAACTTGAACTAAAAGTTGCATCTAATGTTGAGGGGGAGCTGGACTTTTTGCATTTTCAGCATTCTAGCATTATAATCAATCTGCATTGAGCCTTGATTATTATCCTGTTATGACATGCTTCAATGCTTTACACCTTGCCATGACTTGTGCTTAGCTTGCTAGATTTATCATGACTTCATATGTGTAGACTAGCTTTCTGCCATGATAAGTTAATTAAAATTGCTCAACTTAAATTAAAACTTGTCATGTTAGCACTCGAGATTAGTCTTGCTTGAGCTATCCCTTTATGATTCATGCCATGTCAAATAGGCTGAGTTGAGTCTTGAATCTAGGTTGAATCTTAGATTGAGCTATTTTAGCATCTTGATACATCATGAGTTAGCACAATCTGTTAAAAAGCAAAAGGATCTCTTTTTATGTGCGAAAAAACTGATTTCACCAATTCTTTCTCATGAGACGGCTTGCCATTGCACTAGGCATGAACTCAGGGGGAGTTTTGGATGACCTGGACTATCTTCTTAAGCTTCTCGCTTGGAGTAGTCGCATAAGGCTTGAGATCTAGCACATGATAAAATTTTTGGTTGGAAACAGCTATAAGCTTTAAAAGAAAATATGTCATATGATGCAAGATTTGCTTAATCACCTAAAGATGAAAAGTGCTTAACCAAATGATAAACTCTTGAGCTTGTAGCACTCTAATTGACTCAACACTAGCTTCTTGTTTCCGCTTAGCTTATTGACATGGCCTGAGTCATCCTTAGATATCTCTAGTTAGACTTTGCTCATTGATGACTTGACTTGCTCACTAAATGCATTACATTTCAGATTGTCATCTTATGTGCTCTAGCTGGCTTATATATATGTTGTCATGATCTAGATAGCGTTTTATTGAGTTATGGCTTGGTGTATTACATTATGGTCATATGGATAATTCTCATGGCTCTAAATGCTTAAATAAACAAACTTCAGCCATATTCATCCATTGACATGTCATATTCTCTCTTGCATCTTGATGTGTTTATTGCCAAAAGGGGGAGAATAGAGAAGAAAAAGTCTGTTGGGAACAGTTTAGAGCTTTGGAGATCAATTTGCTCTTTCAGTTGTTGCTCTAGTGTTCCTTCTGTCGACATGGTCATTAGCTTCATTCTCTTCTTTGGACCATGTTGGATTCTTCAAAATCAAACTCAACTTCATGCTTTTTCTGAGTTTGTCAATATACTCATCAAGGGGGAGATTGAGAGACCAGGTGGTCGTGACTCCATGTGAATGATGAGTAATTGACAAAGGTTTAGGATAGTCGAGTTTGGTTTGAGTGGTTCGGAGTCGAGCCGTTGCGTGGCGCAATCGGGCTCGGTCGGACTTTGGTCAAACTTGGTCATTTGGGCTTAGGATGTATATTCTAATGTTTCGACAGGTTTGGACTTCGTCTGTGGTAAGTGTGATGGTATTTACGCTTTCATGTGTCGAGCGGTGCTATTTGACGTGTTTTCTTGTCTGTTGACTGCAGGACGTCGGTGGAGTCGTGGCGAGACACGTGGACCGGACTAGGCGCAGGTGGCGCTGAGGTCAGAACGGTCGGGATGTGTCGAAGACGACGTAGACTCGAGGTGGTTGCGAGGCGTGCGAGGCAAGGAGCGCGGAAGCTTCCCGGAAGGTGCAGGAGGGGCGAATCGGGAAATTCGCAAGGCTGCACGAGCGGGAGCGGGCTCCGTTGGACGTAGCGGGCGTAACGGGGCGGAGACCCGTTAGCCAAGCGCTATAAAAGGAGAGGAGGGGCTGCATGCCCACTTGAGCACTTGTGATAGAATTAGGGTTTTAGAGTCAAAAGAGGCTTCAGGAAGGTTGTTTCCTTTAGCTCTTTAGTTGGTGTGAGTTGGTGGTAGAGGCAGAGTGTGCTCCCTCTGTGTCTCTACGATGGTTTCTATGTGAGTCTCCTCTCTTTGTGTTTTTCCTCCCAAGAAGTGGTGAGATTCTTGGTGTTCTTGAGGATTGAGAGGGAGATGAGAGATTGTAATCACTCCTCTTGTATCAATCGGGGTATGGGGACGTAGCTCAGTGTAATCCCTGAATAGTTGGAATGAAATCTGAAGTTTGTGCTCTCTGTTCTTCGATGCTTGCATTTGGTGATTTTTGATTTCTTGATTTCTTGTGGTCTGGTGTTGGAGAGTGTTAAAATGGGTGTTTCATGTTGGGATGTGGCCCAAAGATCATTTGATCAGTAGAAATCCCAACAACCCATCTTTGATTTCAGTTTACTCTTTGGACCTCCCTATTCTTCATTCCAGTTTCTAGGGTTTAAGGTAGATCTTGATTCCCTTGAGGAGTTCATCTTATTTTTGATCTGAGAAGTCCATTTGCTATTGCTAACATACCTGCAAAACCACATGTGCAATGGACTTATGATCATGGAGTAATTTGAGCTTGTGTGCTCCTCTCTGAAGTTTCAGTCATTTCTAGGGTTTAGGTCCAGATCGTTTCCCTTGAGGAAGTGACTTGATTTTTGGGCTAAGAGGTCCTTTGGTTATTGCTTCCCTGTCTGCAAAGTTTCATAGCCAGAGGATCGGTGAAAGATGGCAATTTGAATCTTGAGATGCTTCTGTTCAAGTTCTCAGTTTCTAGGATTTTAGTGCATATCAAGTTTCCCATCACAAGAAAGCTTGAAATTTGGTTTGGAGGACCCTGCGACTATTGCTAAAGTATTCCCAAATTTTCATGTGCAATGGTTCAAGGGTTTGGGAGAAATTTGATACTTGGTCCAGCTCACTGAAATTTTTCAGTTTTGTCTCATTTGCTGAAATTCTTGCTCATGAATTGGATTCCTTGGTTTTTATGTCTCTCTGACTATTGTATTCACTTCCTAACTCTTCTGTCCAAAAAGAATAGAAGTATCTCATTAACTCACTTGGTTTGGGCAAGTAAAGGGAAGTTTCAAACTGCAGTCTGAAATTTCAGGGTGCTTCTGTTTGTCTTTTGCAGCAGCAAGCTCTCTTTGTGAACTGCACTTCTTTTTGTTTGTTCTTTTGCAGCAGCAAGCTCTTTTTGTGAACTGCAATTTCAGGTTTTCTGCTGCCCAACCGTGTGCAGTCCTTTCAGCCTTTTGTTTTGATTCCTCTCCAATCTGCTCTCATTTTCGGCCAGCTTTTTAGTGAGTTCTCTGCTGCTTGCCGTGCAGCAAAATCAGCATAAATCCTTGCCGTGGCAGCCGTGGTAGCCCGTTTTCTTTGCCGTGGTAGCAATTCTAGTTGATTTTCTTGCCGTGGCCAGTTTTTGCAGTCTCTTTCTCTTGATCCTTTTTAGTCTCTTGTCAGTTTGGTTTTAGGCTTGAGTGAGCAATTATCTCTTCTGTTCATAGCCTTTATAGCCATCGGAGAGTAGAGATTTTGCGAATACTTTTAAGGGGCGTTTTTAAAAGTCGACATTCACCCCTCTGTCGCCGATTTCGATCGAACATGACATATGTATTTATATACGTACGTGCGTACATATGTCGTGATTGTCAAGCAGGAAAGGAGCGCCGTCCAAGCTAAACCGATCAGATGAATCGGTCCCGTTTTTCGTTCATATGCATCGCTGAGACGGATCGCTAAAGCCAAAAACACACCAGTAAAATCACGCACCGTGGCCCTCCGACTTACACATGTTACGCCAATCGTCAATCTTTCACATGCCATGACGCATATGTAGACAGAACTGGGGTGAGGAAAAACGGTAGTGAAGTCACTGTCCTGACAATTGTCATCATGAATGCTACAACTAAACTATAATCTAGAACGTGATTTATTCAGAGGTGAAGAATCTTGAACGGAGACGAAAATAACAGCCCAGCAGACACACACCGGTGACCGGCCACTCATAAGTCTGCCGTTCAAACTTCGAAGTCGCGACTGACTTATTGGAAGGGTAGAGGCTGCTGTTCTCATCTTCCTTTAAGTACACACTACACAGATATTACATAGAGTACGTATTTCGTTAACATCTTTGGTCCATGGCGACCACGCTTCCTTGGGCGTCCTGCTGTTGCTGCCGCTTATTTCCCTCCATGGATCTCTCTCGCAGCATGCCGACGCTGCTGATACGATCACCGTGAACCGGCCGCTCTTCCGGCAACCAGAAGTTGATCTCTCGGGGTGAAAAGTTCGCGCTGGGATTCTACCGCCAGGTAACATGCATATAGCACTACTACTATGCTACTTGGTAGGGGCTCGCTCCCCTTCCGTCCTTTTAGAAAAAAATTTGTAGACATTACTAGTACTCATTTTGAAAATATAAATGATGTTTTAGGATATGCGGGCAGTCAAACTTCTGTTACTTTAACCAATTTGAGAAAACAGAACGGGAATATATAGGCATCATCCGGATGTTTTCTTTTTAATTATCATCTAAATTTATGACCTTTGGATTAAAGATCAAAAAGCGTTTGTTTTTAAGGGGGGATTTTTTCAAGGGGAGGGAGAGAATTCATGACCATTAAATCTTTAATTCAATAATCTTAAATTTGGATGATAGTTAGGAAGAAAACATCCGGACGATGTTTAACAAAACCCAAACAAAACCATCGGAGTCAGCCTTTGTTTGGCATGCAGCGACTTTTAAATGCATTTATTTTCCCCCTACTTCTAGAACAAGTCAGTTGATTTTTCTTTCTTTTGGAACCGTAACAGCAAAGTCTTACTTCTATAGTCAAGATCCTGTAACAAATTATATTCCACATCGCAGTAGACACAACACAACCACCACTAAATGTCCCTTGATAGCTTTTTCTTGAGACAATACTAAGTGTGGAAAATGACATTAAGATTTGTTGTGAAACTTAAAAATAATTTCTTGATATTACCATTTTTACAATTTTACTAACAGTTATTTTTATCTTAACATGTAAAAAGAGTAGTGAGATTAGATGAACCGTGTTAACTAGAGGAGAAGAAAATAATAGATAGTCTCCGGTAATTAGAAAAATGAAAACATAGAAATTCGTATGTTAACATGTTTTTAAACACAAGACTATACCCCCAATTTCATTAAGGTAATTGTTCATTCTACAGTGGACCTAACCCAAATAGGGGGAAAAGCGTGCACCAGGGATTTTGATGAGCCACGTAATAGAGATCTACCACACATGCACAGCACCATCTCCAAACTGTCTATTACAAAGTCAACTAAACCGCCAACCTCGACCACAACTACATACTCCTCCCGATTTCAAATTTAAATCGTATTGGAAGTTGATATTGTCTCTAATGTGATAATTTGACCATCAATTTTTATGAAGATATGTTATTTCAAATAAAAGAAATTACATAGTATGATAGCATAATTCACGATGAATCTAGTAATACCAATTTTTTTTATCACACTCCAAACATACTTAGCCATGGGGCAATGCAAAAACAAATGATCTATTGACTCTGCTGAACCATAAAACATGCGCACCTTCCAACCTCTTCAACAGATTGTCTTTAGTTGACTAAATGCTATTCCTAAGAACCAACCTTTGATTTTCCACAAATGCTTGTGGGAAAAAAAAAATCACCTGTTGAGCTTTCAGTGCACATTAAAGGAACGAGGCAAACAGTCATTCCGGTGAACGCTGTACGGTACGCCGGGGTGTCTCGAGGAGACGCGCGTGCAGGCAAACCGAGGCCACAGACAAGGACCCTAAGGCAGAAGCGAGAGAATACAACGCCGAAGGAGAGACAGCGGCCGACAAGGTGAGCTGACCGGCAGGAACCACGGAGAGAGGGAACTGGCTAACAACGGGCAGAAGGAACGGACCGAGGAAGGCGATGGCCCCGCGGACCGAAAAACCGCCGGAGGAAGCCAAGACACAACACCCCCCAAAACCACAGGCCCACGCGCCGAAAAACTTACTATTAGAAGGAAGCTGATAGCTTTTGGCTACGATAAAAATTTTAGTTGAAAATAAATAATAGTAATTTAAAGAAACGAATTTAGAAAAAAAGGGATGAGTGGTGTAAAAGGTTAAAGATAATACATGCGCGAGAGAAATGAATACACGATGCGTTCACGAGCCACTGACATTCTCAAAGTGAGACAGAAATAAAACCATTTAAAAAACCACATATACGTATTAGCTCCAGCTTCCTTCCGCACCGAGACCGGCGAGACGCTTCGGCAGCGCACTCGTTTCGAGAGCGCGCTAGCGTACGGAGACCCTCTGGTAATCGCCCGATTCCATCATCTTTAAAAGAGGTTATATGCACCAAGAAAATTACGTTTAGCAATTAACAATCACACCAGTTTATCTCGGTTGTCATTGAGCTGTACATTTGCACAATGATCTTGTAACTCCTACCATATTTGCAAAGTTTTTTCCCCGAAGTAGCCTTCTAAATCTCACACCACCCAACCTCCTCAACACCTTTTGACACGGAAATAATTTTTTTTTGCTAAAAGTGAGACCATAAAGTCTTAATGGGTAGTGGTTAGGAAAGGAAGAAGAGCCCAGCCAAATATCTTCCAAAATAAGCCCTATTTACCATTTCCCATTCTCTTTGTGCAAAAAGCGTAAAAATAATCTTGGACCTCCATCAACCCTTTTCAAGGTTTTGCTGAACATTGAACAAAAGTGCATGAATTAGATAAACTAGTCGGTAACCCGTGCATTTGCATGGGCTAGTTTTATAGATAAAGTATTTAGTTCCATCTCAAAAGATAAAATTTTGAAATTTTATATTACGATAATAATACTATGTAAAAGTTATTGAGAGTAGAAAGCACAATCTAATTTCGATTTTATCTTTAACTTCCAATTATTAAGAATATGTCCAATTTTCCACAAAGGACATAAATTACTTCCTAACTGTCGAATTCATATATACCAAGCCAATAACGCTTGTATTCATGCAACAGCCAACAGGAAAGAAACCAAAGCATCATTGAGAGATATGGTAGAAACGCTACTTTGCTTGCATGGTTCCTAATTTTCATTTAATATTTATTCCATATCCGTATATTGTAGAATTTTAGATCTCAATAAACCAAATTTATACTGTTCACTTAGTTATTATTGCAAATTTTAATATCATTTTATTCTAGTTTGGAAGACATACAAAAACCGAATCACAAATTTTCTTTGATTTTATTATAAATTTGCATATTTTTGGATTGTACATGACATGGAGGTTTTTTTTTCAGCTTTACATTGTAATTCACATACGAATCCAACAAGTAGTTTTCATTTCATTTTATGTTGAATTTCAACTATATAAGGATTTTTACTGTATAGTTCGTATGGAAATCAAATTCTTAATTTTATTTTTAATTTGAATTTAGCTTTAGGTTGGATTCATATATGAATCCATCTGCTAATTTTTCATTTAATTTTAAGTTTAGATATTTAGGTGTTTTATTGTGGAGTTACTATGTAAATCAAATTATAAATTTTATTATATTTCTATTGTGAATTTTAGTTATTTTTGTTGTACTTGGTATGATCTACTCTAGTATACCAGATCTTATTTTAATTTTATGTTGAATTTGCATTTTTGGATTTTAATTTTGGATTAAAACAAATTTATAATTTTCATTTACTTTTTCTGTGAAATTTAATATTTTTGGGTTTTAAAATCAAATCACAAAGTTATCTTTGATTCTTATTCCAACTTTTTAGTTTTTTTAATTGTATATGAGATGGAGTTTTGTTTTCAGATTTAGGTCGGAATCTGTATACAAAAAGAATTATTAATTTTATTCTAAATTTTAGTTCTTCTAGAATTTTAGTCTCAAATTTTTTTGGAAATAAAATTGCTAATTTTAGTTTAGTTTTTATTATGAATTTAGTTAGGTTGGAATTCGTACTCAATCCAATTGCTAATTTTTATTTAAATTTTATTTCAAATTTTAGTTACTTAGGGATTTTGTTTGAATTTTGTATGGAAATCAATTTGTTAACTTTTTATTTTTTATTCCACATTTTAGTTGCCTTTTATTATGGTTGACACTAACTCTTTTCTTTTAGTCTAAGACATTATAACTCAGATTGGTCATATAGATGGCTTGATTTTTCTAATTAATGTGGGAATTTCTGAATTTCAATATTTAAGGATTTTATTATGAAGTTTGTTTGGAAATCAATTTTTTAAAATTTTAATTTTTATTCGTACTATCAGTTCTTTTATTGTGCTTAATATAGACTCTTTCTTTTAATCTAAGCCATTATAACTTGGGTTCGTGAGATAGATGACTAGATTTTTTCTCAATTAATGTGGAAATTTTCTCGGAGTGCTTAATTAGTATAGATAAGGTATAGATAGGAATTCAAAATTTGTATTCTTTTTGGATTTTATATGACATGGAGTTTTTTAGTTTTAGGTTGAAATTCGTGTACAAATACAATTGGTAATTTTCATTTATTTACATTTTGAATTTTTATATTTTGAAATATTAATTTAGAATTAATATGGAAATCAAATTGCTAATTTTATTTTATTTTTTAATTCCAAATTTTAGTTTTAGGTTGGAATTCATACACACAATCCAACTACTTATTTTTATTCTGAATTTTAGACATCTAGAAATTTTACTTTAAAGTTTGCATGGAAATCAAATTGCCAATTATATTTATTTTTTATTCGAAATTTCAGTATTGTACATGACATGGACTCTTTATTTTAATCTAAGTCATTATAACTTAGGTCTGCCAAATGGATTGCTATATTTTTATTTTTCCTCGATTAACGTTGGAATTTCGTATAGAAATGAAATTGCTAATTTTATTTATTTTTATTCTAAATTTTAGTTTAGGTTGGAATTCGTATGCAAATCCAACAACTAATTTTCATTTAATTTTTATTGAGAATTTTAGACATTTAGGATTTTATTTTGAAGTTCGTATGGAAATCAAATTGCCAATTTTTTTATTTTTATTACAAATTTCAGTAATATACTTAACATGGACTCTTTATTTTAATGTAAGCCATTATAACTTGGGTCTGCCAAATAGATACCTGAATCTTTTTCTTTTTTCTCGATTAACGTGAGAATTTCTTTTAAGTGTCTAATCAGTATAGGTATGTATAGATAGATAGGTGAGAACATATACTAGATAGATAGATAGATAGTAGATAGATAGATAGATAGATAGATAGATAGAGAGAGAGAGATAGAGAGTTGTCGGCAAGTCCTGCCATGATCCTTATTCATTTTCAGTTTTCCAAAGCCATCGGCCTAGAAGGCAAATATTCATTGCCAACAATCTAACACTCCAAGCCCCCTTGATCTTTTTGGTTGACATACCACAGGCCGATTCACTAGATGATATTTCCTCACACCCAATCTTTTTGCACAATAACCTTGCTCTTAAAATTTTCATTCTTCTCGTAACATCTTTTGGAATTCTAAAGAATTAAAGCATATACAGTGGGAGAGGGGTTCTACTCAAACAAGAATTGAGAAGGACCAATCTTCCTCCTATGGATTAGGAATTTCTCTTGCCAACAAGTCCGATATAGCGCAGATTCCTAGGAATTTCCTCCTCCCTCTCTATCACTCGATGTAAAAAAAGATTATGCTTTCCGTTTAGATTAATGGAAACGGGAACATCCCTTATAAAATGATTTTTTAAGTACATTATCCTGGTAATAGAAATGTGTGGTAGTATAAATAAAACTGACCGTTGATTAATTTATAAGTGTATTATATACTTTTGTTTTTCATTTTAAGGTATCATAAAAGAGCTTTAAAATAAACAGATGTGGATCACATTTTCCTAGTAGAGCTTTTATGATACCTTAAAATGAATATGAGCCGTCCAATCTTTATAATCTAAAGGTATTATAGACTTTTTTTATTTTAAGGTATCGCAAAAGAGCTCTAAAAAAACAGACGCACTGATCATATTTTCTAATATCCTATGCGGGCTAGCTTGCTAGTGCCACCATTCCAATTTTCAAGCTTGAATTCAATTTCCGTTCATTGTATCCTTGTTTGCTTTTCTTGTCTAATGTTAGTGTATGCATGTATACATAGATATATATCATTAACTGAATTATGGTTTTCATCCACAACCACAATGCAGCTGGTGGACCTCTTAACAAGTGGTACATTGCAATCTGGTACAACAAGGTCTCCATCCAGACTGCAGTGTGGATTGCAAACAGAGAGGCACCAGTCTCCGATCCAGACAAATCCCAGCTTACCATCTCACGCGATGGCAGCTTGGTCCTGCTCAACCAGTCCAGATCGCTAGTCTGGTCAAGCAATGTCCCAACGTCATCGCCTGCAATGTGAATTCCAGCAAGGCCAATACGGTGGCTGTGCTACTTAACACGGGCAACTTTGTCCTGGCAGATGCGTCCAACACCTCGCATGTTCTGTGGCAAAGCTTCGACCACCTCACTGACACGCAGCTCCCCAACATGAAGATTGGCTGGAACAAGGTGACAGGCGCGCGCACGCGCCTAGTGTCTTGGAAAAACCACGGCGACCCATCCCCGGGCACCTTCTCAGTCGAGATGGACTCCAACGACACTACTCAGTATATCTTCCTATGGAACAACTCGAGACCCTACTTCACCGGCGGGAAGTACGACCCCCGCACCGGCGCATTCAGCGGCATCCCGGAGATGACGCCGATGAGATCGAACTCCGCGTACACATTCCAGTACGTGGACAACGACGAGGAGGCCTACTTCATGCTCACCATCAAGGACGACAACATCCTTTTCCGGCTCACCATTGATGTGTCCGGCCAGGCAAAGTCGACGGTGTGGATGGAGGATAGGAAGGAGTGGATGCTCTTCTTCCTGCAGCCCAAGGCCAAGTGCGCCGTGTACGCCATGTGTGGTGCATTCAGCAGGTGCACCGAGAGCGCCCTCCCCCCCTGCAGCTGCCTACAGGGCTTCCGCGAGCAGAGTCCAAGCAGTTGGATGGCCGGCGACTACACCGGAGGTGTACGAGGAAACGTGCCGCTGCAGTGTGGCGACAACAGCTCGAGCTCGGGCTCGGGCTCGGCAGCACCAAAGGCAAAGAAGGACGGCAGATTCTATGTGATGAACACCGTGAGGCTGCAGATTGGTCACGCAGTGTGCCAGTAGAGAGTGTTGATGGCTGCAAGACGGCTTGCCTAAACAACTGCTCTTGCTCGGCTTATTCCTACAATGGCACCTGTTTGCTGTGGTACACTGACCTGGTAAACCTACAAGACAGCCTGGATGGTTCCGGTGGTAGCATTTTTATTCGGCTACAAGAACTATCAAGGTGTCAGCTAGGACGGCTGATGGCCGTTTAGCCACCTTCAAGTACAGCGACTTGCAGTTTATAACGAAAGGCTTCTCGGAGAAACTGGGGCTGGGTCATTTGGCTCTGTGTTCAAGGGGGTTCTCCCGGATGGCACTGTCGTGGCAGTTAAGAAGCTAGAAGGCCTTCGTCAAGGCGACAAGGAATTCCGAGAGAAATGAGCACCATTGGAACCATTCACCACATCAACCTGATTCGGCTGCTCGGGTTTGCACTCGTGGAGCGCAGCGGTTGCTTGTCTACGAATACATGCCGAATGGCTCCCTGGATCGGCATTTGTTTTGGGAATAGCGTGGAGAGCTTGAGCTGGAGCACACGGTACCAAATCGCCGTAGGAATCGCCAAGGTTTAGCGTATCTTCATAGCAAGTGCAGAGATTGCATCATTCACTGCGACATCAAGCCAGAAAACATACTGCTTGATGCGTCATTTGCTCCCAAAGTCGGATTTTGGGCTTGCGAAGCTCCTAGGCCGAGATTTCAGCAGGGTGCTAACATCGATGAGAGGAACAATAGGTTATCTCGCGCCTGAGTGGATAAGCGGCATGGCTATAACTGCGAAAGCGGATGTGTTTAGCTACGGGATGCTGCTTTTGAGATCATATCACAAAGGAGGAATGTTGAGCAAGGAGAACGGGGTGGTGCAGGCATGTTCTTCCCTGTGCTAGTTGCAAAGAAGCTTCCAGAAGGCGATCTGCATGGATGTTTAGCCCTGAGTTGGCCGATGACGTAAACTTGGAGGAGCTTGCAAGGGCTTGTAAGGTTGCATGTTGGTGCGTTCAGGACGGAGAGAGCTCTAGGCCGACGAGGAAGAAATCGTCCAATTTTACAAGGATTTGTGGATCTTAACATGCTCCTGTTCCAAGATATCTCCACGTTCTTGCGGAACGTGCAGACCACGCCGAGTTCTCTGCAAATGAATAAGTATAGGCAACCAAACCTGCGCATTGAAGCAAATGGAACTACAGTATTTGGATGTATAGTATTTTTGGAGTTTCCATGACTCATCCGATTGTTGCATTGAAGATGTTGCAAACAAAATTCAAACAAGAATATATTAGTTTTCGCCTCGCGTTCAGTACCACAAATCTCGCTGCAACACTGATTTCTTTTTAAAACAAAAGATCAAAATTGTCTGTTGAATAAAAATTTTATTGTCTGAGTACAGGTTCGAACTGGGGACCTCAAGTGTGTGAGACTAGCGTGATTACCAAATACACCACCCAGAGGAGCCAGACGTTTGTAATGGAATTGCCAATTTGTCACAACCCACAGTGGTTGTACGTTTCTTTTATTAGGAACAGCAAAAGGGCTTGCGCTAATTTCATTAAGCAGAAAAACAGGGGTATTATGTTTCAGAGGCAAATTTGTAAGAATTAAATGCACAAGAATATTTTTTACGAAACTGCTGTATATCTGTTGACTATTTGAAAAACAATGTGAGAAGATCTAGGATATATTGTGATGAACCATTGTAAGTTTCGTGCAGTGCTAAAGTGGTTTTGCAAAGGTTGCATTTGATTTGGACTGATTTTTGGAAGTCCCAGAAAAATCATAAGTACCACAGGTGTTTATGCGTAAAACTGTTGACGGTAGTACCGACGTTGTAAGCTCGGTAGTTCCGCTCGAACGGCAGTTCCGATCTGAGCAGCGGAACGTTTTTCCAGAGAGATCCAGCTCGGGTTTGCAAGGTTTGGAAGTACCGCTTTGGGAGCGGTAGTACCGGCATGTTAAGTGTAGTACTACCGATCTTCCCAGAAAAAATAGGGTTTGGGATTTGAGTCAGCATTGAGTTAGAATGACCTGGGTTTATTGGATTAAGATTGCATGATGCATGTTTTGACTAATGTAGGTTAATTTGTGAAGAACTTGTGCCAGAAAATGATTTCTTTATCTTTGGATGTGCAGCGTCGTTGGAGTCAACTGTGGTCAACTGCTATGATGGGACTAGACTCATGGAGTAGTTGAGGCCCAGAATGATCGAGGATGCTGGGTGAGATGGGAGCTCAAGCATGGTACGAGAAAGACGGGAAATGTTGAAAGTGAGTTCGAACGATAGGATGGCGCCACGTGGCTTGCACGGACCAAGTGAGCCGTGGTTTGGTGGAACCGAGATGGGAGAGACTTGGCGACATTGGCAAACTAATGGTGCACCTACATGTGGCAAGTATTGTGACACCCCAAAAAGGGAACTAGTGTAATTGCGAAAATTTAAAATCTTTTATATTTCTCCCGAGTTTCTCAAAAAGTTTTTGGCGTTATTCAAATTTTCTCGAGCTGGGTCCTTGCCAAAAAAACCCGATTATGAAAGACCAAATCCTGGAAACCAAGAACCCGGTTGGAAATCAATTGAGAAAATCCAAATTTACTTGGAAGCCTTAATTTCAATTTTAAGTTAAAAGATGGAGAGTCAAGTCAAGAATAGAAATTTGGAATTTCATATAAAATCTTATGTTCACTTTGCTTATCCGAAAACTCAAGTTTGAAAAAAAATAAGATTTTCTTTTTCGAAACTTGCCAATCTTAAAGATTTAATTGTCAATTCCAGAAGTTTGAGTTAAGTCTTCAAATTCAAACCTAATTGCAAAACCAAATTCCTGAAATGACTAAAGTCCTCAAAAATTTCCTCTTGGACCCGGCCACTCCTTTTCTTTTACCCTGGGCCACTCTTTTTCCTTTTCTGGCCGTTCGGCCGCTACTTTTCTGGTCCTTGGCCAAGCCACCGATGCCTCCCTTCTCCCCCATTTCTTCTTCCTCCTCCCACTGCTCACGGCGCCACCAGCCCAGGCCGACGGCCCCTTGCTCCGGCAGCCCACCAGACTACAGCCGCCGGTCACCTCGTCCTGTACGCACCTCCACTCCCCTACCACCGCCTACTCACTGCGCCACTCCCCTACCCGCGGCGCCGCGCCATGCCGCCGTACGCACAGCCATGCCCAGGGTACTCCTCGCCATGCCGTTGCCCATGCTTGTCGTACCCCGCCCATGCCGCCGCCGTACGCGCGCTCGCCTATAAAGGGGCCCGAGCTCGCTTCCCATTCCCCTCCCCTCCTCCCTCCATTCGAGCTCAACTCGGGTGTGTGCCAGTGTGCCACCGCCGCCTCTCCTCGTCCCGGCCAACTCCGGCGAGCACTCCGCAAATCGCCCGCGTCACGGCGCGCCCCATGCCGCCTGTTGCCTCCATTCGCGAGTAATTGGAATCCGCCGCCCGAACTAGCTGCCCACGCGTTTCCCCCCTTTTCCAGCCGGCCACCGCCATCTCCATTGCCGCCTCCACCTTGGTCGGCTCCAGGGCGATTCAACGCGGTGAGAGCACCTCCCCGGCACCCCGAGGCTTCCCAAGCGGACGGCCTGCGCTCTCCCCCGCCGACACGACCCCGCCACGGTCGCCTCCCCCGCGCTGCCGCTTGCGCTCGTCGCCGGCACTCTCTGCCTCTCTCCGGCTCCATCAACTCTCCAGGTGAGTTCCCCGTGACCCAAGCATGCTTGTGCTCACTCTATTTTGTTCTCCCTTCCCTCCGGCCACCGGCGCCTCGATCAGCTTCACGCACCCGACCGCTCTCCGCCGCCATTGGCCCGCCGCCGTGTCTCCCGGCCGGAGCTACTGCCATCATGGGCCACCTCGTCGCCGGAGGATCCCATTTCACCGGTCGTCGCCGCTTCCCAGGCCGTTCCCGCCGGCGACATCGTTCGGCCCTGGCGCCGCCTTCCTCCTCTGCTCCTACTGCTTCTGCTCTGCTGTGTCTTGAACTAGCCGAAGGTAGCTCTGTGTGTGGGTGTCCTAAGGGCCCAACCAGAAAGAGCTGCAATGCTTATTCTTCTTTTGGCTAATTGGTAAGCTCATAAGTAAAGGGATATTAGGTATGCAATTCCAGTAAAGAAATTGAGAACAATAGTACAAATGAGAAATTTACTAGTTCATAATGAAAAGATGTATAAGACCAAATTGGAAACTTAACAGTTAGTTAATGTGTTTATATGTCAATCAATATTAATAAGCTAATCCTCATATACAAGATTAATCTCAATAAGCTTATGCTAGGAACTCTTTCTCTTATTATCAAGAAGTTAACATGAAGATAATAAAATAGTATTAGTGCTAATAAAAAGAATGTCACAGCTAAAAGATCTTGATTATGAAGCATAAGAAATTCCCCATCTCGTTTTGTCTAAATCCAGGATAAATAGGACCTTGGCAATAAAGTAATCAATATAAAATTTTGAATGAATGTATCATCAACTATGACATTTCAATGGTACGAATTTGAAGCTACCCTGCTTAATTAGTTTAACCCTCAAAGTCAATTGCATGTCACATAAAATATCGAGTATAGTTTAATCATCTCTAATGCCATGGAAACTCTCCTTCCAGAGATGCTTAGAATATTTGAAGTAACAACTTTAACCTTATCTTACAATACGGAGATTAAGACGACAAAAAATACGATTAAGAAAGTCTTAAGCAAGAAAAGAGCAATCCTTAGTCTTTGTCTCGCCTCCAAATTCCCCATCACTATCTCAGGATTTAAATTTAATGATCAAGAATAAATAATAATAAAAGAAATAGCTTTATTAAGGAGACCCCTATAAAGTCATAGCATCCCTTTTTAGTAAAACATAACCGTTGGCCATTTCTAGCAATTGTGTTGATCAAGCAGGAAGATTAACTTTGCTCATAATAGCAACTGGATTAAAATAGCCAACCCCATCATTTACTTAAATCGCTAACCCAATGATTTATTAAATTGGCTACTGCAATCTCAGATAAGTATCGCCTCGTAAAATATCAAAGTTGCATCGAGTATCTAAGGGTTTTACTTATCCCCTGTAAAACTTCCGCATCCTAAAATCACAACGTTCTGTCCCTCTTTACTATCCTCGCTAACCCTTTTTTTTTTCTGCCCTTAAGTCCTGCCTGACTGATGGAACTTCCTCGATAAATGTGTTTCAATAAAAAGAAAGTCATCAATTAAAAAGGTCAAGCGTCGTCTTTCCCCAATTGGCTATGTATGGCCACTTACATTTCCAAAGCAGATAATTCTAGTAATATCCATCACCTCCGATCCCTCTTTATCCTAATTTTCCCTCACGGTAAAGCTACTTAGAGAATTCATTCTCCTGCTCAATTCATCTACCGCTGTGTTTACCGCCCACTAATCCGAATCATCTTTCTATTCTCAAATTGTAATAAAATTATAATTTAAATTTAATTGGGAATTTAAAGTGTTTGGATTTATTTGGTCTTTCTTTTCTTTGCCGCGTATTAGAATCTGAAGACTTGACGACGCGACGGTTTCGAACAAGATCAAGACTCGGGTAAAAGCGACGACTAGGAAGTTAGGATCGTTGACGGAGCAGGCTTTGATTTAAGTCAATCAAGGCCGTGGTACACCAAGCGAGGCAAGTCATCACTTTGATCATATTGATCCTACATTTATGCAAAACTATGTTCTTTTAAACTACCAACTTGCATGCCTACTTTGTTATGCAAATATATGTCAAAGCTTAAGGTAGCTACATGCCCACTCGATGCTGTATTAATTTATTATGCCATCCTTTGATACTTGAATCACCTGATCCTTGTCACCATAGATATTAATGATAACTTTACTAGCTATAAGTCATATTAAATGCCATGCTAGTCTTGTCAAGTCCAGGGCGCTAATTGCCCTGATCATCAATCTTCAAAAACATAAGAACTTGTTTTGGGACAGTCACGGGATGTACGTGGCTGAATACTTTGCGACTACTTAAGTTATGCTTCTCAAAACCTTAAAAATCTGCTATACCAGTCTGGGCGGATGGTAAGAGTGGTGGGTGTGGATGTAGCACAAGGATTGTGGTCTGTGGAATGAACCGCCCGACAAATTAAGGACTTAATCCTGTGATGACCCCTCCGTGTACAACAGTACAACCACAAGCTGGCAAAATTGTAGGCTTGGCTGAATAATTACTAAACTCTCTAGCCATTTCACGGAGAACGTGTAGGCGGGTAATAAAAGCCCCCGTGGAATGGGACATCGGATATAGGTGACGTCGCTGAGGCTAGCGTATGGTGGAGAGCGGAGTCCGAGTGCGCTAACTGTGGCGGACATCCCGCACAACCTATGGAAGCACCCCATAGGAGTGAGATGCTAGAGAGCGAGGTATTGTAAAGGCCTCGTGGTAGTCTCTCGATCTGCATGACTAAGGAATCATGTAGAACCATCGGGACGATTACCTCTTGTGGGTAAAGATGTACAGACTCTGCAGAGTATACAACTATTCGAATAGCCGTGCCCACGGTCAAGGGCAGACACGGAAATCTTCCTCGAGTTAGTTTCTATTTCAAAAACCTTGTGGGTGGGACAAAAACCTATCAGAGGAGGGTACTCTGATTTTGGACTTTTTCCTGGAGGGACGTACTCCAGCGTGGTTGATAATATGGAAGTGGCATAAGGATCAAAAGCTAGTAGGTGGTTGGAACCATGTAATTGGTGGATGGAACCGACACCGCTATATTTATTGCACAATTTCGAACTCTTTAAAGCATGTTTATAAAATGCCAAGTCATAGGAATTTTAATTATGAGTATTGCAAATGTCGCACTAAGCAAATAAAAGAACCTCAAGCCTCCTTTGACAACCTTGCATCTATTATTATTGCATCCTGTGTGGTGGCTTGCTGAGTATCATCGTACTCATTCTGGCTTAACTGTCATCATTCAGTCAGAAAGGAAATAAAGTCAAGCCCTGCAATGCCTAAAAAGGGTCGACAGAGCTGGAAGATGATGAGGCCATGGACTAGGTCGCGAACCCCCAGTTGGCTGCCTGTGGGCAAGTCCTGCGGGTCCCACTCGTGTGAAGTTTCCGCTGCTGCGCTTTATCGTTTTTTCGGCCTAACCGGCCCATGAGTAAGTATTACTGTATTATTTACGCTTCCGCATGGTATGTTTTCGATATACAGTAATGTATCTGTGAGCACTATCTACTGATCCAGGGAATAGTGCGGTGAATCACAGAGGATCTGGGTTTTGCTAACCCGAGGTCCGACAGAGCTGGTATCAGAGCATATCGACTGTAGGTCGTAACCTTAGTTAGCATGGCCGTTAGCTTTATGATTGGAATTATTTCTTCAAAATCTAACTGCAAAATATAAGTAGTATTACTACTCTTATCCCTCTTAGATGAATCCCTCTCATCTATTTGCTGCCCTGGCCATTTTTAACTCCAAGGCTCTCTTATCCCGAATTCAAACTAACGCGTGCCTGAGTTCTCTTTTGAAAAATTACCTTGGGCCAAAATCATAAAACCTATATTGAGTTTTAGTAACAAAAGTTGTTTATCCTTGGAAGTTTAAATTGTCAAAATTATTTGCAAAGCTCATTTCAACAAACTTAAGCTTCCAAGAAAAATTTTCCCAAAATTTGAAACCCCCCTTGCCAATTATTTCAAAAAAAAAGGATCGTTCTGATTTCTCAGATATGTGTGTAAATCCTGGTGGGTTCAAGTCAATCATAAGAAAGAATCAATGGTGTGAAATTTTGGGTGAAAAATAGGCAAATCAATTTGAATGACTGAATTAGTTACATGGGTGAACCAACTTGATGATCGGATTGACTGAGTGGATAGACTAGTTTACATGATTAGATTGGTTAAGTAAGTGGACCAATGTAAAAGGATTGGATTGGCTAAAATAATCGGATTGGTTAAATAATTGGAGCGATATAGATGATTGAATTGATTAAATGAGTGGATCAACTCGAAAAGATTGGATTGGCTAAAATAAGTGGATCGGTGGAATTTTAGAAAAATGGGGAGTCTAATAACAATTGCTGGTTTGCAGCTTTAATAAACAATATGGCTCCCGGTGAATGTTTGCACTGGTGGGATAATAGGATATAGCTGACTACTGGAGGGATTATTGGGAATTCTGAGAAAATCAAGAGAAGTAATAATAATCCTTGATTTATAGATTCGAGTAATAATCTTATTCTCGGTGGACGTTTATGACAATGAAGTCGCTTTGAAGGAAATTTGCGGATAGTAGGACTGATCACTTGAATAAACAGATTATGAGTATACATCAATGGAGGACAAGGTTGGATTATAATACAAATGCTACTGGTGGATTGAAATATTCGAACCATAATACAAGTGGTACTGGTGGAGTTAAAATGTAAAAGATGTAAGTGGTATTGGTGGATTTAAAACATGGGGATATTGAAACCATGATACAAACAAATACGGGTGGATTTAAAGGTAGAGAATTTGGAGTAATGTTCAGGTAAATAATTGGATGGGATTGTGGAATGATGAACCCAAGACTGGATTTATGATTTTATGTAAGAAGGTGAGATCCATTTGAAGAATAGGTAACTCTGATTTGGAGGATGAACCTATCGATGATACCTTGGCAGTTATATGATTGTGGATCGGACAAATGATAACAGTCACTGTTTGGAGTATTAGACAACAGTCGTGCTGAGACTAATTGATAAAGGGAGCTACTTTAGATTCAATCAAGTGTATGCAAGATTAACAAGGCCTTGGATTAATAGCCTATGAATAAAAAGATTATGGGAGTAAATTAGTCTGTTGATATTGTGCTATTGGAGGATGCTAGGATACCTTTACAAAAAAAAGGGGTATTTTAAAGGTTCAAGTATTTCAAAACCATTTAAAAAAATCAATTATTATTGATAGGGTTACCTTGGAAAAGCAAATGTTTTCAACCTCGGTATTTTTGGAAACTGTTTTCTAGAAAGCTCTGTTTTCAAAATAATAATAGGAAGCATGAGCTTCACTACCAAGGCCCTTCTCGGTGCTCTCCTTTCTCTACTTCTGTCTGAAAAAGGAAATTTGATTTCTTTCCCCTCCCCCTTACTTCAAAGGCTTAAGCTCGAAGGTGTCAAGGATGCTCATGAAGATTTGGTGGCCTCGCTTCAGCAAACCTAGTGTTCAGAACCCTGTGCTCCCTTGTGTGTGCCTCCATACATAGACGTTGCTTGGTCAAAAAGATTTTATTGGCCCTGTGCACTACCTTCTTGCCCTCGGGCGTTTTATTTCGTAGTCACAGGAAAAGCGTGTTTTCAAAAGCTTGGTTTTTTCTGTGTGGCTTGTGTACTGCCCCAGCTTCTGGGTGTGCACTCCTTAGAATGGGTTAGAATATCTCCTCCCTGTAATCTTTTTCGTACCCCGTGCTAATTCCCCCTCACCTTATTGCTAAAAACCTCGACAGGTCTGCAGGCAAGAGGTAGCCGATAGCCAAGACAAGACACTTCAAGTTTTGAGGTGGAAAGAGGCAATATCTTTAAAAAGGACGACAACTAAGAGGCCTTAGCCTGCAAAAAGGATCCAGACTCAAGCCTCTATTCCACAGTAGACTCGCTGATACAGTCATCGTCAAGACATTGTCAATGGCCAAGAAGAAGGCTAGAAGCAAGAAACTAGAACCAACAGTTTCTACTCACCACCGTCACAAGCCAATACTCAGATCCATTCCGCCAAGACCACCAAGAAAGAGTCGCCACATGACAGGCAACCGTACCACTACATCAGGTGGACCCCAAAAGAACACCACTTGCTTTTATTGCGGAGGAAAAGGACATGACATTCGTAGCTGCCCTGAGAAACGGAATGGTAAGGGTGCTTATCCCCTTTGCAGTAACACAGGATGTTGCGTGATCCAATATCCCCAAAGGAAGCTAGAAAGATCAGCCTGGGGAGCTATCACCACCAACCAAGGCCCTCAGAGGAAGCCAGGCCATGGGTTCAACTGCTTCAAATGCAGTGATCCAGGACATTATGTGAGAGACTGCCCTCAACGGAAATCGAACAAGCAAGGAAAGGATGTCGTCGCCATCAACATCGGTCTTGACACAGGGAAGTGTGTTAGCCCCAAGTATGCCATCCAGGAACCAACTGGACCTAACAAAGCCCCACTATCAGGTCCAGAAGAACTGCCAATTACTGCGTGTGCTGAATGTGGCAAGACAGGACATGACGCCCAATCATGCCCTCCACTGCGACAGGTTACATGTTTTGCTTGTGGACAAACAGGGCACTACAGCTATAATTGCCCAGCTCCATACTATCCTTACTGCAAGAAACATCCTCTACCAGAAGGCTGTCTCAAGAACCTAATAGCATGTGGGCGTTGTGGAGAAAAGGGATATGAGAAAAGTCAATGGACTGCAAACTGCCCCAACTGCGAAGAAGATCATCAACCTGGAGAATCCTCCATGAGCAAGGTTACATGTTTTGTCTGCGAGGGACAAGATCACTGCCCCAAGGATTGCTCCATGAGCCGGCTGCTAACCAAGGCTGCTGAGATACAGAGACAGCTTTCAAGCCGCCATCAGACTCGTCATGAATGGAGCTGACAAGAGCAATTGGTACCGGTAACTCTTCATGATAAGGGGGGTAGCCTGAATAAATAAGAAGTGTCGGAGCACCTTAATATTACGCCCTACTACCACTCCAGCATAAAGAGAAGTTAGCAATCAGTATTGAAGAAACCATAAGCCCCAGAAATGTCAAGCAATGGAGTGAAGCCAGTTGCAACCAATCTAGAAGAACAAGGTCTCCTGTGTGGTGTTTTCTCCAAAGTGTTAATCCGCTTTTGTTTGGATGTCCTCTCTTCGAATGGCTCCAAGGAAAGGGTGCAATAACAAGTAGTACTCTAGAACCTATTGCTAGCTAGCTTGTTCCCACCTCCTTCTTTCTGCTCCACTCGAATCTCGGGGACGAGATTCCTGTTAAGGGGGGTAGGGTCTGTGACACCCCAAAAAGGGAACTAGTGTAATTGCGAAAATTTAAAATCTTTTATTTATTTCTCCCGAGTTTCTCAAAAAGTTTTTGGCGTTATTCAAATTTTCTCGAGCTGGGTCCTTGCCAAAAAAACCCGATTAATGAAAGACCAAATCCTGGAAACCAAGAACCCGGTTGGAAATCAATTGAGAAAATCCAAATTTACTTGGAAGCCTTAATTTCAATTTTAAGTTAAAAGATGGAGAGTCAAAGTCAAGAATAGAAATTTGGAATTTCATATAAAATCTTATCTGTTCACTTTGCTTATCCGAAAACTCAAGTTTGAAAAAAAAATAAGATTTTCTTTTTCGAAACTTGCCAATCTTAAAGATTTAATTGTCAATTCCAGAAGTTTGAGTTAAGTCTTCAAATTCAAACCCTAATTGCAAAACCAAATTCCTGAAATGACTAAAGTCCTCAAAAATTTCCTCTTGGACCCGGCCCACTCCTTTTCTTTTACCCTGGGCCACTCTTTTTCCTTTTCTGGCCGTTCGGCCGCTCCTTCTTCTGGTCCTTGGCCAAGCCACCGATGCCTCCCTTCTCCCCCATTTCTTCTTCCTCCTCACTGCTCACGGCGCCACCTGCCCAGGCCGACGGCCCCTTGCTCCGGCCAGCCCACCAGCTACAGCCGCCGGTCACCTCGCCTCCGTACGCACCTCCACTCCCCTACCACCGGCCTACTCACTGCGCCACTCCCCTACCCGCGCGCTGCCGCGCCATGGCCGCCGTACGCACAGCCATGCCCAGGGTACTCCTCGCCATGCCGTTGCCCATGCTTGTCGTACCCCGCCCATGCCGCCGCCGTACGCGCGCTCGCCTATAAAGGGGCCCGAGCTCGCTTCCCATTCCCCTCCTCCTCCTCCCTCCATTCGAGCTCAACTCGGGTGTGCCAGTGTGCCACCGCCGCCTCTCCTCGTCCCGGCCAACTCCGGTGAGCACTCCGCAAATCGCCCGCGTCACGGCGCGCCCCATGCCGCCTGTTGCCTCCATTCGCGAGTAATTGGGAATCCGCCGCCCGAACTAGCTGCCCACGCGTTTCCCCCCTTTTCCAGCCGGCCACCCGCCATCTCCATTGCCGCCTCCACCTTGGTCGGCTCCAGGGCGATTCAACGCGGTGAGAGCACCTCCCCGGCACCCCGAGGCTTCCCAAGCGGACGGCCTGCGCTCTCCCCCGCCGACACGACCCCGCCACGGTCGCCTCCCCCCGCGCTGCCGCTTGCGCTCGTCGCCGGCACTCTCTGGCCTCTCTCCGGCTCCATCAACTCTCAAGGTGAGTTCCCCGTGACCCAAGCATGCTTGTGCTCACTCTATTTTGTTCTCCCTTCCCTCCGGCCACCGGCGCCTCGATCAGCTTCACGCACCCGACCGCTCTCACGCCGCCATTGGCCCGCCGCCGTGTCTCCCCGCCGGAGCTACTGCCATCATGGGCCACCTCGTCGCCGGAGGATCCCCATTTCACCGGTCGTCGCCGCTTCCCAGGCCGTTCCCCGCCGGCGACATCGTTCGGCCCTGGCGCCGCCCTTCCTCCTCTGCTCCTACTGCTTCTGCTCTGCTGTGTCTTGAACTAGCCGAAGGTAGCTCTGTGTGTGGGTGTCCTAAGGGGCCCAACCAGAAAGAGCTGCAATGCTTATTCTTCTTTGGCTAATTGGTAAGCTCATAAGTAAAGGGATATTAGGTATGCAATTCCAGTAAAGATAAATTGAGAACAATAGTACAAATGAGAAATTTACTAGTTCATAATGAAAAGATGTATAAGACCAAATTGGAAACTTAACAGTTAGTTAATGTGTTTATATGTCAATCAATATTAATAAGCTAATCCTCATATACAAGATTAATCTCAATAAGCTTATGCTAGGAACTCTTTCTCTTATTATCAAGAAGTTAACATGAAGATAATAAAATAGTATTAGTGCTAATAAAAAGAATGTCACAGCTAAAAGATCTTGATTATGAAGCATAAGAAATTCCCCATCTCGTTTTGTCTAAATCCAGGATAAATAGGACCTTGGCAATAAAAGTAATCAATATAAAATTTTGAATGAATGTATCATCAACTATGACATTTCAATGGTACGAATTTGAAGCTACCCTGCTTAATTAGTTTAACCCTCAAAAGTCAATTGCATGTCACATAAAATATCGAGTATAGTTTAATCATCTCTAATGCCATGGAAACTCTCCTTCCAGAGATGCTTAGAATATTTGAAGTAACAACTTTAACCTTATCTTACAATACGGAGATTAAGACGACAAATAAAATACGATTAAGAAAGTCTTAAGCAAGAAAAGAGCAATCCTTAGTCTTTGTCTCGCCTCCAAATTCCCCATCACTATCTCAGGATTTAAATTTAATGATCAAGAATAAATAATAATAAAAGAAATAGCTTTATTAAGGAGACCCCTATAAAGTCATAGCATCCCTTTTAGTAAAACATAACCGTTGGCCATTTCTAGCAATTGTGTTGATCAAGCAGGAAGATTAACTTTGCTCATAATAGCAACTGGATTAAAATAGCCAACCCCATCATTTACTTAAATCGCTAACCCAATGATTTATTAAATTGGCTACTGCAATCTCAGATAAGTATCGCCTCGTAAAATATCAAAGTTGCATCGAGTATCTAAGGGTTTTACTTATCCCCTGTAAAACTTCCGCATCCTAAAATCACAACGTTCTGTCCCTCTTTACTATCCTCGCTAACCCTTTTTTTTCTGCCCTTAAGTCCTGCCTGACTGATGGAACTTCCTCGATAAATGTGTTTCAATAAAAGAAAGTCATCAATTAAAAAGGTCAAGCGTCGTCTTTCCCCAATTGGCTATGTATGGCCACTTACATTCCAAAGCAGATAATTCTAGTAAATACTCCATCACCTCCGATCCCTCTTTATCCTAATTTTCCCTCACGGTAAAGCTACTTAGAGAATTCATTCTCCTGCTCAATTCATCTACCGCTGTGTTTACCGCCCACTAATCCGAATCATCTTTCTATTCTCAAATTGTAAATAAAATTATAATTTAAATTTTAATTGGGAATTTAAAGTGTTTGGATTTATTTGGTCTTTCTTTTCTTGCCGCGTATTAGAATCTGAAGACTTGACGACGCGACGGTTCGAACAAGATCAAGACTCGGGTAAAAGCGACGACTAGGAAGTTAGGATCGTTGACGGAGCAGGCTTTGATTTAAGTCAATCAAGGCCGTGGTACACCAAGCGAGGCAAGTCATCACTTTGATCATATTGATCCTACATTTTATGCAAACTATGTTCTTTTAAACTACCAACTTGCATGCCTACTTTGTTATGCAAATATATGTCAAAGCTTAAGGTAGCTACATGCCCACTCGATGCTGTATTAAATTTATTATGCCATCCTTTGATACTTGAATCACCTGATCCTTGTCACCATAGATATTAATGATAACTTTACTAGCTATAAGTCATATTAAATGCCATGCTAGTCTTGTCAAGTCCAGGCGCTAATTGCCCTGATCATCAATCTTCAAAAACATAAGAACTTGTTTTGGGACAGTCACGGGATGTACGTGGCTGAATACTTTGCGACTACTTAAGTTATGCTTCTCAAAACCTTAAAAATCTGCTATACCAGTCTGGGCGGATGGTAAGAGTGGTGGGTGTGGATGTAGCACAAGGATTGTGGTCTGTGGAATGAACCGCCCGGACAAATTAAGGACTTAATCCTGTGATGACCCCTCCGTGTACAACAGTACAACCACAAAGCTGGCAAATTGTAGGCTTGGCTGAATAATTTACTAAACTCTCTAGCCATTTCACGGAGAACGGTGTAGGCGGGTAATAAAAGCCCCCGTGGAATGGGACATCGGATATAGGTGACGTCGCTGAGGCTAGCGTATGGTGGAGAGCGGAGTCCGAGTGCGCTAACCTGTGGCGGACATCCCGCACAACCTATGGAAGCAACCCCATAGGAGTGAGATGCTAGAGAGCGAGGTATTGTAAAGGCCTCGTGGTAGTCTCTCGATCTGCATGACTAAGGAATCATGTAGAACCATCGGGACGATTACCTCTTGTGGGTAAAGATGTACAGACTCTGCAGAGTATACAACCTATTCGAATAGCCGTGCCCACGGTCAAGGGCAGACACGGAAATCTTCCTCGAGTTAGTTCTATTTCAAAAACCTTTGTGGGTGGGACAAAAACCTATCAGAGGGAGGTACTCTGATTTTGGACTTTTTCCTGGAGGGACGTACTCCAGCGTGGTTGATAATATGGAAGTGGCATAAGGATCAAAAGCTAGCATAGGTGGTTGGAACCATGTAATTGGTGGATGGAACCGACACCGCTATATTTATTGCACAATTTCGAACTCTTTAAAGCATGTTATAAAATGCCAAGTCATAGGAATTTTAATTATGAGTTATTGCAAATGTCGCACTAAGCAAATAAAAGAACCTCAAGCCTCCTTTGACAACCTTGCATCTATTATTATTGCATCCTGTGTGGTGGCTTGCTGAGTATCATCGTACTCATTCTGGCTTAACTGTCATCATTCAGTCAGAAAGGAAATAAAGTCAAGCCCTGCAATGCCTAAAAAAGGGTCGACAGAGCTGGAAGATGATGAGGCCATGGACTAGGTCGCGAACCCCAGTTGGCTGCCTGTGGGCAAGTCCTGCGGGTCCCACTCGTGTGAAGTTTCCGCTGCTGCGCTTTATCGTTTTTTCGGCCTAACCGGCCCATGAGTAAGTATTACTGTATTATTTACGCTTCCGCATGGTATGTTTTCGATATACAGTAATGTATCTGTGAGCACTATCTACTGATCCAGGGAATAGTGCGGTGAATCACAGAGGATCTGGTTTTGCTAACCCGAGGTCCGACAAGTATAGCGATTGCTTACAGTTGTTGGTAATGATTGGGCAAGAAAGGATATTTTGGTAGTTTGACCAAAATACCGAAAACCATCTTGGATTAAAGCTATGACGCATGGGTGATGCGTTGGAGAGTGGTTTAGGTCAAGGCAGAGCTGAATTGATCAAAATGGATCAAGGTTAATGATTTAGCAGATATGAACTTATGAGCTTTAAAAGGTGTGCATAAGTGGATTTGTATGAGTAAAATCCGTGTGTGTGGTTAACGGGTTTCCCCATTGTAATAGTGAATAGGATCCACTACGGAAAGTAAGGTGACTCGTTGCCCACCTATAAAAGGGGTAGTATGGAGGCATGTGGATTGATCCAGCCTCTCTCTCGTGTGCTCTCTTGATTTTACGGTTAGGGTTTGAGAGTGGAGCTTTTGGTTTGCTCTTTATCCTCCAAGATGTAGTGGCTATAAAACTTCTTTCTCAAGTGGCAATACATCAATCTTGAATCATTCTCATGTTTACCATTCTGTCTAATTGATTTGCTCTTATTTTGAGTTGGTTTTTCCTCTTTTCTCAACCCTATCTAAATCCAAGAGTTTTCACTTGATTTCTTTGATATTCTTTCTTACTGTGACATGTGAGAACATGCTCAAAACCATCTTGGCTATACTCTACCCACAGTCCAAGATCTGATCATCGATTTTGGTTTTAAGTCTCGTTTGGTGTGCACTTATTCAAATTGCAAAAGGTCTCAACTTAGTCATGGATTTTTTGATTCAGAAATGGAATAGCTTCTTGAGACCTAAGAATTGTGCGTACTAAGTTTCACAGCTTTTGACTCTCTCAATCAAAAGTTATGTGGATTGGGATCTCGCGGTTGTGCTGGAAACCCTGTTCTTCTAATGGCAATGGTAATGCCGCAAGCTGTGTAGCAGTAGTACCGCAGTCCCTGGTCATCGACCATGTTGGTTTTTGACCACTCTCTAGTTGATTGACCACTCGAGTCGAATTTTGATCACATCGATTTTCAATCACGTTGGTTTACAACCACATTAGTTTTGACCACACTGGTCTACGACCATGTTGGTTTTTGACCACTCACTGGTCGTCGACCTCTCAAGTCGTATTTCGATCACTTTGACTTCCAACTGGTCGCGGTAGTACCACAGGGACAACAGTGGTAGTACTGAACCTACTGATTTTCACAGTGGCTTAGTTCTATGTTTTCTCTGGATCTTGAGTAGCGTTTTCATTCGAGACTTCATAGCTTTGTAGATATCGGAGCAAAAGGATAAGTGAAATACTTGGGGGAAATTTTAATGCACCATTCACCCCCTCTGTTGCCTATCTAGTCCTACAAGTGGTATCAGAGCTTGATTAGCTCTTTTTAATAGGTCTTAACCGGTCTTAGGAGTCATGGCAGCTGACAAGTATTCTACCAAGCCTCTTATCTTCATGGGGTCGACTGTCCCTTTTGGAAGAGTATGATGGAGTCTTACATTTACGCTCAAGGCTATACGATTTGAAATAAGGTTAAGATTCGGTTTGTTGTTCTACCGATGAGGACATCACAGTTTTGAATACACTAGATGTTGAGGCAAACGCTAAGCCAAGGAACATCATCATTTAGGGTTTTAGCTGAAATGAGTTTGATCGCATTTCTCACCTCACATCGGCGTGTGAAACTGGGTGACTCTCGATGCATACCATGAGGCACCACCCAGATCAAGATTGTCTGACAAGACCAGTACAAGCGAGAATACAATAAATTTGAGATGCTTGCTGGTGAGTCCTTAGATGAGTGCTTTGGCAGATTTTGCAAGATTTTGAGCAACCTCTGAGCTGTTGGTCTCACGTACCCGGACTCAGATAACGCTCGTTAGATGCTTTCTACCTTAGACCTCAGGGTTTGGAAGATGAAAGTGACCACCATCAAGGGCCCGACTAATCGACCTTGACTCTTGACGCATTGTACTCATGCCTCAAGACTCATGAGATCGACATCGTCTCTCGTAAGACGAAGTCACAGTCAATGGCCCTGGTCACTGATGCACTTTTGCCTCTATAGCATCGTCTGATGGTGCTTCTGGACAGTGATGACTTCACTGGCATGTGCTTCATGACTGATGAGAACGACATCAGCGATGATGATCTCTACAGCGACTTCGATGAGATATGTCCCACCTGTGACCAGCTCAATGATGCTTTTCGTAAGTTAGAAAGTTTTATGGTAGGTCTAGGATTATGTGTGGTGAGTTAGAGAAGGAGGTAGAAAGCCTATCATGGAGCTTACTTCACTTAGATCTACTCACTTCCGTGACGACTGTGATGTATGTGCTTCCTTGCTTGAATATATGGATAAGCTAAGGACCTTGCATGATAAAATGATTTCTGAGCTGGATTCGCTTAAGGTGGAAAATGTTAGTTTGTTAGATGAATTAGAGATTTTAGTGTTGCTCCTTTACATTCTGGTTCTATTGAGACAACAATCTGCACCTCATGTGAGGATAAGGACAATGCTTTTAAAGGATTATATACCATTCTTCTTGATCTTCCTAAAACCTATGATAGCTGTAACAATTTGAAGATTAAATTAAAAATGACAGATCATCAAATTGTTGAAATGCAAGCTGCTTTGATGGAGCCTGTTGCTTCTTGTGCAAACTATCCAAAATTAACACCTGAACTTGAATTTTTTTCTAAGCAATTTCAGGACATGTGTGATCATAACAAGAAAATGACTCAATATGCTTCTATGGCACTTGTTAGCTCACTATGAAATAATTTTGAAAAACTAAAATCTAAATTGATTGCATTGGAGAAAAATGTGTGAAGCTAACTAAGGATCTACTAGAGAAGTCAAAATCCGATTACTTGTTTTGTGCTGAAGTAGGGGAGAAAATGGAGGAAAATGCAGAAGACCTTTAAGGAGAGTTACAAAGTCCACATGGCTAGGATTAGGTCTACCCCTTGTGTGTCTTGCGAAGCCCTCAAGGTGAGGCAGCCGTGCACAAGGAGAGATATGCATGTGCTATTCGATCTTCTCCTTCTGGTTCTTCTTCCTCTCCTTCTTCTTATACTTCTTGTGCTTCTCTTTTTTGGGAGTTTGAGTACCTCATGAACACTCTCAAAAAAATTTGTTGCAGGCAAGAAAATGCTCAATCTTATCCTAGACAAATCTAAGATTTGCATGTTTAATCAAGGTTTAGGATATGATTTCTTAGAGGATGTGAGAAAGGATCCAACTGCTGTTGTTAGAGCTATAGTAGCAAGCGTGATCGAGGTTGAGCCTGAGCCTAAAAAAATAGTGTTCAAGTCTATGGGCTTTGTCCAAGGGATTTTTGATAGTAATGTTGTGCCAGTTGCTACTTCGACATCTCAGATTGCGAAGTATCATTGCACATTCTACCAGAAGGATGGATATGTGGTTGAGTTCTGTTTCAGACATGCCAAGATCATGCGCAAAGACTGTATTTGTGCTCTTAGGGGTATTCAGGCTCGGCCCTAGACTCGGAGTGCTCCTAAGAACAACATGAGGTCTAGAGTTGTAGACAGCTCTTCCGATTTGCCTAGTTTTATGTAGCGTCGAGGACTTGGTTTTCAGGCTTCTTTGTTTTTGGTCCTTGAGTTGCTTCTGGTCAGGTTTTTTGTTGTCCTGAGGACAGACCTCGTTTTCCCCATTGAGGTGGCTATCCTCGACATGATTAGCATACTATTGTTGGTCAAACCCACTCTTCTATAGCAGTCGGATCTAGTAGAGGCTTGAGGTATTCTTCTGGACCATCTGGTTTTGTGAGAGGTGGTGTGCATAGAGCAGCTAAAGGTCAGTCTTGTGTTTTTATGACTGGATCTACTGCTAGTCGTGTGACTCAGTATCGGGTTCCTAGATCTGCTCTTATTTACCCCAGTACTGAGCCACTGATGTTGTCTTCTCACTAACTCAGGTTTACCGGGCTAGGAATGGAGAGGTATGGCTTGTCGACTCTAGTTGTTCTCATCACATGACTGGAGACTTCCGTTGGTTCTTTTCCCTAGTGCGAGCTCTAGGTGATAAGTTGATCACCTTTGGAGTGCTTCAACAGGTTGAGTCAACACTAAAGTTAATATGTGTATTAATAATTATTTCATTTTTAAGGATGTTGCCTTAGTGAGTTAGCTGTGTTATAATTTGTTATCTATTTCTCAACTTACCGATGACTATTTCAAGGTAAGCTTTTAAAAAAATGCTTGTACAATTATTGATTCTTCGGGAAGTTTAGTTTGTGGGATTTCTAGATTTGGAAGAATCTTTCGTGCTGATTTTATTAAGTCTTCTGGTGATTCTCTCTAATGCTTAGTTGCTTCTGAGTCCTATGATCTCTCCTTCTGACATAGGAGATTTGGTCACATTGGCTTTGATCATTTGACCCAAGTGTGTGGCCACAACCTTGTTTGTGGTTTGCCTAAGCTCAAGTTGGTCAAAGACTTAGTTTGTGTTCTTTGCTGGCATGGCAAGATGGTTACTACTTCTCATCCTCCAGTCACTGTGACTATGACTGATGCACCAGGATAGCTAGAGTGTAGTCAGCTGGTGCGAAGTGTGTTTTTGTTACAGTTGATGACTTCTTAAGGTTCTCCTAGGTGTTTTTCTTAGCCTCAAAGGATGAGAATTTTAGTCATTTTTAGGGTTTGTTCGGTACGTTGTCTATTGAGCTCCTTGGTGCCTTACGAGTGATTCGTAGTGACAATGGTATAGAGTTCAAGAACTACTTTGAGAGCTTCTGTGATGAGATAGATGTGGAGTATCAGTTCTTGTCTCCACACGTCCCTCAACAAAATGGAGTTGTGGAGAGGAAAAATCGTACCTTGGCTGAGATGGCCAGGATGATGCTCGATGAGTATACTACACCTAGGAAGTTTTGGGCTGAGGCTATAGCCACCACGTGCCATGTTTCGAACAGAGTTTTTCTGAGGCATACTTGCATCACACTTCTTATGAGTTTAGGTATGGGCGAAAGCCTAGTGTCTCATATTTTTGTGTTTTCGATTGTAAGTGTTTTATTCTGAAGTCTGGAAATCTACATAAGTTTGAGTCTCACTCATCTGATGGCATCTTTCTGGGCTACTCGACTTTCTTAGTGAGGTTATAGGGTCTGGAATTACGAGACCAGTAGGATCATAGAGACTAGTGAGGTTACTTTCGACAAGGCCAATCCTAGCACTAGGCCTGACATCTCATGTCTAGTTATGCAGTCTGAGACCATCTTTGTAGATGATGAGGATGAATGTTTCTTTATCTGATCCAGTCCATCCTTCCCTTGAGGTGCCTGCTTCTACCACTGCACCTCAGGGAGATCAACCCTTACCTTCTAGTTCTTCTAGAGCTTATGGCTCTGCTCCTAACACCACAGCTCATGAGGTAGAGGCCATTTTTTCTTATCCAGGACCTCCCCAACACATTCAGCATCGTCATCTTCCAGAGCAGATAATAGGAGATCTTTTGAGCGTGTCACGCACTCAAAGTCTAGCTTATTTCACTTCTGTCTACATTATACCTTTGTCGCCTCTTTGAGCCCAAGGATATCTGTCATGAATTTTCTAATGAGTCTTGGGGTCAATGCCATGCATGAGGAATTAGAAAATTTCAGGACGAACAAGGTCTGGTCACTTGTTGGGCCCCCTAGTGGTCATAGTGTCATAGGAACCAAGTGGGTCTTCAAGAATAAGCAGAGTGAGGATGGGGTAGTCATTTGAAACAAGGCTAGATTGGTAGCTCAGGGTTTCTTTCAGGTTGAGGGTTTAGATTTTGAGGAGACATTTGCCCCTGTAGCTAGACTGAGGCCATTAGGATTCTACTTGTATTTGTAGCGTCTAAGGGCTTCAAGCTGTACCAGATAGATGTCAAGAGTACCTTTCTCAATGGTTATATTGAGGAAGAGATCTATATTAGACAACCCTAGTTTTCAAGAACCCCAAATACCCAACCATGTCTTCAAGCTTTCCAAAGCCTTATATGGACTTAAGCAAGCCCCTAGAGCTTGGTATGAGAGATTTAAGTCATATCTGTTGAGTCATAGGTTTGAGATGGGTAAGATAGATAAAACCTTGTTCATTCATAGGCATGGCAATGATATTCTGCTCTTCCGGATTTATGTAGATGACATTATCTTTGGTGGCTTCTCTCATGCTCTTGTTTCCTAGTTTTCTGATGTCATGAGCATAGAGTTTCAGATGAACATAATGGGTGAGTTGAGTTTTTCCTCTACATAGTTGAATATGTTGCAGCTGCTAGTTGCTGTAGTCAAGTGCATTGGATGGTTTCAACCTTGTGGGTCTTGGGTTAGCCTTAGATAGTGTTTCTCTTTTTGTTATAATACTTCTACCATGAACATTACCAAGAACCTAGTATAGCACTCCAGAACCAAGCACATAGATATCAGATATCATTTTTTAGAGACCATGCGGAGAAGGGTGACATAGTACTTCAGTTCGAGGAGAGTGGCCACTAGTTTGCTGACATTTTCACCAAGCCTTCAAATAGTTCGAGGTTCACGACCTTGCGAGGAGAGCTTGGGGTGGTTTGTCCCAATGGCTTAATCTAAGGGGGAGCATTTTGTTCTTCTTGTATTATATATATATATATTTTCATTCTGTTGCACTTTGTTTATTGGGTGCATTTGGGTTAGTCTTTCTAGCATAGACTAAAATGGTTCTCATTTTAGCTGGTTAGTAGGATGTTGTTTATTAGTTGTTTCTCTTCTCACTAGATTAAGTTCATTCACTTCTTTTAGGTCTAGTAGGGGTTGGGCCCCCTTGGGTAGACAAGGAACGTGTTTCTTCTCTTGTGTTTTAGATGACCAGTTAATAGTCCTAGAGTCATTTAGGGTAGATGAGAGCAAGTTTGAGTGATAGTAATCCTTCTATCTTGTCTATGCTTTAAGGTCATTTTTCATGCTTCTTCTGTAATGCTTTTGCTATGGTTCAAAAGAGTTCATTTTAGATTTTCTTGAGCTTAATGCTGACATAACTCAACTTGAACCAAATTGCTTCTAAAACTGACTCACTTGCTAAGGGGTAGCTGGAATCTTTATGTCATCATATTTAAATTCAGCAATATGCATTGTAATATAAATACATGGAGCCCTGATTATTATCCTTGTGTGATATGATAAACCTGCTTTACATGTTGCCATGACTTATGGTAGATTGCTAGATTTATCATGACTTTCTATGCATAGTTTATCTCTTACCATGCTAGCTTCTTTAAATGTGAAAAACTTGAATTAAATCATGCCTTGTTCTATTGAATCCTCTTATGATTCATGCATGTCAAACAAACTAAGTTGAGTTTTGAATCTGTATTGAGCTTTAGATTGAGCTATGCTAGTTCATTAGTGAAGCATGAGTTAGTATTAACTCTTTTCTCTTGAACTAAGTTAAGAAAATGCAAAAAGATATCTTTTGTGCAAAAAAAAAATGATCTCACCAATCCTTTCTCATGAGATGGCTTGCCATTGCACTAGACATGAAATCAGGAGCAGTTTTGGATGACCAAGATCACTTCCTTAAGTTTCTTGCTTGGAATGTTCGCATAAGGTTTGAGATTAGCATATGGCTAAAGAAAATGAAATTTTGTGAAAAATTGGTTGAAACTCGGCTATAACCAAAAATAAAACTTAAAAAGGTGCCAACTATGGTAAAATTGTTCAATTACAAGTGATATCAAGTTCTTGAACAAAATGTTTCAATTATGAACTTGTAACACTCTAAAATGATTCAATTATAGCTTCTTGATTCCATTTAGTATATTGATATGGCTTGGCTAATTTCTAGCTATCTTGACATAATACATATCCATTTAATTTTAGAATCATTGCTTATTTGGCTTGAGATGGACTATATATGGTTTGTCATGATCTAGATAGCACTTTCATTTTTTGTGGCTTGGTGTAATACTTAGAAAGCAAATTTGGATAATCCTCATGGCTCGTAAATGCTAAAAATGAATAAATTACAGCCACTTCAATTCATCCATGCTCTATCTTCTTTCATGCATCTTGATGATTCCTTTATTAAAGGGGGAGAAAGATCGGTAAAAATGCACATCTTGAGCGTGATTTGAAGTTTTCGTGCAAAAAAAAACTTGATTTTGGAGCTTTTTGTATTGCTGTGATTTTCTTGATCTTTAGATCATTTCTCACCATGACTAAGGTTACATCGAACACTTATTCTTTAATATAGACATAAAGTGAGATTTCCCAACACTTTTGGTAGATATGGAGTTTCTATGAAAAATTGTGATTTTTAGTAACTTCTATCTATCTTTATCTCAAATGGTCATGTTAGGTCTTTGCAATCTTTTTTTTTTTGACTATTTAGAGCTCTCTTTGCAAAATTATTCCCTTCATTTCTCAAACTACTTCCAATTTGCATTTTTGAAGATTTACCAATGGTTCATCAAGGGGGAGATTGAAGGACTATATGAGAAGGTTCAGGATACTGTTGTGATGAACCATTGTAATTTTCACGGAGTGGTAAAGTGATTTTACAAAGATTACATTTGATTTGGACTGATTTCTGGAAGTCCAAAAAAAATCAGAAGTACCGCAATTGTTTGTGCGGTAGTACTATTGATTTGGACTGATTTCTGGAAGTCCAAAAAAAATCAGAAGTACCGCAATTGTTTGTGCGGTAGTACCATTGAGCGGTAGTCTGACGTTGTAAACGTGGTAGTTTCACTCAAATGGTAGTTCCAGTCTGAGCAGTGGAATGTTTTTCCAGTGAGGTCCAGTTCGGGATTGCGATGTGCGGAAGTACCGTTTTGGGGAGCAGTAGTACCAGAATATTAAGTACGGTACTACTGATCTTCCTAGAAAAATAGGATTTTGGGATTTGAATCATGGATTGAGTTGGGATAACCTAGGTCATTGGATTAAGATTGCATGATGCATATCTTGGCTAATGTAGGTCAGGTTGTGAAGAACTTGTGCCTAGAAACAATTTCTTTGTCTTTGCATGTGCAGGGTCGCTTGAAGTCAACTATGGTCAACAACGATGATAGGGCTAGGCTCATGGAGAAGTTAAGGCCTAGAACGATCGAGGATATCGGCTGAGACAGTGAGCTCAAGCATGGCACAAGAAAGGCGAGAAATGTTGAAGGTGAGTTCGAATGGCGGGATGGCGCCATGTGGCTTGCACGGGCCAAGTGAGCCATAGTTCAGTGGAACCGGGACGAGAAAGACTTGGTGATGCGTGGCAAGCTAATGAGGCACCTACACGTGGCAAGCATGACAATTGTTTGCAGTGGTTGGTGATGACCAGGTCAAGGAAGACTATTTTGGTAGTTTGAACAAAATACCGAAAACCATCTTGGATCAAAATCGCGGCACATGGGCGATGCATTGGAGGGTGGTTTAGGTCAAAGTGGAGCTAAGTTGATCAAGACGGATTAAGGCTATGGATTTAGTGGATATGAACTTATGCGCTTCAGAAAGCATGCATAAGTGGACTTGTATGAGTAAAATCCGTTTGTGGGGTGTTAACAGGTTTCTCTCATTGTAATAGTGGATAGGATCTACTAAGGGAAGTAGGTGGCAGGTTGCCCACCTATAAAAGGGGGTTGGTATGGAGGCATGTGGATTGATCCAACCTCTCTCTCATGTGAGCTCTTGCTTTTAGTTTTAGGGTTTGAGAGTGGAGCATCTATTGTGCTTTTTGTCCTGCAAGATGGAGTGGCTGTAAAACCTCTTTCTCATGTGGCAATGCATCAATCTTGAATCATTCTCATGTTTATCCGCTGTCTGATTGATTTGCTCTTGTTTTGAGTTGGTTTTCCTCTCTTCTCAACCCTATCTAAATTCGAGAGTTTTTGATTTGATTCCTTTGGTGTTCTTTCTTGCTGTGACATGTGAAAACATGCTCAATGCCATCTTGGCTATTCTCTATACATGAGCAACATTTGATCATATATTTTGTTTTTAGGTCTCAGTTGGTGTGCGCTTATTCAAATTGCAAAAAGATCTCTACTTTGTCATGGATTTTTTGATCTAGGAATGGAATAGCTTCTCGAGACCCTAAGAATTGTGCGTGCAATGTTTCACGACTTTTGGCTCTTTCAATCAAAAGTTACGTGGATTTGAGATCTCGTGGTCATGCTGAAAACCCTGTTCTTCTGTTGGAATGGTAGTATTGCAAGCTGTGTAGCAGTAGTACCGTAGTCCCTGGTCATTGACCACATTGGTTTTTGACCACTCTCTAGTTAATTGACCACTCGAGTCGAATTCTAATAATGTTAATTTTCTATCACGTTGGTTTACGACCACATTGGTTTCGACCACGCTGGTCTATGACCACGTTGGTTTTTGACCACTCACTGGTCGTCGACCACTCAAGTCGTATTGCCGTCACTTTGACCTTCGGCCGGTCGCAGTAGTACCACAGGAACAACAGCGGTAGTACCGCACCTACTGATTTTTCGCAGTGGTTCAGTTCTATGTTTTCTCTGGATCTTGAGTAGAGTTTTCATCTAGCTATCGGAGCAAAGGTTAAGTGAATACTTGGGGGAAATTTTAAGGCACCATTCACCGCCCTCTGTTGCCTATTTAGTCCTACACTATTAATATCCGCCATCTTTTGGAGCAAGTTGATGAGGATTGAATAAATCCTTAAATACAGCTTTAATATTTAATTAAGGCTAGAAGATCCTCGTGGTCGTAAGCCTCCATAGGCTACTCCTCAAGTACCCTGGTCGGAGAAGCATTTTGCATCTTGCCCACGGATGATCACTCAGAGAAACCTATGAACTGGTATCTAGGCCCGCTCCTAGATAATTCCTCCCATGTGGTGGATGAAATCTATACCATATCCACCTGAAACAGCATGACGATTTGGCCTTGAGTTGCTGACAAACAACCGCCAAGCAGTTGTTGCCCACGTTTATCTTCCACTGACAATAACTGACGATTAGGCATTCTCACTTTGACAATAACAACCTCCAATCGAACACGCTAATTCCATAAGGTGTATTCCTCAACGAATAATTGATAACCCTTCAATAGTATTTAAGGGGTAATGAGAGAAGACAAAGAGGGACATTCAATCATATTCAAGGCGATTGAAGACAATTCAGAGCAAAATAGATCGTATGAATCATAGTCTTCCATTTAGTGGGAAGAAAATAGAGATAAGGGCTAGTTTCAGGTCTTTGTAGAGATATCCTATAACTAGTTCATTGTAATAAAGAGCATCCCCATTCTCTCCTAAGGATTCCAGCCATCTTTCTCATATTATTTTGTAAGATCGGTGACTCAATCGTTGATAGCTGGCACCATCCGTAGGGAAGAAAGCGCTAAATCCTTGAAATTTTCTTCATTCAGCAATCATCATCGTCCCCTATTTCCATCGGTATTGCTCATATGATCTTGGCAGGAACCTGGGACGAGGAGAACTAGTTTAACTTGGTGGACTACGCTGACCTTGACATCGACGCAAGCATTCACGCCATGGAACATGATGCCTCCCCATTGTCCTCTTCCATTCTAGGCTCGCTGATCCTTGAGACCAGTGAGATCGACCGTACAGAAGAAGACTCGCTGCCCCCATCATCACCACTCCCAAAGGAATTGGTCATTTCGATTAGATCGGAATGCCCAAGTGCCTTTGCAACCCAGGTACCCCTAGTCAACGAACTCAGTGACAAGAGCGCGGCACCATGACCCGAGGGTCAGGATACTCTCAATGCAGTCGTTGGTGACCACTATTCACCAATGGCTCCTACATATTGTGGGAACTGACCGACACCTGATTGTGGTGCCGATGAAGTTAACTCCTGTAGAAAGCCAAGTAAAGATGATAACTCTCAGCATTTGATCGGTAATCTATCATATCAGATTGACTCCACCATTGTAGGATCAAGGATAATCGACTAGAAGAGGGTGAATAGGAGGTTTTAAAAATTCTTACCTTCTAAAACTAATTACCACAAATTATAGCTAGGCAAGATTTCAATGCAATTTAAACCTACACAATTCTAGTATAGCTAAGGCACCACAAGTACAATCTCTACAAAACTATCTCTAGCACAAGTAAATATGACAATCTTAGTAATCAAAAAGCTAGAAATATAAGTGTGGAATGTAGAGGCAAAGAAATAACCACAAGATGACTCAAGAAATTTTTCCCGTGGTATCGAAGAGTTGACGGTCTGCACTAGTCCATGTTGAGGAAAGCCCAAGCAATTTGGACCGGATCCACAAATTAAGTCTCAACTCCTCAATCAACTAGTGGTTGCTCTTCCTCCACTTTAGAGATGGTAAGCACCAAACCACTCACAAGTTGGTTCCGGACCTCTTCACAATCTCCTTGAAGAGGTCACCTCGCAATCTCCTACCAAGCTGTCTAGGTGATGGCAAACACTAAGAGTAATAAACTAAACCTTCGCTTGATGGCGATCAAGTGCCAAGGATCAATCTAGAATGAATGCACTTAATTTTGGCTCAACTACCTCAAATGAATGTAACAAGAGTAAATGAGGTGTGGAGTGAATGCTCTATGCAAAGTGTCTATGTCTATCCTTGTGCAGGTGGGGGAGTATTTATACCCCCACCAACCAAATCTAGTCATTACAAGGAGTTCCTTGAATTTTTTTGGGTGAGCAGAAGTACCACAATACAATGTCTGGTACTACTGCACCTATTGTGACACAATAGTAATGACTATTTTAGAGATTCTGAACTAGCCATTGAAATGCGGCACACTACTACCACCATTGTAATCGCGGTAGTTCTGTTCTTTAGTAGTTCCTATTTCTGGTGCGGTACATTCGTTTGTCTCGGGGGCCAAATCTTGGTACTCTCTGGAAAAAATGTACCTCCTGGATTTTTGGAGCTTCCAATTCCATAGTACCGCTCAGGAGTTGCGGTCCTACCGCTCTGTGGTAGTTCTGCCATTCAAACTTTGGTACTTTCGTTTTCCAGATAATCAAATGTGATTCAAAGGGTACTCTCTGGAAAAAACATATCACCAATTTTATTCAAAACTTCTGGGTTGTGGAAGTACTGTTGTGGAAACTCCGGTACTACCGATTTTGCTAACAGTGCACAGTTAGCTATTAATTTTAGTTTTAAGTTCATGCATTATCCTAAATTGATCCAAATAGCACAAGAACATGCTATCAAGCTACTGTTGTGGAAGCTACTAAGACCGGTAAAACCAAAAAGGGATCCTAGACTACTTATACCTTTGTCTTGAGCCACATTAATCTTCATGTTGACCCTTAGCATGCATCTCACATTTGTCATCAGGACTAAACCTTTCAAACAATCAATAAATATGTTAGTCCCATATTCACATATTGCCATTAATTACCAAAACCATATTTAGGGTCCTAGATGCGTTCAATCTCCCCCTTTTTAGTAATTGATGACAACACAAATATTATGTGAGAAGAATAAAGTTTTGAATATACCACTTGTTTAAGAAACGAGTTGTATATTCTTTTATGACTTTAAACGACTAGTAATTCTTGTAATGAGCTCAAATAAGTTTAGAGAATTAATTGCTTTTAAAGTCAATACAAGGAAAGCTCCCCTTAAGCATGTGCATATAAGTGAGAAGACATATTGCAAGCACATGTAAAGATTTTGGAAAAATTTGGTGGAGTTTCCTTTGTTTGTTGAACTTGAGGGAATAGATAATTGCAATGACACAATTTATACAACAAAAGAGCACAAGATGTAATTTTATAAAATAACCACAACTTCAAGTTCAACATAACATAACATTAAACATGTCCACAATTACATTAAGCATAATAATGAAGTTCACATGTTCTTTACATCACAAATTTAAATATATATAAATAGTAGCTAAAATAGTAATGGTTTCTTCATTCTTCTCTTCCTTTTTCTTGCTCCCCCTTTCTTCATCCATTTTCTCCTTCTCACTTCTCCCCCTTTGGCATCAAAATACCAAAAATGCTACTTCTAAGGTGCTTGAGGAGAAGGGCCATGATTGTGACGGTGGCCATAGCGGACAGGAGAAGGAGAGCGAGTCAAGGTGTGCTCAATAGAGGTGACTCTCTCATTAAGAGACGCTACACGATCATCAATAGAGTCCATTCTTGAGGAGAGAGATGCAAATGCTTTGGCCTGATTGTCGTGAATCTAGAGGACCGCTGAGTATATTTGAGAAAGAGTGACTCCTTATTCTTCTGGTTCAGCTACAGCATGTTCTTGTTGTTGAGCTCGAGGACGAGGAGCTGGAGAATAGGAGGTTCTGCTCGAGGCTTGTGGACTGAACCTAGACCTCCACACTAGTTGGTCTTTCTAATGATAAGGGCCATGATGTATGGTGCATAATTAATCCTTTTGACCCTATCATTCTTGGAAGAGGCTATCTCCCATATGATGAGATCAACCACATCAAATTTTTTTACCTTTCATAATATAATCAATCAGATTCCATGCATGGCCTCTAATGGTATCATAATTCCCCCTCTTGGAAAGAAGGGAAAATTGCTCTAATGCCACAAACTTATATGTCATCCTTCCTTTTGCCACATACTTCAATAGCTTTGTTATTATGCCACAAACTTAGTGTTTATGGCTTTCTTTTGCCATTTCCTCCACTTCTTGCTCATCTTCTTGCTCCTTCCTCCCTCTTCCTTCTCCAAGTCCGGCGAGTGTCCTCGGCAGCGGCGGCGGCGGACTCGATGTCGGAGCTACGTACACGGGCGGGGCGGCGGCGGGAGTCAGAGCAGACGAGGGCGATGTGTACCCGACGAGCCACAGGCGGAGCGGCGTGACGGGGCTCTCCGCTGTGGAGGCCGCGAGCACGGCGGCGGCGGCGCAGTGCCTCGTACACGTCGCCCTCGTCTGCTCCGACTCCCGCCGCCGCCCCGCCCGCGTACGTAGCTTCGACATCGAGTCCGCCGCCGCCGCTGCCGAGGACACTCGCCGGACTTGGAGAAGGAAGAGGGAGGAAGGAGCAAGAAGATGGGCAAAACGGTCATTTAAGTGGAGGAAATGGCAAAAGAAAGCCATAAACACTAAGTTTGTGGCATAATAACAAAGCTATTGAAGTATGTGGCAAAAGGAAGGATGACATATAAGTTTGTGGCATTAGAGCAATTTTCCCTGGAAAGAATGGTATAGTTAATGATCCTGTTGACTAGACTGGGAATGTAGAGGAGTCCAACAAGCTTGCCTGGGACAAATCTAGCATTCTGATCATCAAACTCAGACATGGTAGGGATCTCAGGAGCAGGCCTATCATATACTTCCTCATATGCACTTGACTTTGTCCAGGGAGCCAGCTCAAACTCATGCTTGTTGCAGTCCAAGTACCAGGTTCCAGTCATCCATGAGATATTCTAAAAATTAGGAGGGATATATAGAGTAGCATAAAACTTCCTGATTATTTCATCATTATGGTCAGACTTGAGAGCCACAAGGTTCTGGATGTTGGCCCTGTGAAACGGCCGATATGTATCATCATACTTGTCAATTGTGTCAAGGTGATCTCAATCGACATACTTATAGTCTGCAAAAAGTCTACTTGGACTATACAACTATTCATACACTTGTTCCTGAAACTTGGTATGAAACATTGGATTGTCAGAGTTTTTGGGGAGCACAAACTGGCTTCTACGCTGCAATCTCACATACTTATCAACTGATATGGTTTTGAGGTCTATCTGAGGCTCCTTTGGCTCAGACATCTCCACATCTGACTGTTCACAGGGTGAGCTCACTTGTTGCTCCATCTTAGTATTGGAATCAGAGGCCACTACCTTCCCCTGTCCTCTCTTATTTTCTGAGTAGACTCTGTGGTACCTTGAGTTGATGGAGGAGGCACCTAGGCTGCAAGAGGATCTGCTCAAGACGATGATTGGTCAGAAGCCATAGGAGAGGTGTTCCTGGCATACACCCTGCGAGAAGGATTCCTTGTCCTTGGCATCTTCAAACGAAGAGAAAGGATACCGAGGATAAGTTGGGATACAACCACAAAAGGTTTAAAAGAGAATGGAATGAAGTTGCTATTTTATCAGAGAAATCGGTAGTACTGACATGCAACCAGTGGTAGCATCGGGTTGCATTAGTAGCGTGCATATCGAGCGATAGTACCACTTTCTCTGAATAGTTTCTGGGGTAGATTAATGTATGAATTTTCTGGTGTTTCTCTTGGATTGAATCCATGGAATAGATGTGCAAGCATCATTAGATACCAGATATATCACTCTGCCCAAGAAAAACATCAACAAATTGTTCGTATTATCAATCAAAACCTAGACTTGACCTAGGGTTCTAGAACAAGATAAAAAGAGAATTTTGATCCCATTTACCTTATCGATCGAAAGAGTGCAAGATAGAGGAGACCGACTAGAGGGGGTGGACTTGATAGAGAGATGTATATGCATGACCAAATTATGCCTGCACATACTACTTCTTGACTTCCTCATATTCAGAGAGTTCTGTTTGGCAAGGTCCATGGTGGCTTAGATGATATAGTCGGGCAAGATTACGGCCGTTGCGACCTCGATGCATAGCTACCAATTGTGGCACAATCTATCATGGTGAGCTCAACGGTGATAGCTATGGTGGATCCCACGATGATTTACATCACTAGCCTCGCTAAGGTGTGGTCTGAAGGCACATGATGCTTGATGACGGTTACCACAATGACCTTAGTGGCATGGCCACGAGCTATGAGACCTGAAGCCAAAGATAGGCCGGCCAGGCAATGCTTTGTGCCTTTATGGAGAGAGAACACATGGCCATGTTGATGTGGTGTAGTTCTCTTTTCAAAGCTTTTGAGGGCACTTTACGTCGTGATGTCCAATTTCATTATAGTGGCAGTATTTCTTGTCCCAAATGATGTCCTCACCTTGTCTAGTAACAATAAGAGCCATATTAATTTTGCTAGCACAAACTTTGATGCTGGGGATTGCCCGATCTTCACGGCGTAGGATCGATGAAGATAATTTGGATCTATACAACCTGACAAATCGATGGTGCCAACCACTGTTAGAACAACAACCTACGACAAAAGAATTCACCAAACCACACGCTTGTGATCCCATCTACCCGACCTCCAAGTAGATGTGTCGTCACTTCGTCCAATCACAAGGAATCACAAGAACGACGGGGAAGAATGCCCGATTCCCCTCTATGTTGCAATCATATGCCAAACCCTAGTAAGAACAAGCAACAAGCGCATAGCTCTCTGAAAGTAATAGATTAAATTTCTAGTGAACTCGCTAAAAAGAACAACAGGTGAACTCGCTCTTTGTTGAATTTGGTTTTAATTTATATGAGAATAATATACTACCTAATAATTGCTATTTAATTATTCTTAGGTTTGAACAAAAGAAAACTTTGGTTGAGGATAACGAAGATGGAAATAGAAGGCAACGAAAAAATGCTACACGGGATTAAAGCTTTGGAGAAGTTACTATTCCAAACACAAAATTTGTGTACAAACAATTGAAGCCACACTTCACACTTCTAGTTAAGACATGCATGCACACTGAGAGTACTATTCCAAACACAAAAGTTGTGTACACACCATGAAGACACTTCTAGTCATTCACTATTCAAGGCTATGCATTGTGTGCACGTGTCATGGGAGTGGACGACATGAGGAACTAGCCAACTTTTTTGCATCAGTTTGCATTAGTTTTGAGTCTTACATATTTAGTTGATCTGTAATAGGAGTGAGTCACGGATGCTTGACCGATTGCGAGTTAGTTTCGGTTGGTTGGCCGAGTGCTTTTCGAGTAGGTTAATTTTTTCTTTTGTTGTCTACGAGTTGGTTCCTTTTTTCTTTTGTCGAGACTGGCTATATATAGACTTGTATATCCTCCTAAAATATGGAGACCACACAAAAAATTAATCTATTATTTTTAGAGAGCTATGCGCTTGTTCTTTCTTGGGTTTGGTACATGATTGCAACCAAGAGAGGAATCGGACGTTCTTCCCCGTCGTTCTTGTGATTCCTTGTGATTGGCCGGAGCGACGACGTGTCTACTTGGTGGTCGGGTAGACGGGATCATGAGCGTGTGACTAGGCGAATTCTTTTGTCGCAGGTTGCTGTTCTAACAGTGGTTGGCGCCATCGATTCGTCAGGTTGCACGGATCCAAACTATCTTCATCGATCCTACGCCGTGAAGATCGGGCAATCCCCCGCATTATTTTGCATATCTCTAATTGTTATTAATTGTTATAAACTTTTTTTGATAGCTATTATATTTTCTAGCAATAGCTACTGCTTATATGTACCTATCATTAGTTCAACTCTCAGATGGTGACTCTCAGTTCGCAGGTAAACGGGTATGCCCACGGGCAACGAGTACCTACGGGCGATGGGTATGGGCGAGGTTCTTCACCTGTCGTCCTTCGCGGGTATGCCCATGGGCGTAAATCGGGGTCACGGGTACGGGTATGGGGAGCACTACCGTACCCACCGCGCCCGATTGCCATCCCTAGTAAGGACAAACCATTCTTACTTTTAATAAAGCAGAATGCTAGGGTTCAGTATCAATGCGGTCAAAAGTAATCGCCAAGGATGACTCCTCAAAAGCCGAAGCCATTGGTATTTGGGAGTGGTCGATAGTCGAAAGCAACTGGACGTCATCCATGGTCGAAAACCATCAAAAGTCATCTGTGGTCAAAAGCCATCGGAAGTAGTTCATGGTCGGATGCCATCAAAAGTCATCCGTGGTCGAAAGCCATCGAAAGTAGTCCATGGTCAAAAGCCATCAAAAGTCATCTATGGATGAAACCCATCGAAAGTAGTCCATGGTTGAAACCCATCAGAAGTCGTCCATGGTCAAAAGCCATTGGAAGTAGTCCATGGTCGAAACCCGTTGGAAGTCGTTCGTGGTCGAAAGCCAACGGAAGTTGTCCGTAGTAGAAAGCCATCGGAAGTAGTCCATGGTCAAAACCTATCAGAAGTCGTCCATGGTTGAAAGCCATTGGAAATCATCCGTGGTCGAAAGCCATCAGAAGTTGTCCATGATTGAAAGCCATCAGAAGTAGTCTATGGTTGAAACCCATCAGAAGTAGTCCATGGTCGAAACCCATTAGAAGTCATCCGTGATCGAAACCCATGGGAGGTAGTCCGTGGTCGAAACCTATCGAAAGTCATCCATGGTTGAAATCCATCAGAAATAGCCCGTGGTCGTAAGCGATTGGATGTAGCCCGTGGTTGAAAGCCATCAGAAGTAGTCTGCGGTCAAAACCCATCGGAAGTAGCCCGTGGTCAAAAACCATCGGAAGTAGTCCGTGGTTGAAAGCCATAGGAAGTTGTCTGTGGTTGAAAGCCATCAGAAGTTGTTGATAGCCCATGGTCGAAAGCAGCCGACTGCTCTACCAGGAATTGTAGAATGACCGGTTATTGCAGCAGTTGTCGTAAGCATCCAAACATAGCGAGTGGTCGATGACGTTTGAGCATTGAGGGTGGTTGGTGATTTTCAAGTACTTCAAGCGATCAGCGGTGTCTAAGTACAGCAAGCGGTCAGTGGCGTTCGAGCATAATGGGCGGTCGATGGCGATGAAGTGCCGCGAGCGGTCGATATCGTCTGAATACAGTAGACAGTCGTAAGAGAACAAGTATCACTAGCAGTCGAAGGCATCCAAGTACTATGGATGATTGGTGGTGCTCGAGTTTTTGGGCAAAGGTAGGTGATGAAGTGCTGCGAGCGGTCAATATCATTTGAGTACAGTGGACGGTCGTAAGGGATGGTGCCTAGAAGGTGGTCAGCAACATCTAAGTATAGTGAGTGGTCGTAAGTGACCGAGTATCACCGGCGGTCATAAGCGACCAAGAACAGAAGGCGGACAACAATGTCCGAGTATCACTAGCAGTCGATGATGTCTGAGTATTGTGGGTAGTGGATGGTGCTCGAGTGTTGAAAACGGTCGATGGCGATGAAGTGTCGTAGGTGATCAATGTCGTCCGAGCACAGCAGACGGTCATAAGCAGCCAAGCATCACTGGTGGTGGAAGGCGTCCGAGTACTGCAAGTGGTTGTAAGCTTCCAAGTATCAAAGGGCGGTCGAAGGCGTCCGAGCACAATGGGTGATTGGAGATGACCGAGTATCAAAGGCGATCGACAACGCCTGAGTACAACAAGCGGTCAAAAGTGATCTGGCTCAACTGGTAGTCAAAAATGATCAGGTATCACCGGTGATCAGAGATGTCTAGGTTTTGCATTCGATCATAGGCATCTGGGTACAGCGTCCGGTTGGAGGCATTCAAGTACTACAGGTGGTCGGAGACGTCCGAACACAACGAGCAGTCGTAAGCGACCGAGTATCACTGGTGGTTGGAGGCGTCAAAGTACTGTGAGTGATCGATGGCGCTCAAGTATTATGGGCGGTTGTAGGTGACCGAGTATCACTGGCAGTCGTAAGCAAATACAAATCAAAGAAGGTTGGCGATGCTCGAGCATAGTGAGCGATCGGTGACATTCAAGGATTGAGGGCGGTTGGTGATGTTCAAGTACTTCGGGTGATTGGCGATGTCCGAGGACTATGAGCAATCGAAGGCGCTCAAGTATTATTGGTGGTCATAAGTGACTGAGTATCACCAGCGATCATAAGCTACCAAGTACAGAAGGTGGTCAACGACGTCCGAGTACCACCAGCGGTCGATGATGTTTGAGTACAACGGTAGCCGGTGACATTTGAGCACTAAGGGCAGTCGATGACATCTGAATATCACTGGTGATCAGTGATGTCCGGGTATAGCGCCCGGTTGTACGCATCTGGGTACAACATCCGATCGGAGGCATTTGAGTACCACGGGCGATTGAAGACGACCAATTATCAAAGGCGATCGATAATGCCCAAGTATGATATGCAGTCATAAGTGATGTTCGAGCACTTTGGGTAGTCAGCAATGTCTGAGTACCACTAGAGATTATAAGGAGTATGTCACTATGCATACTGTAGGAGATAGCTCACACGATTTCAACACAATGAAGGCGCACAACAGGAGGACACCAAGATCATGAGGGTAGGCCATCCTTGTCGAATTGTAGTAACGGTCGACAACACTTCATGTCTCAAGCGCCAGAGAGATCTTGTGAGTAGCTCCATCTACTCCACCCTGGAGTGCAATCTCGGTAGTCTGGTCATGATGGCTACAGGCTGCACAATGGCGAGCTCCGAAGCATCTGAGCGATGGCATTACCAATAGTGATTGTAGTGTTGGTGATATTCCCATCGTTGTCGCCATCCATTGGCCTACATGCTAGCTAAGTAACAAAGACAGAGAAAGGGGAATATCTTTTACCATTTTGAGCATGGTACACCATGACTTCAGCTTGCACAGATTGTGCCAATGGATGTGTGCGTTCCTTACTCCCTTCATCTATCACCTCTGCGTTCGTCTCAGGGTGTTCGTTCCTCTATGTATGAGCGCAAAGGGATGTGTGTCTTCTGTTCTATGTATATGGGTGTAATTGGGTCTCCTTTTCCATCCCACTGTCTGATCTATGTGTCTATCCCATCTGTGTGTCTCCCGTCTCTCCTTTTATAGGCACAAGAAAAGGCTGCAGGCAATTTACGTGACTCCCACATGATGCCAATCGTGCCATTAATTTTGAGATCAGTTTCCTAATCGATTATCAATTTCTTACCTTCTAGACCTTTGCTTTCCATCCAAAAGAGATTTGTTGAGAATTGCTTCCATTAAATGGAGATACAATGTAATCATCTTTCCATTGCGAATACAATATACCCAGAATAGATCCTATCCTTCCATCTTAGTGCATAAGCTATCATAAATTGGCCACACATCATGCAATCGCCCGAGAACATGCGGCCGTATGAGGCACAGCGCAACAACCAGTTGAACTAGATAGTAGATCGTGTTAGAACTAGTCTTGTTGTTGATGGTGGTCGAGTACAGGTGTGCCCCAGTTTGTGTAGGAGTCGGAGACTCTCCGAACTATAGTAAGCTGGTCATGAGACATAGTGAACCATTCGGTAGACCAAGACTTAAGTATCCGATTGGTGCTTCGAAGACCTGTTTGATCAAAGAGTCGTGGTTGAGCTGTCCAAGCAACAGTTGAAGAGGACAATGTGGTCAGACCAATATTGTCAAAACAACATGTGGTCGAAGACCAGAAGTACCGCCTTTGTGTGAGAGGCACAACCAGAGTTGTAGTAAAATCAAAGTGGTCAAACAGTCGTGGTCGAGCAACCGTAGTCGAGACAACATGATCGAATAGCCGTGGTCGAATAGCCATGATCGAGCAGCCGTGGTCGAGCAACATGGTCGAAGACTAGCGAGTGATCAAAGAACAGAAGTATCGGCTCTATGTGAGTGGTACAATCGGAGTTGGAGAAAGATCAACGTAGTCGACGAGCCATGGTCAACAGAATGTGGTCGTAGAATATGGTCAACATGTCGTGGTCGTAACAGCATGGTCGACACTACGTGGTCGTAACAGTATGATCGACACAACATGATCAAAGAACCACGAACTCAAGGAATGATCTTGGTGCATATGCTTCGTGATCGACCAGTGGCATGCAGCCATACGAGGCGCAACACGTCGACCATGCACCGATCAGATTGAGGACCAGGTCGTGTGCCATTTTATGACCCAAACTTTAAGAATTTGAATCTTAGATAGCAGGTTCATGTATCGAAGTTTCCTTTTCAAACATACACCTCTATGACCAATGAAACATCCTACCATAAAAGAGCTATGAATTGATCGATCGAGTTGGAACATACTTATCTTTCTGATTCCATACATTGTGTGCTGCAGTGCCATGGTCGACTTGATTGGTGGCACCATCGGATCTGATCCATCGCCATCAACGCCATGAGAAGTGAAAGCAACAATTGTTCAATGACATGCATGCCCAAGATCTCAACAAATTTGCTCAACGTTTAAGCTAAAGGTGGAAGACGGGCCATGCTTTTCTACACCAGCCCAAAGAACGGCCGGCACGACATGGCCCAAGCACAGTCCAGCCCGACATGTGGTAGGCCGTGCCAGCATGGTATGAATGGTGGACTGGGCTGGGTCTAAAAAGTCGGCACGATGGGCAGCACGGCACGGTTCGGCGTGGCTTTGCTATCATTTTTGATCCTACAAAAAAGTTAGCAGATTTACAATTTGGTATAGAGGGAATAGGAGAATGTCTTAGCCTTGATTATTCGGAAGCTTTCGCACATGTCCAAGAGAAGCTTTTTGTGTGTTCTGTATGTATCATGATAAGTTTGGTAGCAGCGGAAGATTGGAGGCCTTACAGCAGACGCAACATGGAAAGACAAACTTGACATCACACTTATAGAAGAAGCTAAAGGGTAAGTCTACTTCTTCGTCCTCTTAGTCTCAGGCGGCCTCTAGGTGGAATTCTGTCTCAGAGCTGAACCACTACTTGGAGCATGATTTTGCAAATATTAATCCTGATCTTACTAGTGAAGGCAAGATAGACTTGCTTGAGTGGTGGAAGAACAACAAGCGGATATTTCCTGTACTGTCACATTTTGCACAGGAAGTTCTCCTGGTGTCGGTGTCCACTATCTCTTCAGAAGCGACATTCAGCACAGTAGGAAGAATAATCAAAGAAAGGAGATCATCCCTTATGCCTAGGATGGTGGAAGCAATCACATGCACCAAAGACTGGGAATTAGCCAAAGAACGACAACAACATCAACTGGAGGATCCTGAAATTGTACAGGCGTACGCTGACCTTGAACATATGAACGATCTTGACATTGATGAGTATGTATTATATACGCATGTTGTTATAGTTAGAATATACATATATTACCACTATACTCTTTTCCTTACTCGGGGGAACCCTACTCTATGGCGTAAGATTTTTAACGATGCAGTAACATTGTATTTTTAAAATAGCAAGAAATTTCACTTTTTCCTGAAATATTTACGTCATTGCGCGCCCATGTTTTTATGTAACTAATTCAATTTCAACTAGTTTTTAACGAGGTTGGTATGAGAGAAAGGAAGATAGCGGCCGCCGCCATCATCGTCACCGCCGCCTTTGTCGTGTATAGTTACTTTAGGCTGGGTTTGGATTGGCACAGCACGAATGTCGGCACGGCGGGCTTTGGACCGTGCTTGGGTCTGGCTAGAGATGAGGTGAGCCAGCACGACACGGTACGGTGAGATGACTAGGCCGAGCCGGCATGGCACGAAGCACAATAAGCTTAGGCTGTGTTGACATAGCGCGGCCTAACTCTCAGCTCTAGTTTATGCCATGGGAGGAGAAACAGACGGAACGGCTGGTACGATTATGAGTAAAGACTCCCTGCTGTTACTGTAAGCACGATGAACTCTCAATTTGATTATAGCTATTTATATAGTGCTGTTTGTAGTCGTGTTGTGGGTAGTCTATTCTTCAATTTAGTAGCGCAGTCAATTAATAATATTCTGTTCGTGTGCCCTTCAAAGAAGGAAGGCCCAATCTTTCCACCATCTTGTTGAGTAGATTGCCCACCCATTTTTATTTTAAGCTTCTTTTGATCAGCTATTTATTACATCAAACACGTTGAACGGAATGTCTTTTAAGATGAGATCTACTAGTTAATTATATTATATATTATACCGACTTCATTTATGTCGGTAAAAACCGTACGTGAGTTACTGTTACTCTGTAATCTTTCGCACAAACAGCTCAAAAGTCACAAGCCACAGCTAAAAGCTATAAGCTTCAGCAAAAAAGAACAGACCCCAAATCATATCATTGGAGCTAAATAGCTATGTTCTGATGTGAGAGCAGTCCCCGTAAAAATATATTCGATTCTTTTTTGCATAAAGCTATTGCGAATAAAAGACAAAGAAGCTAAGAACTACATATGTTTGAGACAAAAATTCCAGCATTTCTAAATTAAGTAGAGATTGGCTTCCAAAATTCAGCAAGATAACCTATGACCTTGGTGTTATTAGCACCATGTACGCTCTAACGTTAACCCCAAGGTCCCCAACTGGACTATGTAACTAGTACTAGTAGGTATTTTTGAAGGATTAACATTTGCAATTCTGAAACCATTCATGTATCCCAACAAAATTTGCAGCTGTTCGTAGGGGTACACATATACAAAGCTTAATCAGTATTCAACATATATACCAGTATGGCTGTACTACGATCCAAGAAAAAGGTTCTCTTTTTGTTGCTCATGCGACTAGTTCATGAAGCTCCTTCGATGCCCATATGCTCCCATTGATGCTCCGGCTTTTTCTCTCGACCTTTCCTCTGATAGAGTTAAGCTAGTTGCTCTTGAGGTCCAATCGAATTTACGACCACATTCAAACTCTATAGCAGTTGTAAGTCATAAAAATGCTGTAGTAGTCGTAAGTCGTATTCAAAGTGGTCTAAAAAAGGAAATCAGATATTTCTGTGTCAGATTCTCAGCATAGTTTACCGTGTTGGTTTCAAAGTCTTATTGTTGCTTCTCTATACAAGAAAGAAGAAAAGGATGCAAAAGCATCGCAATTTACAGCGTGTCGAAAATGAAATCTATTAGTGCTTACTCGTGTTCGTGTGTGTGTGACCGTGAAGGTTGTCGTTCATTGCTCGTTTAGACTTCCTGGGACATTCAACCAACACTTGGTATCAGAGCCCAAGGGGACAAAGTGATAGCCAACGAAGGGTCTGATTCATTGAAGTCTGGAGCACTCATCAAGGTCGCGGAGATCGATCCATCGAAGTCGGGCGCAGTCATCAAGCTGACAGCAAAAAGCATTTCGATTCCAATCCAATACCCGATGTTGAGCGAAATAAATTATGGCATATAGGCCATCAAGATGGAAGATAATCTTGCACTCACATGGGGTGTGGTCGGCAGTCAAAGATGGAGACGGCGACGGTGACAAGGATCAAAGCACGATGGTAGCTATCTCACAAGCGGTGCCAGACGACGTGATGATGTCGATCATCGAGAAGCAGATAGTGAAAGAAGCCTAGATCGCACTTAGAGAGATGCAGGTAGGTGAAGATCACATCAAGAAGGCCCACGCTCAAGTGCTCAAACGACAACTGAGCAAGTTTCAAATGAAAGACTTGGAAATGATCACCGAGTACTCCATAAAACTCACCACACTGGTGGGTGAGATCCACTCGCTCAGTGTAAAACTAGAAGATAGCGATGTTGTCAAAAAGCTATTTAGTTTCGTTCCAGATTGGTTCCTTCGGATTATTAGAATGGTCGAACAGTTCGGTAATGTTGCAGTGATGTCAATCTCAGAGGAGATCGGTCGCCTCGGAACTTTCGAGGAAGGACTCAAGGGTCGACGGCACTCGAAGGACAGAGGAGAGAAGTTACTTTTTTCTCAAGCAATACTCAAAGATGATGTCATAACGGAAGAGATCGGGGATGCGGCTGTGGACCAGGCGGTGGCCGAGGAGATGGCAATCGTGCTGGCAATGAACGATTGCTACAAGATTTCGATAAGACCAAGGTCAAGTGTTTCAACTGCAACGAGTACGGGCACTTTGCAAAAGAATGTCCAAAACCAAATCGAAGAGCCAGGGCAAATCTCATAGCTAAGCAGAATGACGACGATCCTCAGTTGCTGATGATCGAAGTGTGTGAACTCATCCATACAATCCCAACACCTGAAGAAGAGGTATACCTGTTGAAAAAAGGTGACGCCAAAACTTTGCGAAACCCGAAACAAGGCTTGGTATTTAGATATCGGAATGAGTAACAACATGACCGGCTGAGATAGACACGAAGATAAAAGGCTCGATCTACAACAAAGTTAGCCTATTATGACGATCATCCATGTGACGAAGAATGAAATTGTCATATATACTGTTATACTATGACGAATAAAACCGGGCTGTCATAGCCTTGCACGGTCCTTGCATTTTTATGATGATAATTAAAATTATGTCACAAAATATCAAAAGAATTTCGTCATAGAAAATATCAATGCCAAGCTGGCATCGCCCAAAGAAAATTTGTGACGTTAAAGTTAGTTTATGACAGTTATCGTTTGTCATAAAATGGTTGGCATATTATGACGAAGTGGCCATCCGTCACAGTTCTGCTCGTACCGTCTGCTCGTACATGTGCATAGGTAGGGGTGCAATCGGATCGGATTCGAACGGATATTGCTTAAACCGTATCCTAACCCATATTTTTTCTCCGGATTCGAAGTCGGATACGATAAGACCGGATACGAATACGAATTCGGAATATTCGGAGTTTCGAATATGGTATCATCGGGACGGATATATATCGGTTACGGATCGGAAGCGGATAATATAAGCGGATATCACGGACGTACAAAAAGGAACATTTTCAATAGTGTCTTCTCATTAAAAAGGACCAAAGCAACAGTTTCACATTTGTCCATTTCAGCCAAAAGAGTTAAGCTACCGCATTCCTAGCATTTCTTAAGCATGCCATCAAAACATATCCGAGAATTCAAAAGAGAAATCAATGCTCAACATCCAGCAGGAACATTATACTTGAGATAGTACTTAAAACTCTCACAACTCTGATATAAGCTGAGGCAACCGATTCAACTGATGCACGGCACTTCAGGTCTTCCGTCTTCAGCAGTACTTACATAATATGTGGAACAAAATCATACATAATAAAGGGCTAATCATCAAATAATACACGGTTATGAACTTGATGACCCACTTGATATTGATGACCCGCGGCCTGCAAGATTGGAACCATAGTTGTTTTTTAATGAAGCAGTAGGGGAGAGCCTTGCTGCTAAAATACTTAAGAGTATACTAAAACTGTACATCTATATGACGCTTATAAATCTAACAACTACTAATGTTACCTGATGCGTTGAAACTAAACAAGAAATCACATTGGCTCGATTTGGTACTCACAGTGTATGTTCTGCTGGCTTTAGATTGTACTCAACACCATCAGCAGACATAATCGAAAACTCTGTTGGACGCGCGTATGGAACATTAATCTGGAAAAAAGCAGTACAAAATTTGTTGTTAATCACACTACATATCCAACAAGCAGTAAAATGCACAGGTTAAAATCAAATCTGCGAAAGGAAAATAGTGTTGAAGCCAGAACTTGAAAGGTAAAAGAAATGGCAAAGTAGAAACTTGGAAATACCAAGCAAAACAGTAATCAGTGTTAACCCGGATGGGTAAGCTCGAGCAGCCGAGACGATAGATCTGGACGGGGAGCCGGAGCAGTCGAGCTGAGGTCTGGGGAGGGGATCGGATGGGGATGGCCGGATGGGGAAGCCCGAACAGCCGAGACGATAGATCTGGACGGGGAGCCGGAGCAGCCGGACTGGGGTCTGGGGAGGGGATCGGATGGGGATTGGGGAATGGGGAGGCCGCCGAACCGATGCCCGTTAGGGTTAACTCTTAACTGCTTGTCTGCGTTTCGGATATCCGACCGGATATTATCCGAGAATCCGGAAACCGAAGCAATTCGGTCGGATTTTTGCTGTCCCGAATCTGTAACCGAATCCGACAGTTAATATCCGAACCGCCCGGATTTTCCATTTTCTTCTCGGTTTCGGTACAAATCGAATTCGATATCGGATCGGTCAGGATTAACCCAACCCATTTGCACCCCTATGCATAGGTTCGTAGTGACGATTCAACAATCGTCATAGATTCTGTAAATAAATAAAACCCTGCTGCAGGCAACTTTCCCCATTCTTACCCGATTAGAGCACCAGAAATGAGACGAGAAATGGGAGGGTTCTGTGATCTACTCGATGCTTTCTCCTCCTATCTTCTGGTTCTTAATTAGCTGTGTTAGCACTCCAATAAGAAGACTCTAAGTAACGGAACATTTCCCAGGTGGCTGTAACCTAAGGTGAGCTATATGCTTTTCAGTTTGATATTTAACATTTTGAGTTCTTGGAATCCCCTTGAAAAATAAAATGTCAGCACCATTTGCTCTTTACAATTTTGATCACTTACTAACTGTATTTTCTAAAGTCCTGTGTACTTGATCACAATGGATTTTTTCAAAATACTAGCAGTATCTATTTGCACTAAAGATGTTTGATATAATGCCCAGACAAGATACTTCTTTGTTGATGACCCTTTTTTATTACAGTACAGAAGATTTTTTTCTTTATAAATGACCCCCCCCCCCCCAGTAAAAACAGTGCAAACAGTCTTAATTTGTTGGTTTGCTTTGCTTTACTCTAATTCTTTGATATAGTTTTGCACATAGTATGGGGAACTAATATCAGTTTTTTTCTTAGAAGTTAGAATCAAATGGACAGAAGTTGGATAAATGCTTTGCCATTCACTCCTACCTATATAAATGGCGTGGTCCAGTTTATGCAACATGTTCGAGAGCATTTCAATGAAAATGATGAAATATTTTGCCCATGTCGTCGTTGCCTTAATCACAAACGCAGATCTCAAGAAGAAGTGGAGGATCATATTCATATTTATGGTATGTCCAGGACATACACTCGGTGGATACACCATGGAGAATCAATTAGTGAGGTTGAGTCTCAAGCTATAATGTGGGTGCTGTTGTACTTTGTGATGGAGCAGATCAAGAAGGATCCTTTGGTGAAGGGTCTGGAATGGCTCATGATGCCTGTGGGGAAGAACAAAATGACAAGGATAGTGGAATTCCAAGTATGATTGGGGATCTCTATGCAGCTGCAGCAAATGGTGAAAGCAGGCCAAATATATTGGCTAATTTGATTGAAGAAGCCAAGCGTGAACTTTATCCAGGCTGCACTGAATTCTCAAGATTGTCTTTCTTGATTAAACTGATGCATATCAAGGTTTATAATCGAATTACTAATTCTGGATTCAATTCCTTGCTTCAGTTAATTTCGTTGGCACTACCAAATGGTAGTACTATACCAAAATCATACAATGAGGTCAAAAATATACTTCGGGAGGTTGGACTTGGTTATGAATCAATTCATGTATGTAAATATGACTGTGCCTTATTTTGGAAGGATCATGCAAATGACAACCAATGTCCAGTATGTGGAGAGTCAAGATGGAAAGACAAAGAAGGCAAAAAGAGAGTTCCACAAAAGGTGCTTCGTTATTTTCCTATAATACCAAGACTTCAGAGAATTTTCATGTCAAAGGATAGAGCTGAGTATGCACGATGGCACAAGGAAAAAAGATTAGTTGTTGAAAATGAAATGAGGCATCCAGCTGATGGTGAGGCATGGAAATATTTTGACAGCAAGTATGAATCCTTTGCACGGGATCCTCGTAGTTTAAGACTTGGTCTTGCAACGGATGGTTTTAACCCGTTTGGTAACATGAGTAATTCTTATAGTATGCGGCCAGTCATTGTGATACCATATAATTTTCCACCATGGATATGCATGGAGCAGTCTAATTATATGATGGCTTTACTTATCCCAGGACCAAAAGCACCGGGGAAAGATTTTCATGTATACATGCATCCTCTAATTGAAGATACGATTCGTCTTTGGAATGGTGTGCCTACTTATGATGCATATACTGATGAAGTATTTTCATTGTGTGCAGCCTTTATATGGGGAATTCATGACTATCCCGCTCTTGGCACAATGTCCGGGCGAAGCACAAATGGTTATTTTGCATGTGTGCATTGTGATAAAGAGCCATGCTCAGAGCCATTGAGGCATAAAATTGGGTATGTTGGTCATCGTCGATTCCTTCCACATAACCATCCATGGAGGAGGAGCAAAGCATTCAATGGGAAACATGAAAATAGAGATATGCCAAGAAAATATTCAAACTATGAAGTACTGAAGCAATTGGAGAAAGTTAAAAATGTCACTCCAGGTAAGCATCCTGCTAATAAGAAGAGAAAACGTGTAGATAAGGATAGACCAAATTGGTATGTAAAAGTTAGCTTGTTTGAATTGCTTTATTGGTCAGAACTAAAGTTGCAGCACAACCTTGATGTTATGCATATAGAGAAAAACATATGCGACAACATTTTAGGAACCCTACTTGATATAGAAGGCAAGACAAAAGACACTATCAGCGCTAGACTTGATTTGCAGGACCAAGGTATAAGAAGAGAGTTACATTTAAAAAATAATGGGAATTCCTATGTGAAGTCAGCAGCATGCTATACCCTGAACAAGGAGCAGAAGAAAATTTTCTGTCAATTTTTAAGTGGTGTTAAATTTCCAGATGGGTATGCTTCTAATATAGCAAGATGTGTCGATCTTGATGGATGTAAAGTGCAAGGGCTGAAAACTCATGATTGCCATATACTCCTATAGCGCATTTTACCTGCTGCCATCCGAGGACTTGTGCGAAAAGATATATATGAAGCAATTGCAGAGTTGGGGAACTTCTTTCGGGAAGTATGTTCTAAGACTCTGAAAATTGATGTCTTGCAGCGATTAAAAGCCGAAATTCCGATAATCATTTGCAAGCTTGAGAAAATTTTTCCACCAGCATTTTTTGATGTAATGGTCCATTTAGCCATTCACTTACCTGATGAGGCAATTCTTAGGGGTCCAGTTCAGTATGGGTGGATGTATCCAATTGAAAGGAGGCTGTGCACTTTGAAGCGTTTTGTGCGAAATAAAGCCAAACCTGAAGGATCTATTGCAGAGGCATATATCGCTTCTGAATGTTTGACATTTTGCTCAAGGTATTTTGATGATATTCAAACAAAATTTAGTAGGGAAGAAAGGAATAAAGATAGAAAGGAAAATATCTTACCAAATGATCTCTCAATTTTTGCACATGGTGCCAATCTACTTGGAGCTTCTACACTCAAGTACTTACATAGTGAGTATGAGAAGGTCATTTGGTATGTGCTAAACAACTATCCTGAGATTGATCAATATATGAAGTAAGTTCTTGTTCTCTGAACATTTTGCTTTGCTCTAATATAGGAAATTCATATTCTCATTGACATCTTTTAAATTTACTCAAAAATTTATATCCCTATTTTAAGTTTATTTAGAGATTCTCTGGAGAAAGAATTTCCAAAATGGTTTCAAAATCATGTGAGTGTTTTAGTTTTTAACTTTTCATAAGATACTTCAGTAATATAAACTGAGATGAAACTCCTACAGATTCAAGGTTTGCATCACAAAGGCTCAACAGAAATTAATGAAGACCTTTATGCATTGTCACATGGTCCAGACAAGCGTGTGAGATCATATTCGTCCTGCATTTGTGAATGGTGTCCGATACAACACAATTGCTCGTGAGAAGAATAAAAAAACACAGAACTGTGGCATCAAGACTGAAGGAACTCACAACAATGAAACAATTGATTTCTACGGTGTACTCACAGAAATTATTGAGTTGAATTATATACAGAGCAAGAACAGAACCCGGTCAGTGATTTTGTTTCGATTGAATGGTATGATCTGGAGGGAAAGAAGTACTGCATGAGAAATGATGGGTACTTCAAAAGCATTAATGTTGGAGGACGTTGGTACAAGAGTGATCCTTTTATTTTGGCCACACAAGCATCACAAGTCTTTTACCTGGAAGATACAAAACTAGGCAAAAGTTGGTGAGTTGTGCAGGATTTCAATCATAGACAAATATTTGATGTGCCTGAACTTGACAGAACCGAGAGAGATGGAGGTAATATACAAGAAATGTCCGAAATTGCATACCAGCAAGACAATTCTTCATCTGGAGTGTGTGTGGTGAATGATATTGATCCTACTATAGAAACTTTGAATTGTGACAATGCTTGTGAAAGCAATTTCGAAGGTACAATTGTTGATAACATCATCAAAGAAAAAGAGCATCCTACAATTAACGAAACTGACAGTGAAGATGAAGATGAAACGCTAATTGAGTACTGTAGCGAGAATGAAGCCAATGATCCAACATACTCAAGTGATGACGAATAGAATGCTTTTAGTTAGAATAATGTAATTTTGCACCTTTTGTTAATACAATTGTGTGATATCGATCAGGATATCAGTGCCTTGTCTATTGAAATTTAATCTTTTGGAATTTATGCTCTTTTATGACCAGGATGCTTGACCCTTTTGAGACAAGAATAAGGAAACCGTGATGATGTTCCTGGGTTCCAAAATAATCCATGTCGATTAGTTAGTTATCTTGTAGAATACCTCCAAATATTTACATAACTTTTGTTTTAAAACTTTTCAGAAATATAAAATTTATTTTTTTTCTTTCTTATTTTTTGATGTTCGTTGCTTTATTTATTATCATTATATTGTTTAAACTATATACAATTGATTCTTAAAAATAACTAAAATGAAATTTCCCTCCAGGAAGACCAAAACATTTGGTGGACGCGCCAACTAGAATACGAAAGGACCAGGTTGCCCTTAGGTTTCTCTAATGGCTGTCTCCTTTCCAAGGATAATTTCGTAATTCCTTCTATACTATATAAGCTGCACCCAGGAGGGTTTTCACACCTCCCTCCACCCGTGCCTCCACAAGCAGCCCCTTTCTACTCACCACCTACACACTCACAGGAACAGCCCTCTTCTCTCCCCCAAATTCGTCCATCACCACACCTGTACAAGACAATATCTCACCGCCAAATCAAAGTTATGAGTAATGAAGCCACCTCTATGGTGATGTGAAGGGGATATTGGAGTTAGTTTACCCCAGTCCTCTCCTAGTCTCCCTCCAAATCATGGGTTTTACTCCTCTTTATCTTTTCAACTTTTTTTAGTACCATGTAAAGATTTCTTACTGTTGAGTGATAGCAACTAAGAAAAACTGTATCCATTTTATCTTGGTTTTAGCTATTGCATTAGATCTGATTTTTAGCTCTTGCATTACATTATTGTTTTTCTATGCAACCTTGTCTTACGATTTTTAAGGTACACTGTAGGAGTCATGATTCCAAACTAGCTATCATGTCTGCTTTGTGTGCATAAGTTACATTAGTACAAAAACAATATAGTAAAAAATACAGTATTTTGTATTTAGTTTTGTTCTCTTATTCTCCTTCACCTCTTAGCAAATACTAGGAGCAATGCAACTTACAGAGTATGAGAAGCAACGGAATGAGAACATAAAGGCTAATGAAGCATGGATGCAGTCATTGCATTTGCGCAAATTAGGAGCATCAGTTAGCTTGTTGACCAAGAGGAAGTGTAGCAACAAACAGACAGTATGTCAGAAAAATAGAAGAGATATGGTGGACCAAGGATCTGAATCTAAATATGATCCGTGCTCTGATAAAGCTACTGAATCTGATGAAGATGATTTAGACACTGAGGAAGATGGAATAGGACAGAATGTGCTTGAAGAAGAAATATGCAAATCTACTAGGTCACAGGTTATGGTGCTAATCTTTTTGTAAAATATGAGGGAGACATTAGGTGATAGATGACTGCAAAGAAATGACTGTTTAGATTTCATTTCTTTCCATTTGGGTTATTGTTGGTATTAGTATATGCCTTAAATGTACCAATATGCAGTGTTTCTTTTAAGTTTGTAGGCTGCTTCAATGGCTCCCGGAAGTAAACGCAGTTCAAAAACACCTAGAAACGCTTCAGATTTTGTACAATCTAGTTCGGCAAGGTGCACAAGATCACAATCATCTCTATTGAACAACACACAAGTTGGAGTGAATATGCCAAGACCTTTGAACACTTCACTAGCAGAGCAGACCACATTAAACAATGATGTTAGTGAGGGTAATTCAACTTTTAACATTCTTCATGCTACAATTGATGGCAATACTCGTGAGGATGCTGCACAAGTTGACTCCAATGCCAGTGCAACATTGGTTGCTAGAGGTAAGCTAGTTTTTAGGCTGTTGCATGTGCGTATTTCTTCTAGCATATATCTCATATTCATGCTACAATTGATGGCAATACTCGTGAGGATGCTGCACAAGTTGACTCCAATGCCAGTGCAACATTGGTTGCTAGAGGTAAGCTAGTTTTTAGGCTGTTGCATGTGCATATTTCTTCTAGCATATATCTCATACATGTTTAATTGCTAGATACACCTTCCCCCAAGGTACGTGATGTTCGTAAGAGAACTATGGGTCATGGGCTTGGCAAGATAAATGAGCGACAAGGTACTAGGTTGCCTATTTTTGTACCTGAAGGGAAGATACGACCTGAGCATCCAGTACAAGCTGCAAAACTAGCATCTGAATGTGGTGTTGCACTTAGAGATCATCTTCCTATATATCCACACTGGAAGGATTATAAGAAAGTCCACACAAATGATAGTAATGAGGGCTCCACAACTGAAAACATTGATCACATATCAAAAGTTCTAGGTGTAGTAGCGGTGAGTTTATTATAAGTTTTCTCCATCAATCATTAAATTCTTTAATTGCACATATTGAGCTTATAATTTATTTTTCTGTACGTTAATTTATTAGACAAGATTAGCGGTTGATGTTAACCATGATGGGCCTAGCAAAGATGCTTGTGAAGATATAGTTAAGAGGGGTATAAGGCAACAACGCTACAAGTTGAAAAAGAAGTACTTCGATGGGAAGTCAGAGGAACAGATCAGGGTAAGAGGCCCACCACCAAATGTAGAGAGAGATGATTGGGCAAAACTTCTTCAAAAGTGGAATGATCCAAGGCATAAGGTGAAAAAAAGATAAACTCATGTTTGCGAAGTGATTTACCTATGGGCCACACTTATATTTGACCTTTTTATCATATTTTCCTATCAGGAAACTTGTGAGAAGAACAAAGAAAATCGAGGCCAAGTCAAGCTTCACCAAAGAACAGGGTCTCGATGCTACATTGCACACCGCTACTCCCTTGTAAGAATGTGTGCGCGCATGCCTACGTGTCCAGTTTTATCATACATAGCACTCATTCTAGATTTAATTTATAACTCTTCATGCCTTGGTCTTGTAGAGGGCAAAATATCAAAACAGAGAGCCGAATGCTATCGAATTCTTTGGGGAATGTTAGACTAGCTCAAAGAAGGGTTGCACTGAACTCGCAAAGCAAGTCATTGTAAGTTATTTTGTTTTACTTCTAAAATGTATAGCTGATATATTAGTATAAATACATATGAATATCAGTTTTCTCTAGTGAGCATATTTATGTTTGTCTCAGCTCTCTACCTTAATAGATCGTTGATGCTAACTGAACATACATGATCATTCAGTTTACTCCCACCTTCTTACATTTGTAACCATCTCCATAAATTATTTGTTGTCGTAGGACAAGATGGAATCTGAGAGACAATGTGAACTTGTTGAAGGTGAAGAACCAAAGTCTCCAACTCAGATTGCTGCTGAAACTCTCAGCCAAGTAAGCAGCAAAAGCCAGTTCCTTCCAAACATGGGCATTCCTTTACTCTCCAAGAAATCAAGACCAACTGCTTCAGCTGCCCAAATTGAGATGAGGTTGCAAGCGGAGAGAGAGGAAGCTGCGAGGATACAAGGGGAATTACTTCATCGAATTGCGTCCCAAGAAGCAGCACTCAGTTCTAACCAAGCAGCACTCGATTTTACAAAAGAACAACTTGATTCAACAAAGGAGGAGGTGAGGCAAATGAGACTAAGACAAGCAGAAACTTATATGATACTCCGTCGTTTGTTGGAAGAGCGAGATTCTCGATCCAATGCTTAGGGTGGTAGGGCAAGATCTCCATGATATTTGCCTTTGCTTTTGGGTGGTATTTTGCAGCTGTGTTGGTTGTCCAGAAAGTATGTGTTTGGCTTGTGCATTTTGTGAAGGTTAGGACTTAGCTAAAGGGCAGATATGGTGAAATATATTTTGGGTATACAAGATAAAGAACCAGTAGATAGTATATATAGGCATCTAGCTAGCATATGTTGTGGTTAGAAATCTGAATATGGTCATGTGATATATGGTACATTGTGACCCCAAGAATTATGGGCGAAAGCTATGCAAGAATTATGGATGAACTAGTATGTATTTTGGAACCTCATGAATGATATGGTTTAGTGCATTAGTACATTCTAAATGATTTGTATTGATAATGTGATATTTTTGTTTTTGAACGTATGCATTCCAAATTAATGTTGATGGTACGATTTACATTATTTGTGACGACCATTTTTGTTCACCACTAAAATTTTGTATACGTACCAGTGACGCCCACTATCCGTCATAAGAAACTGTAAGTAAGGTTCCCACCAGGTTAATTATGACGAAAATGGATTCAGGTGTTGTGTCCAGGCTACAACCTATGACAGAACAATATTGTCATAAATCATATTAATGTATGACGATGAACCTATTCGTCATAGACATTTATGACGTTTTTCGAAAATTTCGTCACTATGAACTTTTAGTGACGCGTGATACATGACGAGTTGCATGACGCTGGAATTATGTCACAAAATATTATCTATGACAAAAAATAGCTATTCCGTGATGATTTTGCTTCATCATAGTAGGCCAAATTTCTTGTAGTATTTGGAGATGGTTCAGCTGTGGAGATACAAGGAAGAGGCTCGGTACTGTTGGATTGTTCTACGAGTAAACATCATATTCTCACGATTGTTTACTACATCCCAAGGCTGAGAAGCAATATCATCAGCCTCAGGCAGCTGAACAAAAACGACTGCAAGATCGTGTCAAAGGAGGAGTAATGTCCATCTTAGAGAGAACTCATAGATTGCTGGCAAAGGTAGGTGGAATGTGTGAGTTCAGCTGATCTCCGTCGCAAGAATCATTTTCGAGATCGATTGGCACCCCTCCCTCATTTATTGAGAATGGAAAAAGAAAAAAAAAGAAAGGATCCAATTTTCTAGTATTTACTAGAAAAAGGGCTTTCTACATAGGGATCGTCAAAACAATGATTTTGCCCTATCAGCTGTAGGAAGGAAGGATACTTCACGAGAATCAAAATAGGAAGAAAGTATGACCTATACTACTACTCTATGGATAAAGTTCCCAAATTGATAGAGAAAGCACCGAAAAGATCCATTAGTGAGCGACTGGGTCGATACAACTAAAAAGCTACTTACTTATCCCATGATATGGGGCAAAATTTAGGAATTTGCTTATGTAATAGAGCCAATCCACTAAGGAATTAAGCAACGATGTTTGTTGGGTATGATTCAAAAATGAAAGGCTATCGGATGGTTGATCCAACGACATGACGAGTTGTGACTCGTAACGTTGTGTTCAAGGAAGTGGGAGTGGAGCAGAGATTCTTCGATAGAGGTACGACCTACGGAAGACATCTTCACAGTGCATTATCCTAATACTAATGCAATTCTTGATGACTACGTAACCGACACATCGACTACGGTGGGCATAGTCGGAGGATCTGACCACAACGTAGTCGCAGATCCTAACGACCACGTAGTAGCTTCTGACACTACAACCACACAGGATGAAGTCGGAAGGCACGATCACGTTGTAGAAACTCCAGGCACAACCATGGCAAGCCCGAGCGTGAGAGTTGGGATGCCTGGCTCAACTACACCGTGTACTCCATCAGCAACAATAAGAGCGCCAGTCTCACCTGCTGCTTCATGAAGATTGGAACTTGATGAAAGCTCGTCTAAAGGACCTCGACGGGAGCATGACATCAAGAGTCTCTATGATGCCACATCTCCAATCGAGCTGGAAGATTCCGAGCTTTGTTTGCTCGGAAAAGAGGAGCTTGTAAACTTTGAAGAAGCTAAGTTGAAACTAGAATGGAGAAGAGCTATGGAGGAGGAGATGTCCTCTATCCAAGAAAATGGAGCATGAAAGCTAGTGCCATTGCCAGTTGGTCATAGGCCGATTGGGTTGAAGTGGGTGTATAAGGTAAAAAAGAACACCCAAGGCGTGATTGTAAAGCACAAAGCGAGGCTAGTTGCAAAAGGGTACGTTCAACAACAAGGTGTTGATTTCGACGAAGTCTTTGCCCCTGTTGCGAGACTAGAATTGGTACAACTGCTTATTGCGATTATAGCACAAAAAGGATGGGAAGTTCATCATATAGATGTGAAGTCAGCCTTCCTCAACAGCGATCTAGAAGAAGAAGTCTATGTTGTGCAACCTTCAGGTTTTGAGAAGAAAGGAGAAGAACATCTGGTATAACTATTGCACAAAGCCTTATATGGTCTGCGTCAAGCCCCGAGAGCTTGGAATGCAAAGTTAGACAAGTCTCTGGTGGCACTCGGTTTTGAACAATGCCTGCTAGAGCATGCAGTGTACAAACAAAGCCAAGGAAAAGGGAGTTTGTTAGTTGGAGTTTCTGTTGATAATTTGATCATCACTAGAGAGAGTATCGAGGAGATTAGTAGCTTCAAATGCCAAATGAAGAAATTATTTAGCATGAGTGACCTCGGGTTACTCAACTACTACTTGGGCATTGAAGTACATCAAAGTCCCGGGAAGATTACTCTCAGTCAGTCTGCATATGCAACAAAGGTATTGGACAAATGCAGCATGAAGGATTGCAATCCAACGCAAACTCTGATGGAACTCCGCCTGAAGATGAGCAAAAACAGCACAAACCCTCCCGTAGACAAGACTCTATACAGAAGCGTGATCGGAAGCTTAAGATACTTGCTACACACACGACCAAATTTGATGTTCTCGGTTGGTATGGTGAGCAGGTACATGGAGAGTCTATCAACAGAACATATGGGTGCAGTAAAACACATCCTGAGGTATATAAAAGGAACAGTGAATTATGGGTGTCTCTACGAGAAGAAGGAAGAAGGTTTAGGGCTGATCGGTTACTCAAACAGTGATCTAGCCGGGAATACAGATGACCGAAAAAGTACTTCGGGCATGGGGTTTTTCCTTCGGTCAAACCCAAGCAGTTGGTGTTCGCAGAAGCAAAAGGTGGTCGCTTTATCATCGTGTGAATCAGAGTACATTGTAGCTTGTGCGGCGGCATGTCAAGGGGTATGACTGGGACGATAGTTGGCTAACATATTGAAGACGAAGGTTAAGAAGGTAACCTTGAAGATTGACAATAAGTCTGTAATTATGTTGTGCAAAAACCCATTCTATCATGAGAGAAGCAAACACATCGATACTCGATTTCATTATATAAGAGAATGTGTGGAATCAGGAGTGATAGAAGTGCAGCATGTTTGCACAGAAGACCAACTCGCGGACATCCAGGCCAAGTCGCTCGGAAGAATGAAGTTTATGAAGATGAGGGAGAAGATCGGTGTGCGGTACATCCATGGGAGACAACAAGCTTAAGGAGGAAATTGATAAAGTTAAGCTAGTTGCTCTTCAGGTCCAGTCAAATTTACAACCACGTTCAAACTCTGAAGCAGTCGTAAGTCGTAAGAACACTGTTGCAATTGTAAGTCGTATTCAGAGTGGTTGTAAAAAAAGAAGTCAGATGTTTCTGTGTCGGATTCTTAACGTGGTTTACTGCGTTGGTTTCAAAGTTTTATTGTTGCTTCTCTATATAAGAAAGAAGAAAAGGACACGAACATATCGCAATTTACAGTGTATCAAAAAAGAAATCTATCTATGCTTCCTAATATTCACGTGCGTGATCGTAAAGGTTATCGTTCATTAGGAAATTCGGCCAACACCCTCGCGAGCTAATCAAGACAGCAATACGTGGAGTCAGGCACGTACATGCATCGATCAGTCACTGGCACCATCACACGCTCTGTCTGGATCAATTGCTGCTGAGAGACAGAGACTAGCTAGTGAAACCATCCATGTCTTTCTCCTGTCTGCAAAAGGCATGTAGCTAGCACAGCAGCAAGAATTAGATGATGAGCATGCAATGATACGCGGGGTAGTGCACTGCATGCGTGCCTCCCCTTCAGATATATAAAATCCCTTTTGTTCTTCTTCGATCTCTCCTCGTTGTAATCTTCTGTTCACCTTCTTCCAATGATGCTTAGCTTGCCCCTCTGATCTCTCTCTCTCTCGGATATAATTTGATACTACAATGAAAAGGCTGCAAAGGATTTTAGTAGGGGCCTCCCTAGCTCCACCCCTGTTCAACTCCACGAAAAAAGGACATGGCATACACTTATGGGCAAACTCCAAGAAGGAATGGTCAAATTAATGCAAAAGGTGCCTGGGACCGGGAGGAGCTCATGCATGAACAATTGAGCACATATGGTTTTGGAACTGTCTACTTCAATGCCCTCCATCTCCCTTCGCTACCTTCATTATTCATTGTGAGCCATGGTGCCCTCCTCTCTCTCTCTCTCTCTCTCTCTCTCTCTCTCTCTCTGTGAAATCATACTCCTACTTGAAAATAATCTCGATAGTTTCTTATTATATTTGCTGTAGTGCAAAATTAATGCGCAGCTAGCTGAAACCATCAATACCGAGGGCATCTCCAATGGTCTGAGTCAGCTAGCTATATGTATGTACACATCAGCATATATCCTATGTGGAGGAAAGAGAGTATGTAAAAAAAATCGAGCCAGCTGTTCCTTAAGCACTAGTCTATAACGCCAAACGATGCAGCCTCTATAAATTCTGTGTGTGCATGTAAGCATCAAATAGCTATCCTTATAGACAGTTTTTTAGAATGCTAGCTTTAGTGTGTACTATATAGATGATGTGGAAGTCTTATAGTTAGTTGCTAGCTATAACCATTGGAGATGCCCTAAGAGCAAGTTTAATAAGGCTGACTGTGCTAGCTATAAGGGAATCCATGTCAGCATAGTCCTATGTGGAGGGGAGAGAAAAGGAGAGAGAGAGCCAAGCCGGCTCCCATGCAAGAGTCAGGCTATAGCACAGGAAAAGAGGTGTTATCCATGCATGTACCAATAGAACTAACTGCTATACCCATGCATGTATTAAATGACCAATACCCATGTATGTATTAAATGATTGAGAGCTCTTGTAGAGACAACTTATAGCCAGCTTATTGTATGAGTTGGCTGCATCTTACCTTTTGATGACATGGAAATGTATTGGAGGTAGCAGCTATCTATACTATTAAACTTGCTCTAAAGCAAGTTTAATAGTATAGATAGCTGCTACCTCCAATACACTTCCATGTCATCAAAAGATAATGATGCAGCTAACTCATACAATAAGCTGGCTATAAGTTGTCTCCACAAAAGCTCTCAATCATTTAATACATACATGGGTATTGATAATTTAATACATGCATGGGTATAGCAGTTAGTTCTATTGGTACATGCATGGATAACGTCTCTTTTCCTGTGCTATAGCCTGACTCTTGCATGGGAGCCGGCTTGGCTCTCTCTCTCCTTTTCTCTCCCCTCCACATAGGACTATGCTGACATAGATTCCCTTGTAGCTAGCACAATCAGCCTTATTAAACTTGCTCTAAGAACTATGCCCAGCAATCATTCATCGAGCAGAGCAAGAAAACAACGTTGTATGATTGTATCAGCTAGCCATCACCGACAATCTCATGTGCACACACGATGTCCTAGGCTCGTAGCTAGACACAAAATCAACGGAGACCAACAAGAATTTACTCCCAAAACGAACTTCACTGCATGCTACAGATCGGGCACAAGGATGGCTGCGCAGAATTGCTGACTAATCAATCAAGAGCGATCAGTCCATGAATTGCATAGTCCTGCACATATTGATGCAGTTATATATAACACGACTATGGCCCTGTTTGGATCAGTTTCAGATTCTTAAAAACCAGTTATTACTTCTAGTTTTTAAAAGCTGGTTTCTAAGCAAAAACTGATGGGATGTTTGGATCCCCTAGTTTTTAAAAGCTGGTTTCATTTATGATTGGTGCTAATAGACTATTATACCCTTACATTTATGATTGGAAGCGTCTGCGCGTGGTCTTTAATGAGGGTAAATATGTATTTGTGCAAAAAAAACTGGCAAAAGCTGGGTATCAACAGCTTCTTGGTTTTTAAGAATCTGGGTAAGTAGATTTTAAAAACTGCCCCAAAAACTGGTCTGTTTGGATCCCACCCAGTTTCCAAAAGCCAGATTCTTAAAATCTGGGTGGATCCAAACAGGCCCTATATAAACATAAGCTATATTTCGGTAGCATGAGAATTAAGGTCGTGCTTTCGTTTAGCCATCTGTGTTAGTAGTATACATGGTACGTAGTACTATGTGTTGGACAGACAATTGACTGCTCAAATTTCCTGCACAAACGTTGCTGTAGAGACACGATCATATTGATGGCCGTCAAAATGGAACAGATGGGATCGATGTATGTGAGGTTTTCAGTGTTCCTAGATAGGGTTTAGAGCATCTTCTTTTCAAATTCTAAAAGCTATTTTTGATTTTTTCTATAATAACTAGCTCTTAAACAGAGTGTCTTTTAAACCAAGATCTACAAATTAATTATACTATATACTATAACAATTTTATTTATATCAACTAAAACTATACATGAGTTTCTATCACTCTGTACTCCCTTACAAAAACTCAAAAACCAAACTCCTAACCATAGGCCATAAACCTAACGATCCGTGCGTGCACGATTTTCCAGGCGCTGATGGCAGGCAAGGCAATCAATTGTGCGGTGGTGGATGACACCCCTGTCCAATCGCAGCCGTACATGGTGCGTCTGATTTGACACAACGTCCGTGGAGCATTGTCCTCAGTTCCTCGTCATGCCTGCAAGTCAAATCTTTATGACACTCCTGCACCGTGCTATCGCTTCTGCTAGCGAGACAGCTACACTGCTGCTTGGCTTGGGATGTGAAGCACAGCACAACTTGTATTCAAGAGCGATTCAGTTTCCAGTTTAACCCTTTTTGTACGAAACGATAATGAAATAGTAAACAGGGTTATTGTGTCTACATATCATTTGTCTAGTATGGGTTACAGGCTATTTGAACCGAAGGCGTTATTGAACCAATCCAAAACGATACACGAGGAGGGCAATGGATTGGCTTCTTTCAAAGTGGTCCAAGCATGTGCGATGGACTGATGGTAGCGACATATTCAGAAACGATCTGAGTTGCGAAGGGCAAACCCTCCCTCCCTATGGCCTTGGGTTCGATCGAGCTCAGCTTTAGACCCTGTTTGGATCCCTTGGACTAACAACTAGTTGCTAAACTTTAGCCCTTGAGGATCCAAACAGGAGGGCTAATGGGTGGGCTAAAGTTTAGCTAAAGCCCTAACTAGTTGTTAGCCAACTAGTCCATCAAACCCAGCTAATGAGGGCTAAAGGACCAGCCAGATGGAAAAAAGACGTTGATACCCACGCCAACCCTCTCAGACCACCATGCATAGGGGTATAACAGACTTTGCACTGAGATAGTAGCACTTATTAGTCCTTGGATCCAAACAGAATTAGACTAATCTTTAGCCAGCTAACTACTAGTCAGCTAACAACTAGTCCTAACTAACAACTAGCCATAGTCCATGCCTTAGCCGCCTAGCCTGGTATCGAGTGGCATGCAGAGATAGTTGGGGGCATTAATTCGGTGGTGCATTCATCTGGCCCTGCGGCGCTGATCGGGTACAGTCAGATGGGGAGAGAGGCGGATCATCTAGACAGAAGACGAAGCATTCGCATTTAACGCACAACGCACAGGGTACTCTGCTACTATATGCTAGTACTCGATCTATACAATCTTCACCTTGATCTTCTTTAATTGTTTGTTTCTCATCGAATGCCCATTTGTACATATTGATTGGAGGATCGATGTTATTTGCTTGTGATTTTCTTCTCATTCATGTATAGCCGTCAACCTTTTCCGTAAGATCGTACAGTGGCAGCCATATAAGAGTGATAAATATTTGATATTGCTTATACCTTACTTTTGTTATTTGAGTTTGATTTTGAAAAATTACAATTTGACCAATTGCTTTTTGAAGCTAGTGGTTTCACTAGCTCTGGTGTGGCGGTCTGACAGGCCATCGATACTACCGGTCCTTTGTTGGCGATAGCTATTTTAAGAGAAAGTCTTTTGGAGGTTTTGGTCTGCAACCTGGTGTGGTAGTACAGGCATTGCAAATGTGGTATGACCAGAGTGGGGTAGTCTGACCAACTATTGCACGGCGGTCTAACCGGAGTGGTGTTGACAGTCTGACCGGCTTAGTGGCCAAGTCAGACCAGCCTTTGTGGTAGTTTGTTGAGTTGAGTTTGGCATTGGGTTGTAAGTCATAGCGTTGTCTATGCAGTTGTTACTTACGGGGTTTTCATGCAAGTGTGAGTCATGATGCATCAATACATGATTTGTTTTACTGATGAGAGTCAAGTGCATGTCACTTGTATTTGGATCGATTTCTGGTTCTTTAGTGTGTAGGTGCTTTGATGATTGTTGTGGCCAGCGGTAAGATCGATGCTACAAAAGGGGTCCTGAGGCCATGGCGTGTCACGTAAATCCAGGTGGAGCAACATCACAAACAGAGAAGCACAAGAGAAAGACAAGGGTCATGAAGAGGCAATGTGAGCATTTGGTGTGCCAATTGGATTTGTGTGTTTTCAGTGGTGACATTCTTCAGAGCAGGCGTACGATCTTGGCGGCAAGTAATTGGACATCTCGAACTGTAGTGTAATAGTGTGCCATAGGACTCGAGCATTTCAAGTAGTGATGGCCTCGACACATGCGAACGTTCTTAGCAACGAGACATTCGGCATCGCATCTTCACAAAGCCTGGTAGGTGGCAATTGAGGAAATTGTTCGATACCAGTTGGATTGGCACTTTGCAAAATCGTGGTGTTGACCTAAGTGGTTTAGGTCACGTCTTTAAGGATGGAGTATATTAATGGGCTTATGAAGTCTTGTGGAAGTTGCGCTTTAAAAAGTGTGCAAGTGTGTGTAATGTAAAACTTGTTTGTGTGTAGGTTACCAAGTTTCCCCAAATATAAAGTGGTGTGATCTACTAAGAAGTGGCTGGTTGTTTAGCGTTTGGTGTGAGGTACAAGCCTCCACTATGTAAGCATTGTGTGTTGAGAAGAGAGATAAGACTAACACTTAGAACGTGAGATATTTGGGTTAGGGTTTCCTTATGTGGTGCCATGTGTGTGTGCTCTAGACTTAGAGCTCTATCATCCTGAAAGAGTGGCTATAAAATATTCCTCTCTAAATGAAACAAACATACAAAGTTTCCTCAAGCGAGTTGTGCCATAGATTCTTCCTCGTGCTTTTGATTTGGTTGGCTTTTTTGTTTGGATCTCTCTTCTTGATCTTTCCTAGTGCCAAGGATGTGTAATTAGTGGAGATGTCTCTTGGAGATCAGGTCACATCCATCTATACGTGCCTTCTAGAGGAAGTTCTTTAGTTTGCCTAGTTTTCCTCAAGAGAGAAGTAATTTTAGGATTTTACTCTTATGGGGGGTTTGGCTTAAATTCATGCTATGATCCAACTTGTGATGACATGTGAGAACCCATTCAATGTCATCTAGATCATCTAGGACTCACGAGGAAGAGTAGATCAAGGTTTTTCTCTTTTACTTGGTTTTGGTGCAACTCTCCTTCGCTTTTATAAAGGTCAGAACTTTAGCATTGATCTTTTTGATCCATTATTGTAATAGGTTCTTGACATTCTAAGGAGGGTTTATATCAAGTTTCATTATATTTGGATCAGTGGTATGAGATTTGGGATTTTTTTCTTGGATTGTCTGGAGTGTTGTTTGCACTGTTCTCTTGATAAGCGGTCAAACTGCAACAAATCAAGTGGTTTGACTGAAGTGCAATCAAACCAATGCGATCAACCAGAGCGTTAATACCGGTGCGGTCATTCTGGCCAGCAGTCAAACTACTCGTAAGCTGATGGTCAGATCAGTTGGAGACAGATTGTCTTGGGTGGTTTTTGGGTCTTGGCTTTGGTGAGTTTATGATTTTGAGTTTTTGCTAATATAGTTGATACCTAGGAGAAAATTTTAAAAGAGTCATTCACCCTCCCCTGACTTGTCATTCCTGATTCTATAATTAGTATCAGAGCTTGGTTAGCTCTTCTTTATAGATCTTTACTGGTCTTTTGAGCAATGACATTGAAGATATATCACAATGGCCCTATTGGAAGACAAGGATGGGGATGTATATCTGTAATATCCCAAAAGTCTTTCGGGAAATAATTGTTTAATTGGAGAGGGGGGACCTTAAAGGAAAGAATAAAATAATGTTTCGGAGGGTTTTCTGAATTTGGTTGGCAACGACCATAAATTTCAAAAGAAAATATGTCATTTGTGCTCAATTTGCTTAAACTACAAAAAGAACCAAGTACTTTAACCAATGCTTCAATCTTGAGCATATGGCACTCTAATTGACTCAATATTAGCTTCTCGGTTCCGCTTAGCTTAATTGACATGGCCTGCATCATCCTTGGATATCTCTAGTTAGCCTTTGCTTATTGATGACTTGACATGCTCATAAAATGCATTACATTTCAGATTGTCATCTATGTGCTCTAGCTGGCTTATATATATGTTGTCATGATCTAGATAGCCTTTTATTGAGTTATGGCTTGGTGTATCTCATTATGGTCATTATGGATAATTTTCATGGCTCTAAATGCTTAGAATAAACAAACTTCAGCCATATTCATCCATTGACATGTCATTTTCTCTCCTTTGCATCCTTGATGTGCTTATTGCCAAAAGGGGGAGAATAGAGAAGAAAAAGTCTGTTGGGAACATTTTAGAGCTTTGGAGTTCATTTTTCTCTTTCTTGGTTGCTCTAGTGTTCTTTCTGTCGACATGGTCATTAGTTTCATTATCCTTCTTTGGACCATGTTGGACTCTTCAAACTCAACTTTATGTTTTTTCTGGGTTTGTCAATATACTCATCAAGGGGGAGATTGAGAGACCATGTGGCGGTCATCCCGTGTGAATGATGAGTAATTGACATCGGTTTATGAGAGTCGAGTTTGATTTGGGTAGTTCGGACCATGTCGTTGCGGAGTGCAATGGACTCGGTCGGACTTGGTCAAACCTAGTCAAGGGCTTAGGATACGTATTATGCTGATTTGACAGGTTTAGACTTCATCAGTGGTAAGTGTAAAGATATTTACGCTTTCATGTATCGAGCGGTGCTATTTGATGTGTTTCTTGTCTGTGTGGCTGCAGGACATCGGGTGGAGTCGTGGCGAGACACGGTGGACTGGACTAGGCGCAGGTGGCGCTGAGGTCAGAATAGTCAGGATGTGTCGAAGACGACGTGGACTCGAGGTGGTTGCGAGGCGTGCGAGACAAGGAGCGCGGAAGCTTCCCGGAAGGTGCAGAGGGGCGAATCGGGAAATTCGCAAGACTGCACAAGCGGGAGCGGGCGTAACGGGGCGGAGACCCGTTAGCCATGGGCTATAAATAGGTGGAGAGGGATGCATGCCCACTTGAACACTTGAAGGGATTTTAGGGTTTCCTTTAGTCAAAATAGGCTTTAGAGTTTGTTTTGGCTTTAGGCTTTAGTGGTTGTGAGTTGTTGGTGGAGGCAGAGTTGTGTTCCCTCTGTGTCCCCTTCGATGGGTTTCTAAGACCTCTCTGTGTTGGTGTTCCTCCCAAGATGCATGTGTAGCTCTTGGTGTTCTTGAGGATTGAGAGGGTGAGGAGAGGGATTGAGTAGCGAATCCATGTAATCATTCCTCTTGTTCTAATGTCCATGCGTATGGGGACGTAGTTCCTTGTATCCCTTGTTATCTTTGAATGATTGGAATGAAATTTGAAGTTCTTCTCCCGTGCTCTCTGTTTCCCTTCGATGCCTCATTTCTTGATTTCTTGAGTTTTTCTTGTGTTTTTCTTGTTGAGAAGGCCCAAAATGGGTTGCTCTAAGTTGGGATGATTCTCCAAGATCATTTGATCGAGTTTCCCAAGAGCAAACTTCATTTAATCTCAAGATTTCATTTTTGAGGCTTCCCTGTTCTTTAGAGCTTTTCTAGGGTTTGGTTGAATTCTTGATTCTCTTAAGGAAATGCCCTGAGTTTTTGTCTGAGGAGTTCTATGGCTATTGCTAACATATCTGCAAAATCTCTTGGCCATAGGATCAAAGGTTGGGAAGCAATTTGATTTTTGGCTCGGGTCTTGCAAAATTTCAGATTTTTACCCATAATCTGAAACTCTTGCCTTTTGGTTTGATTCTCTTGTTTCTCAGGGTCCCCTTACTATTTGGTTCGTTGTAGTAAGGCTTTGGATCAAAGAGATTGAGAGCAAACCTTCAATTTAGCCAAAAATCCGAAGTTTCGGTCTGCTGCCTGAAAATTTCTGTTTGCTGTTTTTCTCGAGAGGTACTACAGCTCCTCAAGAGGTACTACCGCTCAGAGGTACTACCGCTTGTCCTAGCGGTACTACCGGTTATGTTCGGACCAGTCTGATCGGCAGCGTCAAAACGTTCGGACAAGTCCGATCTTCGTGCGGTACTACCGCTCCTCAAGAGGTACTACCGATCGTCCCAGCGGTACTACCGCTTGCAGCCAGATTTGCGCTAAATTTGTTTTTTTATTGCTTCTTTCTGGATCTGATTTTCTTTGCTGTTGTTCTTCCTGTAAGTACTTGTCTTCTACCTTCATAGCTCCCATAGCTATTGGAGAAGAAGATATTTGTTGGGGGCAATTTTTAAAGATCGACATTCACCCCCCCCCCTCTGTCGCCATTTCGGTCCTACAGTATGGGCAATTGGTCCCTGTACCAGATGGTACAGGCATGGGTGTGCATCGACGGATGCACACTTTGCATTACCGGTAAAATGTAAAAGAGAAAGAGATAAAGAGATTTTTGATCATCTTGCATAGCATGGCTTATTCATATGTTGATGGATGAATGTGTGAAGTGATGTTCATGAATGTTCTTGTTACTATCTATTATAATTGCTGAGTCGTTGGACTCACTTTTGTTGTTGTTTTTTAGGTACTGTTATGAGGTCGGCATGCATGGGGAAAAGGAGGGATTAGTTTTGTTGCACTTGCACGTTCCACCCATAACGGAAATAAAGGAAGAAAAATTAAATATAAGACGCAAGGACTATTTAAGTACCATTTGATTATTACCCTTGGATTTTAATTGTAATAAGAGTTTAGAACATTTATGATGCTCATGTTCTTTCTCTAGGCATTATATCCATGAATGGTTTAGGAATCTTTAATCTATTTGCTTAGCATTGAACTTATTACTTGAGAATTGCCTATTATAATTGATACTACTTGTGAAACCTCTGATTTAGATAGATAAACAAAGGAGGCTCTGCCGAAATTTTGTATAACGCAATTTGTTAACATTGCTTTACTTCTAGTTGGGTAGCATTCCAAGTCATTGTTTGGCTGGGGTGTTACAATATCCAAGCTCAAAGCCTAGCCATTTAAAACAAAGTGAGAACTCCCTTTGTTGTGCTTGTCGATGATGTGATCCTCGATGCTATTCAATCAGCTGTGGTTGAGGCAAATGCTAAGGCACACAACTTCTTGATCCAAGGTCTTGGGAGAAATATTTTCAAGTAGTTTGCTTATCTTTACATACGCACATGAGATCTAGTTGACTCTCTGATTACAATGAAGGAATATCAAAAATCAAGAAAGTACGTGAGGCCCAGTTCAAGAAGGATTACTAGAAGCTAGAGATGGAACTTGGAGTCCATTGATTCCTTCTTTAGTATATTAGACAAGATCTTGAGTAATCTGAGGTCTATGGGGTTACTTTCCCATATGCTAACAATGCGACTCATATTTTGAGTGCTCTTGACATGAGTGTTTGGAAAATAAAAGTTACATCCATCAGTGACAAGGTGGATTTGCCAACTATGACTATAGATAAGTTGTTTTTTCGGCTTAAGACCTATGAGATGCGTGTCATAGCCAAGAAGTCTAAAAGTCTAAAGACGATACTGTTGTGACTGATCCTGTCAAGAGTGGCTCTTCTTATAAAAATGCTTCTTTTGGGTTTTTCTTGTCCTCTTTTCAATCCATAAACGATGAGTAACTTGAAAGTATTCCCATATATGATATAGCCCTCATTACTAGCATATTCACTCATGCCTACCACAAAGCAAAAGAACGTAGGAGAGGTGGTCCCAATTGTTTGCTTTGAGTATGGTAAGATGGGTCATTTTTGTGCTAGATGTTCTAACTTTGTGAACAAAGACGGAGATGATAATGGGAAGAAGGACTACAAGAAAAGCTATAACAAGAACCCTCATCGATTCTCCACAAACGATGAAGCACTCAAGAAGGTAGCTCTTGCAATATAACCACCCTCATGGGTCGAGATTTGAGCGATGTTGATCCTTCGACTTCAAGCGATGAGGACAAGAGGATGGAGAAGAAGACGGCTATCGACTTCACTGAGATATGCTTCATGGCCGCAAGCGAGGATGATTACAATAGCAAGACCAACATGCTGGATGGTCCCTACATTGAGCATGATGAGGTAGATCCAAATTATGCACCTATGCTTAGATATGATAAGAGTTGTAGAGGATCACTTAAAGTAAATTGAGTGCATGAAACATGTCATGAAAAGAAATGGTAAACTAAAATTTGAAAATAAGTTTCTAAACATGCAAATTGATAGGCTTAGATATTCTATTACTGATCATAATAACTATGATGCTTGCTTTATTTTGTATATTCAAATTAAAAGATTGAGATTATCTGAGTCATCTTTGCTAGGACAACTACTAGAACTAAAATTATTGACATCAAGGCTAGTCCATGTTCTAGTTGCTTAGGAGCTAGTGATATTTCTTGAGCTAGTGCTTTACCATGCTTGAATTATGATGAATTAGAAAAAAAAATTGCCATGAAAACTAAAAAATTGCTTCTATTCAATCTTGAATATTTTTGTACTCATTGTGAGTTTAGGGAAGAAAAGCTGAAAGAATTAACTGACAAGCTTAATCTAGCTAGATCTAAACCTTGTGACACTTGCCCTAAGCTCACTTCTAAAATTGAAGTTCACACTAAAATCTTGCAAGACAAAACATGATAAGAATCTCTTGCTCCTATTCATGTTTCAAATATTGATTATATTACTCCAATAACTTGTGCATTTTATGCTAAAATTGGACATGATTTTGATGACATGCATGATGTATTTAGAGTTAAATTTGATGAATAGTTGTATATAATTAAGAATGTGTCTTGTGTATCTTGTGAGGCTTTGAAGCTAGAGGTTATTGTGCATAAGGAGATATATGCTAGAGAGGTTAAGACCCAAGCCTGTGAGTCTTGTGTCACCCACGCCAAGAAAAATGATTATTTGCAAAAAAACCCTTGAGAGATTCTCTAGTGAGAAAAAGAACCTAAATATGATTCTAGAACAATCCAAGGTCAGCAAAGCCTATTCATATTGGCTTCTGCTTCTGGTTTATGCTTTCAGAAGCAGAAGCCAATACGAACACCCTAACTTCTATAAGCCACTTCTATCAGCCACCACAATTCATCAGTCACTACTTTTCGCTTTCACATATTGTACTGTACTTTTTATTATATTATAGCACAGTGTCGTAAGTTGCGTGGCTGTCTGAATTTTTTAGTGCCTTTTGATACACCATCTTTCTTACATAATGCACTACTATTCATTAGCCACGACTATTCATCAGCCACGACTATTCATCAGTCATAGCCAAAAGCCATCACTAAAGCCAATATGAACATGCCAAGTTTAATTTATGGTTTACGAAATTGCTGAAATTTCTGTTTAATGTTTATTCTTGAAGTCTAGTTGTTGAAAATGCTTATTTGTTGGTAAAAATTAGTAGCCATAGTAGTTGTAGGTGATATCTTGGACTTTGGTAAAGTCAGGGTGTTACAACCTCACTTTGGATAATTTTTAAAGCTCTTGTAGGTTTTGTATTTTCATTCATGCATGTATGCACCTTCTTTCTCCTTTCATGTCTTCAATTGGTATGATGCATCATTTTAGGGGTGAGCATGAGTATTTATGAGCTTGCATTGTCCTCTTGACTCTTGATGACTATTTTGCCAAAAGAGATTTTGCCAAAAGAGGGGGAATGATTATGGCAAAATTTGGTATTAGTCTATATAAGGCGAAATTGATGAGAATGAACTTAAAAAGGGGAGAGTGCTAAAAAAAGGTTAAAAAAGAGGAGAACGTGCTTTGTGAGATTTCAATGGAGCAAAATGAGCTTTTGTATGAGAAAAATGCATTTTGGATCATAATTGATTATTTGCATTGCATTTGTTCTCTTTTGCTCTTTTGGTGTCTTATCTTGCTATGACAATGGTCATGTTGAACAACTGTTATTTTATTTAGACCATAAGTAAGATTTTGGTTTTTTAGGTGTGGATGGAGCTTTTGGTGGAAACTTACTCTTTCTTAGTCTTAGCACCATTCCACATCTAGCCACTGTAGTCACGTTCCTTCTTTCTCTTCAAAATGGACCACAGTGGCTCTTGCAACTTGTTTGCTTTAAATGTCCAAAATTCAAACTCAAATTCTTGCCTTTAGGGTGTTTGTCATATTACCCATCAAGAGAAATATTGTAAGACCATGTGATGGCAATCCCATGAGAGTGATGAGTATTTGACATTGCTTATGCCTTGCTTTTATTGTTTGAGTTTGATTTTGAGAAATTGAAGTTTGACCTATTGCTTTCTGAAGCTAGCGGTCAGACCAGCCTTGGTATGGCGATCTAACCGTCCAGTGGTATGATCAACTGTTGGATAGTGGTCTGACTAGTCTATGATAGTACTGCCCCTTTGTTGGCAGTAGCTATTTTTCAAAGGTATTTTGGAAGTTTTGGTCTAAGACCTGGTGCGGTAGTACCAGCATTGAAAATGAGGTATGGCTAGAGTGGAGCGATCTGATTGGCCATTGCACAACGGTCTAACTGGAGTGGTGTCGGCGGTCTAACCGGCTTGGTGGCCTCTGTCAACCCAAGCTCTGTGGTAGTTTATTGAGTTGAGTTTGGTTTTGGGTTGTGAATCATGGCAGTGTCCATGAAGTTGTTAGTCACAACATTTCCACGCAAGTCCGAGTCACGGTGTGTCCATGCATGATTTGTTTTACTGATGAGAGTCAAGTGTATGTCACCTATGCACGGATTATTTTTTTTGTTCTTTGGTGGCAGGTGCTTTGATGATTGTTATGGCCAGCGGTAAGACCAAGGCTACAGAAGGTGTCTTAAGGATATGGTGTGTTGAGTAAGTCTAGATGGAGCAACATCTTAAGCAAAGAAGCATGGAAGAAAGGCAAGGGTCATGAAGAGTGCATGCATGTTGTGTGCCAACTAGATTTGTGTGTTTCAAGTGGTGACGTGGAGAAAATGTACGATCTTGACGGTAAATAATTGGACATCACATACTATGATGTAATGTTGTGTGTCATAGAACTCAGGCGTTTCAAGTTGTGACAGGCGTACGATCTTGATGATGAGGCATTAGGTATCGCATCTTTGGGAAGATTGATGGGTGGCAATTGAGAAAATTATCCAATACTGGGTTGATTGGTGGTTTGCAAAACCACGGCATTAGCCTAAATGGTAGGTCACATCTTTGAGGTTAGAGTGTGTTAACGGGCTTGTAGAGCCTCGTAGAAGTCATGCTTTGAAAAATGTGCAAGTATGTGTAATGTAAAACCTATTGTGTGTGAGTTACCGGGTTTTCCCAATTATAAGTGGTGTGATCCATTAAAGAGTAGTTGGTTGTTTAGGGTTTGGTGTGAGGCGAACGCCTCTACTATATAAATCTTGTGTGTTGAGGAGAGAGATATGACTAACTGTAGCACCTCAGATATCAATATGAGATACTAATATGGAACGTCATTGTCAAAGTAAGGAATAAATAAGTACAACATTGGAAATTTCAAAGAAATTAAAACTTTAAGAGTACTTTGTTAAAGCACAAGTAGAAGTTGAAATAAATGTTTGAAACATGGGACCGGTCCACTTCTAATCAAAAGAGGAATAATTAAAATGTCATAAATAGTGGCAAGCCACGATGCTGACAACTCGAGTGCTCCCACACATGCATGATGCTATCCCTCCACTGGCCTTTTACCTGAGAATGAAAAGAGCAAGCGTGAGATTTAGAAATCTCAGCAAGTACTCAACAACGGCCGCAACACGGTAATTGAATGACAAGTAATGCAAGCAAGTAATTAACACAGATTAATTGCAATGAAACTAGGTTATGGGAAACACTAATACCAATTGGAGATAGAGATAACAAGAACCGTGAAATCAAGGATAATCATTATTTAGCAAGTTATGGCAATGGCACTGGTGATTACTCTCACATACCCGGTTATACGAGAATAGTCAGGCACAATGCTGTCCTCGACTGTATAACCGCAGACGGGGTGAATATCCTGAGTAACGAGAGTGTGCGGCCCCCCGTACGTTATCAGGTGGGTGAAAATCTCCCCTATATGTGGATAATCTCAGGCCAAGTAACCGTTATTTGTTAACATGTTATAATGTATCCTAAGTAACGAGACAATAGGAACGGTGGAATCAAAGATAATTGTTATTAGCAGGTTATGACAATGACACCAACGATTACTTCCCACATACCCGATTATACGAAAATAGTCAAGCACAACGCTGTCCTAGACTGTATAACCGCAGACAGGGTGTAATATCCCGAGTAACGAGAGTGTACGGCCCTCTGTACATTACCAGGTGGGTGAAAATCTCCCGTATATGTGAATAACCCCGGGCCGCCAGATGACTGTTATATTGTTAAAAGGTTATATGGTGTGAAATTAAGGAAACTAAGAGAAGGCTGAGATAAGGTTATGAGAAGTGAGAGGATTTGCTAGGGTAGAAAACGGAGAGACATAATTTCTGATATGAAGGTGATGTGGAATGATAATATGATGATAGTGATATAAGAATTATTCTAGGGAGGTATTATAACATAGCTCACACAAGGGTTGACAACTATCTAAGTTTTATTATGTGGTGAGTGATTATTAGTCAGATTAACAGTATTGTATAAATGTCATTCATGATACATATGAAATCACACAAATAAAGAATCATGATATCAGGAAAAATAAACATAGCAGCCATAATATTAAAAGATTGCTAGTGGTTTAAACCTAAATTTGAAACATGTTCATATGCTACCCCATTAATGATTTATGCATGAATTCTAATACTAATTAAGGCAAGACTTATAGAACATTATTAATTGAGTATTCTAATAAACCTAAAGGCATATGAATAAAGATAACCTAGAACATCATGACATGAATACAGCATTAGAAGTCTTATTAGCAGGCAAACATTATTAGTATGATAATAACCAAGCATGCATTAGTAATACAATAATAACAAAGCAATCATTAGTAATATGATAACAATCAGGTAGGTTTTAGTGATATGATAATAACCAGGTGACCTTAGTGATATGATAATAACCATGTGACTTTAGTGATATGATAATAGCCAGGTAACTTTTGTGATGTGATAGTAGCAATGTAATCTTTAGTGATAGGATAATAGCTAGGTAATCTTTAGTGATATGATAGTAGCCATGTAATCTTTAGTGATAGGATAATAGCTAGGTAATTTTTAGTGACATGATAATAGCCATGTAATATTTAGTGATAGGATAAAAGCTAGGTAATCTTTGGTGATATGATATTAGCCAGGTAATCTTTGATGATATGATATTAACCAGATAATCTTTGGTGATATGATGATAATCAAGTAACTTTAGAGATATGATAATTGTACTCAATGATAAGGTGACAAGTAATCTGGAAACACATGGTATGTGAAATGGAAAGGTCATGGCCGCGAAGCACTTGCCTTGAGCACGCTCGACGGACACACTACTCGAAGGATCAAAGGTATGCGACTGTTCAGACGCCCCCTTTGAGACCGCATGTGATCCTACAAGGTGGAACAGGGACAAATTAGATCAGGGCTAAGACAACCTTGTGAAAAGATGGATGGAAGAGCATTTGGCTAGAAATGATATTTGCGTTCACTAAGCCATCACCATATGAATCGCCGTTCAATCATGCGACTTGTCGTTCGGCCATGCGAACCACGATCCGCTGCACGGCCCAAGAAAACTCCTTGTGAAATGCTATTCGGCCGGCTCCCCAGCCAAACGAACCATACAGACATGGAAATTGGCCACCGGCCACTCCGATTGTAGTCGCCGCCACCGCCGGCCACTGCCGGCTGCTGCCTGCACCATGCCAACATCGACTGCCACTGCCACCGTGCTACGCTACCTGCTTTGGCCTCGTCGGCTGTGCGGTCGCGCCACCCACGTCGTCGCCGCCATCTCCTAGCCTTACCAGCCTACACCACCATCGCCTGGCCACGCCCAGCCCATGTCACAGCTTCCCAGCTATAGCTAGCCCACGCTGTCGCCTTCCGGCCTCGCCGGCCTGTGCTATCACCGCTTGCCCGTGCTTGGCCCACACCATCATTGGCCTATGCCTCCTCCGACCACCATCGTGCTGTCACCGACCTGAGCTGAGCCACCACCGCCCTAGGTCGCACATGCCCATTAGCACCACCATCAGTGTGCCATGAGCCGCCACCTGCACACCCTGCACCAGCGCCTGCCTTGCCTTGCTACCCGCGTTGCTGCCGTGTGCCGCCACCGCCGGTAACCACCAAGCCTGCCGCCTCCTTAGAGGAGAGAGATTAATTTGGTGAGGATAGGAGAGAGAGAACATGAGCATGGGAATAGTGGCGGTTGGTTTGGGGGGACAGTTTGCCCTTCTAAAGAGTCCTTAATCCAAATTAGGGCTAATTAGGGTTTGCTTAAGTGGCCCCTTATCAAAAAAATTAGGGTGCTACGCTAACACTTAGAACTTAAGTGAATAGGATTAAGGTTTTCTTGTGTGGTGCCTTTTACGTGTGTGCTCTAGGCTTAGAGCTCTGCCATCCTAAGGGGGTGCCATCCTCCACCGATGCCATCCGCCTCCCCCAACTCTGGGGGACTTCCTCCCCTGAGCCCGTCGCCCTCCTCCCCCGAGCTCGTCTCCCTCCTCCTCCTCCCGAGCCCATTGTCGCCTCCCCCGACTCCAGTGGCTCTCCTTGTAAGGTCTAGCACTGGAGGACTTTGCATAATAGAATGTGGGCTTTGTGAATGCTCGATAAGGATAACTTGTCAAATTGATATCACTTTGACTAATGAGAGAGTATTCTGCTAGTATTGATTTATCATACTTGATGAGGATAACTTGTCAGATTGAGTATTCTGTGCATTATGTTAACTACAAATGCTCATGCTTATGCTCAGTTTAGCATATTATCCTTTGGCTTGATTACATTGTTCATGTTGAGAGATAATAGTTGGATCTCTATACATTGCTCAGTTTAAAGCATAATTCCACCAGCATTTAAATGACAAAATAAGCCTAGATGGCTAACAAGAGGAGCATATATTCTGAATTTTAGAGATTACAGAGCATGAATACATTATTGATACAAATGTGATTTACTGAAGTAAATAGTTTTGACAAAATAACACTGATGCTTGTCTTCATATATTTGGTAAGGTAGTATAGGGTTCAAAGCCTGACTGACTAGAGAAATTGTCACATAAATGCGTGATCGTATTCTAAATTCACCAAGAATTGGCTCAAGAATTGCTCAGTTCTATTATCTTTTGAAGATGTTGTCCACTCATTCGTCGACATCATTGCTGGATGCGTGTGATGCACCGTCCTCTGAAAAAATCCTAAAAAGAAAGAGGGTTATCAAAAAGGCCCGAGGGCCGATTTACCATCACGGATGTCGATGCATTTGAGACCCCTCTCAATCCTCGCTAAGGAATGTCCGCATTCCGGAGAATAATCGGAGTAGTTGCACAAGAACGGATTGAGATCACGTTTGTTTCATGGAAGAAGGTGACCGAAGTTCAAAAGGTCAACTACTAATGGAAGTTTTTCGATCGTTCGAGATCCCAGAAGAACATCAGGCCTTTGTGCGACGACATGCATTGCTCGCGGCGTTCAAAGCCTGGAAGAACTTCAAGAGCCTACTTGTCAAGTAATACATGGAGAAGGATCTGACGCCCTTTGACAAGTATCCATTCCTGGAACCGCAATGGCAAGAGCTATGGCAATGAAGACAATAGATAATTTTAGGAGTAAAATGTGGCGTATAGGGCCCTCCAAGCAAAAACACGCACCCCCACAGACTCGGCACTACTGGGTATGTGGGTAAAATCCCACAATGGAGGCAGGGGGATGAGCAGGCAATCCTGTAGGAAACCTTCCCTCCATTTACCGAGATCCCTGATGAGTGCTCCTGAAACTAGATAAGAACGAGCTCATCTACCATGTCCTCGATGCCATCACCTTTCCAAACCCCGCAGATGAGAAAGTATCCCATCGCTTGGAAGCACTGAGTGTAGAATCTTCCCAAGACTCATTCGAGGCAGTCAGGAAGAGCAATTTACTCTCCGCTGCCTTGGGAAACAAGGAGCACCTGGGTCGCACAAGAGGCCTTGATCTTTATGTTTCTTGAAAATATGGCTTCCCAGAGGACTCCAAAGCTTACCGAAGTAGAAAGAGAGCCAAAACCGAGCGCGAGACACAGTTACGAGAGGACATTACGGAAAAAATCAGAGATGAGATGCAAAGGTATAGGAAAAATCAGCAGGAATCCCCCGCCACTCCTGTGCTAGGCAGCTCCCCAACCATCGGAGTAGCTGCGCGTCCAACCCTACCTCAAAAGCGATCACCAATTTCCTATCAATGACATCCTGGTAATAATTATTATCTCTAGAATGCTCGATCCATTTATAGGCCTGTTGGAGTAGCTAATTTTGTATCATCATGTACGTAGCTACGAAGTGTAAGCTCCAAATGAGATATACCTCCATAGCTCTGTGCGTTGCTTGGGGCCAGGCGTATCCATCTGAGCCTGGGGTTTTGGTGCACGGTGTATCTCTAGCACCAAGTTTCGTGAAAGTGAATGTGGACGATGTTCATACCAATTTCGAAGTCGTCCCGCAGCAGATGCCTCCTAACGACGAGGTCACGACTCTAGGGCAAGCCATTGGAATATTCATCTAGTGGCCCAAGAGCGACATCTGCCTGGAGGCTCTTGCACCCGTGCCAAATACACAAGAGCCAACTGCACCAGCGTCAAGAACACTCGAGCTACCTACATAAGTGCCAAGTCCACATGAGCTATCTATATCAGTGCTAATTCCACAAACGCGATCTGCACCAACGCTACCTACACAGATGCAGTAAGGGTGCGGTGCATCTACATCTCATGGCTGTCAACTACTGTGAAGTCGACCTACGCCGAGACGGCAAGGGCAAACCAAAGAAGATGGATGATGAGATCTCCTACTTGCCGTTGGCCCAAAAAATCGTGCTACACGAGTTGTTGGTCATCCCGAAAGTGCGGCTCCCAACTCTAGGACTATTCTTATCAGAGATTGCACATGTATTACATGGAACAGGCCAACAAGCTGGAGGAACAACGACACTCGGGTGTCAACGTCAAGTTCATGCCACATCATCTACAGCACAATATTCATGACTGTATCTTCACGATGACCTTTGAGGACTTATCCCTTCTCTTCACACTCGACACCCTCGACGCCTCACTCATTCAATATTGGATACTGTAAGTGTGTACAATTACGGTCTATGTTTATGTAATGCTGATAAATGTTATATATAACTCATTGCTTTTATATGTGTGTATATAGATACATGATGAGTGAAGCTAGATTAACGAAATCACCATTGGTTACCTTGACCCATGCTTGGTCACCATGAATATCATCAAGGAGGATGCATCCTTCATCGAGAATTGCATTACGAAGGCATTAGAGGGTCACCGCGACAAGGAATTCATACTTATGCCCTACAACCAGGAGTAAGTGCTACACTAGTGGCTATACTTGTTGATTTGTACTTTTTAAGCAACACAAACTTAGATTTAATGACCATGACATACCTATGTAGGTTCCACTAGATTCTAATTGTAATTATACCAAAATGGAATAGGGTAATACACCTTGATTCCCTAAAGAAGAATGAAACCGACTACACAGTTGTCCAACAAGAAATCGACAGGTAAAACATTTCTTCCATAGATAACTCTATTGTAGTCTTTCCTTCCTTCCTAATGACTAACTTTTTGGAATCACGTAGTTTGTTCGCCACGTACGTTGCAAAGGTACGAAAATCCAAGGAAGGGATCGACGCCCTGCAACACGTTCTAGATTTTTCGGTATTCACTAGTACACATTAATCATGTACAACACTTCGTGGTAATGCCTCTCGAACTACCAAATTCTATTTTTGCAGTACCACCAGCAGTTGCTGGGCAACAACACCTGTTGATTCTGTATTTGCCACAACATGCAACTACTTGTCGGTTCCGTGAAGAACAATCCTGAGGTTTGTCAATCTTGTGATAATTATTTCACACTTATCAATTTATATATGTATGCATGACATTGATCTTCATATCAACAGGTTCCGTCCATCACTACAACTCCGTTGGACTAGGTCGACCTCAAACATATTCGAAGACAGTGTGCATACTTCTTGATGTCTAAAGTCATAATAGAAAATAAGGAGTTTCACAATGTAGAATGAATTTCACTGGGATAAGATTGAGCTTAATTGTTCATGTGTGTATTTGTATTTCACTTCTGTTAATTGATTTGTGAAATGAATGTTCTTGTTTCTGAAATAAATAAATGTGAATTGGATGTATATACTGTGTTGATCTGCTTGTTTTAGAGAGTATGGCTAACATTTCCTGAGGCTAGTCAACAAATAGAAATAGATTTAGGAACATAAAAATATCACATACTGTTATTAACTCGTAACCATCTGTAATAGTTGACTATCATAGACGGTTTGTAGTAGAAACCATATGTGATATATGGTTTATCACAGACGGTTTGTAGTAGAAATCGTCTGTTATATTAATATATCACAGATAGTTTTTACTAAAAACCATATATGATAATCTGCATCACAGATGGTTCGAAAGCCGTTTGTGATGACCTCGTATTATTACTGACCCATAAACTCAGACGGCTCACGAAACTACCTGTGATAACGTTTTTGAACCGTCTATGATGACTATTGTGCACTAGTGTTAGAAAATTAAAGCCCCCTCAAAATAATGAAATTAAGATTATGTAACTGAATATACCAATACGCTTACCTGAATCGAAAAGTTTAGAGAAGAGAATACTACTATTTGCCTTGGAAAAAAATAATATTGATGTCTTTTGTGATGCGTATGTATATACGAACAAAATTTGTAGTGCAATGTGCTTCTCTCTCAGAAAAAAAGAGAGTATGACACTGTTCAAAAGTGTTTTGCCTTTTGATTGATTACGAAAAAAATTGAGAGAATAAGGAACACTCGTGTTGAAAAGTCAATATGTTCAAAACATCTTCTATAAACAACTTGAAACCACACTAAGAAACCACTATATTCAAAAGTCTGCTTTTAAAAGCCAAAAGATAGAAACTCTTTGGATGGTGACCTATATAGAGCATTGTGTAGACCTATGCTAGAGGCTGGAGAGACAGGGAGCTTGTGTTGGGTAGGGAACCATGAATGCAGGTGTGTGTGTGTGTGTGTGTATATATATATATATATATATATATATATATATATATATATATATATATATATATATATATATATATATATATATATATATATATATATATATATATGCTTGTTCTATTAGCTTTGCTGATAGATTTTGGCTGCGGTTAATGAATAGTAGTTACTGATGGAACCGACTTATAGAAATTGGGTCGTTCGTATTGGCTTATGACTTTTTTACTTTTAACATGGTGTATTATATAAGAAAGAGAGCAAACGATATTGCAATGTAAAGCACTACAATATTCGACCACTATACGATTTACGGAATTGTGATACAATAGGAAACATAGTACATGATAACATATTAAAGTGCAAAATGACTAATAATAGTGTTGATAAATAATAGTGATCGATTGAAATTTATTGAACCTAGCCAAAAGTCAAAGCCGATAGGAACTGCCAATATCAGCATTGAATATCTACTGCAAAACGGCATTTTTGGGAGACCTGGTCACCAGCTTTCATTGATCACTCTCTCTCTCTCTCTCTCTCTCTCTCTCTCTCTCTGCGTCGTCTTCTGTCACCTGTCTGCACAATGCCTTCTGCCTCCTCAAACCTCCCTTCTTCAAGGGGAGAGAAGGAGTATAACACATGACATTCACAACGGTAGGCAGGAAAGCTAATGTCACTTGAAGTGGCACGGTCAATCAGTAAGCTAGCATTTGGCACAGGCCACTGGTATCATGCACACAGTAGTTCTCACCAGCTTTTCTTTGGGGCCGGCTAGCAGGCAGGGGTTGGCAATGCTAGCAGCCTGCTGCACTGTATCAGTATTTATGCATGCATTTGCAGCTAGCATGCATGCTACACCAACACAGTGGGATATGCATGCTTCTGTCGTGCAGCTAGCCAAGATAGCTACCTCTTAACTATTTTCTGTGTGTAACATATACACATGCATTTAGTGCAAGGATCATTTCCTATGGTGTTTTCCATGCATGAGCATCCCATGTTCTTTTTAGAGTTTAGGAACTTGTTCAAGGTGTAAACCACGCTAAATAGCCCGAAAAAAGTGGTCCACAGATAAGCCTTAAAATAAAGGTGGTACGATAACCCTGGTATTCATCTGGACAGATCGGGTGCCACGTCCTTGCCTACCATGTGCCTACATTTTTTTTTGTCCATTATATATAAGCCTCATTCTTTTAGATTACAGCTAATAGTTTTTAACTGTAACTTGTATTTTTGAGATAATGATAGACGGTATATATAATTTTAAATTTGAGAAGCTGCTTTTAAAAATTGTTTTATGTGTTTTGGTTTCTGACAAAACTGAAGCCAAAAGAAAAAAAAATAAGGGCCATAGTTAATGTGCAACTAACGTATTATGGTGATGATCCTTTTGGGGGTTTGCCCGTCACTTTTAGTCTACACTGACCAGTATCTGGTCAGGATATGACTTTCTGATGGCTCTGATGGTACTGTAAGCTAGCTACTCATTGCCTCCTTTGCCCTAGCATGCAGCCTGAGAGGTCCTGGTGCTGCCTAGCTGCTGCAGTGTACACCTCTGGAGTAAGCAAAGTGTGTTGTTGCAGGAAAGAGGTGTACTACATGCTTGTTTAGGACTACTTCTAGATTCAACTTTCTACAGAAGTCATCATCTGCTTATGAAGGTCAGAAGTCGCAAATGTACCTAGAGATGGCAATGGGTACCCGATACCCGAATACCCGACGGGTTTTACCCGATAAAAAGACGGGTATGGAAAATTTTATGTACCCATGGGTATGTTATTGGGCGAAATCTTCTACCCGCCGGGTAGACGGGTGCGGGTGTGGGTATATACTACCCATACCCGCCTACCCGCGGGTAATGAATACCCGCATTAGACAACTAGACATCCCACTCAAATGCTAATTTTATTATCTACTTATTGTTGATTGTTTATTTGTTTGTCATATGTTGATATGGTCATGTCAAGTATGTTTATGTGATGTACTAATTTTGATCATTAGACGCTTTTGTGCTTAGCATGTATGATTAATGAATGTCTAAATTGATGATATTCTTATGTGTTGAACCGGGTATGCTTGCGGGTACGGGTTACCCGTCGGGTAGTAATACCCGCGCGGGTACGGGTATGGGTAAATTTTCCTACCCGCGTGCGGATACGGGTAACCCGACGGGTAAATTTACACCTAGCGGGTACGGGTATGGAATGGCAATACCCGATGGGTATTTACCCGTTGCCATCTCTAAATGTACCCCTTCTACTTGTGATCATAACAAACTTGCAATTATCAAGGTCATGTCCAGCAGCAGCTATCAGCTTTATGTTTTATCCACTACATTTTAACACTCCATATAAACGAGTCATGGTAATGAAAAAAAAGTCGGGCACAAGAAAAAAAGCAGCACTAGATCACAATGCAGCGAGCAAACCACACCAGCCAGGGATACATATATGGTTCGACTTTGTGGATGGAACAAAAGAGATAAAAACATCAAGAAATTAGACAAGTAGTGCTAATTCAAGAACTATACTTCTTCACATAAAATGGAGTAAATAGCATAAGCCCTCCTAAGCGTATTTAGATACTTCACCAGTTTAGTCTTCAGCTCTTGGTGGGTCCTCAAGTCATTTACCTGGGTTATTGACACAAGTGCCACAAACTTGAGTTATAGGGTCCGAGAGAGAGAGAGAGAGAGCAACAATTTAGCATAAAATTCCGGTATCCCCTTAATTTGCATAATGATTCTAGACACCAGAGATAAACAAATCAAGTGACACTGTTCACATACTGTAGTCACTGCGCGAATACAAAATAAGATACAGTGCTGTTTTTAATTTTGTTCTGAGTCCTACCTGTACTCCCTCCGTTTCACAATTTTTCCCATAGCTCATCATGCGCAGAGACAAAAAGCACTAAATCTAATAAATAGTTAATGACAAATAACCATACATACTCCTATTAAATGACACTCCATAATTATTTAATCTCTTACAAAGTATTTAAGTTGAGATAAATAGTAGAAAATTACAATACTTATATTCTATATTTTTTTAATAGATAAATATATTGAAACGGATACTCTTATGGATAAACCTAGCGAAACGGATGGAGTGGAGTGTATAGAAGACTAGTAAGTGATTTCTACGGTAGTAGATGACGATGGCACAAAATAATTTTGTGACCAACTGGCCGACCATGGTCAGCTGGCTGTAGGTTGTTGCCACACACAGTGTTGACAAATGTACAAACCTCAAACCTTAATAGTCATATTTTCTTATTTTTCAACTCCTTTCTTGTTGTACTTTACTTTTTGGAAGTTTGCATCCATGTATGACATGAAATATCAACAGGTGAACGTATCCAAATTCCAAAGGCATCTAGCAGTACTGAAACACAATCTTGCATGCATGGTTCCAAAATCATTTTTTAATTAGCACGAAGTTTCCACCCTTCTGCGCACGTAAGCACGCGAGTCTAGGCTTCTAATATCGAAAGACAGACTGCAAAATACTTATCACAAGTAAAGTACGTTTTTACAGTACACCCAACACGCATGCCATGCATGTTGCGGCATCGATCTGCGCACAGATGATTTATCATGGCTTGTGGTTAATCATGACATAGTACTGTTGCTATACGCCCAAGCAGCTAGATGATCTGTACGTAGTTTCAGACTTCCAGTACGACCATGATCAGAACTGATCGATATCTGTAGATCAAAATTAAAAACTATGTAGGTTTTGATAATTTAAATGACCAAATAGGTTTTGATAATTTAAATGACTAAATTCTAGATGAGTAGAGTTTCCGTCTCTTCGTACATATCCTGCACAGGGCATCCTCACATTGCTAAAACTTTTGCTCACTGCAAGGAAATGCATGCACATATACATATAGCTAGCTTAACAGTGAGAGCTCAACAGTCGGCAAATCAGAAGCAAGATATTCTTGATCCATTCTCCTAGTTGAATGAAAAGTACATGCTTAAGTATGTATCAATGCAGTGAGACTTAAATCAGTAAACTAACAGGGCACATTAATTACCAACTTAATTATGCATCACAAACAGTAGTTGCAAAGTGCCTGTATATGAATTCAGATTAGCAAATTAAATTACTAGGGATTTGCTAGCATCCTTATCAGGCATGCATGCATCTATCCTCGGTGCTATATAGCTAGTACTCTTTAATACTGTATGAAATGATCCAGACTAATTAGCAGATCATGAACAGTTCACAAATATAATGAGAGCAAAATAATACTAGAAACATTGAAGAAAACCAAACAATTATGCATGGGTTCAAAGGAAAGACGAACCTGCCAATGATCGAAGCGATGGATCGTGCACTCCACTACTGCGCGGCGGTGGGCCGCTCGTCCCTGCCGGCCATGCCGGGCTTCAAGAACGGCACGCCGCCGAGCGGCCCGAAGCCGGACACCGGCCCGCCGCCCATGGCCGACGAGTACCCGAAGTCGTAGCCGCCACCTCCGTTCACGCCAAGCCTCGCGACGGTACTCTCCCCCTCGTAGCTCCTGGCCAGCATCTGCACGGCAGCAAACTGGTCGTGCCCGAACCCTGCCCCGCCGCTGACCGCGCCGATCGCTGCCGCCGTGGAGTGGCTAATATTGACGAAGTTCTGCGTGCAGTTCGGCACCGTGTTGCCAATGAAATCCGCCATCGACGGTGGCCCGTTGGACCCCACGGACGCAGATGCTGCCGCCGCGGCAGCCGCCTACACATAAACAAAAACATGCAAAAACTCACTCTATGCAACATACATGCGTATATACGTACGTATACGTACATATAATGTGAAATAAGCAGGGTGTGTATGTATGTATGTATGTATGAGTTTGACCTGCTGGTATTTTGAGAGTTCGTATCTGGCGCGGGTAAGGTCTTGCTGGAGCTGGCGGAGCTGGTGCTGGAGGATGGAGATGACGCCGACGCAGCCATAGACGGGGTCGCGGAGGCGCATGTCGGCCTCGTAGGCGAGCGAGTTGACGGCGTCCTCCCGCTGGTAGGGATGGAGCTCGTTGAGCAGCTTGGTGACGTTGCTGGCGCCGAAGACGCGGTGCACGTGGACGAACTTCTGCGGGTTGTCCGGCGGGAAATAGGGCGCGAACACGCAGTCCGGTTGGCACTTGCGCCGCAGGAACTTGCACGCCGCGCACGGCGAGCCCGTGCCGCCCGTGCTCCCGGAGGTGGCGCCGACCGCCGACGACGAGGACACGGTGATCACGGAGCCCGATGATAGCGGCACCGACGACGCCGACGACGAGGCCATCGATCGATCTCTCTGGAAGAAGATCTAGACATGGGGGAGAGAGAAAGGCTGTCGGTGAGGGTTTCTCTTCTGGAAAGTTTGGTTTTGGAAATTGAAGAAACAAAAGGAAATGAGGAGAAAGAATCATGAATTTTATCCTTGCTAAATCTGAACAGCTAGCACTGCCGAAATGGCAAGAAACTATTCTAAGAAAGTAAAGATTTTTCTTCGTCCCCTCTACAAAATAAGGAAACAATTAAAAAGAAGAAAGGAGTTTATTTGTTCGTAGATTTGGTCCAGCTATCCGTGATCTTTATTTTCTTTTCGTTTTCATGTTTGTAAAAGTTTCAAGTCTGCAAGGTTCTTTCGCTCATGTGCTATGATCTGAGCACTAGAACAGCAAGAGACTAGTGTAAACATTTCTCTTTCTTGGGATCAAGAGACAAAGGCTTAGTTAATAGCTAGGAACCAATTCGGAACATGAGAAGATTAAAGAAACTAGAGAGAAATTAAGAGGATGAGAAAGAAGATAAAAGAAAGAAACAAAAGCAAAACACTATTAATTGGATCGGACGCCGACGTACGGTGAGTACGAACCCTTTTCGTGGGACGAAGTCTTCTGCTCAATCCGCACTACTGCCGCTCCTGCGCGCTTCGCCTTGGGCCCCTCCTACTCACAATTCCCTATCTCTTCTTCCCGTCTTCCTCTCCTCCTAATTTTCTTCTTCAAGGACTTCTATTTAGCTGCTAGCTTGCTGAATCTTTTCCTCCCTGACTTCTTTTTTCCTTTCCTCCTCTCTTCCTTTCTAGCTAGCTACTTGGTTGGCTGTTTGTTTTAGAGACAGAATGGAGTATGAAAGTGACGACCAAAAGTTGGTGAGGTGTGTGGTATATATTGACAGGGAAGGGGAGAATATGGGGGTGGAGGGTTGAAAAAAAGGACTTTGGTGGGTTATGCTTAAGGAAGGAATGAAGGGCTTCCGGTTTTGGGTGTTTTGCAAGGACATGCTAATTCTCTGTGATTTTTAAGGTAGGATTTTGGCTCTGTAAAATTGAAAGGTTAGCTACGATGCTTACGTACTGTTACTAAAATTCAATTTTATTACAGGGTGTCTTAGCTATTTGATTATCGAAATATGTAGAAAATAGTACATTTTTAAAAGGAATAAATGAGGATTTGCCACTATAAAAGGTGACATCGAGTGGTGTATGACCGGTATAGTAACAGAGGAGGTGAATGGTGCTTTTAAATTCTCTCAAGTATTCACCAATTCTTCACTCTAATAGCTATAAAAAACTATAAAAATCAAAAAGCCAAAAATCCAAAAAATTTGCGATGTTACAGAAAGTTCAGCTTGGTGAACAGTAAAAATATATGTAACTTTTAAATCATATATCCAAAAGATTTATAAACTTGAACCAAGATTAGATCATGACCTTAATAACATATCCCAATCAAAAATCTTAAAATAACCAAAAAGAATTAGGATCTTTTTGTTGATGAAGCTCTGCTACACCAAAACCATGTCAAAACCTTAAATTGAGCAAACTCTCAAACCAAGACTCTAAATCACCTTAAATTTGGTATACACCTTTTCTAGGATGTCAGGAACCTATTCCAATCAATGATCAAGAAATCATTCACAAAGTTTCAATCTTTTTATATTTGAAGGAATGTTGCACTAAAACCAGATAAAAACAAAAAAAAGGTGAATATAATTTGCTCATAGGTGAATGATGTCCAAGATGTCTCTAGAAATATTCTCACATATCACAACAAGTTAAAACACTTGAGAAATCAATGCAAAAATAATTGGATCAAGAAATCACTCAGAGAGACCAAATTAATCAAAAACCAGGCAACTCCAAAAACTTACCAAACCTGATGCCTAAATAGATGTAGATTGATTTCCAAGATATATCTCCAATACTTACTCATCCTTGGTATCCAACAAGATCAAAAAAGGGGAGAGACAAGATTAAAACCAACCAAAATAAGAGTAAATCAACCAAAACAAGAGAGATCCATGAGAAATGAGCAAAGTTAATATATTGCTACATGAGGATGAATGTTTTACAACCACTCCACTTAGAGAGCAAGAGAGCACACCACAACACTCACACTTCTTAAACCCTAACTCTAGAACACTTGGCTTCAATGAATAAAGCTAGGATGGTTGGATGGTTAACTAGCAAGTCTCCAACCAACCCGTTAAATAGATAAACAACTAGCATCTATATAACCCTAATAGATACTATCCACTTAGTACATATAGGGGAAACACATTAACCCCATACAACACATGTTTTACTTATACACTACATTTGCACATGCTTTCCAAAGCACATAAATCTGAATCTACTAAGTCCTTAGCCTTTGATCTAACTTGATCTTCTCACATTCTCTTTAACCTAAACCGTTTCCCAAGCGCCGCTCAAGCACCATGGTTTTCATCCAAAGTAGTTTCCGGTATTTTGGTAAACTTACCAAAATACCTTTTTTGACCTGGTTTTCATCTTTTTATTGCAAGCAAGCGCCATACTTACCACACGTAGTTGCATCATTGGCTTGCCACGCGTCGGTAAGTCTCTCATGTTCTAGTTTCATCGGATCAAGCCTCACTTGGACCAACCAAGTCACATAGTACCACTCGTCGTTCGAACTTCCCTTCGACATTTCCCACCTTTCTTGTGCCATGCTTGAGCTTAGCCATCTCACCTAACAACCTGCTTCACCATTCTAAGCTTCTGCTCCTTCATGAACTTAGCTCCAATCCTCGGTATTGACTATGGTTGACTCTAAACGACCCTGCATATGCAAAGACCAAGAAATCATTTTCAGGTACAGTTTTTCAGAACTTGAACCATGTTAGTTGTAGCATGCATCATGCAATACATATGCACTGACCTAGGTCAAACCAAATCATCCTATGATTCAAATTCCCAAAAACCACAATTCAGCTGAAATGAAAATACTTCTATCAATCAGACCACCAGGGCCACAGCTAGACTGAAAACTGAATTTTTTGCTAAATCAAATCCGAAAACCTCCAATATGACTAAAACTTGGATCTTCTCATATGGTCCTTCAAATGGCAAATCTTCAAATGCACATATTTACAGTGGCAAATCTTTAAATCCCTCTTTTTAATACAAATTCGCTACATGTCAGTCCCCTAAGAGTGTTTAGGGGAATCAGGTGAATTTCTCACCATCGGTTTCCCTACGAGATTTGTGCACCAACGATGTTATTATATGGCTTCGGCATCTTCTACGATTCCAGAAACGAATTTCTCCCTTTCTCTTCCTCTATAGAAAAAAAGATTTCTAAATTGTATTGATGTTGGAGTTAGGAGGTGATGAGGTTCTTTGTCATTGGCCTTCGAAGAAGTAGCAGCGTAGTGATGATAGACTAGGAGGCGGCAACAAGCTGGGGCGAGGGCGATGTGGTGGTGGTGCGGGAGAAGGTGCAATAGTGCTGGTTAGGGTTATGGGAAGAGGGGTGTCTTTATGGGGGACGTGGAATAGATCTATGGTGTCCAATCTTGATCAGATGGTTCAAAATAGCTAGCTGAAGTGTAACATCCAAAACCTATGCAATATTTGAAAATAAGTTAATTTTTTTTACGGTGATTGATTTAGCCCATAAAATCTAATTGATATGGCCTAATGAGACTATTTTGCTTTAATGCCTCAATTAGTTTACATTATAGTTTTTGGAGGGCATGAGGACTTGCAGCTACAAAGAGGTGCACTTAAGGATTTGCCGCTGCACTATCATCAAGTATCAAATTCTCAAGTGCCAACCTTTTGCATTGGCAAATCATTGATTCCATTGTATGATTATATTCTTAGGCTTAGTCCTGGCTATCAATTTCCTTTTGACTTAATGTTTAGTTTTTGCACATTTTCTGTGTACATTTTATTAACGTTTATAGTATGCTCCCTGCATAATTTGTTTTATTGACTTAAAAACAATGGACAAAAACACCTAATGGTTATTATTCATTATAATTTTAATTAGACTTGCATTTTTCTTAATTTGTGAATACTTGTCACAAATAGTGTGTAATTACACAGCTAAGTATATATATACTATAATGCATGCACTGGTATCCCTATGCGAATTGGTTACATAATTCCATCCATTATGCGATTATAACTTGCACTATATTATATATTAATTTATATAGTTTCTTCTTATTGCTGTTGTAGGAGTTGTGTTTGGACCCTTCAGACCTTCACAAATTAGTGCCCCTCCAATTGATTTGTAGTCATTAGAAACTAATGGGTTAGCTCTGACCTTATGTATATAGACTTTAAATCTTAATATTATTAAAACAAAAGCAAATGCTGCATCAGTTGCCTATTCCAATACCAAATCCAAAGGTTAGTATGTGATCCCAGGGTGTACATGGTTCAACTTGAACATAAGGAAAATGACTAAATCAATTGGTCATATGTGCTTCACTACTACAGAAAGAGTTATCACACACGTTTCAAAACAATCACAGACAGTTTCTGAACCATCTGAATTGTGTCTGTGATAATAGGTGATTTTCACAGATGGTTCTTAAACCATCTGTGATAAGTTACAACACAAACGGTTTTTCAAAAAACCATTTTTGAAATATAACATATCACGGATAGTTTTTGGTATTAACCGTCTGTGGTATGTCAGATATCACAGACGGCTAATACTAAAAACCTTTATGATAATACAGATATCACAGATGATTCTTAATATAAATGTCTGTGATACCTCACATATCACAGATGGCTAATACTAAAAACTATCTGTGATATTACAGATATCACAGACAGTTCTTAAGCATAGCTGTCTGTGATATCTGAAATATCACAGACGGCTAATACCAAAAACTGGCTATGATATATTATGTATCACAGACGATTTGTTGTTATAAACCATTTGTGATAGCTATTTTAATAGCTAAATTATGTTTTGTTTTTCAGCTAGTCTCAGGAAATGCTAGCCATGCTCTCTGAAAACAAGTAAACAGAATACACATATAGTACAATATAGCACACAAAAATCATTACACAGATCTCGTAAATAAATTAAACAACTGAAGAAAGTACAACTGAATGAATTATTTGATTAAGCACAATTGAGTGATTATAATTGTATTAAATGTTTGAACATCTAATCATCATCGCTAGCATGAAACTCTCCATTCTTACTGTCGTAGCTACAGACTAGACAGGAAGAGAGGGGGATTGGTAGAAGAGGAAGAGGGCTAGATCTGGAGAGGTGGTGAGAATGAGGAGATGTCCCCTCCCTTTGCCCCTCCTGGGGGTTTATATATATGAGTGGGGTAGAATGGGAAATCCCCATTCTACCCCTTAGTGCTTACAAGGGATGAGGGTACATTGGTATATTTACACTGTTATATTCCTCTACACTATTGGGCCTATTACATGTTGAACTAGTTGCACGGCCCAGTCACGGGGGGTTGGGCCACCCCTACAAGTACTCCCTCGACAGCAAGCGCTGAGGTCCCGATGGGCGAGCTGACGCGATCAACCACCCCAGCCCCCCGTTCCCTGACAGCAAGCACAAGGGTGCCGATGCAACTGATAGCTCGCAGACCCTAGAGGCAATGCTTATGAAGGAACCGGTGAAGCGCCGAAGACGTCGTCGAGCGCCGAAGACGTGCCGTCCCGCTGAGGCGATGCCTACAAGGTGGACGACGGAGTCGAGCGCCGAAGACGTGCCGTCCCACCGAGGCGATGCCTACAAGGCGGACGACGGAGTCGAGCGCCGAAGACGTGCCGTCCCACCGAGGCGATGCCTACGAGGCAGACGGCGGAGTCGAGGCCGAAGGTGTGTCGTCGTCCGCCGAAGACGTGTCGTCGAGCGCCGAACACGTGCCGTCCCACCGAGGCGATGCCTGCAAGGCGGACGGCGGAGTCGAGGCCGAAGGCGTGTCGTCGAGCGCCGAAGACGTGCCGTCTCGCCGAGGCGATGCCTACAAGGCGGACGGCGGAGTCGAGTGCCGAAGACGTGCTGTCCCGCCGAGGCGATGCCTACGAGGCGGACGGCGGAGTCGAGGCTGAAGGCGTGTCGTTGAGCGCCGAAGACGTGTCGTCGAGCGCCGAAGACGCGCCGTCGAGCGCCCAGGACGTGCTGTCCCGCCGAGGCGATGCCTACGAGGCGGACGGCGGAGTCAAGCGCCGAAGACGTGTCGTCGAGCGCCAAAGACGTGTCGTCGAGCGCCGAAGACGTGCCGTCCCACCGAGGCGATGCCTGCAAGGCGGACGGCGGAGTCGAGGCCGAAGGCGTGTCGTCGAGCGCCGAAGACGTGCCGTCTCGCCGAGGCGATGCCTACAAGGCGGACGGCGGAGTCGAGTGCCGAAGACGTGCTGTCCCGCCGAGGCGATGCCTACGAGGCGGACGACGGAGTCGAGGCCGAAGGCGTGTCGTTGAGCGCCGAAGACGTGTCGTCGAGCGCCGAAGACGCGCCGTCGAGCGCCCAGGACGTGCCGTCCCGCCGAGGCGATGCCTACGAGGCGGACGGCGGAGTCGAGCGCCGAAGACGTGTCGTTGAGCGCCGAAGACATGCCGTCCCGCCGAGGCGATGCCTACAAGGCGGACGAAGGAGTCGAGCGCCGAAGACGCGCCGACACTGTTGTTCTCCTACCTTCGAAAAGCGTGCCCGCGGGGAGCGGGCGCTTGGAGCGTAGGCCGAAGGCACTACGAACGCCGAGGTAGGGAGGCGGGACCGCCGTTCCCCTACCTTCAAAAAGGAGGGCCCGCGGAGAGCGGGCGCTTGGAGCGTAGGCCGAAGGCACTACGCACGCCGAGGTAGGGAGGCGAGACCGCCGTTCCCCTACCTTCAAAAAGGAGTGCCCGCGGAGAGCGGGCGCTTGAAGCGTAGGCCGAAGGCACTACGCACGCTGAGGTAGGGAGGCGGGACCGCCGTTCCCCTACCTTCAAAAAGGAGCGCCCGCGGAGAGCGGGCGCTTGGAGCGTAGGCCGAAGGCACTACGCACGCCGAGGTAGGGTGGCGGGACCGCCGTTCCCCTACCTTCAAAAAGGAGCGCCCGCGGAGAGCGGGCGCTTGGAGCGTAAGCCGAAGGCACTACGCACGCCGAGGTAGGGAGGCGGGACCGCCGTTCCCCTACCTTCAAAAAGGAGGGCCCGCGGGGAGCGGGCGCTTGGAGCGTAGGCCGAAGGCACTACGAACGCCGAGGTAGGGAGGCGGGACCGCCGTTCCCCTACCTTCAAAAAGGAGGGCCCGCGGCGAGCGGGCGCTTGGAGCGTAGGCCGAAGGCACTACGCACGCCGAGGTAGGGAGGCGGGACCGCCGTTCCCCTACCTTCAAAAAGGAGTGCCCGCGAAGAGCGGGCGCTTGAAGCGTAGGCCGAAGGCACTACGCACGCCGAGGTAGGGAGGCGGGACCGCCGTTCCCCTACCTTCAAAAAGGAGGGCCCGCGGAGAGCGGGCGCTTGGAGCGTAGGCCGAAGGCACTACGCACGCCCAGGTAGGGAGGCGGGACCGTCGTTCCCCTACCTTCAAAAAGGAGCGCCCGCGGAGAGCGGGCGCTTGGAGCGTAGGCCGAAGGCACTACGCACGCCGAGGTAGGGAGGCGGGACCGCCGTTCCCCAACCTTCAAAAAGGAGTGCCCGCGGAGAGCGGGCGCTTGGAGCGTAGGCCGAAGGCACTACGCACGCCAAGGTAGGGAGGCGGGACCGCCGTTCCCCTACCTTCAAAAAGGAGTGCCCGCGGAGAGCGGGCGCTTGAAGCGTAGGCCGATGGCACTACGCACGCCGAGGTAGGGAGGCGGGACCGCCGTTCCCCTACCTTCAAAAAGGAGGGCCCGCGGAGAGCGGGCGCTTGGAGCGTAGGCCGAAGGCACTACGAACGCCGAGGTAGGGAGGCAGGACCGCCGTTCCCCTACCTTCAAAAAGGAGCGCCCGCGGGGAGCGGGCGCTTGGAGCGTAGGCCATAGGCACTACGAACGCCGAGGTAGGGAGGCGGGACCGCCGTTCCCCTACCTTCAAAAAGGAGCGCCCGCGGGGAGCGGGCGCTTGGAGCGTAGGCCGAAGGCACTACGAACGCCGAGGTAGGGAGGCGGGACCGCCGTTCCCCTACCTTCAAAAAGGAGCGCCTGTGGAGAGCGGGCGCTTGGAGCGTAGGCCGAAGGCACTACGCACGCCGAGGTAGGGAGGCGGGACCGCCGTTCCCCTACCTTCAAAAAGGAGCGATACGCTCCCTGGTGTAACGCGCCCGAAGGTGCGACATCCAGGTGCCGCACCACTAAGGCGAGGCACTCCCTAGTGTCTCGGCCATTGCACAATTTTTATACTCCGTAGAGTGCGTGAGGGTAACTGGTGCGTGCGGAGGCAGACCTCGGTGCACGACTTGTTTAGAGTCCGTAGACTGGCGCGTGCGGAGGCGGACCTCGGCGCACGACTTGATTTATAGTCCGCGGACTCTCGCGTGCGGAGGCAGACCTGGGCGCACGACTTAATTTATAGTCCTTGGACTCTCGCGTGCGGAGGCAGACCTGGGCGCACGACTTAATTTATAGTCCTTGGACTCTCGCGTGCGGAGGCAGACCTCGGCGCACGACTTAATTTATAGTCCTTGGACTCTCGCGTGCGGAGGCAGACCTCGGCGCACGACTTAATTTATAGTCCGGAGACTCACGCGTGCGGAGCTAGGCTCGACGCTACGTCTTATTTAGAGTCCGTGGACTATGGCGTGCGGAGCAGAGCTCGACGCGACGCCTTCTTTATAGTCCGGAGACTCGCGCGTGCGGAGCTAGGCTCGACGCTACGTCTTATTTAGAGTCCGTGGACTATTGCGTGCGGAGCTAGGCTCGACGCTACGTCTTCTTTATAGTCCGGAGACTCGCGCGTGCGGAGCTAGGCTCGACGCTACGTCTTATTTAGAGTCCGTGGACTATGGCGTGCGGAGCAGAGCTCGACGCGACGCCTTCTTTATAGTCCGGAGACTCGCGCGTGCGGAGCTAGGCTCGACGCTACGTCTTATTTAGAGTGGACTATTGCGTGCGGAGCTAGGCTCGACGCTACGTCTTCTTTATACTCCGTAGAGTGCGCGCGAAGGCGTCCCCCCGCTGCGTCTTATTTATACTCCGTAGAGTGCGTGCGGAGCTAGGCTCGACGCTACGTCTGATTTAGAGTCCGTGGACTATTGCGTGCGGAGCTGGGCTCGACGCTACGTCTTCTTTATAGTCCGGAGACTCGCGCGTGCGGAGCTAGGCTCGACGCTTCGTCTTATTTAGAGTCCGTGGACTATGGCGTGCGGAGCAGAGCTCGACGCGACGCCTTCTTTATAGTCCGGAGACTCGCGCGTGCGGAGTTAGGCTCGACGCTACATCTTATTTAGAGTCCGTGGACTATGGCGTGCGGAGCAGAGCTCGACGCGACGCCTTCTTTATAGTCCGGAGACTCGCGCGTGCGGAGCTAGGCTCGACGCTACGTCTTATTTAGAGTCCGTGGACTATGGCGTGCGGAGCAGAGCTCGACGCGACGCCTTCTTTATAGTCCGGAGACTCGCGCGTGCGGAGATAGGCTCGACGCTACGTCTTATTTAGAGTCCGTGGACTATGGCGTGCGGAGCAGAGCTCGACGCGACGCCTTCTTTATAGTCCGGAGACTCGCGCGTGCGGAGCTAGGCTCGACGCTACGTCTTATTTATAGTCCGGAGACTTGCGCGCGCGAGGGCGTCCCCCCGGTGCGTATTTTGTTTATACTCAGTCCCGTCACCTTGGCGACGGCGAGTGCACACGCTAACGTGCGTCTTTGGTTTATACTCAGTCCCGCCCTCCCTGGCGACGGCGAGTGCACACGCGAACGTGCGTCTTTGGTTTATACTCCGTAGAGTACGCCGACGCTCGAGGCAGCCGCGCGATTTAAACTAAAAAGGGGCCAAAACCGAGGCGGAAAGAAATGGCCAAAGACTTGCAACAATGAAAACCGCCCAGAATGCAGAACTGGAAAAGCGTTTGACGCTACGGCAGCCAGAACAAGCAAAGCTGGAGAGGCAAACATGGCCACATCGAGTGCTCTCAGAATGAAAGAATGCAGCGGCGACTGGTAAAGCCTCGCAAGGAATTATATGCAGTGCGTACCAGGTGGAGATGGTCACGACGTGAGGTAGCCTCCGCAGGTGGGGAGACCCTGGCTGCGCGAGGCCGGCGGAGGCCTCATCATGAGATATGTGGCCTACACCTTGAGTCAACTGCCCCAGGTTGCGGCCACCTGTGATGCCTGGTCTTGACGTGGTGGAGATGAAGCGCATGCGCCCGGCCTGTGTATGGACCATGCACGCGATGTAATGAGCCTCGTTGCGCTCTGTGCTTCGTTACGCGTGCGCCAGCACGTGGCATCCGTGACATGTCGGGGAGGCAACGCGGAGCCAAGGCGAGGGCCGTTGAAGACTTCTCGGAGCCGAGACAAAGTGTCGCTGGTGAAGGCTTCAAGTCAGAGGCCAACCTCGACGTGGAGGCTTGAGCCGGCGCCAGGAGCAGGTGGCACGCGTCACCCGGCCGGCGGAGATGGAGCCAAAGCACAGGCACCAGGCGGCGTATACGCTGGAGCGCAGGCCGCGGCGAAAGTGTGCGCGGGGTAGACTTCGCCGCGTGGTTCGCCGTGGCGCAGACCATGGCGTAGCGGCTTCGAAGGCGACCTCGGCGGCGCGGAGGGGCCCACTCCCTAGTGGCTTTTGACGCGGAGGCAGGGAAGTCAAGGGCGCCCACGCGGAATCCAGCTCGTGGAGGTGGGGTACGTGGAGTTCCAGGCGCCGCATGCGAAGTCTCGCTCGCGGAGGCGACGTTCTGCGCGGAGCGACGCGAAGTACGGGGAGCGTGGTAACCCGCGCTGCTTGCTGTAGCATCGCGTAAACCCCTCAGCGAGGATCGTGGCGCGAGGGCAAACTCGCCGTCGCGAACGCCAGGCGGGGCGACAGTAGGCGCAGAGCTCCGCGAAGGCCGCTGCTTCGAGGCTGGCCGTGACCTCGGCGAAGCGAAGGCGGAGGCCGAAGGCGCCGTGGTGGAGCGGCCGTGACCTCGGCGAAGCATAGGCGAGGCCGAAGGCGTCGTGGCGGAGCGGCCGTGACCTCGGCGAAGCGAAGGCAGAGGCCGAAGGTGAAGGCCGCGGGCGTGGTCGGCGTGTAGCCCTTGTGCGCCCGAAGCCACAGCATGGAGCTCGCAGCCGGGTGCGAAACTTACGAAGTATAGGTCGACGAAGACAAGCACACCGCACGGGTCGGATCGCCTGTTAGCCGACCCAGCCTAGGCCCTCGGCGACGGCGCCCCTGCGGGGGCGGCGCTCGGTGTAGAGCTTAGGGCAGCCGAACGCGATGTGGAACGCGGCGAGGACCAGCTGCCTGGCGTGCGCATCACCGGGCGACGTCGGGTCGACGACCTCCGATAGCGGCCGCTCCTGCTTGAAGTTGTGCCGCGCTCACGCCTCCAGCCGCAGGCCGTCCGTATGCCGCCTCCAGCAGCACAACCCCGAACGTGGTTGCCAAGATGCGCGGAGGCCGAGCAGCGAAGCCACGATGCGCACGGAGTTCCGGTGTACGGAGCCATGGCGAGCAGAGGCCAAGGCGCACGGAGACTACGGCCGTCGGCGGAGCTACGGCGAGGGGACGCCGAGGTGCGCGGAGGCCAAAGTAGCGTTCACTGTGCGTGGAGGCCGAAGTGTACAGAGGCCGGGTGTGCGGAGTCGTAGCGAGCAGAGGCCGAGGCGCGCGGAGACTGCTGCGGTCGACGGAGCCGCTACGAGAGAGAGAAGCTTATGCCTGCATGCGGAAATAAATGCCTCGCCTGCCTGCATGTAGAAATGAGCGCCACGCATGCATGAACAGATAAAACTATTTGAGTGCATGTGTGCAGATGGATAGAGGTGACGCGAAGCTTGTCGGCGCAGAGAGGGCCTCGCCATGGCGACGTGCGAAGGCTAAAGCCGGACTTTGCTAGCGCAGAGCAGGCCTCGCCGCGAGCCGTCAAACACCTTCCGGAGCGAAAGTCTCCACGGCGTCGAGGCGAAGGCGCGCGCGGAGGCCGAAGACGTCATTTTCCTGGGCGAAGACGTCGTCGCCGAGCTACAGCTCCTGCGTACTTAAAGCTTGTGCATGCAGACGTGAAAAGTGCAAGCATGGATGGAAAGAAGGTCAGAAGGATGTGTACTCTGGAGCATGCATGCGTACAACTTGCACGCAGGCAAGCGTGAGTCTCGAAATCGCGGGTGGCTTCGCGCGGAGGCTCGATGGCGGAGTCTCGACATCGCGGGTGGCTTCGCGCGGAGGCGCGATGGCGTGGCGCGGGGGCCGAGGATGTCGCGGGCTCACCCGTCCGGGCTTCGCATACGTAGCATCGGACTTCTCGGGCGAAGCACCGGCCTCCGCTCGTCGTGGCACCGTGATCTTCGCCTTTGGCTGTGGCCTTCGCGCTTGACCTCGAAACACAAACTCCCTGCGTGCAGGCACAAGCTTCATGTCCATGCGGAGTCTGATCCTGGGCGTGCATGACTTCCCTGCATGACCGCCTCTAGCAGAGCGGAGATAGAGGCAACATAAAAAAAACAATTCGATTAGATCTATCCGATACCGCATCTGGGCAATCCAACTAGATCTACTCAAAGCCCATGCGACTCCATAGCCAAAAAATGGCTAGATTTTTAGCGAACGAACTACTTATCTTTCGTTGAATGCTGGAGAAGCCTCCTCTAGACGCAACTTCTCGTCGGTCCCCACGGACGGCGCCATCTGTCGTAGCTACAGACTAGACAGGAAGAGAGGGGGATTGGTAGAAGAGGAAGAGGGCTAGATCTGGAGAGGTGGTGAGAATGAGGAGATGTCCCCTCCCTTTGCCCCTCCTGGGGGTTTATATATATGAGTAGGGTAGAATGGGAAATCCCCATTCTACCCCTTAGTGCTTACAAGGGATGAGGGTACATTGGTATATTTACACTGTTATATTCCTCTACACTATTGGGCCTATTACATGTTGAACTAGTTGCACGGCCCAGTCACGGGGGGTTGGGCCACCCCTACAACACTTACATATGACCTCCCCCATCAATAATTCGGAGAGTTATCCTTGAACTTTGGCGAGTCTGTCAAGATCGAATGTACTTTCATCGAATTCCATGTGTTGTCAATAGCAATGTTAAAGTAATTAGCACAATATATAATTGATAATCATGAAATATTAATTGGCAGCTTGACAAACCTTTGGATCATTCGTCTTAACATCCATGATTTCCTATACATATGGCAGCAAACAAAGAATCCACATATGGTGCCTTGTAGTTGCTGGTGGCACTGCAAAAATAGAATTACATACATAGGTATTGTCAGTTCTAGAGACATTATAACGATGTGTGATATAGCAGGATTGTTATGTTGTAGCGGGTACCAAAAATCGCGTCTGCGTCACTGTGTGGCGCTGGATTCTTGTGTCTCCCTCACTAAGCAACGTAAGCGCTGAAAAACCTACATGATTCCAAAAGGTTGCCTCGGCCATTACAAATAAAGGGAAGACTACAATAGAGTTATGTACAGAGAAAATGAGTTTACCTGTCAATTGTTTGTTGTACACGGGTGAAGTTATGGTTACTCCTAAGTAGGGAATCAAGGTGTGTTACCTTGCTCCACATTGATACAATCACAATCAGAATCCAGTGAAACCTAGTCATTTGTGTTGCCATAATGATTAATCCTAAATTCATGTTGCGTATAAAGTACAAATAAAATTTTTATGGCAACTAGTGAAGCACTTACCCCTAGTTGAAGGGTACCAGGATGTACTCCTTGTTAGTATGAGCAAGCAATCCCGTCGTTATGTATTCTTCGATGAAGGATGTGTTTGCATTGATAGATTACTTAGAGATCAAGTGTGGGTCGAGGAAACCACCGATTGCGACTGTTGCTAGACTCGTTGCATCATGCATCTATACATAAGTAATGAGTTATGATATTTATCAGTATTATGTAAATATAGAACTTTATTGTATAGTACACTTACAATATCCAGCATCGTAGAAGTGAGGCATCGAGTTCGTCGAGGTTGAATAGTGTCCAACATGTATACCCCATTTTGACACCCCTTCGAATCAAGTGAGCTTCGATCTGCGATGAGTTGGTAAACATCTTCAGATTATCATAATCAATGCATGAACAGTATATATATCACATTCCCTTCTTCAACATATCCTGCTCGGTTGCTCTTCTAAAGGCAGACATGCTATTAATGTACTCTTCACTCACATGGTTCTCAATGTACATCTAGCTTCGGTCCATCTATGCTACGCATGTAACAAATTAGTGTCAAATTGGATTATTAATGCTATTATAGAGCTAACAAGCCTAATACTTACACATAATTGACATTTACCTTATAATAAATTGTCCACATCTAAATTAAGTAGCTAGCTATGTACTATTCATGAAACAATATATATATCAAGTAAGAATATATTAAAGTAAACTAGGAGTAGTGACTTATTCTTAAATTGGAGCAAACTACCAATTAAGCTAGATCTAAACCTAGTTATCACCTCTCTTTATTACAAGACATATAATTAAAAGAAAATACATACTAATCTCAAATCACCAAGAACAAATAGATATATAAAACCTAGATTTGCAAGTCGTACGTTTTTACCAAACTCCCCAAAGCCGATCGCCTCCTTCAATGCAGTGCAATGAAGACATATCTATCGGGGGACCCCGCTGGCTTTCAATTTAATTGCGTGGCATATCCCAAACACGTCCAATCGCTAACCGTCAGTGGTTTTGCACTATCATAGACGGTTCTCATTAATAACCGTCTGTGATAATTCACACATGGTTATAACAAGAACCGTCTGTGATAATGGAGATTTCACAGATAGTCATTATTACGAACCATCTCTGATAATTACTTATCACAGACGGTTCGTATTAATAATCGTCTACAAATAAATATAATAGAAGGTTCTAAAGTAGAACCATCTATAGTAAATACAGTTCTAAAATCTAAATTATATACATAAATGCAAATTTAGTAATTACTCAGCAGTAAATATGTATTACTTAGTTGCTTTTTACCGGTCAGTAATGCAGTCAAGACATTATACCAAGGCTGTTTACATATATAAAAGAGAGTAAATGCAAATTCAACTGGTAGATTTTACATATATATGGCGCCTAAACAACGTCACCAGTCATTTCTTACAAAATATAACAAAAAATAGAAACCTAACTACTTTGATGTTTTTTCTAGTGTCAGAGGTAGCATGCAATCTCCGTCTTCAAAACTTCGTAGGCGACGTGGTCGACATCGGATGGTTTGGGATCATCAGTGAACGAAACCTGAAATGCATCCACCCGCTGACATGCTCGTTTGAGTGTCTCCTAAACAACAATTAATTCGAATTTAGCCCATAGGCTCTCTTCCTTTTTCTGAGGGGTCTCGGCAAGGTTGACTCGGTCGCTCGCCACCTTGACTAAGCACTCCAAGCGACAGTAAGCCTCCTGGAGATATGCAACGTCGTTGTGGAGGACCATGTTGATGGCGAGGTTAACTCGCCGGAAGCGGGAGACCAACCGAAAGACGTGACAGAGGAGGATGTCAAGATGGTAAAAGGTGGCCTTCAACTGCTTTAGCAAATCGTTGGATATAGGAGGAATGACACTGTTGGCATAGTGTCCTTCTGCAGCATTCGCCAGCGTACAGCCGGCGAGGTGCTCGTCTAGGATAGACAGGTTGGCCATCAATGCTAGCGACAAGGAAGAGTCATTTATTTGTGCTTGAGAGGCAAGGAAAACAAGGAAAATAGCCGACTGGTGAGCGGTGAGTTGCTCGCACATGATTAATCTCCAGTGGCGGACGATCATTTTTATATAACAAGGAATACATCCGGCTCGTGAGATGAAGAGACGCATATGGGAGCCAAAACGATCGAAGGCACGCATTGGGGTGAGGAAGCATATCACAGACGGTTCCAACCACAAGCCATCTGTGATACATAACTACCACAAATGGTTTATATTAATGACCGTCTGTGAACCATCACATACGGTTCTAATTAAAAACCGTCTATGATGTCTCAATTATCACGGACGGTTTGTATTGATAACCGTTTATGAAATATCACAAATAGTTATTAACAAGAAGTATCTATGATAGCAAGGTATCACAAACGGTACACGAAACATGCTTGTAAAACCGTCTGTGATGAGACATGTAGTATAACCTTTATTATAGTAGTGCGGGAGATTGGATCATATACCCTCCCTTTAGTTGGGAAATTGAGGATTTACCCTCCACATCTCAATGACACGTGGGGTCATCATAAGTCACTGACACGTGGGCCAGGAGGGTAAATCCTCAATTTCCATCTAAATGGAGGGTATATGATCAATTTTTTCCCTAAATAATATCTCCTACTACTCATCCCCTTCCTCTCTTCACGCCAACTCAAAAACCCTAGTTATCCCTCTCTATTCCCTATCCCACTTCAACTCTACATGCCAATAAAAGAACCAGCCTAAAATACAATGTATCATTTAATGCATGTAGCAAGAATATACATGATTGAGGCCCCTTTTGTCCTTTTCTCACCACACTGCTCGGCCCTCTCACATTCACTACCATGATGGTCACAACTCATATTGCGTGGGCACTATCATCATGACAAGGTTAATTTGCAATTTGTAATAATGTTTTAACACAAACATGGCCAATTAACCATGCCGTAATTAAACTATATAGAGATACCGACTGCTTGCAGTTGTCAGTAGTAAGAAACAATGTTTGTTACGTAACATTGATGTGGACCCTCTATCGATTGATTGGGATAAAATGCATAGTCTGCGTATGTTCATATTAGTTTCTATTTATGACTTTTATTTTTAAAAGCAGAAGCTAATAGGAACACACCAGATTCTATAAGCTGTTTTTATCGGCTACTACTATTTATTAACCACTACTTTTTGCTTTCACATAATGTAACGTATTTTGTATTTTATTATATCACAATTCGGTAAGTCGTATGGTGGACCAAATATTGTAGTACCTTTCGTTGTACCGTTTTTTTTACATAATGCACTACTATTTATCAGTTGCTTCTATCAGCCACTACTATTCATCAACTACAGCCAAAAGCTATCAGCAAAAGCTAATATAAACAGGCCAGACATAACCGCACGTGTAATCAATTCATTGGTAAAAAAAATCTGAGCTTATATCGTCCGAAACAGAAAGAACATATATCACTAAAAAACTCCTTCGGGAACTAAATATGACTTGTCGTGCATGGTAAAAATTTTGAAACTTTGACCATTCATACGTGTAAAAATATAAGGACCAACCACATGAAAAATATCATCATTAGATTTTTCTTAAAGTAGTTTTACAATATATAACTTTTACTATTCTTACAAGTATATTATTATAAAAATAATAATCAAAGTCTTGCATTGAAGAATGTGAAAACTCATTTCTTTTAATGGACATGCCAAAATACATGCAGTCTCAACTGTAGTTAATTAAGCAGTGTTTGCATGTTTTTAACTTGTATTTTTATACTTATAGATATGTTAATTAACGTAATTAATTAGCTTATTTCAAGAAATAACAAAATAATTTTACTATGTTTAGTCGAAATTTGCTGCAACTAACTCGATTCCAAAGCAGAGCTCAGCAAGCACGCTCCGCTCGCATACTAGTAAGCTCCACCCAATCATTGGATCTTAAATAAATGGCCAAGATCCAAACCCCAAATGAATTTGCTCTTCAATTCAACGAGGGCTCGCTCCGCTCGCACCCACGTACCCCACCCTGGCCAATTCCGACCTGCCCGGCCCACGGATCTGACGCGTGAGGAGCTATCGCAGCGCAGGCAGGTAGGGCTGCCAAATGCTTACCTCGGCAATAAATCCCCTCCGATTTATTAATCTCCACATGATGAGATGAGCATTTGATCAGAATTCATCAGGCACAGGCGGCAGGGTGGTACCGAACGAACGTACGTACGTGCTAACTTTGACGCTCGTCTTTTGCGATTTACTTGCCCGCACCCTGCCTGCATCGATCGACTGCCCGCTAGCTGCGGCCAATTTAATTCCCCTTACATGGCTTGATTCCGAGACATGTTGTACGCCGTGTAACATTTGGTTTTGTCGGCCGGGCCAAGAGCTAGCTAGTCCTCCTCCTCGCATCATCGATCGTGCATGCATGATTGTTTGTCAAGTGAAGCATGGCCCGGCCGGTTTAGCTAGCGTTGCCTTTCCATGTCAGTTACTGTGGTCCAAGCAAGCTACTCTAGCTCCCTAGCTGTCTAGCTTGCAAGTGATCTTACCCGTTCTAGCTAGCCAGCTATCAACTAGCTAGCACGCTGCAACTCGACGCACCATTCGGATTTACCACGCACTCATGCACCAGCAGCAGGGGAACTTAAGGAGCTAAAAGATCTTGAAGTGACAGTACTGCCAGTACCATTTAGCGGATGTGTAGGGCGGACCAGGGGCATGTACAGGCAGCCGGTGGGGGCCCCGCGCGGGCGGCCGGTGGATCGGCGCGCGTACGTGGTCCTCCCGGCCGCGGCCGGCCGGCCAGCCGGTCGCGACAGACGTGTGCAGTGCAGCGGTTGCTGGGCGGTTGCATGATCGACCGGGCAATAAATCGCCGCGCGCGCGGAGCGAAACCCGCGGCGCGCGCCGTCCTCCCGCTATTAATCCGGCCGGGGCTGGGCACCGCTCCGACGCGCTCCGCGGTGTGGCTCGCGCGCGCGGGGGGCTCATGCATCATTCCTCCCAGTACTCCTCGGCTGGTGCGTGTCCGCCCATGCATCCGAGGATCCATCGCGTCGAGGCACGGACGGACGGTCCAATTAGACTCCTAATGATTAAGATTCGTGTACAGGTAACGTCGGGGTGAAATGTACGTGCAAGAAATTTTGTGTTGAGAATTACGGTAGAAATGGCGTCGAGGACACAGGCGCCATATTTGACCCCTTTTGGAACGTTGGATCAAGGATTGAATGATTCCGATATAGTCAGTGGCGGATCTAAACTCAGGGCTGCCTGAGCTTCAACCTTGAGCTACTTAGGCTTCAACCCTGGGCCGCGGACCACCCTGCGCTAGGATAATGAAGCCTTCATGTATTTGATCATAATGCAAAAACTTGTTGAATCACAGCTACATTTTACCTCCCGCTAAATCATTTAATTTGCTCTATATGTGTCAAGCTAATGACACGCAACTTGGGAATCTAGATGTACAGTAAAACCATTGGCTAGCTTGGCATCTAGATGTACAATAAAATCAATGACTAGCTTGGCATGTTCATATTAAACGACAGTTGATGGTTTTAGCTAAAATAAATAGTAATGACTAAAAAAAGCTTTTAGTGGGAGGATACGAGTGGTGGGGAAAATAAAAAAGAGATGCGTGTGCGTGACAGGAGCGAGAAGAGTGGGGTAGTGATATGTCTGTGTCCCATAACTTATTTTCAGGATGAGAGAAATAAAGAAATTATTTTAGAAAGTTAAATATTTATATTACCTTCTTTCTTCTGTGAACAGAAGTCGGTGTAAACGGTCTCGTAAATTTGCCGAGGTAGGTATTTGTTGTCTTAACTTGCGTTTGCTCCAAATGCGGCTTTCAGGAAGTTACCCACGCAAGCAAACTCTTCTGATCTACTCCTTTATAAAATGTATTTTTTAAATAGCTTTGTCCATAAATATAGAATGTATTTAATGTTCTAATATAAAATTAATGTGATGTTCTCTTTATATCCTGACAAGAAGAAGAAGTAGCGACGTATTGTTCTTCAACTACTATGGGTATGTAATATTTCAATTCTATGTTAAGAAAGTTATATTCGTCTATTTTATAAAGTTCGTATGTCCTTTTTCCCTTAATTGCATTTCGTAATTTATATACTTGTGTACTGACATGTTAAATTTATAGCGGTTAAATAAATTTTAGATAATGGACCACCATAACTACAAATCCTGGCTACGTCACTGCCTGAGCTTCAACCTTGAGCTACTTAGGCTTCAACCCTGGGCCTAAGTTCAAAAGTCTATTGTAAAATATAAAAGATATCTTATATATAGGGAATGTCATCCTGATGCACTTGTTCTAACTTGGTTCCGCCCTGCATACAGCGAGAGAAAGAAAAGCTCGAGGAATACCGTGGACTCCAGCCCGCTCATGCTCTTATCAGAACCGTTTAGGCGGAATCCGACGGCTGACATGAGTGTACGTATCAGAGCAGACCATGGCTAGTCTGTTTTTAGCTCTTGTCGATCGAACCAATGGCGGTGCGGCCTTCGTGAGATGCACAAAATTCGTGCCCTTCGGAGGGTGCATGCACGCGTCACCATTTCTGGAATGAAGCTCTGTAGGCTTTTGCGCAGTTCGTCCATGTCTCACTCGATATCATCATTTCTAGTCATTTCAAGATTCAATACCTTAATGATAAGAGATGGACTTCATTCCGCGCGTACGACAAGAAATTTGCTCATTGCCACTGTTTCGAACACGGCAGGGCAAGTAAACATTTCTCTCTCTTTTTTAACTGTGGCAATTGAAAACTTCACCGGAACCATCTGTCTAGAATCTAGATGGATAAATTAGAGGAAATTACAGAGGAACGATCGACCTATTGTTGCGGCCAGTTTTTGTTGTAACGAGGTAACTTCGATTCACATCAAAGATAATCATGGCGTGGTTATGTATAGTAGTCAGTTATCAAGCCTATACATCCAAGGAATCACAAACCTAGCTAGTAGGACACCGACACAGAGTACGGAACGGATCCTAAATGACAGTCTACACGGATTTATTTTTTTTGGGTTATGTTGATACATGTCACTACAAAGTTACATGTTTCGAGATATACCACCACAGAGTTTATTTTTTGGATATATATCACTACAGAGTATCCATTCTATGAGATATGCCATTATGCAAATTTTTGAACCATAATGCCTCTGCCTTCTTCTTCATCCATGGCCGCCTTCTTCCCCTCAAGATCCGGCCACCATTTATCCACCTACTCCCATGCACGCACCACATCTTCATCAACTCTTCCTTGTTCGGTGCCCTCCTCCGCATCTCCAATCTTGTTACTGCCACCAAATCCAATCGAGGGTACTTGTGGCAACAGGACGGCAGCAAGGAGGAGGTGGCCGGTGGTGACAACGAAGGGTGAACGGTGGATCTAGTGTAACTCGAGGTCACTATCGATGGGAAGGATTAGATATATACATACGTACGTACATGCATACATATATGTACATATGTACGTATATGTTTATGTATATATATGTGTTCCACTTAAATAATGTTGTTATACATCTTTATCATTTTAAGTATACTTTAATAATGATTATAAGATATACTCCATAGTGAGTTCTATGAAAATTTTCATCAAAATCCACTTTTATAGCATAATTTGTATACATCTCCTTTTTATATATGGAATGGAAAAGAGTACATAGCAAAAATAAAGAACTCCGATAAAATTTTTTAACCAAATCGTATCGAAGTATTTTAGAATTAATATTTAAGTATATCAAAAATGATTAATAAATATAATATGTTTATTTAAGTTGTATATTGGAAGTGAGAATATGTACTCCCAGAGTACGAAGAAGGCATTTTAATTTTGACAAATTTCCACAATGTCTAATTCCCACTCATGACAAGTATAAAGGAGGGGCGCTTTTGGAGATAGTTATTAATGAAATTTTGCATATAAAATGTTCTATAAATTCGAGAATTTTGTGTAATGTCAGCTACGTATGTCCAAGCATCACCGTGGGCATGGCCCTGATCAACTCGGCTTCGGCTTCTGACTTCTGGCTTATTTTTCACTATTCATAAGTTTTGTCTTTTTCTGAACTTTTGGCTTTTTGTTGAGCTTTTTTCCGGTTCTTTTTTCCCGTATTTGTTTGTATTATACGTAATGCGCTAACATATTTTTTATATTTTTAAATTTTTTTAAATTTAATTATGCTAAATAAGTCTCTGTCAGCTACAGTGCTTTTTTCAGCCAGCTACAGTGTTTTCAGCCATAAACCATGAGCTTTTCAACCGAACCGATCACCACCTAAGCCACCCTGTTACGGGGCATGAACTAGCCACGGAGAAACTCCCACACACTAACCAACAGCTAGCCTAGATAGGTGATATTTTTGTACGAACCTGAGACACGCATACTTCTTTTTTTTTTCTAACTCCTGATGCTTTACGTTCACGGTTGCTAATAGTACTGCAGATATGCCTAGCTAGAGAAGTTGCCGCGCGCGAGCCAAGTTCACCAGCCGCGCGGGCGGCCGCGCGATCGGGTCGGTGAGAAACGAGCGCGGTGGTGTGCGACGGTCAGGCAAGTCGCGCGTCGCGTGCGGGGAACGTACGTACGGCGAGGCGGGACAGCGCCGCGCGTGGAGGAAAGAGCGTGAGCGAGCGGAAAGGGGAGAGGAGAGTGCAGCGTGCTGCGTGCGTGCCCCCGGCCCGGGCGGCCGGAAAGGCGATCGCCATCAGGTGACCCAAGCTTCGCTTCGAGGCCGGTGGTACTGGCTAGCAAATTAACCTAGTGCATGCGAAAAATGTGCATGGTTGTAGCTAGTGTGCAATCTAAACAAAGTTCTTGATAAAAAAAAGGGGCCGGTTGATAATGATTCACATGTTAATACCACGTACTGTATATATACCGTAAAACTGGTGTAAAATTAGCGTGATCAATGGCAGTACGTACAATTCACGGCAACCACGTCTGCGGCTGCGACGGACGAGTGGGGCCCACTCGCTGCCGGTGGCTTCCAGTTTTGACTTCAAACGCAGGTGATCAGTCACGCATACACACGGTCCATGGATGGATGGACGGAAGCATATGCGTCTGTCTGGCTCGATCGGCCTGAGCTGAGCGCGCTACTGCGTACGCGTACATGCACAGGAGGAAGTCACTTGTCAACGTCCAAGAGCAGCACTACTACACAAAGATCACTACAGATGATTCTAAATTACCATCACATATATTTTCTGAACCGTCTGATTTTATATATTTATAATAACAGATAATTATCACAGATAATTTATATACCGTCTGTAAAGATCAATTATCACATACGGTTACGATCAAAACCTGTCTATGCTATGTAATAAATCACAGACGGTTCTATGTACGAATCATCTGTGATGTATTACATATCACAGGCGGGTTTTGGTTGCAGCTGTTTGTGATAATCGACCTTTACAGACGGTATATAAACCATCACAGATGGTTCGTACATAAAATTGTCTGCGATGTATTATATATCATAGACGGGTTTTCGTCACAACTGTCCGTGCTAGTATACATATCACATATCTGTGATAGTATACATATCACAGATGGTTCATACATATAACTATGTGTGATGTATTACATATCACAGACGAGTTTTGATCGCAGCCATTTGTCATAGTCGACATTTACAGACAGTTTATGCCACAGAACTGTCTGTGATAGTTCATTTTATACATAAATTGTTTTCTTTTTACTTTTTGGTTAGCCTCAGGAAATGATAGCCACACCCTCTGAAAATAGGCAAATACACAAATATCACAGAAATATCACACAATACACAAATATCATTCACAAATAGACAGATATATCACAACTAGACTGAATGTATTATTTGATGAAATACAATTGAATATCACAAATAGACAGATTATCACAAATAGATTGAACCAAATGTGTGAACATCAAATTGATGTTTATGTCAGGGTTGAACTCTCCATTTGGTTGAATGACCTCCGCCATCAAGAAGCCACACAACAATCCTCGAACAACGGCGAGTTCGTCAAGATTGAGTGATCTTTTGTCGATTTTGATGCCCTGTCGCTAGGAGTAAAGTTGTAATCATATACATACATACATACATACATACATACATACATACATACATACATACATACATACATACATACATACATACATACATACATACATACATACATACATACATACATACATACATACATACATACATACATGTATACATATATATAATCATAAAATAATTATTGCTAGATGGAAAAATCTCTGGATTCTTCTTCTTAGCGCCTATGATTTCCTGCATATGGCGGCAAACGTAGAATACACATATGTTACCCTGTAGCTGCTGGACCACTGGACGAATGTGTGGACAACATCCCCTAGTGTCATGATTTCTTCATTTAGGGGCATCTCCAGCGAGATGGCCTTGAAAACGTCATTAATCATATCTGCCTGAACCTTCATAAAAACCGGTCCCTAGCTGGGCACCATGCACCAGCATCCCTGGCAGGCATGGAAACGCCATGCCCCACCCATCGTCAATGGGATTGGAGTTAACAAGCCTAACTCTGAGATGCACGATGTGGGCTCCTACATAATGATACACAATGAGCTAAGACACCCACCAGGTCTATCTATGTAGCATTCTAGAGATTTACATTACTAGGATGTCATCGATAGGTAAGTGGGCATCGCTATGTTCAAAAAGTGGCATGGATGCGCAGCAACTTCGATGTTGAGGGGACTGGCTTCTGCAATAACGAGGGTAGCTTATGAGTGGTTGCAGACTTTCTTAGTTCTTCCATTAATGAATCTATCTCTCCTCGAAGTGAGGCAGTTATCTTCTCTCACAATGAGGTAGATAGCTCGTCCTCAAGTTGTGCACGAAGCTCCTATTTCATATGTTCCTCGCACTCGACTTTTAATCTCTTCCTACTCCTATACGCCTCGGAGTTGTTTAGAAATCCATGCCTCCAAGGTATGTAAACCCCTAGGCCTCACGTGCAACCTAGGTGCTCCTTGTTTCCCAAGGCTGTGGACAGAATATCCCTCTCCTTGACTACTTCGAAGGAGTCTTGAGAAGATTCGATAGTCAATATTTGTTGCTAGAGGCAATCATGTTATTTTAGACCCCTGTGAAGTTATAGACCTATTAACAACTAGGTAATTTAATATATCTTAACAGGCGTTGGGACACTTCCTCGTCTGCGGGGTTTTTGAAAGAGCGACGCCCGAAGATATGGTTGATGACCTCACTCTTAACTAGTTTTGGGCGCGCTTGTTTGTGATCTCGACAAATGGCAGGGAGGCCTCCGATCATATTGTGACCTTGTCCTACATCTTTCATTGCGGAATTTTGCCCGTGTACCTAGCATTGTCGAGTCTACGGGGATGAGTTTTTTGTGCATGGAGAGCCTTGTGCACCGCACTTTGCTGTTAAAATTCGGTCATCATCTTTATCCGCACAAAGGCCTCCCATATTTTCGGCGACATGAAAGGATACCTTGTGAAGGGCGTGCAATCCTTGGTTATGTACTGCATGACAAGTATGCTCTTGAAGGTCTTCCACACTTTTCTAATCACGAGGAGCGCTTGCCGTTGCATGAGTTCTTGGACTTCTGCTGGGATCTTGAATGAGTTTGAAATTGCCACCTACAGTTGCTTTTTCCCTCTAGCTATCAAAGCTTTCCAGTTTGCTATGGTGATAGGGACCCGTTGCCTTTCAAGTATCCCCATAGATCATCTGGAATGCTAACGTTGCTTTCTTCAATTGTAGAGGGACCCCATCCGAAGAGACCTCCGTGATGGTCATTCAGCCCTCTAGCCTTTTCAGTACTCCTCTACCACGCTTAGTTACCCTAGTCTTCGGAGTATCAAACCCATTCCACGACATGGATAATGACAACGACGATGTCAGTACGGACATCATCTCTCTTACAAGAAAAAACTAATTACAGTGAGTTGTGAGCGTAAACATTGGCACATGGAGTGTGTGATTTGCCATTGCAAATAGATCTTATAGCAATAATAAAGTGAATCATACAGGATAGCTATTAAGAAATAAGAACATTCGACGGCGTATATTATTGCTATAAAGTCTCTTTGCAACACTCCAGTATGAAGCTAATGACACACGCTAGTGTCTCATTTTCTATGAAGTTGGTCATGGCCATTGTTTCTTCCTCCTCATCATGCTGCGTACTTTAAAGGTTATTTTATGCTTAACACATCAACTAAGCCCAGCATGCAGCATGATGAGGCGGAAGAGACAATAATCATGACTTACTCTATAGAACCTGACATATTGTGCATAAATTCTTCTAGAAAGTAGTCAGACTACTCAAGTTGATATTTCTCAACAACTACAAGATGAACGCTAAGGCACTGTACAATTGGGCTTCAAAGGGTGTGATGCAAATTTGCTTCATGCCCTTTGAAACCCATGTGTACAGTGTTGTAATGTTCCTATTGTACAACTACTACTCTGACTTATAGTGTTTTATGCCCTTTTTACTTGACTAACAAGATAATTTCCAGTCTTTGCCCACTGCATTTCACTCACAGCCGAGAGAGCCCTCAAAGACAACCGAAGGAAACCACAAGCACAAAGCCGTAGTGGAGGTAACGAGAGAAGAGTCAGAGGAGGGAAGATAAAAACGTAGTGGAAGTCGAAGAAGAGCATGGACCATTGGGGACCCAGAAGGTTGACCGTGAGGACCACAAGTTGACATCTTTGGCAACGACAAGGGACCACCATCCATGTCTTTATCCATATGAGAACCACACCGAGACTAGCCCCAACAACCTTACCATTTTTAGCCCAACACAAGTAGGCCTACCTTCCCTCCCACATCCATTTCCCCATTCCTTTTTGGGTTCCACATCAAAAAGACATTAACAGCTATGGATGGATGCAACACACATGAGGTAAAAATGTGAGATTTGGGATCCATACCTTCAGAAGAAGAGGCGATCGAGAGGAGAGAACTCATGAACACATTGAACTTTGGTTCTAACACACATTAATAGATATGGACGGATCTATCACACATGAGGTAAAGAAGTGGGATTTAGGATCCATACCATCTGTGATAATTATAGCATAGACAGTTCCCCATGAACCGTCAATGATGAGGCATCCAGTATAGCTTGTTTTGTAGTAGTGAGGCCAACTATGGCTGCCTAGTTGGGCTTTACACATGCATCTCTCTCCTCCTTGGCCTTCAAGAGTAAATGTGAGTCTTTGGCATGTTTTTTTTGTCTTTTTAGATATTTTTGGTTTTTTATTTTTCTCAGTAATCACTATTCATTAGACTAATAAGCATAAGCCACAATCTAAAAGAACATACCCTTTATATCATGCCTTCCTCTGATCATTCCAAGGATACGTATGTGTCAGCACTCAAAATTTGCATTTCAAATCCATGTGTGTTTGCTATGCTGGTACCATGATTAGTGACTAGCAGATGTATACAGTAATATTCACATCACATCTATACAGTCACATGATTAGTGACTAGCACATGTATACAATAGTATTCACATCACATCTATACACAGTTAAAAATAGAGTAGCACAATATAAGTATACAATCAAAATTAAGTTATACACAATTAGTATTATGACAAAAGGGCTAACCAGCCAAATAGTTCACATGACATAAAGTTTACAACGAAAATAGGATAAAGAGGCAAAAAAAAAGGCCAGCTAGTATGCCTCAACCCAAGCATAGGCAATCGACTAGGATTAAACCTTAGTAATCGGTGTCATCATCGCCAAACCTGCGATGTAAAATTAACCATCCAAGGGATCACCTTCTTATTGCTCTAATAGTGTTCAACAAGAAATTATGAGTAAAAAATTATACTTCACAAGACTTTATAGCAAAGTATTATATTATGCAGGTTAGGACAAAGGTGGATGTCTGTCCTAGTTTAATTTGCACCAAACTGGCTTTTATTTGCAATAGAGAGTAATAGGTTGTAATCAAAAGTTGTAAGAGCATTTGAATTTGATAAGCAAATAATACTAAAATATAAATAACATATTTAAACAAGTGGCTCACTGTCCTAAAAACAAAATAGTGATAAATTCCCTTCGTCGACCAAGTTATGCTAGGATTCCCCATCCATACGTTCTCCGAACTATTTTATAAAACATAAAGCTACTTATTGTGGGATATAAGTGATGTCTATAACTAGGAACACGGCTACTCAAATAGATTTATACTTTGCAGAGATTATACAATTTTACCCACGCAACATAAACATCGTACCAAATTATACATGTCACACGATACCATAGCATTACTATAAAAGAGGCTATACTAGACGGCTACATCATAGACGGTTCATAGAGAACCGTCTGTACAGTAATTATCATAGATAGTTTTACAAGCATGACCATGTATCGTCTATGATACAAAACTATGATAGATAGTTCATACGAATAACCACCTGTGATATTTTCATGCACGGTTATTAATAGGAACCGTCTGTGATAATGCAAAACATCATAAATGGTTTGTATTAATAACTATCTATGATAATTCACAGATGGTTACTGATATAAACCATCTATGATAATGGCAGACATCACTGATAGTTCAAATTTTCATAGACGGTTGTTAATACAAACCGTCTGTGATCGTTTCATATCACAGACAGTTTGTAGTTGGAACAGTCTAGGATATGCCACGTTATTAAATAGCTAGCATGGTCTCAATAGATTTGTTTTCATTGTGTTGCATTGAAGGAGGCGGCCGGCTTTGGAGAGTTTGTTGAAAATAACCGCTTGTAGATCGATTTGTTCTTGGTGATTAGAGGTTAGTATTTGCTTTTAATAACTTATATGCCTTGTAATAGAGAGAGATGATAGCTAGGTTTAGAGAGAGATAGTAGTTTGCTCCAATTTAAGAATGGGTCAATACTCTTAGTTTACTTCAATATATTCTTACTTGATATACACACACACATACATACATGCATATTGCTTCATGAATACGTGGTTGGCTATTTAATTTAGATATGGACAATTTATTATTAGGTGAATGACAATTATGTGTGTAAATAGCTAGGCTGGTTAATTAGCTATAGTAGCATTAATAATCCAATTTGACACTAATTTGTTACGTACGTAGTGTAGATGGACCGAAGCTGGATGTATGTTGAGAACCGTGTGAGTGAAGAGTACATTAATGATGTGTCTACTTTTAGAAGAGTGGCTGAGCAGGATATGTTGAAGAAGGGGATGAAATATATATATATATATATATATATATATATATATATATATATATATATATATATATATATATATACTATCTATGCATTGATTGCGATAATATGAAGATGTTTACCAACTCAGCGCAGATTAAAACTCACTTGATTCAAAGGGATTTCAAAAAGGGGTATACATGTTGGACCAGTCAAAATGAAGAGAAGATTATATAGGAAGGTAGTTACAACATTGTCGAGGGAGACAATGATATGCCAGTTGTGGACTGTGCTTTCGATGAGGATAGGTCGTATGATGACAATCTAGATCAGATGCTAAGCGATGCAGAAGGAAACTATAGTGTGAGAGAGTTTGGTAAATTCGAGGGCTTACTGGAGGACCTGGAGAAACCTTTGTTCTCTAGCTACAAGCCGCAATACACAAGGTTGTCATTTGTTCTTGAACTGCTGAAATTGAAGGCAAGCAATGGTTGGTCCGACAAGAGTTTCACGGCGTTGTTAGGTCTCCTAGTAAACATCCTTTCAGAGGGAAATGTATTGCCGAGAACCACCTACCAAGCCAAAAAGGTTCTTTATCCATTGGTAATGGAAGTAGAAAGAATATATGCATGTCTAAATGATTGTATCCTCTACCTTAAGGAGTATGTAAAATTACATGTTTGTCTGGTGTGCAAATCATCCCGATACAAGCGTAAGAATAACTCTGATGACGGCAAGGGCATGGAGGTGAAGCAAGGACCTCCTGCTAAGATGATGTGCTATCTGGCTATAATTCCCCATTTGAAACATTTGTTTATGAACTGAAAGGATGCAAGATTGCTACATTGGCACTCAAAGGAGTGTAAAAAGATGGAATGATAAGACACGTTGTTGATTTTGCCAAGTGGAGGAACATTGATAGAATGTTGTCAACTTCGGTGCAAATCCAAGGAATATAAGGTTTGGATTGAGTACAGATGGAATGAATCCTTTCGGTAACATGAGCAGTTGACATAATACCTAGCCCGTAAATGTATGCATGTACAATATTCCTCCTTGGTTCCAATCGGATCCGTCGTTGCCCCTGCCAGTTTTGTCGTCGCCCAATTCGATTCCACCGTCGCCCCTACCTGGTTCGACCACCCCTCCTCCCTATCGCCTTAGCTCTAGCCGAAGTTATGGATCTGCTTCATCCTTTTACTTCATCATCTTTTCTGTCACACTAGCAATCCTTGTGGAAATAATTTGAGATAGTGTATTTTCTATTGATTAGAACATATTTTTGTTAGATCTATCTAGACAGTGTTTTTTCTATTAAGTAGAACATATTTTTGTTAGAAATACATGCTGAGAGATGAAATAGCTAGGGAATTAATTTGGAGATAAATTGTTGGAGCTATTGTTTCTATTGTCTTGTAGTAATAATATACATCGCCGAATGTTTTTGCATGTCCCCTCCTCCGAATCAGAGTAGTAGTTGTAGCTAGGGAATAGCTAGGGATAAAATAGCTAAGGAATGAATTTAGAGATAAATTGTTGAAGTTATTATTTCTATGTGAATTGGAGGGTCATGTTGATATATTTAGAATGGCATGTTATTATGTTCCAAAGAGACCTTATATCAATAATATGTGCCAAAGAGACCTTCGAAGGGCATGAAGCCAATCACACACTCTAGTGTCCTCTGTGATTCACTTTGTTATTGCCAGAAGATCCATTTGGAATGGCCAATCACACATTTCAGTGTGTCAGGTTCTATAGAGTAAGTTACAGCTGTTGTTTCTTCCTCCTCATCATACTGTGTGTTAAGCTTGATTGCTGTCTTATGTATAAAAGAACTTTTGGACTATTGCACCCTTCATTTGTAAATGAAAGGCATGGCAGCCCAAAGGTTCTCTTACACCTAAAACAACAACCAAGCCTAATACACATAATGATGAGGAGGAGAAGACTCCAGCCATAACTTACTTTGTAGAACCTGAGACACTGGGCTGTGTGAGTTGGGATGTTAATATTGCAAAGAGACCATATAGCAATAATATACATCGCCGGATTTTCTTATTTCTTGTAAGATCAACCATGTGCCAATGTTTACACTCACAACTCACCGTAATTAGTTTTCTTTTGTAAGAGAGCTGTCATTGTCGTTGTCGATGTCACCAAATGGGTCTGACGCTCTGAAAACTGGGGTAACTAAGCACGGCGGAAGAGTATCTAAAAGGCCAGGGTGCCAAATGACCATCACGGAGGACTCTCCGGATGGGGTCCCTCTGCAACCAAAGAAAGCAGCTACAACATTTTGGACTACCTGCAGGATAATCGAAAGGCGACAAGTCCACATGCCATAGCAAATTGGAAAGGCTTGACAGAAGACAAGAGAAAAGTATTGTGGACAGAAATTTCAAACTCGTTCGAGATCCCAACAGAAGTGCAGGAACTCATGCAATGGCATGTGCTACTCGCGATGGGAAAAGCATAGAATACCTTCAAGAGCATGCTTGTTATGCAGTATATAACCAAGGATCGCATGCCCTTCACAAGGTATCCTTTCGTGTCGCCCGAAACATGAGAGGCCTTTGTGCGGGTGAAGACGATGACTGAATTTCAATAGGAAAGTGAAGCACACTGCTCTCCAGGCATGAAACAATCACCCCATAGACTCGGCACCGCTGGTTATGCAGGTAAAATCCCACAATGGAGGACGGAGGATGAGATTGCAATTCGATCGGGCGTGCCCGAAACTAGTTAAGAGCGAGGCCATCAACCATGTCTTCGAGTGTCACCTCTTTTAGAAACCCCGCAGATGAGGAAGTGTCCCAACGCCTGATAAGATATGTTAAACTACCTAGATGTTAATAGGTCCATAAGTTTATAGGGTCTAAAATAACATGATTGCCTCTTGCAGCAAACATTGACTACCGAATCTTCCAAAGGCTCCTTTCAAGCAGCCAGGGATAGGGATATACTATCCACAGCCCTGAGAAACAATGAGCACCTAGGTCGCACATGAGGCCTAGGGGTTTACATATCTTGGAGGCATGGATTCCCAAATGACTTCGAGGCGTATATGAGTAGGAAGAGATCTAAGGTCGAGTGCGAGCAATGTATGAAATGGGACGTTGATGCAAAACTTGAGGACGTAACTGCCTCACTTTGAGAAGAGATAGATGCATTGAGTAACAAACTAAGAGAAGTCCGCAACCAGTCACAAGGCACCCCGTTATTACGATATCCAGTCCCCCTCAACATTGGAGGAGCTGCACATCCACACCACTTTCTAAACATAGCGACACCCACTTACCAACCAATAACATCCAGGGAATGTACATCTCTAGAATGCTACATAGATAGACCAAGTGGATACCTTAGCTCATCGTGTATCGTTATGTAGGAGGCCATGTCGTGCATTCTCAGAATCAGGGTTGTTGGCTCCATTCCCGTTGACGCTGGGCATGGATTGATGTATCTATGCCTGTCAGGGATGTTGGTGCACGGTTCCCAGCCAGGGACCAGTTTCGTGAAGGTCTAGGTGGACTGGATTAATGATGTTTTCAAGGTCGTCCCACTGGAGAGGTGTAACAGCCCAAGTTTTTACTAAAATAAAAATAAATAAATAAAATTTAATTAAAATAAAATTTAAATTAAAATAAGTATTTTTGCTGCCTAAATTTTTTAATTTGGTTTTGCCCTGGATTTCTGTTTTTTGAAAAGGCTGGATTTAAAAAGTATTTTAGTAAAACCAAAAAATATTATTAAATAAAATGATATTTTGATTTTCTATAAGAATCTTATGTCAAATTAATTTTTTGGATTTATTTGGCTCTTATTTGGGTTTCTGGATTTTCTTAGTTTAAAATTTTATTTTTGAAATTAAAAAGGTATTTCGAATATAAAAATAAGATACCAACATTAGTTGAAAATATTTTTTATTAAGTCCAAAATATTCCCAGGGACTTATGTGAATTGTTCTGGAATTTTTGAGATTTATTTCATATTTTTCTAAGCTATAATTAATTTTCTAGGCTTTACTGAAAATCAAAATCAGAAAATTAAAAATATTAAAACCTCTCCCCTCCCCTCCGGCCGTCACGTGGACGGCCAAATGTTGTCCACGTCGCCCGTTTCACCCTGCCTCCCCCTCCTCTTGGGCCGACAGGTGGCCGGCTCGTATCCCGCGCGCACCCCGCCACGGCCCATCTCCCACCGTCCGCCTCCCCCTCTGCAATAGCCGCCCGATCCGTCCCCTGGCCGCGTGGCAACATCTCCGCTGCCCGCGCCCTTTCCGCCCTCTCTCTCTCTCTCTGCAAGCCCGGGCCCATCTATCGGCTTCGCCTCCTTCCCCGCCCCTTCTTCCACCTCGTGCCGCACCCGCCGCCGGCGGCCGTTGCGCCACCCCCGCACCACCCGGCCGCTTTTCCCCCTCTCTCACGCGTGCGCCGCCCCCCCTCGTGCGCCCAACTTCCCCCGCAAGCGCCGCGCCCATTTCCCCACTTCCCCCACCTCCTCCCTTTCCGTAACCGCCGCCATGGCCACGCCAACTCCGGCGACCAATTCCCCTCTCCCTACCCCACCTCTGACCCTATAAATACCCTTCCAGGCATCCCCTTCCACCGCACTACCCCCCCTCCACTTCCCCTCCCCTCCCGAGCTTCACAACGCTGCCGCACCGAGTTTCCCCGTGCGCGCGTCGGCGAGCTCAACGGCGAGCAATTGCTGTCGCCTTGGGCCACGCCACGCCTCGCCGTCCCCACCGCGAGCTTCACCGCGCCCGTGCGCTCCTCGGCCACCCGCCGGCCGTGCCCCTTCGCCACCGGAGCGCCATCCCCGCCGCCGCCCGAGCGCCTCCGCCGCCTCTCCTTGCCGCCGGCCAACTTCGGTCGCCCCCACCGCCGCATTCCCCTCCGCGCCCTCTCGCTCTTCCGCCCCTCGCCACCGGTCGCTGCCCACCGGAGCGCCGGTGAGCCCGCCGTCCCTGAGTGCTGCCACCAGCTGGCCGGCCACGTCATCACCCGTGCTGGCGTGGCAGCCCAGTGGTATGCCACCTCGACCCGTCCCGCCCCCGTCAGCGCCACGCATGCGGCCATGCCACCTCATCACCTTCCCGGGTCCATGGGCTCGGTCCACGTGGACCAGGGCCCACTGTCAGTGTCACATCCCAAAATTTGGCTTTTTGAAAAATTTAAATTCAAATTAATTATTTTAAGGTAATTGGATTTTACTTGGCTTTTATTTGCCTTTCTGGATTTTTCTGGAATTTAAAAACTATTTTTAGAGCTTAAAAAGTAATTCAAAATATGAAAATTAAATATCAACAGTAGTTGGAAATAATTTTATTTAGTCCAAAATATGTCCAGGAGCTTCTGTGAATTTTTCTGGAATTTTTGGAGGTATTTTCATATTTTTCTGAGGCCTAAATAATTTTCTAGCCTTTTCTGAAAATCTAAATCAAATTCTGAAAATAAAATCCCTCTTTTTTTTTCCTCCGGCCGACGCGTGGACGGCCCAGATCCGCCCACGTCGCCGCTCGGCCGATCCCGGCCGCACTTCCCTCTCCCTCGCTGTCCAGCGGGCCCGGCCCGTCAGCCGGCGGCCCCGCCTTCCCCTCCTCCGCGCCCGACGCGTGGACGGCTCGGATGAGCCGCGTCCCCGCGCCCGGCATCGATCCACCGTTCCCTCCCACTTAACTCGTCCCCGCCGCCCGATCCGCCCTCGGGCCACGCGGCTGCCATCCACACCCCGCTCCCTCATCTCTCTGACCCGCGGGCCCCGCCCGTCAGTGTCACGCGCCTCCGCTCCCGCTGCCACCCCGGCCCCGCACGTCAGAGCCGTCGTCTCCCCCGCGGAGACGCCTTCCTTTCTCTCCTCCCCTTTCCTTTCTTGCGCCGGCGACCGATTCCCCCGAGGATCCCTTTCTTCCTTCCTCGGCCCCCTCCGGTTTTGGAAACCCCGAGCGCCGCCGCGACCGAATCCCTTTAATCCCGTGCTTCCCTTCCTTCTCCGCCTCCCCTCTTTCCTTTCCCTCGCCTCCCCTTCCTTTTTCCGGCCGACCACCCCGGCGAGCAATTGCCGCGCCCCTGCTCCCCCTCCGCCCCTATAAATACCCCCTCGACTTCGCCTCCTCCCGCACCACCTCCCAGAGCGCTCCACCACATCCCCCCCGAGCCTCGAGCGCCGTCGCACCGAGAAGTTCCCGTGCGCGCCCGGTAAGTCGCCGACGAGCAATCGCCGCCGCCTCGGTGACCCCCGGAGCCCGCCGTCGCCACCCCGAGCATCCTCGCGCCCGGGCGATCCTCCCCGACACCTCGGCCGCCCCTCCCCGTCACCGGAGCGCCGTCGCACCAGGAGACCCGAGCCGCTCCGACGCCTTCTTCGCCGCCGGCCATCTCCGCTCACCCCCGAGCCTCGCCGACCCCTCCAACCGAAGCTCCTCTGCTCCGGGATTGCATTTCACGCATCGCCCGAACGACTCCGGCCTCCCCTCGCCGCCGGCAGCCTCGCCCCCGACCATCTCTGCCCGGCCCCGAAGGTATCCCTCAAAAGGATTGGCTGCCCTATATGGGTAGGCAACGCCTCCCCGCTCACTTGGTTATCACCGCTCGCTCGTAACTCCCCGGCGCACGTTCGAGTCCTCGGCTCCGCGCGCTGGGTTGAGTTTTTCGTTTATTTTCCGCGCTGACAAGTGGGTCCCACCCGTCAGCGGCCGCCAGTCGGTGCGGGCCACTGCCGCCTGGGCCCCACCTCTCTGTGCTATCTCTGACAAGTGGGCCCGGAGTCCAGTGGGTCCCACATGTCAGTGACAGCCAGTGGTTACTGTTCAGTGGGCCCCACCTGTCAGTCTCTCAAAATAAAAATAGAAATTAAAATTTAATTCTCCAGTGGGTCCCACCTGTCAGAAATTTCCGAATTTCTCGATTTATCCAAATCTGAGATTTTCAAATGAGCATAACTTTCTCATTTTAACTCCAATTCCAGCCATTCAAATTTCTAAATTCATCTAAAATCATAATCTATCCAACTATGGCCTCTGTTGAATTTTTGGATCTTATTTGAATTTTCTTTTGTATTTATTTGTTTTGTTGCTTCGTCTTTCCTCGCGTAGATTCCAACGTTGTCGACGATCCCTCTTCACAGCAGCAAGAAGACCCAGAAACCCTGCAAGAAGGCAAGTCTCCTTTGATCATCTTGAACCTATGCTTTTGAAATGTTTTTAAAATACTTTAAATTATGTGCATTGCTATTTACCTAAAGTCACTAGTTCAAATCTTTAGGAACTATTTATTCCAACTTGCTATGCCCTCCATTGAAATTGATTGCCATGTACCCTTGTCACCCTAGAACTTCCTTTGTCTCAATAATGAGATTAATATTAATCTTTGTGAATATTAGAATGGTAGTATAATGCTTAGTCATGCTATCTAATATCCTTTGGAAAATCTTGAAAATGGGAAATTATGGTTTATTATTAAATCCTTGTGTTTGAAAGTGAAGTGGCAATTGGAGTTGTCACTGTGATTTTAAAATAAAATAAAAATGTGAAAGTTGGTTTAGATTAGGGTGGATGGTTGTTTGGGTTGGTGCAGTAAGCACGAGAACTTGTTAAGTGTATGTTCCACCCTAGTCAATTAAGGACCGACGCTTGTGTTTGTCCAAACTGAGCATTAACCGTACAACCACAAGTCTATATGGGTACGACCTAGCTAACTAACCTATAAAGGTGTAGTTTAGATATCACCAGTGGTGTATTGAGTGCCAGGGTGTACTGGTTACTCATAGTGAGGGACAGGGTTTACTGTACTCATATGGCGCAAGAGGGGGCTTCAGATTGGGCGGATTTAACCCTTCTGCGGTGAAACCTCAGCGGGTGGTCTCTAGCTATACTGGAGTAGGTGAAAGGCTTTGTGATATTTTATCTGGGTCTCATGCCAAAGGAAGCATGTTGACTATTAAGATAATTTATCTCTTGTGGGTAAAGTTGTACAACCTCTGCAGAGTGTAAAACTATTCGAATAGCCGTGCCCACGGTCAAGGGCGGGCAAGGAATGCATTCACATGGTAAATTTCTGGCTTTGCCTTAAAAATCAAAAGTTTGTATTCCGAGGGTGGAGGGAACTCTCGGAAGGGAATCCTGGCGGATGGAGCCAGAGAGGGTGGATGGAACCCGCAGTTTAAAACTTGACCAATGGTAATTGGTTAGCTAGTGTTGGTAGTTGGAACCTTCACTAGAAAGTTAATTCTGTTAAAACATTTACTTCATTAAAATAATGCCTTCGAAAATAATTAGTAGTAATTGAATTTTAAAATGTTGCTTTGTGCAAAAGAACCATATGGCCTTCTTTGTTAAGCCTTGCATCTATGCATTTTTCCCAAGACTTGCGGAGTACTTTATGTACTCACATGCTACACTTAAAAATAACATCTCAGAGGAAGTTGAAGCTCAAGAAGGTGACTACGACTACTGCTTCGCTTGTGGCTGTGATGGATTCTTCCCGGAGGACTAGGTCGCGCTTCCCCAGTCAATTGCCTGTGGCGAATTGATGGGTCATCCTCGAGTTTTATTTGCTTCCGCTCTATTTCTTGTGTACGAGGTCTTAAACCTCCTTTGTAATAATGAGACCCGGTGGTCAGTACTCTTAATTATTGTAATAAATCGTTGATGGTGATGTTTTCCATTCTGTTTGACTGTGTGCACTAGCTTTGATCTGGGACTAGTGCTGTAATACACAGAGGGTCCGGGTTTGATAATCCGGAGGCCCGACAGTCAGCCAGCCCACCTCAGGGCTGAGGTCATGCTGGCCCAATAAAGCCATTTTTCCATAGAAAAATAAATCGGCCAAAAAAATCCCTGCTGACGTCATAATTCCATATTTTCCTTTAAAAAAATAATTTCAAAAAATCAATCTTTTTCTTTTTCTCCAGAAAATCAATCCTTTTCGTTTTCTCTGAATTTAAACTTTCCGGAGCCCGTTCTTCTTCATCCTAACTCCGATTGAGCCCATTCAAATTTCTAAATTCATCAAAAAAATTCCCCTCTATCCATTTCTGGCCTCAACTCAAATATTTGAAGTCAATTTGAATTTATTTGAATTTGGTGGGTTATTTTCACTGTAGACTTCGACGATTCGGGAAAATTCTTCGACAAAGATTCACACCAAGTTGAAGAGCAAGGCAAGTCACACTCCTTGATCATGTTGATCCCAGATTTCCAAATAAAATTATGTTGTTTTAAATTATTCTGCATGCATATTTCTATTCAACATATTTCAATTCAGTTTTAAATTTAGTTATTGCCTACATGTTAATTCCTCCATTGACCTTGAATTACCATGATACCTGGTAACCCTAGAACAAAACTCTAGTTAGTACACTAGTATGGCTAGAGACTATTTGGATAGCAAATGCTTAGCCTAGCTTAGAAATATCTTTGGGCTGGGATATCTTTTCACATAAAATGATGAACTTTTCATATGAAATGATAAGCTTTTGAAATGTATTCTTGACTTCGGTGAGTCAAGGAGGTTTATGAACTATTTTGGAAACAAATTATAAAACCTAGTTTAGACTTAGGCTAATGGTTAGGTGATGGGTGCAGGCATGCTCTGTTGGTTGTAGCCGTAGGGTTGATTGTTGTGCACAGGGGTATGTGGTTGGGCCTAAGTCAATTAAGGATCGGTCTGTGAGCTACTATTGCAAAGCCGTATCGTACTACCACATGGCTGGTATGGGACAACCCTGGCTGAATAATTTGTGAAGTCCCAACCTGAGTCAAGTTGTAGGTTGAAAGTGAGCGTGGTTGGTGCCATGAGAAGTCTCATTTGAGGGAGCATGGTTATGCCATGTGAAGTCTCTCTCAGGCTCAAGAGGGAGTCCTGGTCTGGTGGATTCCTTACTGGGGTGAAACCTTAGAGTTGGCTTGGCCAGGTTGAAGGCTTTGCATTGTAAAGGCTTTGTCACAACTCCTCGCCGCACATCTAAGGAAGTGTGTAATCCGGTGGCAATATGGGATGATCGTGTCTTGTTGGTAAAGCTGTACAATCTCTGCAGAGTGTATAATCTATCCTGGATAGCCGTGCCCACGGTCATGGGCATACTGAGTAAAAGTTTTTCATGGATTAGACTTTGTTTTTAAAAAAATATTTTTTGAAAACCTTGTGGATGGATGGAATCCACGAGAGATGAAAACCTTGCGGATGGATGGAATCCGTGAGAGATTGAAACTTGGTGGATGGATGGAATCCATCAGAGTTGCGCAGTGAAAGCGTGTGGATGGATGGAATCCATACATGAACTTTTGGAAAAGATGGTCCGGGTGGGATGCCCATGGAAAGGTTGGTATATGGTCGGAGCCTGCACTGACGGTATTATTTTTTATCACAATATTGTTTTTACTTACTGTATTAAATTCAGCAATTTTAATCTATCTACTGTATTTCTTTAAATGTTGTTTTATGCGAACTAACCCTATAAGCCTTCCATTGAAGCCTTTATCATTATGATGTATTTCTCCATGTGATTTGCGAAGTACAAGTTTGTACTCACCTTGCAATCTCCATACAGAGGAAGATGTCGTCAACAACGGTGAAGATCTGGACGAGTAGGCCGCGTCTTACGGTCGTTTGCCTGTGGGCAGGCTTGGGCTTCACTTCTTATCAGTTTGCTTCCGCAGTTATTTGCTTTATTTATTTTTGCCAATGGGCGTTGATGTAAGACTTGGCCAAATGGTCGTACCCTTTTATTTAATATAGTTGGTCACTTGTGCTTGATATGTATCTTTGTTGTACTGTGTGGACTAGCTGATCCTAGACTAGTGTGATTTACACAGAGGATCCAGGAGTCGTTGCTCCGGGTTCCGACAAGAGGCCCCCCTAAACAGAGAAATCATGACACTAGAGGATGTCATCCACACATTCGTGAAGTGGTTCAAGAGGGACATCACTCTGGACCTTTCTGTGCTGCGATCTCCACACGACCTTGCCTATCAAACAGAATGCTCTATGACTCCACCTCAAGCTCGTCTTCAAAAGGCCAGCGCATCGACTGCCATGAAGGTGACGTTGAAAATGTCTCGCAACCGAGACGCCAAGGCCGAATTGAAGAAGATTAAGGCACCTCCTAGGGAATGGAAGTTCATGCTCAAAGTGTCGCTGGTCCCTGAGTCACAATTACCCAGCCATGGACTGGTTTGCAGGACTTTGCATACCTGGTACATGCAGAGGTCCAACAAGAAGCCAAATTGGTGCAATGGATTCACCATGAGATACATGGAGGTACATTTCCTCCACGACTCAAGCTACTTCGTTGTGACCTTTGAGACTTATTCTTACTATACAACCTCAACGATATTGACGTCTCACTTCTATGATGTTGGACACTGTAAGTGTACTGTACAATCAAGTTCTACATTTCATAACACTGATAAATGTCATAACTCATTGCTTATGTATAGATCCATGATCCAACAAGTCCGACGACGGTGAGAACCGGTGGGTTTCCTCGACCTACACATTGTCTCTGAGTAATCCATCAACGATAACCGATCCTTCATCCAAGATTACATAACAAGGGGATTGCTTGCTCACAATGACACACTACTACAGACAGACCTATCACAGACGGTTCCTGAACTGTCAGTGTTTAGGTGTCAGTGATAATAGGTGGTTATCACAGACAGCTCCCAAGCTGTCTGTGATAACTCACATTACAGACGGTTTTTTTATAAAAAACCGTCTGTGATAGTCTCGTATCACATACGGTTTTTTATAAAAAAACCGCATGTGATATACACAATATCACAGACGGTTTTTGTTACTAACCGTCTGTGATATAATAATATCACAGACGGTTCGGAATAAAAATCGTCTATGATATTGTGTATATCACAAACGGTTAGTAACAAAGGCCGTCTGTGATATCATTCATACCACAGACGGCGGTCTTTGAAACCTTCTGTGATACAATATCACAGACGATTTTTAACAACGAACCGTCTGTGATACCAAGTGCATCAGCTATTTTATTTGCCGTTTTTTGGCTAGCCTCAGGATATGCTAGCCATGTCCTCTGAAAGCAAGCAAGCAGGCATATTACAGATAAATAACAGATAAGTTTATTGCAACTTAAAGTAAATTACAACAAAATTCGCTACACAGATGAATGTAACAAACGGCAGCAGATCACATACATATATAGAATGAAAATCGTTACACAGATCTGACAAATGAATTAAATTGAAGGAATTGTTTGACTTGTACAATTGAATCCAATCTTTCAATATCTAATTATCACCATTGCTGGGGTAGAACTCTCCAGCCTTGTTTATGACCTCTGCTACTAAGAATTCAGAGAGGTTTCCACAAATTTCTATGAGTTGGTCAAGATCATATGTACTTTCGTCGAAGTCCACCCGCTATCGCTAGGAGCAATGTTAAGTCATTAATTAGCATATGTGTAAATATATATACATATATATAATCAAAAAATAATAATTATTGGAAAGACCTGACAAACCTCTAGATCATTGATCTTAGTATCCATGATTTCCTTCATATGGCGGCAAACGTAGAATCCACATACGTTACCCTATAGTTGCTAGTGGCACTGCAAAAATAGAATTACATACATAGGTATTGTCAATTCTAGAGGCATTATAACAAAGTGTGATATAGGATTGTTGTGTCGTAGCGGGTACCGGAAATCGCGTGTTGTGTCGCAGCGTGTCACTGGATTTGTTGTGTCTTCCTCCTAGGGCAACATAAGCGGCAAACGACCTACGTGATTCAAAAAAGTTAGCCTAGGCCGTTGCAAGAGAAGGAAATATTACAATAGAGTTATGTATGGAGAAAATGAGTTTACCTGTTAATTACTTCTTGCACACGACTGAAGTCGTGGTTGCTCCTAAGTAGGGAATCAAAGTATATTACTTTGCTCCACTTTGGTACAATCACAATCAAAATCCAGTGATGCCTAGTCATGTGTGTCGCCATAGTGATTAATCCTAAGTTCATGCTGCATGTAAAGTACAAATAAAACATATGTGTGGCAACTAGTGAAGTACTTACCCTTGGTTGAAGGGTACCATGATGTACTCCTTGTCGCTATGAGCAATCAATCCTCTCGTTATGTAACCTTGCACGAATGACGCATCTTGGTTGATAGATTGCTCGGAGACCAAGTGAGGGTCGAGTAAACCCACCGGTTGTCATAATCGCCGGACTTGTTGGATCATGTATCTATACATAAAGAAAGAGTAATGACATTTATCTGTATAACATGAATGTAGAACTTCATTGTACAGTACACTTACAGTGTCCAGCATCGTACAAGTGAGGCGTCGAGTTCGTCGAGATTGAATAGTAAGAATAAGTCTTCGAATGTCACGACGATGCAGCCCGAGTCGTGGAGGAAATGCGTCTCCTTATATTTCAGAGTGAATGCACTCTGCCGGTTTGGCTTCATGTTGGACGACTATGTGGACGCAGTGAAGTATGGGCCTAAACAAAGTTCTATGAAGCAAATGACACAAACCAGTGTATCAAATTCATTGAACTAGAGTGTGTCACTTGCTTCATGCCCTTTGACAAAGTTCTAACGATTGACTAACTGAAGTGACTGCATCACTGTAGTGAGCTAAACAAGTGCAGCATATATCATAAAATACATGTGAAACATATAACATAAAATACATGTGAAACATATAACATAAAATACATGTGAAGCATATAACATAAAATACATGTGAAGCATATATCATAAAGCTAAAATGCAAGCATATATCATAAAATACATGTGAAGCATATATCATAAAGCTAACATGTCAAGCATATATCGTAAAATACATGTCAAGCATATATCATAAAGCTAAAATGTAAGCATATATCATAAAATACATGTGAAGCATATATCATAAAGCTAAAATGCAAGTATATATCATAAAATACATGTCAAGCATACATCATAAAGCTAACATGTCAAGCATATATCACAAATACAGCGTCGGGAGGGAGCTGCGTCGGGAGGGACCGGCGGCGTTGGTAGGGAGCAGCGTCGGGAGGGACCGGCGGTGGGAGTGAGGGGCATTGGGAGGAACCGGCGGCGGTGGCGTCGGGAGGAAACGGCGGCGGGAGGGACCAAAACCTAGCTGGCAGGGGCGCTGGACAGTGGAGACTAGAGAGTGCGCAAGTGCCGACTCCGCAGACCTAGCTGCGGGTATTTATAGGAAAGCTATCACAGACGGTTCCGTAAACGAACCGTCTGTGATAGTTATATCACAGACGGTTCTATAAATATAACCGTTTGTGATATCAATTATCACAGACGGTTCTATTTATAGAACCGTCTGTGATATTCAAATTATCACAAACGGTTATATTTATACAACCGTCTGTGATATCATATTATCACAAACGGTTCTATTTACAGAACCATCTATGATGTGTTATCACAGATGGTTTCTTTCAATAAACCGCATGTGATAGTTCAATGTAAATACCAGCAGCTAGCTAGGTTTCTATGTCATTTTACAATTACAATGGAACATAGATACATTTATGAAAAATGCAAGCATAACCATAAATATAACTATTTCTTAGTTCCTGTGTCATTTTACAATTACAATGGAACATAGTTACATTTATGAAAAACGCGAGCATAATCATAAATATAACTATTTCATAGTTACATTTATTACACTTGGCTAGCTATTTCATTTTAAATAAAGCCCTTCACGATGATCGACACGCATATAGCTTGCTTCATCGCCTTGTTCTTCCTCGAGCTTGATGCCGTCACCGAATGGAGGCAAATCATCAAATTGATTGTACTCTTCCTCATCCACAATATTCTCAACCCCGACAATCCTTCTTTTTCCCTGAAGAACTACATGGCGCTTCTTATTTGTCGGGTCGGTTACATAAAATACTTGAACAACTTGTCTTGCGAGTACGAATGGTTCGTCTTTGTATCCTACACATTCGAGGTCCACGGTAGTGACGCCGTACTTGTTGACATTTACACTCCGTGGGAGTTGGACCCAACGGCACCGAAATAGAGGAATCTTGAAAATTACGTAGTCAATCTCACAAATCTCCTCTATAAGCCCATAGTACGAGCTTCAGCCAGCGGTACTGACGTGCGCATCATAGGCATCTATGCGAACACCTGAGTTCTGCACTGTGCTCTTTCTATCCTGATCTGTTGTATAAAATGTGTAGCCATTAATGTCGTATCCTTGCCATGTCACAATTGTAAATTTTGGCCCTTTTGCCAACCATTGTAGTGTTTCACTTGACGACCTCCTAGTCAATTGCGCCTTCAACCATTCGTTGAACTGACGGTTGTGTTGTCTCGTGATCCAAACTTCTGACTGGCCTGTATTCTCCTGACGTAGCATGTCCTCGTGCTCTTCAATATATGGGGTCACTTCAGTCATGTGTTGTAAAACCATGAAATGAGCTTGAGCATACGTATTTTGATCCGGAGTTATTGCTTTCCTTCCGATAGTCCCGATACCCTCTAGCCTCCCCTCGTGACGAGATAGAGGCACACCTATCGGCTCGACCTAAACCATGTAGCCATGCAGAATTCAATGACCTCTTCTGTTGTATAACCTTCGATGATACTACCCTTCGGTCGAGATCGATTGCGTACATAGGACTTCAGAATTCTCATGTACCTCTCGAAACAGTACATATGACGTAGAAATACGGGGCCGCATATTTTTATCTCTTTCACAAGGTGGACAATGAGATGGATCATGATATCAAAAAATGATAGAGGAAAATACATCTCTAGATGACATAGAGTTGTCACCACCTCGGTTTGCAGAGCATCTAGTCCATCGGGATCAATGACCTTCTGAGCAATTGCGTTGAAGAAATAACATAATCTTATGATTGTCACTCGAACCTTGTTCAGCAAAATACTTCTAATTGCAACAGGTAGCATTTGTGTCATTAGCACAAGACAGTCGTGAGACTTCATGCCAATTAATTTCAAATGTTCCATGGAAACAAGTTTCTTCATGCTGGTAGAGTGACCGGATGAAACTTTCACACCATATAAGGACTGGCACAGTTCAGTTCTCTCGGACTTAGACAGAATGTAGCAAGTTGGGGGAAGGTACGTCCGGCCTTTATCGGTCTCTATCGGTGCTAACTCGGTCCTGATGTTCATAGCGACCAAGTCACGCCTTGCGTTAACACCATCCTTTGTTTTATCAGGATTGTTCAATAAGAGACCAATCAAACTGTCACATACATTCTTCTCTACACGCATGGCATCGATGCAATTGCGAACTTCTAAGTGCTCCTAATAAGGAAAGTCCTAAAATATTGACCTCTTTTTCCACATGTTCTTCCTCAATTTACGTCCCTTTCCAAGCACAACGTTTATATCCTTGACCATATCACACACCTCTTTTCCGCTAAAAGGTCTTGGCACTGAGTCATCCACTTTTTTCCGTCAAATTGTTTCTTCATCTTGCGGTATGGGTGATACTTTGGAAGGAACCTACGGTGACACATGTACACAGTTTTACGCGAGTTGTTCAACCACACACTCTCGGTATAATCTAAGCAGTGCGAACACGCTTTGGCTACTTTTGTACTCAACCCTGATAGGTTACCAAGGGCAAGAAATCATTAATGGTGCAGAACAACATGGCGCGTAGAGTGAAGTTCTCTCGTTTGTCCGCATCCCATACATGTACCCCTTCGTTGCACAGTATTGCAAGATCATCCACCAATGGTGCTAAGAATACATCAATATCGTTGCCAGGTTGCTTCGGCCCTTGGATAAGTAGTGACATCAAAATATACTTCCGCTTCATACACAGTCAAGGAGGAAGGTTGTACATGCACAGAGTCACGGGCCAGGTGCTATGTCGGCTGCTCATGTTACCAAAAGGATTCATTCCATCTGTACTCAACCCAAACCTTATATTTCTCAGTTCCACACTGAAATCTACAAACATCCTATCGATGTTCCTCCACTAGGCAGAATCAACAACATGTCTTATCATTCCGTCTTTCTTACGCTGCTCCCAGTGCCAACACATCAATCTTGCATCCTTGCAGTTTGCAAATAAACGCTTCAAACGGGGGATTACAGGAAGATATCACATCACCTTAGAAGGAGGTCCTTGCTTCACCTCGATGCCCTTCCCATCATCAGAGTCATTTTTACGCTTGTATCGAGATGCTTTGCACACCGGATAAACATGTAAGCTAGCATACTCTATACGGTACAGGATACAATCATTCAGATATGCATGTATATTCTTTCTACTTCCATTCCTAATGGACAAAGAATCTTCTTGGCTTGGTAGGTGGTTCTCGGCAACACATTTCCCGTTGGAAGCATGTCCGCTAGGAGACCTAACAATGACGCGAAACACTTGTCGGACCAACCTTTGCTTGCCTTCAATTTCAGCAGTTCTAGAACTGATGACAACCTCGTGTATTGCGGCTTGCAGCCCGAGAACAAAGGTTTCTCCGAGTTCTCCATCAAGCCCTCGAATTTACCAAACTCTCTCTCACTATAGTTCCCTTCTGCATCACGTAACATCTGATCCAGATTGTCATCCTGCGACCTATCCTCATGATCGAAAGAACAGTCCACAACTGGCATATCGTTGTCTCCCTCGACTATGTCATAAATACCTTCTTGTGTACTTTTCTCTTCACCGTGACTGGTCCAACATTTGTACCCTTTTCTGAAACCCCTTCGAATCAAGTGAGCTTCGATCTACGCTGAGTTGCTAAACATCTTGAGATTATCACAATCAATGCATGGACAATACATATATTTCATCTCCTTCTTCAACATATCCAGCTCGGCCGACCTTCTAAAAGCAGACACGCCATTAATGTATTCTTCACTCACACGGTTCTCAATATACATCCAGCTTCGGTCCATCTACGCTACACAAGTAACAAATGGGTGTCAAAAATGATTATTAAACCTAGCTATCATCTCCGGCCTTCAATTACAAAAACATGCATACATATAAGTTATTAAAAGTAATTGAGTACTAACCTCTTATCATATCACTAAGAAGACGACGATATGTTTTCACCCCAAACTCCCTAAAGCCGGCCGCCTTGCTCCACCGATGCAGCGCAATGAATGAATGAAGACAGACCTGGGTCGATATCAAGCAAGTACGCCCAGTAATTAATAGTGCAGAATATCACAGACGGTTTCAACCACAAACGGTCTGTGAAACCAATATATCACAGACGGTTCGTGTTAATAACCGTCTGTGAATTATCACAAATGGTTATTAATACGAACTGTCTGTGATGGCCACAATATCACAGACGATTTGTAATAGCAACCGTCTGTGATTTATGCGTATCACAGACGGTTCGTATTAATAACCGTCTGTGATAGTCCTACATTATCACAGACGGTTATTAACACGAACCATCTGTGATGTCCATAATATCACAGACGGTTCGTAATACCAACTGCCTGTGATTGGTGCGTATCACAGACGGTTCGAATATAGAACCGTCTGTGATAGCCCTTCACAGACGATTCATACCACAAACCGTCTGTGATAGTTCACTCGATAACTTAAAATTTTTTTCCTTTTTGTCTAGCCTCAAGAAATTAAATAATGTACCCATGGCCTTCGAAAACAAGCAAATAGAGACGCAAGCACAACAACACATTCAGATCTATTACAGCTAACGAACCCTTCGTGGCACGACGGTCACATTAACAAGACACACTTACGACACTTACGGCAAGAGTGTGTTGCCTGGTATGTCGCCGTGCCACAACGGAGGCGCTAGCTCACGGCAGTAGTCGGTGTTGTGGAGGAACAAGCAAATACAGAGGCAAGCACAACAACACATTCAGATCTATTACAGGATAACAAGCTAACGAACCCTTCATGGCACGACGGTGCAGCTGAACAAGACACACTTACGACACTTATGGCAAGAGTGTGTTGTCCAGCCACCCGCCATGCCGCGACGGAGGCACTAGCTCATAGCGGAGGGGAGATGCATAAAGGAAGCTAGCTAGTGGATGAACTCACACGTGACTAGTACCAATGGAAAGGTAGATGGGGTTATTAATAAGGGCCGAGCCATGGGAGGAATTGCTGCCTGTCATTCGATGTGGAGAGAATGGACGGGTGAGATCGAAATCCTGGGTATACGCCAATTATTGGTAACATTTGATTATCACAGACGGTTATTAACACGAACCGTCTGTGATGTCCATAATATCACAGACGGTTCGTAATACTAACCGTCTGTGATTGTGCTTATCACAGACCGTTCGTATATAGAATTGTTTGTGATAGAACTTAACAGACGGTTTATACCACAAACTGTCTATGATAGATCACTCTGTACGTCAAAATTTTTCAGTTTTTTTGGCTAGCCTCAAGAAATTAAATAATGTCATATGGTCTTTGAAAACAAGCAAATACAGACGCAAGCACAATAACACATTCAGATCTATTACAGCTAACGAGCCCTTCGTGGCACGACATTGAAACTAAACCAGACACCCTTACGACACTTACGGCAAAAGTGTGTTGTCTAGTTTCTCGCTGTGCCACAACGGAGGCGCTATCTCACGACAGTAGTCGGCGTTGTGGAGGAACAAGCAAATACAGAGGCAAGCACAACAACACATTCAGATCTATTACAGGATAACAAGCTAACGAACCCTTCATGGCACGACGGTGAGCCTGAACAAGATACACTTACGACACTTACGGCAAGAGTGTGTTGTCCAGACTCCCGCCGTGCCGCGACGGAGGCGCTAGCTCACATCGGAGGGGAGATGCATGCAGGAAGCTAGCTAATGGATGAACTCACGCGTGACTAGTACCGGTGGAAAGGTAGATGGGGTTATTAATAAGGGCCGAGCCGTGGGAGGAACTGCTGCCTGTCATTCGATGTGGAGAGAATGGACGAGTGAGATCGAATCCTGGGTATATGCCAATTATCGGTGACATGTAATCATCACAGATGGTTATTAACATGAACCGTCAGTGATATCCATAATATCACAGACGGTTTGTAATACCAACCGTCTGTGATAGATCAGAGACGGTTTGGAATACGAACCGTCTGTGATATTAATATCAGAGACGGTTTGGAATACGAACCGTCTGTGTTAATGCTTAGATATGTGCGCCCTAATCCTGCTCTTCTACACACTGTACGTCCTCTCCTCATTTTCTTCATCACCACATTTCTCAACAATGACATCTAAAATTCTTTTGATCTCCTTCCTCTCGTCTATCCATCATGAGTTGTTCGGACGCAACCTTACACAGGCGGCCAACAATTTATGTCTAGAGCAGCTCCTCCGCTCACGCCCTACTCTCCTTCCTCGACTCGTTTCCATCCATCAGCTGGACCTCATCATCCGCCGTCGACGGAGGTGTCTCGTTGCCGCTCAGGATAGGGAAACCGCCCTCAGCCTAGTTCTTATCAACAATGTGCGTAAAACGGAGGAAGATCATGCGGTAGTGCAGACACACATGGATAACCTTGCCGATCAAGCAGAATCGACCAATTCTAAGGAAGCTTATCATGGCATCCTGTTTGAGAATATGGAACATGCTAATGATTTGTCCAGGCTTGAGGAGGAAGTGGAGAGGGCAAGGACAATCTTGACGGCATTCGAGAACACAGCGGCTGATCCTCCAACTCTAGAAGTCGACGAAGAAGCATATAAAGCCCAGAAGATTCAAATCTAGGAAATCCATTTTTTTTGCACTTTTGTAATAAAATTGCCTTGAATTTGACTATCGTCTCAGTTTAGCTTCTATAGTTCATACGACAACGGTCTGTCAGGTTTACCACAGACGGTTCGTATTAAGAACCGTCTGTGATAGTTTCACAGACGGTTATTAACATGAACCATCTGTGTTTTCCAGATTATCACGGACGGTTCGCATTAAGAACCGTCTGTGAAAGTTCACAGACGGTTCTTAATACGAACCATCTGTGATGTCTCAATTATCACAGACGGTTCGTGTTAATAACCGTCTGTGAAAACATCATAGACGGTTGCCAGTATAAACCATCTGTGACAATTTAATCACAGACTAACCTGAGGAGGCCACGGCAGGCAATATCACATAGGTGGAGCATCATCTCAAGCTGAGAGCATATGAGAAAAACAATGATCACAAGGAGGCAATGTGTGCATGCCGTGTACCAAGTGGTCTTGTGCATTTCAAATGGTAATGATTCTTGGAGCAGACGTACGATCTTGGCGACAAGCATTGGGTATCATAGACTGTGGTGTGATGTTGGTGTGCCATGGGACTTAGATGTTTCAAGTGATGATGGACTCGGCGTAGGCGTACGATCTTGGCGACAGTCATGGGTATCGCATTTTTGTGAAGACTGGTAGGTGGTAATTATGAAAACTGTCCAATACATCATGGCGTTGGCCTAAATGGTTTATGTCACGTCTTTGTGGGTAAAATGTCTCATTGGGCTATTGGAGCCTTTGGTAAATCGCGCTTTGAAAATGATGCAAGTGTGTAATATAAAACCAATTTATATGTGGGTTACTAGGTTTTCCCATGTGTGAGTTATGTGATCCACTAAGGAGTGGCTGTTTTAGTGAGGTGATAATCCTCCACTATATAAGTCTTGTATTGAGTTACGTCATGTGAGACTTCAAGATTAGAGTTAGGGTCTCTTTGTGTTGGAGGCTTTTGTGTATGTACTCTAGGCTTATAACTCTGCTATCTTGAGGGATTGGCTATGAAACATTGCTCTTCATGTGAAATGAACATCCAAGTTTGCCCAAGTGAGTTGTGTCATGGATCCCCTCTTGTGTTTTTTATTTGCTTGGTTTTCTTGTTTGTATTTCTCTTCTTTTGATCTTTTCTGGTACCAAGGATGTGTAAGAGGTGGAGATATCTTCTAGAGGTAAAATCCCATCCATCTAGGCATGATCTAGATGAAATTCTTGAGTTTGCTCAGTTTTCGTCAAGAGAGAGGTGATTTTGGGGTTTTGATCTTATGGGTGTTTTGGGTCGAATTCGTGCTATGATTTAGATTGCTATGACCTATGAGAACCCATCTAAGGTTATTTAGATCACATAGGACACACAAGCAAGAGTAGATCAAGGTTTTCCTCTTTTGTCCGATTTTGGTATACCCTTCATTCAAATGAAAAATGTCGCAACTTTGGCAATGATTCTCTCGATCATTGATTGGAATAGATTCATGACATCTTAGAGAAGGTGCATGCTTAGTTTCAAGTCATTTGAATCATCAGATCAAAAGTTACATATATTATTGGATTTGAAATTCGTCTAATTTTACTGTTTATCCGATCTGACCACAAATCGCTGGAGGTCTAATCAGTTTTGGATAGATATATGACCGGTTTTGAATAGAGTTCTGGCCGGTTTTGTGATGCTTTTCTGGAGTGTTGCCTTCTGTGGCTCTAGGCTTTAATGAATCTTTGATATTTTGAGGAAGTCTTCAAAAGAGTCCTTTGCTCCTCAATAACTTACACTCGATTTTACACGACGTTTCCAACTTTCCGCCATCGAGAAATACAGAGCTAAGCATTAGTTCCGGTTAATTACCATGCCTGGCGAACGATGAGAGCTCCATTCGACGCACATCCACTTCAGGACCAGAGTTGGGTGCCCAGGTGGCCATGCATGCCCTCTACAACATCCATAGCACAAGGAAAATCTTCACAGATTCGGGAACCCGAATGGCAAATATACAATTCACAGTTTCACACTACACAGTTTGCGAAGGGAGGGAGAGGGGATCTCGGCGGGTGAGCGTACCAGTACCAGGAGTAGGGATGAAAACGGAACGGAAATATCCCGTACCGAACCGTATCGTTTTCTACATTTGTCCCGATCGAATTCGTATTTTCGGACAAATTCGAATTCGGTTCGAAATACGGAATACCAAATTCGAAAACGGAGCGGAAACGGTTTAGACATTTTCCGACCGTTTTCTACTTTTCTACATTTTATTCGGAATATACCGTATTATAAATACGGTTTAAACCGAATTTGGCCCACTAGAAGTCCAGGTCTCATCACAGCCCAGGCGCCCAGCGCCCCAGCCCAATTCCCTCTGCGCTGGCTCCTGGTCCTGGGCTCCTGGCTATCTCCTCCAGTCCTCCCCTAAATCCCTAATCCCCTTCCCTTCCTATCCGCCGCGGCGCCGCACCCGCATGCGACGCGGTGCGCGACTCCGCAGCGCCGCCGCCCCCCCCGGCCGCCCGCGTACCATCCCGGCGGCCGCTCGCGTCCCACCCCGGCAGCTCCGCCGCCCCGCCAGCTCCGCCGAACCCCTCCGCATGCTCTGGTTCGTCGTCAGGGGCGGACCCACACCCTGGGGCCCAGCCGAACTCGGCTACGGCGGAGAGCACGAGACGGGAGGCGAGGAGGAGCACGGGAGATGGGCGCGCCGAAGCAGAAGTGGACGTCGGAGGAGGAGGCGCTGCGGCGCGGCATGCTGAAGCACGGCGCCGGCAAGTGGCGCACCGTCCAGAAGGACCCCGAGTTCAGCCCCGTCCTCTCCTCCCGCTCCAACATCGACCTCAAGGTACCATCCCCTGCAGCACCACCGCCGCTTCCCCTCAACCTCCGCACGCGTGCGCGCTGGCACTCGTCGCGTCGCTAGATTCGTTATCGTGAAACGCTTGTTCCGGTAGCTGAGGCTTCCACGCCGCTGTTCGTGATGTTTCGTGCCGTCTCCGTCCGATCTGAGAGCGATGTTCTGTTAGTCCTTTGGTAATTGTATGATGATTGGTGATTCCCCGGCCGGGGATATGGTGGTAGATTTGGGGTCTGGAAGGCGAGATTTTGGTGGGCTTTGGAGTACCCAAAAATGCAAGCGTGAGTGGACCTGGTGGCGTTCTATTGCCAATGGATGTTTTGATGTGATTTTTGCCCAATAATGTTTGTGCCTGAGAATAGAGGCCGGCGGTGTATCAGAGAGGGCGATTTTTTTGTGATCTGGACTGTACAGCAAAAATAGAGTTGTTCTCATCTTTAGGCAGCTTCGGATTTAACTGCATTTGGCTTAAATCGGCAACTCTCATTTCCTGCCTGCATTATGATCTCAGCGTCAACTGTTGCTTGCTTCTAGTTTAGTTAGTTATAATGGCGTACTTATCTATTGAAATCCCGTGAACTAAATAGTTAAATTGATCTGGAAATATGAATTTTAGTACATTTGCTGTGTGGGAATTAGGATGCTGCTACCCTGCTAGCACTAGATGCGTTCTCCATCTTTTTTTTTGGTACTAGATCAACGATGGAAAGTGTTTTGAGTTTTTGCTAATTTCTATGAACATGCATTTTCAGTGTTCGACTGCTGCTTCTCGACCGATGGCGCCCCCCACTGGAGGGATAAGAAGATATGATTCTAACATCTGAAATCTTCAACTACGGATGTCTGATGGAGGTACAGATTAAGCAACTATTGTTTACCTATTTGATATATCCTTACAAATGGCTTTAAGTTGTTGGGGATGCAAGATTTCAATCGTACCACAAATCACTCAGCAGTAATTAGCAACAAGAACTTCACAGGACATATTAATCTCCCAAATATTCCAGGTGGGAAAGGAAGTATTCTTGGTGAGTACCAAAGGAGAACCAACTGAAAAGCAAACTACTGTATCATCTAATAGAACAACCTAAAACGAAGGCAAGAACCATGTGAACAGCCTCATATCTATTATCTAGAACTCCAAGTAACCTGACCTCATGGATGATGCTGATGAACTGTAGATGTTCTGCTAGCTGTTAATTGCTTGTTTTAGACTTGTATTGTATTTGTGTCGGCTATTATGTTAATACTTAAGACCAAGGGTCATGCACTTGTTAATTATTATATGCACTTGAACTTGATCATGCACTTGGTAATTGTTATGTACTTGGTCACTTGTTAATTGTTATGCACTTGGTCCTACAGGTCGGTATTCCGTATTGAATTTTCGTATACCGACCGTGTTCGACATAATTCCGCTCGAATTGGTTCGTTTTCGAAATTCTCGATATTCCGTAAGTTCGCGTTCGTTTTCGTGTCCAGTTTTACCGCTTTCGCTTTCGTTTTCGTATTCAAATGTAGAAGTAGAAAACGGTTGAGGAGTTTTCCGACCGTTTCCGACCGTTTTCATCCCTAACCAGGAGCTAGCTAGCGTTTGGCAGATGCGCGGCAAGGAGCGGTAGGGGCCCGGCGTGGGGTGGGCGTACGTACGGGCGGGGGGGACAAAACGGAGGGAGGCAGCCGGCCCGAGAGAGAGACAGAGAGTGGCAGACTGCAGCGCATGAGCAAGCTCTCGGGTGGGTTCGGAAAGGCTGGCTCTGACTTAAAACACTTTTTCCTCGGGTGGGTTCGGAAAGAACGGCTCTGACTTACCACTTTTTGTAAGTAATTAGCTCTTTGATAAAATATTTTTAAACTAAGGTGTATAGATAAATTATAGTAGACACTATATCAAATTAATTATGTTAACTAAAGTTATATAATTATTTTTTTTATATTGTCTTTTACAAATAGAAAAAATTTAAAAACCATAAATCAAAATTGCTTAAAAGAACCCATCCGAGCTCTGCAGACTGCAGTGCATGAGCATGCTCTCATCTCTCTCTGTAAACATGTACGTCCCTCCCTTGTTGGGATTAGAGATCAGAATGAATGAATGAATGAATGAATGAATGAGAGTAAATGGATCGGATGTCAAATGTACTGCATGCGTGAGGCGATCGATGTGCCGTACCATCTCTCTCTCTCTCGCTCGCTCGCTTTCTGCCTCCTATGAAATGTACCCGTCGTCTTCATTGATCATTCGTTCATTTCCTCTCGGCCACGGATTATTTGTCACTGTGCTTAACATTCTCAATGCGGATCTTTTACTCTGATTCTTGCAAGAATTAAACCGTTTTTCTGTAGAACTCCTATTCTTCGACCATGGCATGGTCATGGGAAATGATGATCCAGTGTACTGCTAGCTACTGTGCAAACAGAGGTGGGTGGAGTACTACAAAAAAATGTAAGAACAGAACTAGTCTATGGGAGAGATGACAGGTCCATTAAATTTGTGAACGAGAATGTGTTTGCAAGGTGCGGGGAATGAGATGTAATGCGCGTCGAAATGCGTGCTGACGCAATGAATATGCTCAGTTCATTCCTGTTGGGATGTCGGGGTTGGCTTGTCGGTAGGCAGGTACTCTTTAACACATTTTTTGTGGCGAAATACGAAAAAGGAGACGTAGAAGGGAATGACAAGTAAGCCATGGGCTAAGAAAGTACGACAATCGGAGTTGTTTGTTCATGCTATTTTGACTTTAACCTCAGTCATGTGTGTGACGTACTCAAACCCAATAAATCAGCAGCTTATTTTCGGACACTTCAATATAAATACCTAACTTCTCAAAATAGTTTTCTTACTTCTCTTGCTTTCATTGCACTTTAAAGATAAGATAGAAGGTCACAGTCGTATCATGCACCCTGCTTCTCTCGCTTTCAACTCGCGAACGTATATCTCTATTACTTTCTGTAGCGCTCACCTTCTCATTCTAAAAACTATTTTTTCCACTATTTATTATTTATTTTCTTTCAAAAATTATCAAGTACAGGTAAAAACATTAGCCGCAGCTAACATAAATAGACCCTGCCACTAAAAAAATAATAAATCCCAACATCGATGGTTCCATCAAAGCCCTCCATCGTCGTCGCAATGATGCCCTTCCAGAAAGCAGGAATGCCAGCACACCCCGAACAAGCGTACTTCCGTGCCATCGCCATCGGAGGGCCACGGCCCACATATGAACCTCGAGCAAACATGTGTGGAAGTAGTACGTGGCTTCGCTTTTGTGATGAGCGGCCGATGTTTTTATTTCCTCGTGTTTCAGTGACATCGGGTGGATTCTTTTTCGATTAAGGTTGATAGTTTTTATTTTTAGCCTAAGTATTGTATGAATAAATTAAATACTAATAAACTATTTTTAAAAGATCATCCTCATAAATTATTTTGAAAAATAACGAAGGAACCATACAATTTGTTTGTTGAAAAGAATCCATAAGCCATCAGCCGAGTAAAAGCTGTAGCAGATGTGTACGGTATGTGGAGTACTAGATTAGATTAGAGCAACTCCAGCAGTAGCCCTCAAAACAGGGCCCCTACTTTTCATTTGAGGGCTCCCCCTACTTTTGAGGACCCAGTTTTTTGCATCTACTCCAACAGCACCCCTCAAATTTAAGCCCTCAAATCCATTCCACTACAACTGACACATGGGACCCACTCCTCATTCTCTCCCTCACCCCCGCCGTCTCCAGTCTCCAGGCATCCCCACCTCCTCTTCTCCCCCTGCCCCTCACCTCTCCGTCTCCGCCTCGCACCTACCGCCGCCTCCGCTTCCCCCTCCTCCCTCCTCCTCACATCCGGCCGCCGGCGCCCCTCCTCTCCTCAGTTCGGCCGCGCCGCCACATCTCCCGCGCACCACCAAGCACCAGATCCGCCGGCGCGTCATCCGCTCACTGCCGCCTCTACTCTTCACGGTCAGTCGCCTCGGCTTCATCAACATCGGCGCCGACTCCTTCTACATCGCCCTGCGCGTCGGGCGAGATGCGTCGGGAGCCGGGGAAGAGGAGCCGCCGAGGAGGGTGGTGGCGGCGCGGGAGGAATCGCCGGGGAGCGTGGGGGATCTGGCGGCGGCGGGAGCGCAGGGGATCTGGCGGCGGAGGGAGCGCGGGGGATCTGGCGGCGGTGGGGTATTTTGGCCGAGCAGGACGGGCGGGACGGGGGATCTAGCGGCGGCGGTGGCGGGGGATTGGATGCGGCGGGGGAATGGAGGCCGAGCAGGAGGGGCGCGGCGGGGGATTGGAGGCGGCGGGGGGCATTTCAGTAGTGCGGGAAAAAAACGAGCAGTGCTGAAAAATGAGAGCCAGAGTAGGGGGCCCCTAGGAATGAGGGGTGGGAGAGTGATTTGAGGGCTCTAGTAGGGGCTCTGCTGGAGCTCGTTTTTTGGCTCAATCCCTCAAATTTTGAGTTTTGAGGGCTCAAGTAGGAGCCCTGCTGGAGTTGCTCTTAGACTGTGTACCTGTGTTCAAGCTGCGGAGAATGCATGGATGTTTGGTTCCCTTGTACATGCAGGGGCGGAGCCCAATAGGCCCACCTGGTGTCATAGGACACCGGGTCCAAAAAAAATTTTAGTGCTAATTATCCTATATATATCATATGTGCACCCCCAGCCTAAAAATTTATGCACCCGGTGCCAGCCCAAGTACCCCACAAACAAATAAAAAGGCCCATCAAAGCAGCCAAGCAGGCGTTCCGCGTTCGCGTTGGGACTTGGGACTTGCGTGCGCGTGCCGTGCGGAGCAGGACTGTAGCCTGCAAAAGCAACCGAGACCGTCCACCTCCCTCCTTAATGACGCACTAATCACGGGCTCACGGCACGGCAGGTCGGCAGGTCGCCATCCCATCGCGGCCGTCAATCGTTCGCGTCTGCCATCCATGTCCGTTCGCGTCTGCAGGGGCCAAAGTGCCAAAGCCAATGCCATCCATTCCCATCAACTCCGTTCCGAGAATTCGAGTTCCACCCGTTCGTCCGTTTGCCATCCGCCCATCTCCGTTTGCGAACGTCGGCTTGCTGCGCGCAGCGCCTGCGCCTGCGCCTGCGCGCCAGCGCCTCTGCCTCTGCTACTCCAGCGGGCAGCGGGCAGCGACTGCCGACTGTGACCGGTTGGTACGGTAATAATTTTTATTTTTATCTGGTAGACACTTCGCGTAGTTCGCAGTTTCACACAGTTCGTAGTTGCCGCCGGTCGGTACTAATAATTTCTATTTTCGCAATTCGTTGGATGATTAGGATTTCATTTTTGCAGTTCGTTGGAGGATCGGGATTCGGGATTCCTGATTTTTATTTTCTGGTAATAATAATTTTTCTGTTTTTAGGCAAAGAGATTAAATATATTATTAAGTTATGACTTTAACGACTTAACGACTTACAATTAGGGTTCCAAATTGGGGTTTTAAAATATCGATCTAGTTCATTGCAAATCACTAAATCGGAGGAAATACTGCAAGTGATCGTGATCCATGTGCTCAAATTTCACCTAATTTTGGATTTGATTCGACAATTTGACAATAATCTCAAGTAAGTAACCTTCTAAATGAGTGTTTACTATTTTATTTTTTTTTGAACATGGCAATATATAATTGAGTTTTGAATACACGGTAAATGGCAGGTAAATTTATGGAGAAGTTTCTGAAAAGGAAAGCACCAGATAATACTGCTAATGCTAGGAGTTCACTTCCAGAAGATATCAATTGGGAAGAGGAGATTCAGTTTGATCCAGGCAAAAGGAAAGGAATAGATGATTACCATCCTAATCAGAAAGATGTGGTAAGAAGAAAGTACTTGGATAATGGGCCTTATCAACCTCGCACTTATGATTTTCCATATACACAGTTTGGGGATAAAAAGAGAAGATTTAATCCTAAATGGTTTGATGAGTTTGGTAGTTGGCTTGAATATAGCGAGTCCAAAGATAGAGCCTATTGCTTTTGTTGCTTTTTATTCAGGGACCGCAATAAAAAAGAAGCTGGATATGATGCATTTGTTGTAAATGGTTGGTCTAGTTGGAACAAAAAAGGCAGACTAGAAGAGCATGTGGGTGGAGTGAATAGCGTCCACAACCAAGCTCTGAAAAATTGTGATGATTTGTTAAAAAGAGAACAACACATTGATGTTGCTATTCATACACAAAGTGAAGCTGCTAAGATTGCTTATTTTACTCGACTAAGGGCCTCAATTGATGTTGCTAGACTATTATTAAAGCAAGGATTGCCTTTTCGAGGCCATGATGAGTCGAAGGAGTCTTATAACAAAGAAAACTTCTTGGAAATTCATGAATGGTATGCAGAGAATAATCCAGCTGTAGGCAAGGTGGTGGGTAAAAATGCTGCAGGTAATAGCCTTATGGTGTCTCCTCCCATCCAAAAGGAGATTGCTCATTGTTTCGCAAAGGAAATATTGCATTCTATTCTCAAAGAAATTGGACATGATGTATTTTGCTTGCTGGTTGATGAGTCCAGGGATGTCTCTTGCAAAGAACAAATGGCAGTGGTCTTGCGATATGTTGATAATTGTGGAATTGTAAAAGAGAGATTTGTTGGTCTTGTTCATGTGAAAGAGACAACTTCTTCCTATCTCAAGTCTTCTATTGATTCTCTATTTGCAAAATATAAGATAAGCTTGAAGCAAGTTAGAGGCCAAGGATATGATGGCGCTAGCAATATGCGAGGTGAGTTCAATGGCTTGCAATCATTGATCATGAGAGAAAATAGTACAGCATATTATGTCCATTGTTTTGCTCACCAACTTCAATTAGTAGTTGTGGCTGTTGTAAGAAAGCATAAAGGCATTAGTAATTTCTTTAGTATGATTTCTCTCTTGTTGAATGTGGTGGGTGGATCTTCAAAGAGAAGGGATATGGTTCGAGATATCAATCATGAACAAGTGCATAAGGCCTTAGGTTGTGGGCTACTTCAAACTGGGACAGGGTTAAATCAAGAGCAATGTCTTCAAAGACCTGGAGATACTCGTTGGAGTTCTCATTATAAAACTCTTAAGAGTTTGGTTGACTTATTCCCAACAATTGTTAAAGTGCTAGAATTTGTTGAAGAAGATGACAAGGACAGAACAAATAGAGATCAAGCATTGGGTCTTCTAGTGTACTTTCAGTCATTTGATTTTGTCTTTTACTTGCATCTCATGTTGACTATCTTGATAATCACAAACACATTGTCGTTAGCATTGCAACGAAAGGATCAAGATATTGTGAATGATATTAAATGTGTGAAGTCAACAAGGTTGCATTTGGATGAGCTTAGAAGAGATGGGTGGGAAACTCTCATAGGTGAAGTGTATACTTTTTGTGAGAAACATGATATTCCCAAGTTGGAAATGGAAGAACCTTACGTTAATCCAAAGAAGAAACGACAAAGAACTGGAATTAACAATAAGCATCATTATGAAGTGGATTGTTTTAATGATGTTCTTGATTGGTTACTTCAAGAGCTTGATGGTCGCTTCAATGAGACAACCTCTAACTTGCTTGTTTGGTCAGCCGCTTTGAGTCCAAGAGACTCATTTCGTGATTTCAGTTTAGAGAATTTGATGAATCTAGCTAAACTTTATCCCAATGATTTTGATTATGGGGAATTGAGAGATCTTAATCATCATCTTTGCCTCTACATTGCTGATGTGCGAGTAGATGATAGATTCTCCAACATACAGACTCTTGGTCAGCTTTCTCAAAAAATGGTAGAGACAAGGAAACATCTTACCTATCCTTTGGTTTATCGACTTTTGAAACTAGTATTAGTATTGCCTGTTGCCACTGCTACAGTTGAGAGATGTTTTTCAGCTATGAAAATTGTGAAAACATATTTACGCAATCGCATCGGTGATAATTTCATGAGTGATAGTCTAATTTGCTATGTGGAGAAAGAAGAAATGAAGAAAGTTACCAATGATGCAGTGGTTCATCGCTTCATGAACTTGAAAGAACGTAAATTCTAAAAGGTAACACATTTACCTTTATTTGATCGTTTTACTATTTTTCTCAAAAAAATTAATTCAATTTATTATCTTTTTATAGTCCATTGAAGTCGGATGACGTATTTTGTCATTGTTGACCATCTTTTGTCCGTGATTTCACTCCTATGTTCTTCACTTCACTGCAATTAACCATTAATATTAATGGTTTTATTTATTTTGGTAAGCATTCTGATCGCAACTTCTTTATTATTGTGCATTGCTACAATGCCATTGGTTATGTTAACTTATTGATGCTAAAAATTATCGAACAGATAACTATTTAGTGTAATATTGCTTTAAAATTATATATGATAGTATATGTATGGTGAAATAGTGAATCCTGGTCATTTTCGTTCTAGTTCCGCCCCTGTGTACATGGAATTTTTTTATGTGCTAATGATCATGAAAGAAAACTGAGAGTATTAGTACTAGTTTGGATGGAAAATGTTCTAAAATATCTGCTGAATAAGGCAATAATCAAAGACAAATGGAACGAGAAAGCGCAAGAAACCAGACTCGTTTGGGCTTTGGGCTGGAAAGACATGGGCCACTCCTCCTTTGACGGAATAGATTAGGCCCATTGTGATGGAGAGGTAGATGTCAGCTCCTTGTTCTTAGCTTATTCTTCGTTTTCTTCTTCCTCTGATTGAGAAGCGTTTTTCCCGACGATATTAATTTTACAAAATCTGCCAGCGGAGTGAAATGACTTTTAGTTTGAAGCTTTTTTTCATTGTACCTACTGTAAGTTTTTTCGGCGTAATTAAATTTTAAAAATGAAAAAAAAAGGAAAAACATGTTCTCCGGTTCTCAGACAATACAAAGAAATAGGGGGAAAAGAAAAGACAACAAAGTCCCAAAAAGCCAAAAAAATCAGAAAAAACAAAATTAAGAAGCTAAAAGCATAAGTCATAAGCCCAAATGAGTTGGGAGGCACTAATAATTCAAGGTTAGTTAGGCCCTCGGCTAAATAGTTTGGATTAATATAAAATATCAAAATGGGTCGTGAAACCACTAGAGTTATGATACCAACATATATAAGCTATCTTTTTCTAGATCATGAGTACAACAAGAATGTACTCATGCATACACATACTCAACACCACACCCACACTCACACACACCCACGTGGGTGCATCCAATGCACATGTCTGAGAGTAGACGAAGATCCAACATCTCCGGAAGCACAGGCGCGTGCTTTGACCACTAAACGCACCCACGTGTACGTGTGTACTCAAAAGGCACATTTACATGAACAGTGTCAAAGGAGCACTGTTCATGTGAACAGTACCACCCCAAAAATGAGGCAGCCCGGGCTCAAAGTCGGGTGGGCTGGCTGCACAACGGCGTGCCAAGCCAACTGAGCAAGCGCTCAGTCCTCACCAACACCAATTATCTAGAAGCCTCATGAATGCATGTATTTAGGTGGACCTTAGGGCATCTCAAAATGTAGGTGGCCTTTCTCCTCCGGTATTTAGCACCGTCTTCTCTTTTCAAAGAAGGGACGTGCAGCTAAATAAAATATTATTTTTTCCTCTAACGTCGCTCTCTCCCTCGTCCATTTACTTACAAGGACCATATTTTCCCTTTAAGCTAGCATCGATGCAAGCAGATGGTCTTCCTTATAATCCGTCTACGAACTAGCTACTAAGGTAAACATAGGAGGCCCACGAAGTTTTGCGGCCGCCCACTAATCCCGCATGACCCACTGCCCTCCTCGGATGCTAGGTTCATGCCGTTCCATGCAAGCCACCAAGGTATGTGTTGTTCCATGCTAGGTGCCACCCCATGACATCACAGAAGACGAGCAGCATCCGTGCGTCACCTATCAGGTCTTAGCCCCCGCCAACACCGAGCACAGGAGCAAAAGCCCAAAGGCAAGGTGGGTCAATGCCCGCCATGGCAGTAAAGGTGACGACCACATCGCGATGGCATGAGACAGGGAGGGCTAGTCTAGCAGTTGCTTCAATTTCTTGTAACCTCACCCTATAAAATGGTACATGCATCGATGGAGCTAGAAACATACACATCCGCTGCTGGTGGAGTTGAACATGATGTCGGCAAAGTCCACCATTGGGTAATCCGTGTCCCTTGGTCCTGGCAGTGGACACGTTCACCTGTGTGTTGCTTCCCTCGTTGGCACCTTGGAGGCTATCTGGCATCCAGTAGATGCCGAGGTGGATGGACATGGACAATGGTGACACGCAGGCAACTGCTTGGTGGACGCCATGATAAGGTCTGGAGTGAGGACAACACCAGCTGTCTAGTCAGAGAGTTAGTCACCTAGTAGCTGACCTAGTATGTGAATGGGTCCATACGGTGCACCTTCTTCTTGGCCTCACACCTGTATTAATTTGTGTGAGTGCACCGATAGTAGCTCATCTATGTCTCTACATGGAAATATTATTAATGTGGTAGCAAACTTGCAGGTGTTGCATGTTCCGCATAAATGCTTGGTGGGCGGCCACCATTGTCCATATAAACTTATGCGGCCGGTGTGGGCAAGCGGTGGGCTACTGCAATACGTCCTACTTACACCCTGACTGGTATCCATGCTTGAAGTCACCTTTTGTTCTTAACTTCAGTTGGAAAAGCACATTGGAGATGTCCTTACACATTGCTTCTCAGGAGAGGTGGAGCATTAGCCACATGGGGAATAAGTCTATATAACATCCCAAACTTTGATGAAAAATCTGTCCAATATCCTAAACTATAAAACTAGACATTTGCCCTCCAAACTTTACAATCTGATTCAAATAACACCCTAATCTAGTTTTGCATAGTGGTCATAGTGTTATTTGAAATGGATTGCAAAGTTTAAAGGGTCAAATATTCGGTTTCATAGTTCGAGGTGCTAGACAAACTTCCGTACAGAGTGATATATGAACTTTTTCGATGCATGGCTAAGCAATTATTACTCACTACATGTCTTTGCGAACGTGGACATACAATATCCCATGAGAGCCTTTTGTTTGGAGAGTGAACATTCAACTGGACAATTTCTGTTGATTAAATAAATTTATGATATACATTACAAATGTCGCGAGTGGCTAATGGCTACAAAGATAGTAGCTAACTAAAGCAAAATTCTAGAAACTTGATAGTCATCTGTATCATCGATGCATCTTGCTTCTTGAAAGCTGTACTTCAACACAAATTAATTTATAGATGTTTATCGAGTCTCAACATTAGTTAATGATCAATTTAGTGGTAGGATAATTTAGATAGAAAAAGAACTGGTTTACCAAACTGGAAAACCCTGGCTGAAGTGAACCCAACCCAACTTGAATCCAGACTAAGACCCAACTAAAACCCCATGAGACAAAATCTCCAAACCCTCTCATGCTTCCTGCCACCCCTCCTGACGAGGCTGCCATGCTCACCTTCATCCGCTCCCTCTATCGCCTCTCCTCCTCCCACTCGCTCCTCCACTTTCTCCTCCGCTCACCACCATATCCACCTCCGCTCTTACCCCTCCAAACCCTAACCCGCACCTTTGTTAGGTCTGAAAATTCCTGATTCCCCACTCTGAATTGAGGGAGAAGCTTGATATCACACGGACAGATGAGATGCTATGATATCCTTATACTTGTGTACAAAATAGCCAATAAAACTCTCTATTTATACTTAGTGGTGAGATACCCACTATAGATCAAAGTCTTTAGTCTAGCTCCAGGTTTTCCAACATGTACAACGAAAGTCTCCTACCCCACACACAATTTAAGTCCATGTTATCACAGAGAGACTGCCTCGGCGATTTTTACAACCAAACCGCCACGGTGCCTTTTTCAACGCCTGGCTGAAGCCTAACCCAAACGCACGAACCATATTCCAATTTGGGCCGGGCCACGTAGCCCAGCCGGAACTACCTTCCCGGCTCGGCACAGGTCCAGAGCAAACACCGTAGGAGCTCGACGGAAACCGTCCAAACTCTCAAAGCCTCATCGTCTAATCACGCTTTTCCCCCCCTCTCTCCGCCGTGTAACGTAAGATCGGGTCGATTTGGTGGGCGTCTCGTCTCCCGGGACCGGTGCGGCAACCCGCGACGATGGATCCGGCTCGGCCCAGGAGGGTCCCCATCAAATCCCGCCGCCCCGACTGGAGAGAGGAGGTTCGTTCCGCCCCCCTGCTCGTCTCGCCGGCGGTGTAGGTTGTTTTTCCTGGCTGTTGATTCTTGATAGCTACGCTGAGCACCGGGGTTACGAGGCGTAACGTTGGTGTTGGATTGGTTGGGGTTTAGTGGTTGGGTACCGGCGCCCTGCGCGCCAGGTGTTCGATTAATTGCCAACGCAGTCTCGTGCCCTACTACTGCCTGCAGATATGTCAAGTGTTTGCGCTATATTCTTAGGGATCATTGTAGGTTAAGAAACCTAAGCTGTATGTGTGTGGGCATAGTGCAGTTCAGTTTTGATGAAATGCGCTCGTGTTGCTTGCGTACTCTCTGTTGATAACTGTGTTCGTTCTACCCATATTGCCCAAAAGGTGCGCTTGTCAATTTGTCATGCTATAAGGTGTTATACCGCGCGCTGGAGTTTAAGGCGCAATGTTCCGGTTAGCTTTTTCTTTCGATTTCCTGTTGGATTAGTGGTTTGGTGCCGGCGTGGTGGCGCCCTGCGTACTAGTGGGCCGGTTCCCTGGAGCTGAGTGCCTGGTACAATGCACGGATACTTCTTAAAATCGGTGGATCGGTGTCGGATACCGTATCGAATATGGATATGGCCAGATACGTATCGTGCCCATAACAGTGATTTTCCTGTTTTTCAAAAATTTAAAATAATTTTCGATACTTGGTGGATATTTTCCTGATACTTTTCCGTTACCTCTCAACCCTTACCTCGTATCCCACCCGTTAGCTCGTTCTATTCCCATAGGCGCACACAATTCCTCTCACCCCCGACGCCGCTTCCTTGCTCCCTTGCCCATCCCGCTACTACTCCCCTACACTCGCCGGCTGCCGTCACTCATGTTCCCCCTAGTCCCTAGATCCAGCGACTGAATTTGGAGAGGGGAGATGGAGGAAGAGAGTTTTAGTTTCCAAATGTCGCCACTTGGTGGGCATCGTTGGCTTGTCACAACCTCCTAGTTTGCTCTCATCTCCTTTCTTTTCGCTCTCTTATCTTCTTTATTTCTTCTCTATGCTTGTTGAGGAAGAAGAGAGAGAGATAGGATTAGTGTGGGGTGGTGGCTACAGATAGGAATCGAGATTGGTAATCCTAAGTGGCTGGCTGTGGTGGGCTGGTCTGCTGGTGCATTGTTTTGTACAAGTGGGTTGGTGAGTTGCTCTTTGTTGGTAGGCTGGTTGGTTATGATGTGGTGATGATCTGGTTGGGCTACCTATTTCCTTATAAGAAATCAATCATTTATGTATTTTTTTATCATATATATACATGCGTATCGCTGTATTGGCATTTTTTGAGAAATGGTGTATCGTGGTATCACTGTATCTCGTATCTGTATTGGCGTATCCGGGATTTGGTGGGCGTTTTGTCTCCCAGGACCAGTGCAGCAAGCTGCAACGATGGATTTGGCTCAGCCCAGGAGGGTCCCCATCAAATCCCGCCACCCCGACTGGACAGAGGAGGTTCGTTCTGTCCCCCTGCTCGTCTCGCCGGCGGTGTAGGTTGTTGTTCCTGGCTGGTGATTCTTGATTGCTACGCTGAGCACCGGAGTTACGAGGCGTAATGTTAGTGTTGGATTGTTTGGGGTTTAGTGATTGGGTACCGGTGCCCTGCGCGCCAGATGTTCGATTAATTGCCAACGCAGTCTCGTGCCCTACTACTGCCTGCAGATATGTCAAGTGTTTGCACTATATTCTTAGGGATCATTGTAGGTTATGAAATCTAAGCTGTATGTGTATGGGCGTAGTGCAGTTCAGTTTTGATGAAATGCGCTCGTATTGCTTGCGTACTCTCTGTTGATTATTGTGTTCGTTCTACTCATATTGCCCAAAAGGTGCGCTTGTCATGCTATAAGGTGTTATGCTGCGCGCTGGAGTTTAAGGTGTAATGTTCCTGTTAGCTTTTTTTTTTTTATTTCCTGTTGGATTGTTGGGTTAGTGGTTCAGTGCCGGTGTGGTGGCGCCCTGCATACCAGTGGGCCGGTTCCCTGGAGCTGAGTGCCTGAAGGGTATCATCTGCATCAGGTTGCCTAGTAATTTGTGTCATCTCTTTAGGAATCATGATAGGTTGTGAGTTTAAGGTTATCTACATCAGGTTGCCTGTTCTGAAGAACAGCGCACGTATGGCCTGTCAGTCTTGCATACTATCTTTTAGTTGTTCAGTTCCTTCAACTCGTATTGCCCATAATGCGTGCTTATCCCCGGTTGTGCTACCCACAGCTTAGGACAAATTGCCTGAGAAGAGTTAAAAAGGAGAGAGTCCACTTGCTCTGGAAGATCAGGACCCATGGGCGGCTGCCTGCTAATGACATGGTATCTAAATTTGTGCATTTTTTTATCAGATTTTGTGCAGTTCCATACAGTTTATGTACCTCTTGTAAATAAGGGCTACAAGCTATGCTTCTTTAGATATTTATTTTCGTCTGTGCTATCAATGCAAGTTTGTAGTATAAGTTAATATTTTGGAAAGGAAAAAAATTAGGATGGATCAATCTCCATGTATAATACCGTTTCTGAAAACGTACAATATGCTTTTCCCTGCATCCGGTAGTTTAACCACATACTTGAATGTCTGATTCTATTAAACATTGCATGGCAATTATTTTGTTGTTAGAAATTATCATAGCTCTTGTTCCCTCTCTTACTCTTGTTCAAATTTGACATACTGACATGTTAACACTACAAGGGTATAAAAAGAAATATTAAGGACTCCTGAGTTATTCAGTTATGAGTTATGACTGGTTCCTGATTACACACTGCATCCCTAATGAGTGATGAGCAAAGTGAATCAATGTCTAATACTGGTTCCATTTCGTTCCCATTATTTATTCATAAATGTTCTTCAAAAAATAGACATATTGAAACTGGCCACGATAATAAAATTGAATACTCTGTGACTATTCCCAATCGATAAATATGACTATTGTATCATGTATATTTTCCATACTTCATGTTAACATCATATATGTTGCTTGAATTTCTTTCCTTTTTATGTATGTATGATTTTTCTACATATGTCGGTTGACAGAACAAGGCCGAATCTGCAGTCAGGAACATTATCTCTGATGAGCTACAGAAACTCAAACAATGTGTGGATGGAAATGGGGACCAAGAAATTGATGCGATATGGGAATATCAAGGTCCACAGGCAGCTAGGCCTGCTGAATTTGAAAGTGAAGATATATTGCTTGAAATGGAAAGACTTCTTTATGAAGATCTGAGGGAAGAATTGATCCAAAAAGGTATATTTTCTGTATCTTTTGCTGACTTTTCATTGATGTGCTGCTTAAGTACTGACCAGCAATCTGCTTTGTTCATCTTCTATCTGGAATTTTACCTGCAAGAACAATCTAATAAACTGTTTCTAGCATACCTCTGTCTATATCTTCACAACCTTATAGACAGTATCCTCAATTTCATTCAAATGTCTGCTCAAAGTTTTTTTATTCTATCTGGAATATTTGTTTTTGATTATTTTATAACCCTTTGCTAACCATTGTAGAGCTAGAGGCCCTTGACGAGGAAGATGCATACATAGCTCAGGCTGTTTTTGATCATATGCAATTAAATGACAAGGAGGTATGGGTTCATTGAAATTTTAGTTCAACTATTTGCTTTTATTTTTTTTAATATATGCCTATTTTTTTTTATTCCTCACATAATTGCTTTCTGTGCTTGACTTTGTCTCTGTTCATGCCACTACTTGGTCTGTGAAGGGCATCTTAACATTTCCTCCATGATTCTGTGCTTCTGCGTGTAATTGTTGAACCTTTTGTCTTCTGTTTATCTGGTGGGAGGAACTACTAGAGAATTGCCAAATTTGCACAATTATATCTATGGCAAACTTCTAGGAAAGATTTCCTGACGACTGGTTCAGGTTTGGAGTGCCAAATTTATGGCTCAAATTTGCATGAGACAGAAGAACACAGTGCAGCTGTAGCTAATGGGAACTATGGGATACTATCTAACCGTTGGCATGTCAGAATGACATCACCAAAATCTTTGCAGTTGCATGTATTCATTATATCTACATCAATAGAGATGGCTACAATGCAATTTACAGTATAAAGTTATGAATATATCTAAGTATTTTAATGGCTTGACAATAAGTAGGTCGGAGGAGTAATTGCAGCTAGCAAAAGTACTGTTTCTTTTCTGTATAGTGGTGTATGTATGTTATGTACTGGAGCAGTTTGTCAATGCACTGCTATTTTTATTGTTACTGGACTGTAGAAAGTATGAACACGCTTTTGTAGGCATACTTCACATTTTATATTACACTGTACAGAAACATTGTGGTAGATTGCCAAGTTCTGTTTGTACTGAACTTAGTATTCTGGATGGGTTTTGTTCCATACGCGTTCAATTTGCTATTACTCTATCATTCCTTTCTGTTGTATTTTCACCTTTTGTTTTGAACAAAGACTTAATGGATGTTATAATCGATGTCAGGCTGCCGAAAATGCTAAGCTCTGGTGTCCAGTGTGCAAACAAGGAGAGCTACGAGAAATGCATAATCTCATATACTGTACTTTCTGTGTGCTACGCCTTGACCTTGGAGAAGATAAGGTAGTCTCCATTTGCAACTTTTCTGGTCTTCCCAATACATTGAGCTTTTTATATATATAACACCATTGTAGAGAATTTGATAACTTTAATCTCGTCAATCAGATAAACCTGGATTTCCTGCGGGAACGGTTGGCTAATGTGCATATGGAACATTTAGACAGAGGATGCAAATCAGCACCCAAGTTCTGCTTACAGAATATGTTTGGGTTGACGGCACTTTACATACAGTGCGAAGAATGCAGCACTTTTGATATTGTGGTATAAATATTGCTACAAAGCTGATGATGACCATATCACAGAGCATAGGAAGGTTGTCGACACTTTCATAAAGTTCTCTCTCCATTTCCTGTTAGATTAACTGTTAACTTATTCTCAAGCTTGTACATTAAAAAGGCACACCCATGTCCATTTTTATGTTGAGGTGATCAAACAGTAAAAGAGCCATACATATGTAAACGCACGTATGTCTGCGTTGTTTGAACTTTACCACGTAAACAGTACAATGTAATAAGCGAGTTGAGCTTGGTCAATATTTTGTTGCCAGCTAACATGACACTGTCAGTACATTGAACCAGTGTGAACTGAAATGTTCTTCATCTCATGATGCTGTGAACTCTCAGGGTTTAAGCTGTTATCTTTGTTCTTTTCTTTCACTTCAGCCTTCAAGTGATGACATTTTTCCTATGCAGTTGATACTAGTATGCTCTTGTTGTCTTATTCCTGTTAAAAATTTGTTGTCTTGAGTACTGGAGTGCTGTGTCAACTACGCTATTTTTTCTGTCAAAAAAAAAAACTACGCTATTTCTTGCCAGTTACTGGAGCAGTAATATAATTTTCCCATTTGTTGAATTTTGTAATTATTTCTTCCTGTCACTTCTTTCAATGACAGAACGGTTAGGTTTCACCTAATCTGTGTCATTAGCTTGGAAATAATGCATAACATGTTGAATTGATCTTGTAAGAAGTCATGATAATATATTATTGGCAGGGCTTGCTCAGCATTTCTTTGCAGGTCTCTCTCCCCAGGCTATGGCCTTCCTTTTGAGTGGTTTAGGCCACAGGAAAGCGAAGTGCCGACACAACAGCAGCTGCAGGTAGTCCAGAAGTTTCTGCTACATGTCATAATGTCAAGTGGTCAACAATGGCCATTTTTCATGACAACACCAAATCCTCTTCCATGTAATGACAAAGAATGGTGAATGACAGGGTCAAAAGGCATTAGTTAGTTATAATCTTGTTGAAGCCAACTATACCCAGATCAAACTTGGCAATGATGCCTCAAGCATTTAAACATTACCATACCAACCAGCTGCGATTTTTTTTCTTTAACTGAGATTTTTCTGATACATTAGGAAGAGAATATCCAAAAAGATGATACATCATGTTCCTTTTGCGAAAAAAATGATGCATCAAGCAAAATAGGGTAAATTCTGAAGATTTGTTTTCCCGAAAGAACTATTCTGAGGAAGCTTTTGATCTTGACTTCCACCTCCAACTTCCACCACTTACTAGACTTTTGTTTAGGAACACCACCACTTAGACTCATCTACTCTTTCTAGTACTGTTCATTTTTCCCCGGTTTCGGTGTGGTTAGTTACATTGGCGGATGCAGGATGAAGCAGCTGAGCTGGGCCGGCCGCTTGTTGAGTTACATGCTGCAAATTGTTCATGATTTGCAAAACATCAATCAGCATCTTGTGCAAAGCACGAACTAGTCTTTATCCACGACAAATTCTTTCAAATAAAGACCATAAGATTTTGGATTAAAATGTGGTAATGTACTAGCAGAATATAATACTGACCATGCACAGGTTAACTGCAAATTTGGGTTAGGTAGACAGTGCAATCGATCTCTCTAAAAACACACGGAAAGAATGCGACACAACCAAGTCACCCACGACATGTCGTAGATGAACACATCCATTTGGTTTTGCTTTTGCTTGAAACAATTACCTAACCTTTTTATCATAGCAAAAGGCATTTTAAATGTTGTATCATGAGTCACGTTTGGTGATGATGGAAGCGAGACAGGGGCAAGCAAGCGGCATGCAGAAAAAGTCCATTTTTTCCTTGGTAGAAGAAGCATTCGTTGGGACAGAGATGGCTTCCCAACCACTCCATGTTTAGCAATCTTTTTTTTAGAACAATCACTCCATGTCTAACTATCACGAGGCAGAGAGAAATAGAAACGAACTGTGCAACCCATTCGATCAAAAAAAAGGAGTCGAGATAGAGTGCAAACAATGCTTGGAACATATGAATTTTGTATGAATCACTACAGTTTTCATATAAAAGTCACGTGAAATCTCTGCGTTCAATCGGGGACTTGGTTGAAATTTTCTGCAGGAGGAGCTAGAAATTAGTATCTTTTGTTCCCCATCCGGCACACGAATAAGAAGGAACAAGTAAGCTATCACTTCGGGAGAAGACAATGGAGATATAGCACCACTTGAGGTGTCCGGAAAGGACATGCCATGCTACAGAGGACTGAGTTGCTGTCTTGTCCCACAAAACAGGAACTGCTAACAAATACTGGCTGATGTCGCTCTCGATGTCAACGTTCACTAAGCAAAGGAATAAGCTAACGGAAGAGACGAAGAGAAGCATTTCGTCTCCACAAGGACTTCTGATTTTAGAAATAAAAAATTATTTAGAACATATTAGTTTTTTCATATGATTTTTTCTCTTTTTACCATTTTCTCTTTTTATTATCTGTGAAGATATAACTATGTTTTCATTTATTTCTATTTTTTATTTTTAATTAAATACTTTAGAAAAAACTAATCGTCGCTACAATATTATTTTGATAAAAACCAATAAGTCATAGCTCTTTAGAATATAACCTATATAGCTTACAGAAAGAACAAACCGCTGTGTTCGTACTACACCTCATGAGTCGATGGACTTGATACTCTCGTTACCATAATAGACGTAGATCGCTTCTTTCTCCTGACCAAAGAGGCAACAATAAACAATTCGAGGGCCAAGGTAGCTCAGGTGACAAGTGGAGTCGTTGAGCTTCCTGTCTATGTCTCATCTAAATACTAGCCTGACGCCGCGCCAGCCACCGTATGTACCGAAGTAAAAGATGTGATAATTCGTGAGGGGTTTTTTTTTAAAAAAAAACCGAGAGCGTATGTGTATTTTCGGAAAAGTCAAATGTCTTTTTCGTAAAAAACCGAGGGCACATATGTATTTTCGAAAAAATCAAAGTTCTTTTTTGTAAAAAGGGAGGACCTGTACGTAAGTAAACGAGGACCCGTACGTAATTTAGAAAACTGCGGGGGGCTATCCTGCAAAGTGGAGGGGCTAAAAAAACTAGCAGGGACCTTTTCGCGAGGAAAAAGGACCTTTACGTAATTTCCAGAAAATACAGGGACTTTTTCGCAAAACTGCTCCCCCGACCGTACGCGAATTTTGCCGCCACGCGCCGGCCAAGGGAGCGCTGGGAGTGACGTGGCGGGGCTCTCCGCGCGGCGTTCCCCCGGGAAATAGTAGGGGATGATTTAAAAGTGGGTACACACATGCATATGCGTAGGGGTGAAAACGGGTCGGGTTAATCCCGACCGATCCGGCACCGAATCCGATTGGTACCGAATCCGGAGAAAAAAATATGGGTTAGGATATGGTAACAGCAATATCCGTCCGAATCCGAATATCCGTCCGAATCCGATACGTCTTCAAGTTTGATTTCAGATTAGTGCTACTATTTGACGTTTCATTTTCTTTTGCAATGGTAAAATAAAATCTTCCACATCAGCTATTAAATAGTAACATCAAGTCAGTGCGTCCTACTCTATTTACTGCACTGTATGCATTCCTTACAAACAAGTAGGGGTGCAAACGAAATGAGTTAATCCCGACCGATCCGACACCGAATCCGATTGGTACCGAATCCGATTGGTACCAAATCCGGAGAAAAAATATGGGTTAGGATATGATAACAGCAATATCCGTTCGAATCTGATCCGTTTTCACCCCTACATATGCGCTGAGTGGGACGGTATATGCCTGTGCTTTTAGGGACCTTATAGTCTTTAATCAATAGTTATCTATAAACATGTGTAAGTAGACACATACATGCATGTATATGTACGTGCGTGGTGGTGTGTGTAGGGTGCGTGTAGCGTGTGCGTTTGCTTCGTACAAAAAAAAAAGGCAACAATCCGTTTCAGATGTCAGAATTAGTCAGAGACTAATATTTTAGCACGAGCTTGTACTCATGTTGCTGCTAATTCCATTGATAAATGATAAATCAAGCAATCAGATCATCGTCATCGTGCCTGTTTAGACTAGTCAAGGTGCCAGCAGGTGGCAGTTGTCCAGCAATTGGAGACGGTACGTGGATGATGCAGACTCGAAGGATCTGCCTTCCTCAAATCTACCGCGCATTTATACCCATATACAATAGACTTACGTTAGTTATTCTCTGTTATCTAGAATTGTTGTTGATGTGAATAAAAAACAATAAAGAGAGAGAAATCACTTATCTACTAACTAGTAGCTGGCAATTACACAAGAAACAATGAAAAAACAATAAAAGAGTATTAAAAAACACAATCCATAAAAACAAGCAAAACAAAACCCACTATATGACCTGTCTATAGGTAATAAAGATAAATATTATAGATAATAGCTGTCTATATTATTATACATACTTTTAGCATAAAAAAACAAGCATTCTTAGTGATGTTGTAGAACTTTCCATAATTGGCTTCACAAGCAACACACGACACACATCCGACTCCTACCTCCATCTTTCTTCCAAGCATCATTCTTTTCTTCCGAGAGGCTGCTAGAACACGTGGATAGAAGTAGAATATTTAGTAGCATTTACCTTGACAAGTGGATAGCAATTTACAATTCAGCTAGACAACTAAGTTGATAACTGCACTAAGAAGTTACCTCTCTGCCCTGTAATATAAATCCAATACATACATACATACATACATACATACATACATACATACATACATACATATATATATATACATATATATATATATATATAGGAAGTATATTATTTAAATAATATTTAATAGTATTGGATCATAGTTATCTCTATTGGATAGACATTTATCAGAAATAAATATAATCTAATTTTGTTAAATACTATTTAAATAATATACTATATATATATATATATATATATATATATATATATATAGTATAAATAACAGGGGCACCTAGGTGTCTGGACACCTAGTCTCCTTACCTTTGGATTGCTTTTAGATGCGTGCTAGTGTGATTGAGACTTTCCATCCATGATTAAGACTTTCCTTCCATGATTGATTTAGCATGCTTAATATATTACATACCATACATACCATTGCTCTAGCACGTATCTAAAAGCAATCTAACGGCAGGGAGCCTAGGTGTCTGGGCACCTAGGTGTCCCATTTCAGCGTCCTATATATATATATATATATATATATATATATATATATATATATATATATATATATATATATATATATATATATATATATATATTACGCAATCGAGGAAGGGAAGTACAAGGGGTAAATGAAAACAGGAAAGCAAGCAATTCAGGTGCGCTACAAGCTGCTACAGCAAGCAATGGATGGATGTTCTATGAGCAGCATATTTTTCTTGACCAGTGCCTCAAAATATCTTTTAGAAAGAGGTCGTGCAACCAATCACTACCCAGCACGGACCAAATCTCACTAGCTGCCACCTCCCACAACTGTCAAATAAAAAACCTTCCAAGTCGGTCATCAGTTCAAGCGAGCGCAGAAAAGAAATCCAAATGGCAACGTCAGCAAACCAACAGCATGCAAGGCATCACCAACAACTGCTGTGTTTATTGGAGTGCAGCACTCCACGTATGCACATTTTTGGGTGGGTTTTTTTGCTAATGGTTTATAATTACAGTTTATGACTTTTAGACTTAGTACGAGCATTTGTATGAACAAACCGTATGCCGATTAACCGTTTTAAAAAATATTGTCCCGATAAGCAACGATAGATAAACCGTTCCGTTTGTTTATATGAGAGAAGCCATAAAACATAAACCATAAGCCGAAAAGAATGGGACCTTTAACAGATGACTGACGGCCTGGATCACACAAGAAAAATATCATGTGTAATTCGAGAGTCTATCCAGCCAAATTAACAAGAATGCCCTCATGGCCTCATCTATGCTACTATAATCCATGCATTTACATATGATCCTATGTTTCACTTTTCTAACTCGTTCTTTAGTTTTTGTTATTTTGATAAAAGAACATGTATATTGAAAATTGATACTTTTGATTGTATGATTCAACATGACGTCTAGCGGGAGGTGAGGGAGAAATGGCGCCACAACAAAGGAGAATGTGTCCAACGGAAGATGAGGGAGGACGGGGCATGCATTCCAAGGAAGCTATATCATGCAGGTTCGTCCTATGTGGTGAAGACCAATGGAGTGCATGAGGAGAAGATAAGCTCTGTCCATGTTAAAAGAGGAAGAAAGGAAGGAGGAAAGTGGGATGGAGTTTGGAGACCAAGAAAACCCAAGAACTCAAGGTCCAAGCACTTTCCAAGACCCAGTTCGAATCCACTCCAAGTCAATTTGAATGCAATTCTAATTTGGAATTCAGTTCGAAGCAACCAGCAAGGTTGCATTAAAAAGCCCATAACGTTTTGCAAATGGAGTCTAATTCAGGTGTTCTTATACTTGTTGGAAAACTTATTCTAAAGCCCACACTCAATCTAGTGCCTTAAATATCACATTGTGCAATTAGCCAGCGTCTCTCCTAGTACTTGGTGCAAAACGAGTTGATTCAATCCAATTTTCAGGTTGTTCTTCACTAGCTCGTTTCTTTTTGCATTAAGGCACATTTATCTTTGCATGTGCGTTGCTTGGTTCTTCACTTAAATCTTGTGATCAGTAAATAAGAAATTCATTCTAGCTTGGATTATTATTTAATTTGACAATAAGCTAGAATTCAGATTGCATTCCTTTGTTTAACCAAGTTTCGCATATCTATTTGTGTTACCATATTGATTTCAGCATTGAAATCGCTTCACATATCTCTTACTACAATACCACACATGAACCACCATGGTTGCGTACTTGCATTTTTGAGAGGTAAGAACTTTGGAAGGTGAGGGTGAGTTGTGAGTGAACAAGCACATTAGTTTATTATTTCTTATTGTTTTCTTGTTTTCAGTAACCATATCAAGAGCTTCACATCATGGTAGCTACAATGAAGAGAAAGTAGAAGAGATACACTACGGTGCTGATCTTTCTCCAAACATTTGTGCGCAATTTGTTACATCATATCAACACTTTACAAGAAGGTGCAATATTTTATATAAAAGTATCCAAGATATCCAAATTGAACTGGGGACCCGTATGACTGAAGTAGAGAACGATTTGAATACTTGCTACACACATCATGAAGATGCAATCACAATTCAATTCAATGCTGCGATGAATTCTCTACTATGATTAGAGACAAACAAATGCGGCCATCCTGATGCTAGACACGCTGCAATGTCTGCTGCCCCAGCCATGGTCAATCCACCACCATGACAACGTCCTCATATATGATAGAATAATTTTATTGATGAATTTCAGGATTACAACTTTGACGCTATGTCCAATGGTGCTTTTGATCAAAACTACAATAACTATAGCCATCAATGTTGTTTCAATCATCAAAACCATGGTGTTACCCATATGCGTGGAGACACATACTTTGGACATCACAATGGAGGACGTGCACGTGATGGTTTATGAAAGCTCAAAATCACAATTCCATCATTCATGGACAAAACTGATCTAGAGACATACCTAGAGTGGGTGATGTGTGTGGATCAAATATATAATGGTCAACTTCTTCGACGAAAAGAAGGTATGTGACACTTCAATTGAAAGTACTAAATATGGTTTGTTTGGTGGAATCAATTGAACAGGGATGAGAGAAGACCCACTACTTGGAATGCAATAAAAGACATCATGAGAGAGCGATTGTGCTACCATACTATGTTCGCACAATTCATATGAAGCTTCAATGCCTTAGACAAAATAAGCTCTCCTTTGATGAATATTGAAAAGAGATGAAGATGTTTTTATTCGTGTAGGTGTGCATGAACCTCAGAAGGCTACAATGGCATGTTTTTTGGAAGGTCTTAATGTGGATATTCAAGATCATGTGGAGATGCATGCATACACCACAATTCAAGAACTTGTTTATCAAGCATTGTGTTGTGAGCAACAATTGCAAAGAAAATTACAAGGTAGCCATCCATATATATATATATATATATATATATATATATATATATATATATATATATATATATATATATATATATATATATATATATATAATTTTGGGTGTTTTCAAAGTCAAATTATCAAGAAGGAGGTGCTGGAATTGCATCAAAATTGGCATTTAAGTCTAATTCAGCACCCATTAAACAATCAAATACTTTAAATACGGCAAGTAAGGTAAGTAATACCTCATCTAAGGTTGAAAGTAATGTTTCTAATGCTAGAACTAGCATATTACTTGCTTTAAATGTAAAAAAGGGTCATAAGGTAATTGAATGTCTAAACAAGCATACGATGATCATTAATGATGCGGATGATATACATTCTGAAAGTGAGCAAGAAAAAGAAGATGAATATGATAATAGCGACTCTGATGAAGTTGATGTATTGACTTATGAGATTAGAGAAGCACTCACTATTCAACATGTAAACAAAGTGGAAGATGGTGGGCATCTTGGCTCAAATAAAAAAAATAACAACTTTCATATTAAAGGTAAGGTGAAGGACAAGGTGTGTACTTTAGTCATTGATGGTGGATCTAGTCAAAACTTTGCTAGCCTTGATATAATTAAATCATTAGGATTATCCATGTTCAAAAGTCTAAAGCCTACCAAATTGAATGGTTGAATGAATATGAAATTCTTAAAGTTACACATGTTGTTTGTGTACCCTTTTTATTGATAATTACAATTGTAAAGTTATTTGTGATGTGGTACCAATGAAAGCATGTGATGTTTTGTTAGGTTGTCTATGTCAATATGATCGTGATTATGTTCATAATGGTAAAACTAATCAATACACTTGTTCACTTAAAGAGAAATCTTATACTTTGATTCTGGTGTCTTCTAAAGATGTGTTTGATTCTAGTTTTAAGAAAAAGAACTTCAAATATGCTAAAACCATGGATTCACCTTTGCTGAAAGTGTGTACTTCAATAGAGAAAAGAGAGGTATATTATGCTAAGAGTGTTTCAACTAACCCTTTATCATCTATTTCTAGCGCTATTTGTGATGTTTCACAGTTTTCTAATGATGATACACGGCAACTTTCTCTATTAAAGTCATGCGTTGATCAAGTTCAAGAAGACAAGACCATTGGTGAGTTTAGCGATGAGCAAAAGCTAAGGATGGCTTTTCTTGAAGGGGTGAGAGATGATGAGGATGCCCTCATCCATGATACTACAATCCATACAATTACATATGATCCTACATTCAATTCTTCTAACTTGTTCTCTAGTTATTGTTATTTTGATAAAAGAATGTGTGTGCTAAAAAAATTGATACTTTAGATTGTAGGATTCAACATGACGTCCAACAGGAGATAAGGGAAGAAGAGTGCCACAACAAAGGAGAATGTGTCCGGCAGGAGGTGAAGGAGGATGGGGCATGTGCTATATGGGCATGTCCCATATGGTTGTGTACATGGTGAAGACCAATGGAGCACATAAGTAGAAGATGGGTCGCATGTGCAAAAAGAGGAAGAAAGGAAGGAGGAAAGTGAGAAGGAGTTTAGAGACCCAAGAAAGCCTAAGAACTCAAGGTCAAGCACTTTCCGAGGCCAAATTTGGGTCCACTCTAAGTAAATTTGAATGCTATTCCAATTCCGAATTTGCTTCAAAACAACCAGTAGGGTTGCATTAAAAACCCAACACTTTTGCAAACAAAGTCCAATTTGAGTGTTCTTGTATTTGTTGGAAAGTTTATTCCAAGGTTCGCACAATGGATAAGACATCAGCCTCAAAAACATCACGGATCGACCGTTATCTGTAAAATAATGTGGTGGCTAAAAATTTATGTTTCTTTTTTGTGTTCATAAGTCTAAGTCTTATTAGTTATCTTAGGAGGGATTTGAAACTAAAGGTGTGCCCCATATTTGGGAGGCCGATTGTTTTTTGATATTGAAAACTATGGATAGTTTTAAGAGTGTTTTTCATATAACTTGAGAGTTCTTGCCTTTATTCTTCTTGCTGATTCCCTGGGAATTGCTTGGATTGATCTGTCGTGGTCACTCGATTTGTGCATCGTCTATGCGCTGGTTGTGTAGATTTATCTATTACGAGGGTTGTGATTCCATTGCCATTACTGTGGTCTCATGCTTCGACACAAGATTGTTACAATGTCATATTAAATTGTTATCTTTGAGTTATCTTTACTCTTCGTTCGTCGGTTGTTATTGCAAGAATAGGCCACCCGTATGATCCTACATACGATGCCCACTTGTAGAATTGTGTAGCAACGTACTCCACTTATTTACCAATTTAATAAACATACGCATGCCTCTAGAAAAATAAGAATGCACACGAAAATGGAAGAGGGCTTGTATAAAAGGGCTCACCAACCCCTGGCCTCACAAGTCGCGATTCAGAGATGGAAGGCCTCATCCCGCTGCTCTACAAGGCCATCAAGGATCGGCGGAGCGGTCGGCCGGCCTACCCCGGCGGCATGGAGCACGACCGGTTCGTCGCCGCCGCGACCGTGGACCTCGACGACCCGGAGCAGAGGCGGCGGTGGCTGCAGCAGGAGGTGCGGTCCCCGCTCCGCATGGCGGCGGCGGAGGGAAGGCTGCAACGGCGGAACCGGTCGCTGGAGGACCTGGCGGGCGAGGTGGGGTTCTCGCCAGACCGGCGGCTGCGGGTGGCGCTGCCCAAGGCCAGGAGCGTCCGCGTCTTCTCCTGCATCGGCGCCGGCGCCGCGTGACCACCGTACCGCGCGCGCGCGTACGTGTAGGCGTAGCCGTAGGTATGCCGTATGCGCGTGCGTTAGTGTTATTCATGCGTGTGGCAAGTGCAGCGTAAGTTCATTAAGTTGTATATGACAGCAATTCAGTATACGACTGGAGATTGTACAACAAACCGTTGCTTCTCTTTTCGGTTTTTAGAAATTCTTGTGCTATAGACGAAAATTTTCTATCTTCTCTTGTTTGATCTCGAGTAAGGTCTGGTAAGATTTCGCAACCTGCAGATTGATTTCGTTTGCTAATCAGCTAGCTAGGGTGCGCAAAAGAGAGTGCTCACATCAAGACCGTGGCTTTCGTTCTTCTACTACTTATCGCTCCATCGATGGTACTTGAGTACAAGACCATCCTACGACCCGTACGTGCCTATTTCTTCTCGCATTTCTTCTGGGCAAGTTTTGTGTACAAGGGAGGTCGCAAATATGCGCATCGATCTTCGTCTCCATTATGAAGTAGTGTTAACACCTGTGCGTTTACCAGTAGAACGCTTTGCTTTGTATTGATTTGCGCTGCCTTTTCTTCTTCTTCTTCTTCTTCTTTGCTTTTTGAGACGAAGGGGGGGAGTTTATTCATTTGCAATCACAGAGTTTACACAGGAAGCAATACCCTCCGGTGGATGAAGCAACCAACATGCCGTCACACCTGGAGATTGCAACAAGGTTTAAGGCCCTACTCTAACGTGACTTATAAGCTGTGCCTTTTAGCTTTTTTTTTCATTTTTGCAGCTGAAAATATACTAGCTTTTTGGCACTATAGCAACTGAAAATACACAATAACATTTGTTAGATTTTTTAACTAATTAAATTTTAAAAATAAAAAATAAAAAATGTTATATCATGATGAACAATGCAAAAAAATAAGAGAGAAAAAAGAAGAAAGAAAAAATCTAAAAAAATTATAGAATCAAAAAAAGATGAAATTAAGTAGACAGAAACCAGAAAAGCCGTCTGGAACGAGGCCTTACCTAGCAGATGGGCTTCATAATTATCCTCCCTCACCTCATGCAGGGGCGTATCTAATGTGGGGCATGGGTGTTCAGCTGAACACCCAAATTTTTTGACAAAAAACCCAGTATATATAAGGTATAATACATATACATATATTTAATTGGGCAAAAACAACTATTTCTAGCCTCTAGTCCATCACCATTCAACCAGCCGACCGGAAACGCACCACGGCCTGCGGCCCAGCCCATTAATTTACGCGATAGAAACGGCGTCCTCGTCTCCTCGATGGCTCGGTCCATCTGATCCCCATCCTGCCCGATCCCTAACCCTAGCCGAGCTGCCCGAGCAAGCGAGCAGCAGCCCGAGACCCCGTGTCGACCGTGCAGTCCGCGCCTCCGGCGCCGCATCGGCCCTCTGCTCCACGCCGGTGCTGCATGACCGCCATCTGGGCTCCAGCTCTCCGCGCCGCATGACCGACGACCGCGCCTTCAGCCATCCGCTCCGCCGGCTCTGTGCCACACGATCGGCCGACCGACCGCCGACCGGATCGCGCCACCGCGCCTCCGCCCTCCGGTGTCTCCACTCCACCTGCGGCCGCATGATTTTCCAAAAAGAAATATTGGAGGTATGCGTCGCTTCTTAGGTATTTGATTTGACCAATATAATTGGCTTGAGTATAGTGTGGAACGAGATGCTGCTTTCTGCTTCATTTGTTATCTGTTCAAGGATAAAAACTAATTGTGCTGGTGGAGATAGTTTTGTGAATGGGGGATTTAGAAATTGGAACTATAAAAATAGGTTTGACAAACATGTTGGAGCAATTACTAGTGCCCACAATGAAGCTCAAGAGAAGTACAATTTATTCATTAAACCTAAAGCATCAATTGAGTAATCTTTTGCTTCAAACTCAAAACAACAAAAGGCATGAAGCATCGCCGAGTTAATTTGTGAACTTTTGCAATTATTTTGTAATTTCTTTATATTATTTGATATATTATCTATAGTACGAACAATTGTATCTTAACTATTGCTACTGTAGATCTTTATGTTTTGTATTGAAAATTTTTGTATAACTTCGAACACCCATTCTAAAATTCCTGCGTCCGCCACTGACCTCATGTCTGCACTACAAGAAATTTGAGTATCAGTGACGAATATAGTTATGATGAGAAACGAAAATGTCATAGATTAGCTATCATTCCGTGACGATTCAAGTGATTTCGTCATTAATATGCGGGACGGTACCTTCGACGCCTAGTTTTGTGACGAAAACAAATATTTGTCACAGAATATACATAAAACCATGATGATTGTTTATATTCGTCATCAAAGAAATTATTATTCGTGACAATTTATTGGATGACGAAAAAAGTGTTGTCAAAAAAAGTTAGGGCGAATGCGGCCATTGTGAAGTAAACTGACATGTGGGCCATCCTAAAAATAATAAACCGAGTATATCACCCCCGCCCTCCTCCGATACTCCGCCCCCCCCTCTGGCGCTCCCGCTCGCACGGCCCGCCTCCTCCTCCTCCACCATCCGCCTCACCCCGCCGCCGGCCTCCGTCTCCACCCGACCGCCAGCCTCCGCCTCCGCCTCCACCCGGCGCCGGCCTCCTCCTCCGCCCCCACCCGGCCGCCGGCCTCCTCCGCCCCCCACCCGGTCGCTGGCCTCCTCCTCCACCCCCAGATCCGCCTCCTCCTTGCGGCCGCCCACCACCCCCCGTCCTCCTCTCGGTCAGCCGCCTCCCACATCCTCCTCCCCGCCGGCTGCCGCCGGCCGCCCCACCGCCCCCCGTCCTCCTCGCGGCCGCCCACCGCCCCCATGCTCCTCCTGACGCCTCGTCTCTCTCTGGCTTGCCTCCTCCTCCCCCGTCTGCGCTGCGGCGATCTAGGGTTTGATCCCCAACTCCGACGCCGACGCTGCCAACCTCCCCGTGGAGGCGCTGTCGCTCATCGACGTCGCCGCCGAGGATGACCTCCTCCTTGACCTCGCCTCACCGCCCCCGCTGCCGTCGCCGCATCCCCATCCGCCCCACGCAGGTGAACGAGCGATCCGTTTCTGTGTGTTCCATTTCGGGAGGTTTTTTTGGGGGAATTTGGGCGTTGATTGGTGGTCGTGGCGGTTGCGATTTGGAGATCTGACGGACCACTGCTGCGATTTTTAGGGTTGGGTGCCGAAACTTCTGATTTGGAGCCCACTGGCGATTCTTCGGCGGCGGGGCGGGTTCTGGATCGGGACGGCGAGGTGGAGCAAGTCCCCGAGCGTTCGGAATCTCCGAAGCAGTGGAAGGCCAAGGCTGGCGTTAACCTCCGCAAGAGCTTGGCCTGGGATGAAGCATGTTGATTATTTTCTCAATTTGTAACTTTGATGAGCTTTACCTGTTCTTTGTAACTGATTTAATTATATTGTTGGTACTTGCAGCAAGAAAGGGGATTGATCGGATGCCTCAGAGCATGGACAAGCTATGATTTGTGAGAATGCTAATGATAAGCTGCCTAATTGTAGTAAGTAGTTATATAGCTATTAGTTTTTCCAGCTTAAAATGCACTACTAGTAGTATTTAGATTATTGACAGTACGGATTTTCAAGAGTTTATGTGAGTTAATTCGCTAGTTTGTAGTCACTAGCGTATTGATTAATTTTCTGAGAGGAACTTCACTTAGAGAATGTTAATTGCTTCCTTGTTCGTGATCATGCATGATGAAAATCGCATTACAGTTGATTAATATAATTTTTTTCCAAAGATTTCATCCATACTGCAGTAATAGATTTTGTGGCAAAAATGCTTTGAACTAGATTCTTCTAAACGCTTTGGAATCCCCAAACTGAAAGCATAAAGTTGATTTGTTCATATTGTTGCCTTGTTTTTCTACATCTGTAGACATATTTTATGAATCTGTATGGATTCTAGTAAAAGTAATTCTTTTTCTTGATGACTAGCTGAAATTTACTGTAATCCTCTCTGGGAGTATTAAACTTGTCACTGCACTCTTCTGAGTCGTCATATTCAACAGTTTTCAACTGACTAAATTTGTTCACCGTGAGAAACCAAGTTGGGGATGAGGGAATATCCAATGAGGTTGTTGTGTTCCATGAGTTTATTCACAGGAGTGATTAAACCACAATGTGTAACTCAAGCTCCATACAATGAATCAATGAATTATCTTGTCACTTGAGGTTTTTGTTGATTGTTTAGTGGTTTCTGCATTGACCATTGTTCAGTTAATTGGGATTGCTTACTTGGTGGCTAATGTTCCCACATTCTATGTGTGCTTTGCTAACAGATTTCATACAAATGGCTCAGTCGGAACTTCTCTATATCATCAAATGATGCCAAGAGGTAATGATTCACTCTATGGATATTTCCCTTGGATAACTCTTAAGTCTGTAACATCATGACCACAACTAATTGCCACATCTGTTCAGGTTGCTTCAGGAGTTCGTCAACAAACATGGAATTGATCTCCAAGTAATTTACAGTGTGTCCGGGTGGTAATGTGCGACAACAGATTTTATATGGTACATTTTCCCAAATTACAGTTTGCCCTTTCTGATAAAATGTCTCTGGAATTAGATTTCAAATGTACAGTTTTTTTGTCTCACTGCTCTCCAATGATATGTTGGTTTATTGTGTCAACCTTCTTTGCTAATTGCTAAATAGTTGCTTTCTTTGTATAATGCAGAAGCAAGGCAAGAATTTAAAGATTCTTGTTCAATTCAGGTTTACATTATCCAGGCTTGTTGACTAATTCATTACATTGCATAGCTAGCTATTCTGAAGTATTTGTATCATTAATGTAGAAAGTCCAAGATAATGGGGAAGAACCTAATTCAATGGATCTTTTCAAGGCAAGCCATTTTAGCAGGAAAAAGGGTTATAGTGATATTGCACAAGAAGCAATTGTAAGTATATTAATTGCCAAATATTGAAATGTGCGTGTGTGACACATATATTTGAATGCTATGTTGATCTGTACACTAAGGTGTTTTTGTAAAGGAAAACTAAACTGAATTGTTGTTTAAGTATGTTATATTCATTTTTTTTCATTTTCTACAACCATGCAACACAATGTTTTGTTATTACTTATTAAAGAATGAGCTGAATACATATTATAGGTGTATACAAAAAATTTTCTTTGCTATGTCTTCAACATTCAAAGATAAGCATTATGCAATCTGTTTGTGTTACAAATGGAGCATAGAATTATCTTGCATGTTTATATTGTCTCTATTCAATGCTAGTCAAAATGAGCAAGAGTTGCGTGCTACTGTTAGCTCTCAGCAGGGAGAAATCATGGATTTGAAGAGGCAAGTTGAAGAAGCAAAAGAGTCAAACAAGAGGAATGAAGAGCAAATGGCCATTTTCAAGCAAATACAAGAAAAAACTGATTCCCTTGTTTTGCGGCTTCTGGGCCAATTATCAATAGTTTGATCATCTTTGTAGTCACAGTGTGTAGTTGCTAGGCTTATTTTGAAGTATGGTAGCAATATGCCTTCTGACAAGACATACTTGTTACTGCTAGTGACATTTGGCTAATATGGTTTTGTGATGGAACTGTGTCTATGGTGATCACTTTTGTGTTGAACCAATGATTGTAATGGCATGTATTGGATAAATGTCAATTAATTCTATATGCTTTGATGGAACAATTCTATGGTGATTATCTGGAGAAGTATGCTACTGTTCATGACGTTTTTTTGTCATTCATGTATGTCTGGATTAAATTTTGTGACGTTGCAAATATATTCATGATGAATAATTTCGTCATAAATTGCACGTCCTGGTTTCCCAATGATTGTCATAGAATGTTTTCACTTGGTGACGATAACGGTATTCGTCACAGAAAATATTTTATGACACGAAGTAAATCGTCATAAATATTATTGTATGACGATCTGTTATTCGTCATAAATGTGTACTATTTTATGACTATTTCCCAATGATCGTCACTAAGAACATTCTATGACGCAGATTCTGTGACGATTCGCGTGACGCAAGAAAATCGTCACTATTATGCTTTTATGACAAAAATCCATGATTTTGTGACAAATACGTATCATCATCGATGCTCAAATTTCTTGTAGTGCTGATGACCAGGCTGGAACGACACCCTCCTCGCCTCGACTTCATTAAGTATTTTGCCGAGTAGTGACATTTGGAGCGTTCTTCTGATATTGTTCACCACCTGCAGGCAATCGGTCGGTAGTAACACAGATCTTGACGAGAGCTTGTAAGCACACTGGATCAATGAGGCCATTCCAAGCTCTAACAGCAGCAGCAGCAACGAACTGGCCCCTCTCACCTCTGCAAGCAACTCCCGCAGCACCTTTCTGCCCTGAACGCGACACCGCAGCATCTGCATTTAGCTTCGCTAACTGCTCCTTGAGGAGACTGAATCCAGCGCTTAGCTCGATTTAACCGCCTTCCCAGGCACCACCTTGGGGGCTAAATTCGCAACCTCCTCCGGCTCCTCCAAGAAATATATCTTCATGTATAGCTTTCCTACGCTCTACTTATGGTTACGATTAATGTATTTTAGTCCTAACACGAACGTTTGTACAAATAAATCGAATACTGATAAATCGTTTTAAAAAGACTATTCTAATAACCCGCTTCAAAAATATGATAGAGAAATTATCCTACTTATTTGTTCGAAAAAAATTATAAACCAAAAATAAAAAAAGAGACCATGTCAGGTGCCGACTGAGGAAGTGACAGACCCAGTTAAATCTGGACCTTTTCTTCCCTTACTGACCCAAAAAAAGTATACTTTTCGGGCCATTAGGTCGCAGGGCCGGCCCTGGGCCTGGGCAGCAGGGGCAACCGTCTAGGGCCCATGAAAACTAGGGGCCCCTAGCCCAAGCCAATGTATATATACATCAATATAGGATGGAATCGAGGCCCAGCAATAGTAACCCACAGCCCCACACAACAATTCAGCCCCACAGCAGAGTGAGACTAAGGCGAGACGCGAGAGCGAGGCTGAAGAAATGCGACTGCTGGCTGCTGCGCAGAACTGAACTGAAGAAATGCGGACGGGGTGGACGCCATCGACGGATTTATGCTGAGCAATGAGCGACTGAGCGCTGAGTCGATTCAACCGAACCGAGTGCGAACTGCGTAGCGCAAGGCAGCGAGGTAATCAACGAATTTTTTTTATATTTTAAAATAAGTATGAATGATTTCTGTGTTTTTATGTATATTTTAGAGCATATGGCAACACAAGTCCATGAATATTTGCTATGTAGTATTGAACATTATCTTAATAGTTGATATAAAAATGTGTTTATGTTTGAGTAAAGGGCCTCGACTTCTATCTTGCCCCAGGGCCCCCTAAATGTCAGGACCGGCCCTGTTAGGTCGTACTCAGACTGCAGGTGCTGGACAGATATGAGCTGCACCAGTGCTCGGCAAGGCGCACAGGTTTTCGCTGGAACAACTTGTCTAGAAAAAAAATCTGTAAAGTCCAACAGCACAACATATTTATCTCTTGTATAGGAAATATCACGAGGTCTTCTTTTAAAAGTTTATAGAGACAAACTACAGTGTCTCTAGTGAAAATGCATGGGTGGTGGCTGGTGGCTGGTGTGAAACACACGCAATATATGGGGCTTGTTTTTTGGGCTATGGTTTTTAACTCTAGTGCGAGTACTCGTGCGAGCGAGCTGAAAGCCTATAAGCTATTTCTAAAAGGTTAATTAATGAAGACCGCAAGCATTTGTTTTTGTTTGACCACTTTTAGAAGATCATTGGCACCGCTACGCAGAGAGAGCACATGGTGAATTTACAAGGCCTAGACTGACAAGATATTGACCTCAGTGATTTAGATGAACATTTCTCAGAGGAAGAGATTTGGAATGTGGTTAGAGATCAGCCAAGTGAGAAGGCCCCAGGGCCTAATGGTTTTATCGGTCTTTTCTACAAAATGGCTTGGTCAGTGATTACGAATGATGTTGTTCGTGCTATTCATTCTATCTATTCTTTGCAAGAGAGAAATCTTTGTAGGCTAAATAGCGCTTTAAACACTCTAATTCCCAAAAAAAAGTCTATTCCCTCTTGCCAAAGGATTTCAGACCGATTTGTTTGATTCATAACGTCACCACGTTGTTTTCTAAAATCTTAGCGACTCCCTTAGCTAAGTATCTTCATCGCCTAGTGGATCCTAACCAAAGTGCATTTGTTAAAGGAAGATCCATACTTGAAAATTTCAAATATGTTCAGAGCTCAGCTAAATTATGTCATCAAATGCAAAAAAAAACCAAGAATGCTAGTAAATTTGGATATTTCAAAAGCCTTCGATACTGTATCCTAGCCATTTCTTTTGGAGGTGCTACAGTATAGAGGATTTGGTTCACGATAGAGAGTGGATATTGATGTTATCCTCAGCTAGTACCAAAGTGTTGCTTAATGGACAGCTAGGGCAAGTTACCTGTAGTGAGCGTGGCTTGAGACAAGGTGACCCTTTGTCACCAATGCTGTTTATTCTAGTTATGGAGGTCCTTAACAAGATTCTGCAAAAGGCAAGCATAGAAAATTTGTTGCAGCCTCTAGGCCATAGAGCCATCAAGTACAAAGCTTCCTTCTATGCAGATGATGTAATGTTGTTAGTCACACCATCGCCACAAGAATTTGACATGATTAAAAGGATTATGAAATTATTTGGGACTGCTTTTGGATTGCATACAAACCTGGATAAATGTTCAATGACATCAATTTATTGCTCAGAGGATTACCTGCAAGTGGTAGCTGAGAGTTTTTGCCAAATTTTAGATTTTCCTTTCTCTTACTTGGAACTACCTCTTTCAATTGAATGGTTAAAAAGGCCCATTTACTACCGATAGTTGACAAGTTTGTGTCAAAACTTTCAAAATGAAAAGGTTCTCTACTTTCGTCTTCAGGTGGCAGGCTGGTGGTTATGATGTCAGTATTATTGGCTATGCCAGTCTACCAATTAATGGCCATGGAGTTTCCCCTGATGATATGGACTTATTTTGGCCACCAATTAATGTTCTTGCTTGCCATCGTGCTAGTAAAGGCACCTAATTAAACTTCTATTAAACATCACGTTTTTACTGCATTGTACATGCATCTCAATATGTATTTTTTGGCAGGTATTAATTCTCAAATTTGTAATGTTCAGAGGAAAGGTGTGAACGTGAAGTATATACTTGGATGCCGTCCTTTCTTTCATTCCCATCCACTCTGCCACAGGAAACGTAAATACAGAGTGCTTTGCTCATGGGTAGGGATGTAAACGGATCGAATACGGACGGATAATGCTTTTACTATATTTATTTTCATATTTTTTTCTTGGATGCGGATACAAATACGGATACCTCGGATACAAATACAAATACGAATAATATCGAATACAGATACGAAGCGAATACGAATCAAAACGTATACGGTCACGAATATTTATCGGAACATAAAAACCCTTTAAACTATACATCCAAAACAATGAAAACACATAAATAGTTTATCTTGTCAAAACATTAATGAAATTTAAACAAGTATAATTACTTTTATCCACAATAGTCATACCATTGTACAGATTTTAAATCTTCAAATGTCAGTTAATTTTTTTAAAGTAATAAATAATTCTTAATGGATTTCTACCATTTACATGCGACTAATAAATTAATTAAGAATTTACATTTGTATAAGAATGATTTAATGGCAGTACATCAATTTAATCGATACAAATTTTAATCTACCGACAATACTAAATTTATTTTTAATAAAAATAAGTATTTGCTAATGGTGTTTGTAATTTAATATGAATAGGGAACCTAATGTCTAATGGTAATGGAGGCTTATGGCTTGGTTGGGCTAGTGGGCTGGTGGCAGGGAGACGAGAGAGGCTAGCTTGGGCTAGACAATGTTGGGCTGAAATCCCGGATATCCTATTCCGTATTATCCGAATAATCCATATTCATATTCACCGAATATCAGACCTACTGTATTCGTATTCGTTTTCAACAAAAAATCTGTATTTGTTTCCGATCCGAGAATTATCCAAAGAAAATCCGATCCGACACAATCTGTATTCGTTTTCATCCGGATCGGTGGGAAACTATCCTATCCTTTTTCACCCCTACTTATAGGGGACATAAATCCTTTTTCCTGATGAAAAGAAAACACAATAGTCATGTTTAGAGAATTTCGGGCCGAAATTCTCAAACAAAATTTGAATTTCAAACTAATTTTGGCCAAAAATCGCCGACAATCAGTTGGAAATATCGAACAAAATTTTTAAAACAAAATTCACAAACAATTTTTTCTATATTTGATAAAATTCATGCAAAACAAGTTTTTTAGAACCGATTTGCAATTTTACCGGAGAGGAGGGGGTGATATAGCTGATATTTTCGATAATCAGCCGATTATCAAAACCGTGATACAAAGTATATAAAACCAGTGTTCAAGTAGACGCTAGGTGGGTGGCAAGTAGGGGCCTAGCACCTAGGCCGCCTAAGCGGGGACTAGGGGACCTAGGCAGCCAACTTTAGCATGATGTGCTACCAGCAATGTCAAAACATATATGATGTTTGGAGGAAGAATAGTTACCTGGAATAACTTGTAATGTTGTAAATTTGATAGACGATGATGGATACTTTATCACTTGATGTAAATTCTTGATGTAAATGCTTCATGTAAGCCTGCACTTTAAAAATTAAGCATACATGAGACTCTTGGTATGTGGATAAATTTATGCAACTATTGCTCTTTAGACTTAAAGAAATATGAAATGACTGCAAGACAATAAAACATAGTCACATAGATCAAATAAAAGTATAAAATAAGTTCACAACCACACGTAGACATAGTTCACAACATCTCACACCAAAAATTCTCAGCCACACATAGCAAAATAATTTTTAAAGAAACTTTAACAATGTAGCATGCATAGATAACATGATCAATCTTTGTCCTCTTGACTGTAATCCTTTGTTAGAATCGCTTCATCTTGATCGGATTCGAACTCAATATCCTCAAGTTCCTCATTCACCTCCTCTTCCTCTTCACTTTCGGATTCGAAATCATCCTCATGATATCCTCTCACTCTTGTGCTCCTACGAGGTTGTGTGGCTTCGTTAGCCTTACTTGCTTCTTCAATGAGTTTCCATGAAAGACCCGTCTTGGGGTCAACCTCCTCATCCCTGCCTTCAATAACCCATCCTTGAGCAAAAGTAGCGTGCAAAGCTAAAAGGACATATATGTTCTTTGATTTGCTTTTTTCTTTTCTATTCATAAGTCTTGCATTGAATTGAATATAGACAAAATTGTTGAGGCGGTGAGCATCTAATTTATTTTTCTTCTTGGTATGTATCTACGAGTTGCAAAGTAAATATTAGACTGGTTAGTTAAGTACATAAATTGAAATAGTGACATAAGAGATGAGACTTGAGAGTTAGTGAGTAACCATGTCAAAAGTGCTCGAACTTCTTTCATATCCGGATGAACTTGAGGTGAGGAAAGAATTCTTATAGCCAATCTTTGCAAACGGGGAACATGACATCCATACTTAGATATCCAATTGACTACATAATAGGAAGCAAAAGTACTAGTAATGGACAAAAGATAATTTGCATGCATTGATTCATTAAATTTGAGAAGTGAGAACAATTTTACCAGGAATAAGATCAAACATTTGGCATCCAAGTCGTGCAGGAGTTTTTCCAAAGATTTCCCTTTTTTCTTGAAAATGTCAAAGTCGACATTGAGCACTTGATCTATTGCTTCTTCATCACCATGATAAAAAATTTTGACACATTCAATGAATCCATCCATTATGGTTTGTTCCTAAAAGATTGATCAATCACGATAACTGTAATATGGATTCAATAGGTATGCCATCATGTGCAATAGAGAATCAAGTCTTCCCTTCATCTTTGCATCAATTGTTTCAATTATCAACTTGTAGTTACTTTCTGCATTATTCAAGGACTCTTTGATTTACTTCTTAGCTTCTAGAATTTCTCTATAAAGAAAGGCCATGGATGGACTATCCCCATCAACCATGCTGAGAACTTTGACCAATGGTTCAAAAACCTTTAAGCAAATGAGCAATGCAAAATACAAGTATTATCAAATAGTGGAATAGCACACAATAGAAGACATACAAATATAAAATAAGAAGTAGGCTATATCTTCAACATATTGCTCACACTATTCCAAAAGGACCTACTAATGAGTGTTCCCGTTGCCACAATGACTTTGCCCTTTTTAGTATAAGCGGATTCTTCCCATTCCTTACTTAGCGACATCGCCCTTATATCAACCTTATTGTCAATCAAACTTTGCAAAGTAAGAAAGACAAAAGCAAATCTAGTCACTATCGGCCTTATTATATCTCTCCTCTTTGTGTGTCACCTCACCAAGGCCGATGTCTTACGATGTGAATAAATAAAAAAGGTAAAAAAATTTGCTTAATCAAATATCTTTTTATACTTTGCCGTGGTACCAATTCCTTCAAGTATTAAGTTTATAGTGTGTGCTGCACATGAGCTCCAAAAGATAGTTGGCCTTTTGGCCTTCAAGAATTCTTTTGCTCTCATATTGTTGGAAGCACTATCTGTCACTACTTGCCCAATATTTTGTAGACATATTTTTTCAATACAAGCATCCACATACTCCAAGATGTACTCGCTTGTGTGTGCATCTTTCGAAGCCTCATTTGATTCTAGAAAACATGTCCCCAATGAGCAATGCACACATAAGTTCGTTATGCTCCTCCTCCTCCTTTGGTCCGTCCAAGCATGATCATAATAGAGGACCCGGTCATAACTCTTTCTTCCTCATGTGCCTTCAACAAATCACTTGTTCTCGCCACCTCCTCCTTCAACAATGACTCCCAACATTCATATTGGGAAGGACATAAGAATCCCGGGCCAAATCAAACCAATGGCTTCCATCATTTGCTTGAATTTATCATTGTTTATGGCATTGAACGGTACACCTAAAATATAAAAATGGAAACATGATGCAAGGTTAATACATACATGAATTAATATTCAATGGCAAATGCATATCAACGTATCAACAAGTTCACTATATATGTTGCAAGCTATACCTGATATGTAAAGCCACCTCGCCACATATTGTTTTACCTTATGAAACCTCTCTTTTCAATTTGCCTCCGTATTTTTTTGTTGCCGCTTGAGCTCTTAAGTGCTAAAACTACTATCTTCTGGATCAATTGGATTGACAAACTTATCCATAGGGCCTACCTTACGAGGTGCCGATTCTCCAATCTCATCGAGCCCTTCATCATCCTCACCATTACCTCGAATTGTCACATCATCTCTAACCTCATTGTCATGTGCTTTCTTGTTCTTCGTTTTGTTCTTTGCCTCCACAATAGACTTTTGTCACTTTTCTTGGTCTTCCTTTGTGGACTTGAGATATTTGGAAATATTCCCACTAATATGTGCAATATGTTGCTTAATTCTACAGATCCCACTAGAAATAACTTTATCACATAAAATGCATTTCACTTTGTCCAAGTTGTTTAGATTCACCAACACACCAAAATCCCACTCTATGTCACTCGACTTCCTCTTGAGACTATCTTCTGTGGTGCTTACCTCCAGCGCCGATGCAACAGACGACATTTTAATTACTAAAAAGTTAAAATAATTAGTAAATAATTATAATTCACACAAAAATAAAAAATAAATTACTAAAATACTAAATCTCTCTCTCTCCACTCACTCCACAACATTACCTCTGCCGATCTCTCTCTATCTCGCCACTCATCTTATTCATTCAGTCATTCTCCAATCCATCCACATCTAGTCGGCAGTTGCCCGTCGCCATCTCCTCTCCTCCACAACTCCACTCCTCCGGTAGTCTGGTCCCCCCTCGCCATCTCCGCTTCTCCACCCCACCGACTATCGGCGTCCGCTGTTCGGCACCTTCTTTGCCACTTTGCCCTCGCCATCTCCACCCTCTATAGTCACAGTGTGGAGCGGAGCAGAGCCACGGAGGGGAGTAGAGCCACGGAGAGGAGGTTGAGCTGCGGAGGGGAGCGAAGCCGTGAAAGAGAGCGCCGCCGGCGGAGGTTGGAGGGGAGCACCGCCGAACCGGGGGGGATGGATGAGAGGAGGGAAGACGGCGAACAAGAGGGGAGGTAGAGAAGATGGCTAAGGGGAGGCAGAATGCACCTAGGAAATGCAGAATTCGGTGAGACGGCGATGCGGCGCTAACTGGCCAGGTGGAATCCGGCGAAATGACAGCGGCGGACCCGTGCGCGCGCGAAGAAACCCTAATGCGTGAGACGCCCCGACTTCAAAAGTCCATACTGGTAACCCTCTGTTCCCCTCCTCATATATTACCCAACTTCTCCGCCTTATGCACCTAGGCGACCGACATGACTGCCTAGGCGTCGCCTGCCCGCCCGACCCCACCTGACCGTTCGCTGCGCCGAGGCCGCTTTCTGCCGCCTTTGACTGCCTTGGACCACCTCCCAGCCTAACCGCCCAGTTAGCTGACTACTGCCCAAGGCCCGATGGTCCCTTGCCACCAAGCGCCTGCACGGTGCCTAGGCGGCCGTCCAGACCGATTTCTTGATCACTGTATAAAACACATAAAATTTCTTGAATCACAGAATGAAAAAGGGATTGTCTGTTTATTACTCAACTAATTTTTTTATGAAGTTAGTCAAATTTTGCCTCAACTAAATTTGTTTATGAAATATGCATATTCTCTCCCTAAGGCCCTAACCCCTTAGCTCCCACCGTTGCCTCCACTCCCACCACTCCACCTCTTCTTTTGTCCCCTTTCCTCCTCAGCGCTGTTGTCACCTTGTCCGATGCCAGACACAACTCAAAAACTTTATTCTATTAAGGACGAAGGAGGCGGTGTTCGACAAATGGGCGAACCGGAGCTGGCTCTGCTGGAGCACGACCCGAGGCGCCAGTGGATTTGGCTTCGCCAGGGGCTGCTGTGGAGGCAGGGTAGCACACGAAATCTTCAATCACATCAAGATGTTTGGAACTGGACTGAAATGGCAAAAAAAAAAGTTCACTCGGGTGTTATATAGTATTTTCGAGAATAAAACATGAAAAAATGGCATAAAAAAGTGTACGTTGCTGATACACTACAAAAGCTCTACCAAACCATGGTCGATCAGGAGCCAAAGCCGTTCTCTGAACCCAGCTAGCTCAGCATTAACAATTCGACAAATCCGTGCAGCACACGAGGCATGCTCGATGACATCGCCTAACGAGAAGGTTAAACTTTTGATTTCTTTACATGTATTCGATTGAAGTTACGAGCTACCTAATCAACAAAAACGAAACAATTTCTTCCTAGTTATCTATCAAAACGATGCCAAAAGACCAAAAAAAACTCCAAAACAAACTCGCATGCGCGCGCGCGCGTCTTCGTCTTCTTCACAAGCACGACGAGGCGATGCTGCTCCGGCCGTCGGACGGCACGAACGCCAGCGCCAGCAGGACGGCCATGAGCCCCACCGGGACCAGTAGCAGCAGGAGCGGCGGCGGCGGGAGCGGCGGCAGGACCAGCGGCAGGAACACCAGTAGCGCGGTCAGGCAGAGGAACAGCACGGCCAGCTCCGCCGTGAAGTATTCCCCCGGCGCCCTCTGTCTCTGCGCCGCACGAGCCTGCATCTTGCGCTCGGCGCCACCGCCGGCCGGAGACCCACTCCTCGCCCTCCTCTCCATATATCAGCAGTACGAGGTCTGCACAGCTCCAGGACTGCAGTGTGCAGAGTTTGGACTAAGCAGTATGATATGTGGTGGTAGTACATATAGGAGCTGCTTGCTTTGCCTTGCCACTGAATGACTTACAAGCAAAGCTCTCAATTTGGATGGCACAATGGCCAAGGATAGATACTACTACTCATGTGGCCGCAGATTGACTGTAGATGTAGTACCCAGTTTGGCTCGCGTTGGAGGGCAAACTCTGAAGATTTGGAAGACTGGGTGCAGGGTATGCAGGTCCATGCATACTGTCCAAACAGTAGCATCAGCCGCTAGAAACTACTGCTATTACTTTTGTGCTCCTGGGGGTGGTGCATCTGGATGGAAATATATCTGCCCACGAATACATCCAAACGGTTCTAGCTTCTAATTTTCTAATTTTGTATTTTTTTAGTTTTCTCCTTATTTTTTTTATATTATCTATAATAATATAATCTTTTTATTTTCTAAATTTAATTATTCAGAAAAAACTAATAGTTAATATAGCATATTTTCAACCGCTATATTGGGAAAAGAAAATCAGAAGTCATAGTTTATAAGCCAGTCGGTGACAAAGTTGGTTGAATGAATGGTCGGTCGTCCTGGTGATACTTTTCTTACTGGTCGACGCAAGTAGACCAGACAGCCTCACATGGCTTCAGCTTCAGTGATGTTAGGGTTCCTCCCCCCTGGAGAGCATCCAACCGGTCCAACTCTGGTCTTTTTCCATCCGGGTGTGCTTCTCCTGGTAGTAACGGGAGTGCTACGCTAATTGTGCCTTGTTTGACGGTATCGGCGTATAAATCCAGTGACAAATCAAGCAAGTGACGGGGCCAGTAGTTTTTTAAGCCTAGGCAAGCCAACTGTGCTGTCCGTCGGCGAATCGAGAGCGCCGTCACTGTAACGAAGAACACCTCTGCGCTGTTCGTCGGCGGCTGTCAACTGTAACTAAGAACACCTCTGCGCTGTTCGTCGGCGGCTGTCAACTGTAACTAAGAACACCTCTGCGCCGCCCAGGTTCGTCAGCCACTGTATCAATCGAGGTATGAATGACTAGGCGAGTAGACGAGTTCGGTTCAGGTGCAGGGTTCCTCGATTACACGAGTGTTCGTACGGTAAAACTAGAAGAGATAGGAAAAGGGGCGCAGATCCTTTGACGTAACGTCAGGTGACGTTGGGTCACTGATGTGTGGGCCCACGGCTCGTGGGGCCCACGCGTCAGTGACCCAACGTCACCTGACTTACGTCAGAGAATCCGGGCGGATAGGAAAAGGTCTACACAGAGAAGCGAGCGGGATACTCTGACGTAGCTTCGGCTACGTCAGGCGTGACTTTGGCCAGATCTGGTCGTTCATCTTCGGATGGACAGTCCAGATTATTTCTACCTTTATTTTTTAGCTTTTGATTTTTTTTATTTTTAGTTTTTAGTTTTTTATTTTCATCTTTTTAACTATAAAAAGATAAAACTAAAAATAAAAAAAATCAAAAACTAAAAAATAAAGATAGAAATAATCTGGACCGTCCATCCGAAGATGAACGGCCAGATCTGGCCAAAGTCACCGCCTGACGTAGCCGAAGCTACGTCAGAGAATACGCGCCGACAGAGAAGATGGATGATAAGGTTTTGAAGGACCCTACGGTGGTAATCGCAGATAAGTAATGAATATTTGATATTGATCGTGTATTGATTTTATTGTGTAAATTTGAACTTTTGATTTTGTGAATTAAGTTGGTGTTGTGTTAGAAAACCGGTTAGACTGGTCAGCCCAGGTGGTATGACCGCTGGGACCAGGCGATCTGACCACTGGGACTGAGCGGTCTGACCGGCAGCTGTTTGGACGGTCTGATCAGCGTGTGTGTCACGGTCAGATCGGCCTCTGTGAAGCCTATTCTATTGGTTTTGTGTTTTTGGTGTTAGTCACGGCGCAAGTCCGTGCAAGTGTTACTCATGAGGGAGTCCATGCAAGTGTCCATGCATTAGTTTACTGATGGAGAGTCAAGTGCATGACAACGATTCAACTGCTCGGGGTTAGCGGTCCGAACGTTGAGACCAAGCAGTCAAACCAGCTTGACAGGGATCTTCGGCCAGGTTTTGAGCTTTGGGGTTTTTGAGTCGCGAGATGAATTTGGTTTAACCTAGGTCGTTGCTTGTGTGCACATGGATTTATTATTTGGTCTTACGTTTAGGATCGGTAATTTGGTTGTATACATTTTGCATGGTGTACTGTATGGATTAATTGTGTCAATTAATGAATTTTTGTATTGTGTGGTGCTATGTCAGACCCGGATTTTTCAATCCAGAATCTTCTGTGTGTTACCGCACTAATCCCTGGATCAGTAGTTAGTGCACACAGGTACATTGCTGATTCATGACATACATCGCATAATAATATTACAAAGTTGAAATATCCCACATTGGGTGACAGTTTACATAAGGGCCGTTTTGGCCAAATGTCATCATTACAAACACGCAGCGGAATCATTAGCAAAAGTAAACCCATAATCCACAGGCAAGCGACTGGAAGGGTATTGTGTGCATTATATGTCGCCAGATAACCAGTAACATACGTGCACATAAAGCCGGAAGTCCACTTGTCTATGTCTAACCATCGTGACCTACGCCTTAGTTTCTTTCGTTATCCTTCTCCTCCGTAGCAGGAGTGTCCTCGTAGGCATAATGGTCATGTGTTCCTGTGTCTGAATTTTGTCGCAAAAGCGAGTGTGAGCACTCCAACTCTGTGCTCCGCGAGCCAACACACAGAATGCAATATTTAATATGTATGGCTAATCAAAGGATGGCTCGGGCTTATTTTATTTTGCGAAGAGTGCTTTTGAATACAATTATAAAAAAAATCCTTAGGACCTAGCAATTTTTAAACACAAGACCTTTATTTGTAAAGTAAGTTGTTCTTATAATTGACACGGATTCCATCCACCATTTCATGGTATCTGCACCATATAGCATATTTTAACGTTATAGCCGCTTAACTTACCACTGGGACGACACCCAGGACAATTCAAACCAGGGCTTTTCACTGCCCTTCACTTTTCCATTCCCACCCACAAAGTTTTTGAAATAGAACTATATCTAGTTAAGTTCCCATGTCCGCCCTTGACCGTGGGCACGGCTATTCGAATAGTTTTAGACTCTGCAGAGTATGTACACATTTACCCACAAGAGATAAATCCACTCGTTGCCCCCACATGATTCCTTAGCCATGCGGTTGAGTAGACTATCACAGGATTGTTACAATGCATAGTCCTACTGTGGTTACGCCCGCTAAGGTCTATCTTCTGTAGGATGCGCACATCCCTCGAGAAGGGTCCCTCGTGAGCCATCACGGGCAAAGGCGGGGATGAGACCATCCATCCCTTTGCTCGTGGTCATACCTTCACGTAACCACCTTAGAGCCATACAAATTAGTAAACCCTGCCTACATTTTGCCAGCTTGTGGTTGTACTGTTGTACATTGGGAGGTCATCACGAGATTCAGTCCTTAGGGTTATCTGGGCGGTTCTACCACATTCCCCTTTGTGCTTCCACTGCACCACTTACACATTCACACCATCGAACCATCCGCCCAGATTATTAAGCAACTTGAGCTTTTTGGGAGCATAAAATATCCATAACCAAATATACCAGTCATTTTCATCATGACTGCCCAAACCAATTTCTCATGATTCAAGTAATGCTTTGGGGCATTTTTGGTGCCCCCGATTATCTAAGCAGTACTAGGCATGGCGTATAGATATGGACTTATTTTCGAAAGCTAATTGTTGTAGGGGTGGCCCCCACCTAAACCCAGCAGGCCTGGTAGAAGGTTGTAAGGCCCATAATAGGCCATGTGTAATGACATAAGTGCCCCTGAGGGGATGCTCAGATGTAAGGGTATAATTGTAAAAGCACTCCCCATGTGTATATATATATATGAATACCGGCCATGGGGAGAAGGCAGGCCATTACTCATCTCCCTCACTCTCCACTACCATCTCTCTCTCTGTTTGGTCTGTAGCCACAACAGTTGGCGCCGTCCGTGGGGAGGACAGGAGCAAGCCTGAAGTTCGAAGGAGGATGGCACCGAAAAAGGCTTCGTCGGCGGCGGCGAAGGGGAAGAAGACGGTCGGGGTGGAGCGTCGCGTGAGTACCACAGCTTCGGCGTCGGCCGCCGCGGGTACGGGTGACAACGCGGGCACGGCGGTCGAGGACGTTGACGCTCGCACTGCGCCGGCCAACCACGCCACCGGCGCCGCGACCACCGACCCCGTCATCGGCACTGCGCCGACCAACCACGCCACCGGCGCCGCAACAACCGACCCCGTCATCAGCACTGCGGCGAACGACCCCGTCGACGCAACAGCAGCCAACCTCGCCGCCTTCGCCGCGACGCTGGCCGGTAGCACGGACCGGGCAGTTGGAGGTAGTCATCCCCGTGCCGACCCGTCCGCCGGGCGGGCCGGCGGCACCACCCACACAGGCGGTGGAAAGCGCCCTGCTGGCGGCCTTCAAAGCGTTCCAGCAGGAGCTAGGGGATCTTCGCGGGGCTGTCCGAGATATACAAGAGGCTCAGAGCCAGCAGGCCGCACCGGTGGTCGCGCCAGAACCCACGCCGGAAAGGGCGGACAGCCGCGACGTCCAGCCGTGCCCCGCTGCGGCGCGTCGACCCAGAGTCCCCGCTCTCGGCAGGACTACAGCAGGCGGCGTGGCCCGAAGACTTCAAGTTTCCCAGTGTCATCGAGCCCTACAAAGGCGACACGGACCCTCGCGAGTTCGTGCGCGTGTACGAAACCGCAATCGAGGCCGCGGGCGGCGATGACACCACAAAGGCGAAGGGGCTCCCCCTCGCATTGCAGGGGGTGGCGCTCTCCTGGTTTTTTACCATAGAGCCGAACTCCATCTACGCGTGGGGGCAGATCCGCGACCGCCTTCACAACAACTTTCAAGGAAACTACGTCGAGCGGATCGACGCGGACCAGCTCTTCGCCGTGAAGCAGAAGCCTTCGGAGAAACTCCGGGATTACTTCAAACGTTTCGCGAAGATACGTTGTCAAGTCAAAGACGTCAACGCAACCACCGTGGTTAACGCGGCCATCCAGGGCCTTCGTCCGGGCCCGATGGCCGAGTATAACGCGCGGAAGCCAATCAAGACAGTGACGAAGCTCTTTGACAAGATGGAGGAATACGCCAGGGCGGAAGAGGACGCACGGCGGCGACAGGGCGACGACTCCGACACCAACCAGGCCGGTGCCTCGGCAAAAGCCGAAGATCCCTCCAAGGACGGTTCTTCGAAGGGAAAACGTAAGCAGGAGTCGTCCAAGGACACGTCCGATCGCAAGGACACCCCGCACAAGGAGCCGTCCGATAGGCCCAAGCGCGGCCAGCAGAAGTCGCGGCGAGGTCGGTACGTCCTCGACATCGAAGGTGGTTCCGACGACAGCGCTCCCGCGGGTCGAGGCGGTCGGGGGCGCCGAGGCCGGGGACGTGGCCGTGGCCGGGGCCGCGACGATAGAGGCCGGAGGGATTACGACGACCAACACCAGGGGCTGTGGTGCGTAGTCCACGGTCGCAGCAACCACGACACGTGCACATGCACCTCTATCGCGGCGCTCCGCGACAGCGTCACCAGGGACAGGAACCTGGAAGCACGTCCGCCCGTGGTGGCCCACGTACAACACCCATACGAAGCCCCCGTGCATACCCAGGCGTAAGGAACGCAGCCCCACGAGGGCCCTCTGTGGATCCAGGCCCACGTGCGGCAGCCTCAGGAGGGTTTTCTGCAGCTACAGGCTCCGGAGGCCACCCACCGAAGGGTTATCAATGTCATCTCCGGAGGCTCCTCGGTGGAGTTCGCCTCGGCACGGCAGCGGAAGGCTTACGTGCGGAGGCTACACCACGTGGCGGCGTACCCAGCGCGAGCACCGCCGGACTGGGCGCAGCAGGAGGTCACGTTCACCCCCGCCGACGCCCAAGGAGTGGAGCTTCCTCACCACGATCCCCTGGTCATCTGGGTCGTCGTAGCGGGATGCGACGTGAGACGCGCCCTAGTTGATGGCGGCAGCTCCGCGAACATTTTGTTCGCGGCAGCCTTCGACCAGATGGGGATCCCCCGAAGCCGCCTCGGCCCGTCGGGAGTCCCGCTGCAGGGCTTCGGCGGACAACCTCTACGGGCGCTCGGCCAAATATGCTTGCAGGTCTCTTTTGGTCAGGGCGACAATGAAAGGGTCGAGGACGCAACATTCGACATCGTCGATCTCCCATACCCTTACAATGCCATACTGGGGCGTCCGGTCCTCAACTCCTTCAGAGCAGTGCCGCATCACGCCTATTTGTGCATGAAGCTCCCGGGGCCGCGGGCCATCATCACCGTTCGGGGCGACCAGGACATGGCCCGGCGCATCGAGCACGGCACCAGATGTCCCCGCCGCGGCGGGTAGCGAAGCACCTAGTATCGGCACCGCCGTGCGAAGGCTCACGGCGCCGTCCGGGGGTGACTCCGCAAGCCCTGCCGATAGTGCAACTACTAGAGGCTCCAGCCGCGCTGAGCACAAACGGTTAGTACCCCCCCACCCCGTCGTATGTAATCGCTTACCCGCGCAAACGGGAATATAATAAAGTTCCGTTTGTCGCCAATACGTTACCGTTGTGCAAAAATACGCGGTGAGCGCACGCGGAGGCTTCGCCTACGCGTGTGCTCCCGCAGTATAAACCAAAGACGCATGTTCGCGTGTGCACTCTCCGTAGCCAGGGGTACGGGTATGAGTATAAACCAAAGACGCACGTTCGCGTGTGCACTCTCCGTAGCCAGGGGTACAGGTATGAGTATAAACCAAAGACGCACGTTCGCGTGTGCACTCTCCGTAGCCAGGGGTACGGGTATGAGTATAAACCAAAGACGCACGTTCGCGTGTGCACTCTCTGTAGCCAGGGGTACGGGTATGAGTATAAACCAAAGACGCACGTTCGCATGTGCACTCTCCGTAGCCAGGGGTACGGGTATGAGTATAAACCAAAGACGCACGTTCGCGTGTGCACTCTCCGTCAAAGACACGGGCATGAGTATAAACAAAGACGCACGTTCGCGTGTGCACTCTCCGTCAAAGACACGGGCATGAGTATAAACAAAGACGCATGTTCGCGTGTGCACTCTCCGTCAAAGACACGGGCATGAGTATAAACAAAGACGCACGTTCGCGTGTGCACTCTCCGTCAAAGACGCGGGCATGAGTATAAACAAAGACGCACGTTCGCGTGTGCACTCTCCGTCAAAGACACAGGCATGAGTATAAACAAAGACGCACGTTCGCGTGTGCACTCTCCGTAGCCAGGGGTACGGGTATGAGTATAAACCAAAGACGCACGTTCGCGTGTGCACTCTCTGTCGCCAGGGGTACGGGTATGAGTATAAACCAAAGACGCACGTTCGCGTGTGCACTCTCCTCGAGCGCCTCTTGGCCACGAGCATAGGCCGTTTGCAAGGCCTGCCCCAGCACAAGTGTCTGCAGAAGGAAAAGACTTAGCAAGCTCAGCCGGTCCAGGCGTTGTCGCAAGAGTACTTACCCTCACCCCAGACACCTCGAAGGCGTCCCCGAGGCGCCCCGCCCCGTAGGCCTGCAGCGTTCGCGGGTTGACGCTGGCAGCCGCGTCGCTCACAATCCCGCGCCACGCCCTCAGCGTCTCCGGGGGAGGCACGAAGTCCGTGGGGCTTACGCGCGCGGAGGTCTTGTGTTCCGCCGAGCGCTCCTCCTCCGGAATAAGCAACGCTGCAGACAGGGATGCAGGTGAGCACCGCAAGGCATAAAAGAATACACCAGGATAAGCTAAGCCACCCTATCTTCGGTAGCAGAAGGAGGGTTTCGGGGACTCGCCCCCCTATTCCCAGACGGGGCGGCGGTGGCGTAAGCCCCCGCAGAAGAAATGGTCCCGCCGCGGGCAGAAGCCTCCGTGTTCGGGGCAGGCGACGGCCGTTCCTGTGTGGCGGGCGGTGTGGCCAGGGGGGCAGAGGGCGCGCATGCCGCAGGGTCTCCGACATCTGCATCGGAGTCCCACAAGCTTCTGATGCCCGTGGCCACGACGAATCCCCGCGGCGTCCGGTGGAGCTCCGGTCGCGCACACGGCCGCTTAGCCGGGGCAGGCAGCAGCGACACCACCCCCGCAGTCGCTGCTGGGGAAGCCCCCGCGGCTGCAGCACCCGGAGGCGAAGGTTCCGCGGTGGCAATTTTTGCAGGGGGCACCTCGGTTTCTGCCGCTGTCGGCAAAGGCAGCACGGCTCCGTGCGCTCCCACGGAGGGCGTCTCCGGCACAACAGCGGCCACGGTCGAAGGCTCCACCTCAGCATCGCCGGTCCGCACGGACCCTGTCTTGGCGACCGCGGCGGGTGGCGAGACTTCCCCTCTCCAGCTGCTCGCGGCAAGCCCGCCGTCCAGGGCACTCGCCGAAGATCCCTCGCCTCCGGCGTCTGCGCCATCCAAGCCTGAATCGGCATACCTCGCCGAATCCGACTCCACGTCTGCTGCGCCCTCGGGAGCGCCAGCAGCAGCAGTAGCAGCTGCCGCACCAAGTGCGGCAGACGCCCCGCTGCGGCCCCTCTTCCGAGACGGCGCCTTCCTCCTCCTCGCGGCACCGTCGTCCGGAGCGGCACGGTCCGGCACGGCAAGGCCCAGGGACTCGCACACGCGGTTTATTCGCCCCAGCCCCGCCGCGGTGATAGCAGACGTGCGCTGCTCGTGCTCCCTACCGGTATACGACCCCAGGAATACGCACGCGGCCTGCTCCGCATCCTCCAAGCAAATCCCTGAACCAAAGGAGATAACATTAGCATATAACGCAGTTCGTGTGAACAAAGGAGAGACACGGTCGAGGCTTACGGAGACCGGAGGGCACCGGCAGTAAGCAAACCGACGGCGAAACATTGTCGTCTCGACGCTTCTCGGCAGCAAGACGCCAGTCGCGGGCAAGCGGCGCCACGCCGTACATCACGTACTCTTCGGCGAGGTCGCGCATGTTGAAGCGGGCGGCCACGCCTACGAGCCGCTGGGCCCTTCGCCTGTCCTCATCATCGAGCGTCCGGCCGGGCGAGGGCTTGAACGCGATCGGTCGGCCTGTGCACTCAAGACCGCTCCCGCTCTCCACGCGGTGTTAGAACCACCGCTTTATCCAGTGAGACTCCCACTTCCCGCGAGTGGAGTTCGCAGGGAAGAGCTTGTTGCAAGTCGAACGAAGAACAAAGGTGACGCTGCCGAAGCTCGACAGCGTCCCGTCCTTTCGATCCTTAGCTGGCACCGTGCCTCGTGAAGGTAGGCGAACAACGAGGCGCTGGGCCAGCACGCTCCCGAGCGCAAGGCCCAGCTGTACACCGCGAGCCGGGCCACGGCGTTCAGAGTCAGTTGCGCCAGCTCCAGCCCGAAGGTCCGCAGCACGTCGCCCACGATCGCCGCCGCCGGGATGCGGAGCCCCGCGTCAAAAAAGGCAACGAATACGACCGCCTCCGATCCCTCGGGGTGCGGTTCCGTCTCATCTGATGAGGACATCACTTCTTCGGATACACACAACACTCCTCCACTTGACATTCAAGGACCAATCACTAGAGCTCGCGCCCGACAATTGAATTTACAGGTGACCTCGTTTCTAAGTACTTCTTTTTGTTCACTTGAGAATCGATTGCTACCTAATGATTTAATTGTGATTAGGAACCATGGAGAGGACCTAGAAGTACTTGGAGAAGGACTACGAGGCGCACAAGTCCAGCAAGGGCGGTCGAATCATGTTGGAGGCCCAATTCAAACCGACTTCGAATCCAATTCGGAGTCCAGGACCAGGCCGCACTAAAACGGACGCCCAGATCGCATCCGGACTCCGTTTTGGACGTTCTACATATGTATGGAAAGCTGAGAAGACTACCTTTCCAATGGCTCTAGTCCCATGTCAAAATTCCTTCTGAGGAAACGGGAATCGTCGAAACAAGTGAGCATTCAGAATCTGTCAGGGTGCTGCGCCACCGTCTTTTGGGCCTTTCGGCTTTGTATCGTGTTGGAGCCCATTAGGGCGCGTCCAGGGGTTTTGCACGCCCCTTAATCCTTTATATCCAGCCACCACCCCCACCATTAGGGTTGGGTTTTGCTTAGATTGATTCTGTCTTTGAACAGTATCGCCGTTCATCGGTTTGTGAGACCCCAACTTTCGAGTGCTAAATCAATACATCTGCAATTCAGTTGTGTTCTTCCTTGTTCTTTCTTGTGTTCTTCGATTCGCAGGCAAGGATTAGCCTTCTTGACGAGGTCAACCGGCTGCGCACGGTTGATAACCTGAGGAGACGTGGTGCTGCGATTGCGGGGTTCGGAACGTGTCGTTCGGAAGCCGGATCGATTTGTGTCGCGCCTCGACCAAATCGAACATATCCAGAACCTGTTGGAAGATCGGGACCCCGTCCCTATCAAGTGGTAATCAGAGCTTCAGGTGTTCCTTCAGGTTCGCGTTACCCTCCTTTGTTGTTTTCGGTTTCATCCTAGAGTCCATGAAAAAGCCCTACAAAAAAAAATTGTAGTCATAGGTTGTTTCCTATCCTAGATCTCGTTTAGACTTTGCACAATTTGATTCCAGAGTCCGTAGTGTTGAGTTTGTGTCCTTAGTCGAGTTGTGTTGCTGGTTTAGATCGTGTTTTGTTTCGGGTTATCTTGCTTCCGCTACCTCTCATACAAACCCTAGCCGTCATCCATCGCGTATTCCACCCTCTGTTTTTGTTTTCCCACCCATATCCCGCCCTCTGTTTGAGTCTTCCTTCGCATCTCGTGATCACATAGCACCATCCCCCACTTTTCCCCGAGCTTCCGCCCCCAAATTCCACCGATTTCCTCCACTCAATTTCGTTTTCGGCCTCCACAGAAACCATAACTCGGAGGCTCAACTTCAAACGGCCGTAACTTTTGCATACGGACTCAAAATCAGGCGATTTTTTTTTGAAATTGGGTGAAATTAAATTTTACATCCGATACTTCCCAACTTTGTTGGGTTCGACGATTTTATTTTCCCCAAATTCGGCCTGGAAAGTGCAGTACTCGAGCTCCGAAATTGAATCACCGAATTTTCAGCACATTCATTATTTTCTGTAGGCCACACCTTACATCAGATTGAGTTGAAACTTTGTGTGGTTCCTATTTCTGTGCTCTGCTCTGTGAAAAAATAAAATTAAAAAGACACAAAAAAGAAAATTTGGGCTTAGTAGAGAAGAGAGAGAAAAGTGCTATCCGTGGCCAAAAAAAAGGAAAAAAAGAGAAAAACCGGACAGAGCACAGTTTTAGGTAACAGAGCTTCATTTGTTTTGTGCTTATGCTGAATTAAGTCTCTCAGTGCCTGGCCATCTTTGTTGCTGTCTCTGCCTTACTATTCTGGTCTTGACTCCTTGTTCATCATATCTTAACCCTGATATAGGACACATTTAGACCAGCAACTAGAACCAGTGATTTGGACATTTATTCAGCATTACTATCTGTTATTGATTTGTGTTCCACTGACATATTTGGCCTGCCAAGCTCCCTATATCTATTTCTGGATAGCACTGTTTTGACCCTTGCAATCGTACCCACGCTCGACATGGTTTCACGAACCAGCCACCGGTTGTACCACCTACTGCTGTGGTAAGAACACTTGTAAGAGCTTGGTAAGCCACTTCCGTTGCGAGTTCCACTGCCCTTACTTTGTAGTTGATAGGGATAAATCCTTTTGTTTTCCCTGTGTTTCCACTAACCATGGCAGGAGACGAAGGGGACGGGACACCGGTCGATTTCAACGAGTGTGTTAGTCGCGGCCAGCTACAAGCTGCACTCGACAAACAAAATGCTTCAATCACTGATCTCGGCGCGAGAATGGACACCATCATCGCCGCCATTGCCAAGTTGAACACCACGGAAGGCATTGAGCGGGTGGAGCGGCGGTTGGCTGACCTCACTGGTCGGATGGACACATTGGAGGCACGCCTGCCACCTGTCAATGATGGCCATCATCCTGATGATGACGCAGTGTATGATGCAGATGCCAACATTGATCGGCGGGGCGACACAAGATGCACGACTACGTCGGCGTCTTCAGCAAAACCGACAGGGTATGGGAGGTAATAACCAGAACCGTCATGGTAACGACGACCCTTTTGCTAAAGTCAAGTTTACCATTCCATCTTTTGCTGGTCTTTACGATGCTGATATATATCTTGATTGGGAGATGACGATAGAGCAGAAATTTAATTCTCACTTGGTTCCTGAACAACATAGAGTTAGACAAGCTACTAGTGAGTTTAAGGACTTTGCTATTATCTGGTGGAATGAACTAAGTAACATGCGCTTACAACCTGATACATGGGAGCGGTTAAAAGAAGATATGCGTAATCGTTTTGTTCCTCCCACATATAAACTTGATTTGAGAAAAAAATTGCAGCGCTTAGAACAAGGTGATCGTTCTGTTCAGGACTATTATGCTGAGCTTCAAAAGCGTATGATGCGTTGTGGGGTTGTTGAGGACACGGATGATAAGATTTGTCATTTCTACGGGGGGTTACGGCATGAAATTCAGGACATTGTTGATTATAAAGAATTTACTACTGTCAACCAGTTGTTCCAGCTTGCTATGCTTGCAGAAAAAGAATTGCAGGGACGCAAGGAATCAGCGAAGGCCAGCACCGGACGACCCTTCTACACGACGCGCACGACTACATCGACGGGACTGCCCAAGTCTTCTTCGAGTTTTCGTTCTCCTCCACCACCTGTGAACAAGATTGCAGCAGCGCCACCGAAGCCACATTCCACGTCACGCTTTGCAGATGCTTCAAAAAAATTCCTTGCAGGTTCCAGCCAAGAGTTCTTCTTCCGTGGCTTCAACGGGCCGCTCCTCCGACATTCAGTGCCACCGCTGCCATGAGCTTGGTCATGTGCAGAAGAATTGCCCTAGCCAACGGGCATACATCGCCACAAAAGATGGAGGCTACATCAGCACTTCGGATGTTGAGGAGGATGATGATGTTGCTGCTACCTCGGACGAAAATGGCGGTGGTGATGACGACCTGGTCCTTGGTGGGGCGTCCACAGCGACGCTACGGAGCATCATTGTGCAACGAGTCCTCAGCACACAGGTACAACAACCTGATAAGCTTCAACGTCATAATTTGTTTCAGACTTTCTTCGCAATCAACAACCGGCGCGCACGTGTCATCATTGATGGAGGAAGCTGCAACAACTTGGTGAGTTCTGATTTGGTCAAGAAGCTTGGCTTGACCACGCGACCGCATCCACATCCATACCATATTCAGTGGTTAAATGATTCTGGAAAAGCTAAGGTAACGCAAACATGCCGAGTCCATTTTTCCATTGGTGGTTATGCTGATCATGTTGATTGTGATGTGGTTCCCATGCAAGCATGCTCTCTTTTATTGGGTCGACCTTGGGAATTTGATAATGATGCTTTACACCATGGTAGTAGTAACAAATACACTTTTATGCATAAGGGAAAGAAAGTTACTTTACTGCCTTTGACCCCAACTGAGATTATAGAGGCCGATAGGGCGAGAGCTGCTGCTGCTAATGATCAAAAGGAACATGATAAATCTGAAAAATAGCAAGTAATTCATTTGAAAAATTCTGTTATGCTTGCCACAAAATCAGACCTTGCTGAAATTGATGATGTTAATGATACATGTTATGCTTTTGTGTGCAAAGATGCTTTATTTTCTCTTGATAAAATGCCTTGCACTTTGCCTGCTCCTGTCACTAACCTTTTGCAGGAGTTTAGAGATGTTTTCCCTAATGAGATACCTCCAGGACTTCCACCCATTCGAGGGATTGAGCACCAGATTGACTTGATTCCTGGAGCGAGTTTGCCAAACCGTGCGGCATACAGGACCAATCCTGAAGAGACTAAGGAGATTCAGCGACAAGTCCAAGACCTTTTGGACCGTGGGTACGTACGTGAGAGCCTTAGTCCTTGTGCTGTTCCTGTTCTTTTGGTTCCCAAAAAAGATGGTTCTTGGCGTATGTGTGTAGATTGTAGAGTCATTAACAACATTACTATAAGGTATCGTCATCCTATTCCTAGGCTAGACGACATGCTTGATGAGTTGTGTGGTGCTGTACTTTTCACAAAGATTGACTTGCGTAGTGGATACCACCAAATAAGAATGAAACTTGGCGATGAATGGAAAACTGCTTTTAAAACTAAGTTCGACTTGTATGAGTGGTTAGTCATGCCTTTTGGTTTAACTAATGCACCTAGCACTTTCATGAGATTAATGAACGAGGTTTTACGTCCTTTCATTGGCAAATTTGTGGTTGTTTACTTTGATGATATCTTGATTTCTAGCAAGTCCATGGATGAACATTTGAATCACTTACGTGCTGTTTTTAATGCTTTGAGGGATGCACGTTTGTTTGGTAACCTTGGGAAGTGCACCTTTTGCACGGATCGAGTCTCTTTTCTTGGCTATGTTGTGACTCCACAGGGAATTGAGCTTGATAGAGCCAAGGTGGAGGCGATATGGAGTTGGCCCACGCCCACGACGGTCTCCCAAGTGCGGAGTTTTCTTGGCCTTGCAGGATTTTATCGCCGCTTTGTCAAGGAATTCAGCACCATTGCGACACCATTGATTGAGTTGACAAAGAAGGGCGTCGTGTTCCATTGGGGGTCATCACAAGAGTAGTCCTTTAATCTTTTGAAGGACAAGCTTACACACGCACCATTGCTCCAACTTCCGGATTTTGGTAAGACTTTTGAGCTCGAATGTGATGCTAGCGGAATTGGTATTGGTGGTGTTTTGACGCAAGAAGGCAAAGCTGTTGCCTACTTTAGTGAAAAATTGAATGGTCCTACTCTTAATTATTCCACGTATGATAAAGAATTGTATGTTCTTGTTCGTTCTTTAGAGACGTGGCAACACTATTTATGGCCTAAAGAATTTGTCATTCATTCCGATCATGAATCACTTAAGCATATTCGTAGTCAAACCAATTTGAATCGTAGACATGCTAAGTGGGTTGAATTTATTGAATCTTTTCCTTATGTCATTAAACACAAGAAAGGGAAGGATAATGTGATTGCTGATGCCTTGTCTCGACGCTATACCATGTTGTCTCAACTTGATTGTCGCATTTTTGGTCTTGAAACTATTAAAACACAATATGCTTTTGCTGCTGATTTTAAGGATGTGTTGTTGCATTGTAAAGAGGGACAAGCATGGAATAAATTCGTGATCAATGATGGGTTCTTGTTTAGAGCTAACCGCCTATGCATTCCAGTTGGATCCGTTCGTCTTTTGTTGTTGCAGGAGGCGCATGGAGGCGGTTTGATGGGACATTTTGGTGCTAAGAAGACGGAGGACGTTCTGGCCACACACTTCTTTTGGCCAAAGATGAGGCGAGATGTTGAGCGGTTTGTGGCTCGCTGCACTACATGTCAAAAAGCTAAGTCTCGCTTGAATCCACATGGCTTATATATGCCTCTTCCTGTTCCTTCTATTCCGTGGGCAGATATTTCTATGGACTTTGTTTTAGGATTGCCTAGAACTAAGAGGGGGAGGGATAACATTTTTGTTGTTGTGGATCGCTTTTCTAAGATGGCTCACTTTATACCATGTCATAAAACCGATGATGTCGTTCATATTGCTGACCTCTTTTTCAAAGAGATAGTTCGTTTGCATGGTATGTCTTCTACTATTGTTTCAGATCGTGATGCCAAGTTCTTGAGTCACTTTTGGCGTACTCTATGGAACAAGTTGGGTACAAAGTTGTTATTCTCTACAACATGTCACCCACAAACTGATGGCCAAACTGAGGTGGTGAACCGCACATTGTCTACCATGTTGAGAGCTGTTTTGAAGAATAATTTGAAGCTGTGGGAAGAGTGTTTGCCGCATGTTGAGTTCGCATATAATCGAGCGGAACACTCCACCACCAAGGTAAGTCCTTTTCAGGTAGTGTATGGATTCAATCCACGTGCCCCTATTGATATTTTACCGTTGCCTACTAGTGAGAGAGTTCATAATGATGCTAAGGAGCGTGCTGATTTTATTGTTAAAATGCATGAGGCTACTAAGGCAAACATTGAAAAGATGAATGAAAAATATAGGATTACTGGTAGTAAAGGTAGAAAGGAAGTTAAACTTGAACCGGGTGATTTTGTTTGGTTGCACTTGAGAAAGGATAGATTTCCTGAGTTAAGAAAGTCAAAATTGATGCCTAGAGCTGCTGGTCCTTTTAAGATAGTTGAGAAGATAAATGATAATGCATATAAACTTGAATTGCCTCCCGAGTTCGGGGTTAGTCCCACCTTTAACATTTCAGATTTGAAGCCATACTTGGGAGAAGAAGATGAGGCTGAGTTGAGGACAACTCCGCTTCAAGAGGGGGAGGATGATGAGGATATCACTTCTTCGGATACACACAACACTCCTCCACTTGACATTCAAGGACCAATCACTAGAGCTCGCGCCCGACAATTGAATTTACAGGTGACCTCGTTCCTAAGTACTTCTTTTTGTTCACTTGAGAATCGATTGCTACCTAATGATTTAATTGTGATTAGGAACCATGGAGAGGACCTAGAAGTACTTGGAGAAGGACTACGAGGCGCACAAGTCCAGCAAGGGCGGTCGAATCATGTTGGAGGCCCAATTCAAACCGACTTCGAATCCAATTCGGAGTCCAGGACCAGGCCGCACTAAAACGGACGCCCAGATCGCATCCGGACTCCGTTTTGGACGTTCTACATATGTATGGAAAGCTGAGAAGACTACCTTTCCAATGGATCTGGTTCCATGTCAAAATTTCTTCTGAGTCAACAGAAATCGTCGAAACAAGTGAGCGTTCAGAATCTATCAGGGTGCTGCGCCACCGTCTTTTGGGCCTTTCGGCTTTGTATCGTGTTGGAGCCCATTAGGGCGCGTCCAGGGGTTTTGCACGCCCCTTAATCCTTTATATCCAGCCACCACCCCCACCATTAGGGTTGGGTTTTGCTTAGATTAATTCTGTCTTTGAACAGTATCGCCGTTCATCGGTTTGTGAGACCCCAACTTTCGAGTGCTAAATCAATACATCTGCAATTCAGTTGTGTTCTTCCTTGTTCTTGCTTGTGTTCTTCGATTCGCAAGCAAGGATTAGCCTTCTTGGCGAGGTCAACCGGCTGCGCACGGTTGATAACCTGAGGAGACGTGGTGCTGCGATTGCGGGGTTCGGAACGTGTCGTTCGGAAGCCGGATCGATTTGTGTCGCGCCTCCACCAAATCGAACATATCCAGAACCTGTTGGAAGATCGGGACCCCGTCCCTATCATCATCGGCAGCGGGCAATCGTACCGCCTGGCGCTCCGACAGCTTCCCCGCGCGTAAAAGCACTTGGATCGTCTTCTCGGTCACGAGCGAGGGACCTAACTCGCCGGAGAACGTGCCTTCCTCCTCCGCCACCAGCCACTGCTTGTCCGCCGTCGCCGGGTCGCGTTCTTTGAGTGCGTATTTCACCTCTAACGGTGAGGACCGCCGGCGGATGCCGCAGACACCACCCGCCTGACCACGCTCGCCATCAGATGCCATTGCGTCTCCTGGAGGGGGTATAGCGGCGAAGAATACTATGCGAGTATGGAAGGCGATGCAAGCAAGAAGGGGGCGTACAACTGCGGGAGCGCGCTCACGAGGGCTACTTCAAGCCACCCCGCCTCAATATTGAAGCGTCGCGACTGTCCGTGTACCGCATGCGACTACAGTGGTACAAAGGCCCGTCCCGCACAACCCCCCATATCCGAAGACAAAGGGGCGCGACCGCAGCGGCGAGGACCGTCAGAGCACGACGCTCCAATAACCTCCCGCCGCGTGCCATCCCCCGCGCGAGATATCCGGCGCACGCGAGGCTACGCGTCGACGCGACTTCAGCCGCTATTAAAAGCGCATTAATGGGCCACAGGATCACAACAGCTTCGACGCTACGCCATTCATTGCCCGTCCCGTGTCCCCCTTTCCTAGGGAAGAGGCGAGCAGTTGCGATCACGCAACCGTTCACGTCCCGCCCCCACCAGTTACAAGCTGCCGCGTGCCCTGCACGCGCCAGGGCGAGTCGCACGGTACGACAACCTAGCTCTGGCAAACCAGGGGCCGGCGCGATTCCAGAAACCTTTACAGCGCAGGACCGCATCGTGAGATCTCAAGTCACCGCGTGCGTGGCGGGGTTCGCGATGCGAGGTCATCAGCTCCGCTGCCACCTGTTCGAAGGGTAGGGGACGGAGCGCGCGCGTCTGCTTCGGCTAGGCGTCAGCTCCGCCGCCACCCGTTCGAAGGGTAGGGGACGGAGCGCGCGAGTCTACTTCGGCTAGGCGTCAGCTCCGCTGCCACCCGTTCGAAGGGTAGGGGACGGAGCACGCGCGTCTACTTCTGCTAGGCGTCAGCTCCGCTGCCACCCGTTCGAAGGGTAGGGGACGGAGCGCGCGCATCTACTTCGGCTAGGCGTCATCTCCGCGGCCACCCGTTCGAAGGGTAGGGGACGGAGCGCACACGCGTGTCTACTTCGGCTAGGCATCAACTCTGATGCCACCCGTTCGAAGGGTAGGGGACGGAGCGCACACGCGTGTCTACTTCGGCTAGGCATCAACTCTGATGCCACCCGTTCGAAGGGTAGGGGACGGAGTACGCGCGTCTACTTCGGCTAGGCGTCAGCTCCGCTGCCACCCGTTCGAAGGGTAGGGGACGGAGCGCGCGCGCGTCTACTTCGGCTAGGCGTCAGCTCCGCTGCCACCCGTTCGAAGGGTAGGGGACGGAGCGCGCGCGTCTACTTCGGCTAGGCGTCAGCTCCGCTGCCACCCGTTCGAAGGGTAGGGACGGAGCGCGCGCGTCTACTTCGGTTAGGCGTCAGCTCCGCGGCCACCCGTTCGAAGGGTAGAGGACGGAGCGCGCGTGCGTGTCTACTTCGGCTAGGCGTCAGCTCCGCTGCCACCCGTTCCAAGGGTAGGGGATGGAGCGCGCGCGCGTCTACTTCGGCTAGGCGTCAGCTCCGCTGCCACCCGTTCGAAGTGTAGGGGACGGAGCGCGCGCGTTTACGTCGGCTAGGCGTCAACTCCGCTTCCACCCGTTCGATGGGTAGGGGACGGAGCGCGCGCGTCTACCTCGGCTAGGCGTTAGCTCCGCGGCCACCCGTTCGAAAAGTAGGGGACGGAGCGCGCACGCGTCTACTTCGGCTAGGCGTCAGCTCTGCTGCCACCTGTTCGAAGGGTAGGGGACGGAGCGCGCGCGTCTGCTTCGGCTAGGCGTCAACTCCGCTGCCACCCGCTCGAAGGGTAGCAACGGAGCGCGCACGCGTCGGAAGGCATCCTCTGGATCGCCGCACCAACCTGGCCGCAGCCGTGGATTCGTCCTGGATCTTGGCTTCGAGGAGCGGACCCGCGCGCACAATCTCGCCCGTTGGCGCCTCCCTCACATGGCGAACGCAAAGATCATGTCGCGCAAAGTTTGGCTTGTTTTCCTTAACAGGCCACCTTCAGGGCATGACGGGCTCCATCGGGAACCCCGACTGAAGGTAGGTCTGTTCAGGAACACAGGGCAAACCTTGCCGCCGTATGCGCAAACACAGCGCAAGGATGGGAAGCGCGGCTGGCTAACAGACACTAACCAAGCTCCCAAGAAAAATGGACCTCCTTCTGTACATCAACATCCCCCAAGCCGCTCGGCGTCGCTAGGGAATGTCGATGCACGGAAGGGGCCCGTTTTAGGGGAGCAGCTCCTGTCCAAAGGCACGATGCAGGAGCAACGCCGCAGCAGCGCCGTGTATTTGTACCCCACCAGCGGGGGATCCAACCGGCGGAAGTCTAACCACCGGAAGTCCGACGGCACATTAAAACAACTACGACACTTCAAGGCCTGCGCCGCGCCAAGCACACTTCGCCACGTGGGCGGCCAGCAGAAGGAGCGTCGCAGCGCGTCCAACGGAGCGCGCGCGCGTACCCACTTCGACTACCTCAACCACCAATTCAGGCGTCGGGTTCGGCTGCGACCTCGATCCCCGAACAATTTCAGAAACGTTCACAGGCCGCAGGGACGGAGGGGGCCAAAGGACTCGGCAACATGGCTTCGGCCCTGTGAAGCCCTTTACCGTGAGAGGCTCCTGTTGTAGGGGTGGCCCCCACCTAAACCCAGCAGGCCTGGTAGAAGGTTGTAAGGCCCAGAATAGGCCATGTGTAATGACATAAGTGCCCCTGAGGGGATGCTCAGATGTAAGGGTATAATTGTAAAAGCACTCCCCATGTGTATATATATATATATGAATACCGGCCATGGGGAGAAGGCAGACCATTACTCATCTCCCTCACTCTCCACTACCATATCTCTCTCTGTTTGGTCTGTAGCCACAACACTAATCATTATAATTTTTCCACTAGGGGGACAAGGCTCACATGTACAATATTCCAAAGAGGGGTGTAATACTAATCAAGTTGAACAATGGGCATATAACTAAAGTTTTCAAATCAAACATATACTTGCACATATAATAACAGCATGCAATTCGATATTTTAAACAAAAGTAATTTACATAAAATGTAGGTTCAACATGATCAAAGTATTGACTCGCCTTGGTCACAGGGGTCAAGGTTCTGTTTTTCTTGAGCTTCTAGGGTGACTGCCTCGGCCTCTTCCTCTTGAGCCTCGTACGCTATTTTATCGTGCGCGACATTCAAATAAAAAAAGAAAAAGAAAAGCAACAAATCACTCAAAATTATCACCAGAAATTCAAATGAACTCTAAAAATCATGATTTCAGTTCCATTAGGTAGATCTTGAATTTAGATGAGTTTAGAAATTTGTATCACTCAATTTGGAGTTAAATTGAATAAGTTATGTTCATTTGAAGTTCTCAGTCCAATGAAATTCCAGAAAATAAGAAAATCCTGACAGGTGGGTCCTACTGGTGTTTTTAATTCGTTCTTTCTATTTTATTATCCATGAACTGTATGTATGACAGGTGGGCCCGGAGGTTATTCTAATATGTATATGGGTTATGGCCCACATGTTGGTGTGAACACCTTGTATTAATCTGTCATCAGCAGTTATGGAGGTCATTACTCCCTAGTTAATTGTCATTAGCATCTAATAACTGTGTCTGAATAGTAATTAGGTTTACTCATTAATATTGCATTAGCTACTGGTTAACCCTTGATTAGTACCCTAAGTACTCCCTACTTTTGATTAAAAAGACTAAAAAAACCACCCCCTAAATACTGTCGAACGGGGACTCGAACCCAGGCCGACGGGTGAGAGCGCACAACGCTAACCATTCTGATACTCGGTGTTACCTGACACAAGGGAAGAAAGAAAGCAATTGACTCGGGCGTGCGGGGCGGAGGCAGAGGAAGCTCGGGGCGGCGGTGCCGGCGGCGAGCGACGGCCGGAGGGGTGCAAGGAAGCGCAAAAATGCGCTCTCGGTGTGACGGGAATGCCGGCGGTGAGGTCGGCGGGGGCCGAGGGACACGGTGGCGGGCCGGCGACGTGCGGTGGCGGCAGCTCGGGAGGGGTTCTTGGCGCCGGCGGGGTACGGCCAATGAGGAGCTCCGGCGAGGCCGGGGATGTCTTCGCGACTTCCTGGGAAAGACGTGGGAGAAAGGAATTGAGTTTTGGTGGCTCAGTTCAACGGGGAGCGCGGCGGCCGGAGTTGGGGGAGAAGACGGGCGTGGCGGCAATTGGGAAGCTCTAGGCTCGATTGTTCTCTGCGGGAGGATGAGGGTGAGGTGGGGAGTCCGTGGAGGCTCCCGGTGGCTCTTATAGGCAAATGGGCGAGGCCATCCTCGGGACCTTGCCCGCTTGGTCTTATCGGCGAGAGGCGGTTGCAGGCGGCGGCAGAGCAGGTGATCCCCCAGAGATTTGGCATCATGCCACTGCGCTGCGCATGCCGAGTGGCAGGTGGCTCGAGCCACGCGCATGAGGGGACGGGACGGCAGCGCAGGGGAGAAAAAGAGGGCGGCGGCAGACAGCAGAGTGGCGCGGTTGGAGGCGGCGGTGCCCAGCGGTCCGGACACGGCCGACCACTGGTCCGAATGCGGGCGCCTGCTGTCCGAGCGCGGGGAGCGGGCTGGGCTGCGGTGGCGGGGCGAGGGAGCTGTGGCCCGGAGGGAGAGCGGGGTGGGGTGGAGGAGAAGAACAGTGGCCATGGGGGGCCGCTCGGGCAGAGGAAGGGAAGAGGGGGGCTGGGCCGCGCGCTGGAATGAGGGAGGAGTGGGGGTTGGGCTGGACCAACTTGGCCTGGTCTGACCCCCACCGCTTTTTTTTGTTTTGTTTTTGCCTTTTATTATTAATTTCTTTTGCTATTATCTCTGTTTGTACATATATATTTCTATTCCCCATTCACTGGTTATTCTCCTAAATGCCTTATTCTTATTTTGTATGGATATATATATATATATATATATATATATATATATATATATATATATATATATATATATATATATAATTGTTGACCTTTTTAATTTGCTTGCCCCTTTGCTATTCATACCATTATTTTCATGGATAAGATTTTATGCCTAATTACAATTCTCTCCTTATATTTTATGGATCATCTTTTCAGATTCTTATTCTAGATTTTAACTCCCTAATATTTTAAACATGTTTGTCTCTTTTTGATTCTTTTAATTTTTAAAATTCTTTGCCAAATGTTCAGGAAAACAATATAAACTCCAAATTCAAATGGAATACATTGCAAAATAATCAAAAACTTCACATATTTTAAAATTTAAATTTTCAGGATGTTACATGCTACATGACGATTTGCTTGTTGTTGTTGGTTATAGGACTATGGAGCTACGTCATGGTGAGGTGAATGGGACCGGGACTAAGTTAGGAGAGTTTACATCCAAATCGGTCAAGAGATAGGGACTATACTTAGGAGGAGTCGAGATCCAAACGATCAAGGAGCCACCGAAAATGACCGAGGCTTACGGGGTGGTTGCAAGCCGGGACGACGATGAATCGGAGCAGAAGCTACCGGTGGTGGACATGACTGGCAACAGTAAGGTAGACTAGGACTAGGCTTAGGGAGGAGTCGAGGTCCTATGCGGTCAAGAAAGCCGGGTGCCATCATGCGCGAGAAGAGGCATGTGGTACGCCAAGTGACTTGAGTCGTTTGCAAGTGAGGACAGTTTGGTGGGATCCGGGCGCATGAGAGGCTTGATGGCAAGTCATTGGGGCCACATGGAAGATGGCGAAGCATGGATGATGCTTCATGGCAAAGAAAATGGGAAACTTCGTGGAAGACGGTAGAGAAGCAATTTGGAAAATTCCCCAATACCAGAAAAATAACAGTATGTGAAGCTGTGGCATTGGTCTAAGTGGTTTAGATCACGTATGTGCTGAAAATATGAAGTGCATTTGATTCACTAATAGGCTAATGGGTGTGAGCGCTTTGAGAAGCGTGCATGTGTAAATGTAAAACCTGATATAGTGTTGGGTTAACGGGTTGGCCCATGTAAGTGAATAAAACCCAACTAGAGGTGTTGGTTAGAGTTTCTCTTGTGAACCTCCATATATAAAAAGGGAGAGAGGTGGCTAGATTAAACTTTTAGAGGAGTTTATGCCTAGCCTTGAGAGGAATTAGGGTTCTCAAAGAGAACTTTATAAGAGATGTGAGATACTATTATGGCTGAGCTTTTTGTCATCCTTAGGATTTGTGTGCGGTTAAACATTCATCTCCAAATATCAATAGAGATCAAAATTTGTCCAAGTATTTCGCTTTTGTGCTCATGTGATGAAATCTTGATTTGGTTTGGTTTTTTGTATTTTCTCTTCTCCCTTTGATCTTGTTGTATGTCAAGAATGTGTAAGTGATGAAGATGTATCTTGGAGACTAGATCTAATCCATCTAGACACTTGTATTTGCAAATTCTTGTGTTTGCCTGGTTTTGGCTCAAGAAGAAGTGATTTTGGAGTTTTGGTGTTGTGGGCTTTTTGGCTTGAGTTCGTGCTATGATTTAGTTTGTTATGACATGTGAGAACCCATCTAAGATCATCTAGATCATCAAAAACTCACGAGCAAGAGCAGATCGAGATTTCTCTCTTTTGACCGGTTTTAGTGCACTCTTTCTTCGAACGGAAAAAGATCAGAATTTTGGCAACGATTTTCTTGATCGTTCATTGGAATAGGTTTATGACATTTTAGGGAAAGTTCATGCAATGTTTCAAGTCATTTGGATCAATCGATCAAAATATACATAGATTTTCAGATTTGAAATATCGTTGAAATTATTGTTTATTCCCAAAATCACTATAGCAGCGGTCTAACTGGCATTGTAGCAGAGGTCTGATCGGGGTATTGTAGCATCCCCTAATTTTACTATTCATAGCGGTCTGACCACCATTGAAACAGTGGTCTGACCGGCCTGGAGGTCAAACCGCCCCCTTCATGGAGGTCAAACCACCATGTATTTAGAGGTCAGATCGCTAGGAGTTGTCAAAGCAAATTTTGCTCCGTTTTGATCAGTTCTTTCCTTGTAATTATTTGTCTCTGATCTTTATGGCTTCAATAGCTACTAAAGTGAAGAGTTTTGCTTCCACTCAAAATAAAAGTTTTTGAAAAGCCTCAAATTGAATTTGAGCTCTTATTCACCCCTTCTAGTCGCCATACTTGATCCTACAGGTTTTGATCTGTAATTACAAGTTACGACCGAAAGCATAACGAAATTGACCCTAGTACATGGGTAGAGTCATTAATGGGTGGTTTCTTTTGGGCTGTGGTTTATGGTTTATGACTGTTGTTTTTGAATTCTACCCTGTTCGCGAGAGGCAGTATATAGAGAAAAATAATCGTATGCGATTTTAGCTGGTATAATTGAACTTAGTATAGTTTGTACTATAATCTTTCTGTAGACCTCGTTTTAGAAAAATGCACTATTTAACGACAAGTTACTATAGAATCCTAAGCCTAAGCCTAAGCTTGAGCAGATTTGAACAGACCAATTCTCTATTGCTCTGTCTCTAGCGTGGGAGTCATTCTATCCATCTTTGGATGGGATTGAGATCTCACAGTGTATGAAGCAAAGCCAGGGAGTTGTTGTAACTTTTGGTGGGTTCTTTTAGGTTGCATATTATGATTTTTAGCTTAAAATTTTAAATTCTCACTGTTCACAAAAGAGAATACAGAGAGGGAGATACTCACGTATGATTTTGACCGATATAGATGAATTCGGTATAGTGTCTACTACAATCAATTTATAAATCTCACATTGAAAAAAATACATTATATAAAAACTAGTTATTGTAGCATAAACCAAAAGCTATGACCTTAAGCCTATTCGAACCCAGCCACTTTGCTCTAATATCAGCCATCGAATGCAAAATAGATAGGCTTGATTGTATACTACAGTGGAGATGCTGCACTACCATAGCTCCAAGCCGATCTCAACATTTGCCATTTGGTCCGATGGCTAGGAAGCAAAGCTATGGTACTGTAGCGTGATCGCTACCGCTGATTAATCACACGGTTTGATTCGTCAAGGTTTTCAGACTAACCGCGTACCATCGTCCCTGGCATAGGAGCTAGAAAAATCTAGGATACTGCTATACAGTGATTTGAAACTATTTACTCCATAATAAATCAAATGTGCTGGATTGATAACCGGTCGATAAAAGATCTCAGGCAAGATGGCCAGTATCTCTTCTGATACTCCCTGGCCACTTGCCAGACATGACGAGAGCAAGCTAACCATCGATCCATGTACATGCATGCACCGAATATTTGGTTGATCAGACAATTAATTAATGCTGTTGTCCCAGAATCGCATCAGGGGTTACACTAATTAATGCGTCGCATGTTTGCATATCTCTTTGGGAAAGCGAGCGCAAGTTAGGCTTGGGTCGTGATGGATTGGATTGGAATGGACTAGAGTGGTTCTCTCCTGGGTGGCGTGTATGGCTTGCGGCTGGGTTTTTGGGTTTGTTATTTGTGGCTTTTATTTTTTATTATATTAATTAATTTTTAAATATATCTTTACTATTATAAAAGTGTGAGTTGGTGGTTGGTCCATTCTCCCTTCTCTCTTCACAGCCATCCGATTTGATCTGGACCATTCGTCTCTCTCCTCCTCTCTCTCAGGATACAACCGCCCACCCCCTCCACTTTCCCCATCTCCTCACACATTCTGGCCATCCTTCTATCTCTGTCACTTGTTCTCTAATGTTTGATGTGTGAAGTTGGCCAGACAGTAAGTTTCGTCTTATCATTTTTATGATTTCGTTGCAACGCATAGTCTCTAACTAGTATCTTTTTAAGACGGGGTTTATAAATTGATTATAGTAGACACAAGTGAAGTGTCATTCCACAGGCGTGGTTGCCATTGCAATCAACAGGCACAATCGAATGCTGACTATAGCTTTGATTTGTACGGCACCGGCCCTACAAAAACAGCACTGTAAACCCAAAGAAAGAAGAATGGAGATCTTAGAACCAAGGTGCTTCATTGACTTGCGCGGCTTCTTAGTGATATTTCGGTGTCGGAGAGTCGGCTTCTATCGAATGTCAGCCTCATTTCGTTTGGGTCCTGACTCCTGCAGAATTCCTGCTTCCAGTGGCGCCTATAATTGCCCCGTTCTATTTAATTACTCGGAGACAACAAAAAAACACTGTGCTGCACGGCAGTCCGGTACATTATCAATTATCAACAAAAGACAGCACGGCTCGTTGGGATATGTCCAAACTGAAGACCCAATTAGACGGGCCTATAAAACAGAGAATTAGCCCAATCTAGCCAGCCCAGAACCAAGAGGCAATGCAACACGGCCCGGCCTACATAGGCGCAGCCATGATGGCCGTCATGCGCTTGATCGCCCCATGCACGCCGTGACGGCGTTTTTTGCAGTGAATTTTTAAACAGTTTTTTAAATTTAAAATTAGATATGTTATTCGTTAATTGTTTTTATAAAAATATATATATAAAAAAACATAAGTTACAGACAAAACGAATGGAACCAAAGAAAAGGAATCCCAGTATGCTAATAGTGACCCTATTCTTTTTAATTTTAAATGACTTTTTAATAAATACCCTGCCCTCCTTGCGCGAACTCCACCTCCTCGGGGCTCCCAAATCTCACCGGTCTTTTTAATAAATACCCTGCCCTCCTTGCGTGAACTCCACCTCATCTCATCGCCGCCGCATCACCGCCTCGTCTCCCATCTGCTGCTCTGCTCGCTTCGCTTGCCCGCCCGAACCCCTCGCGGCCACCGCAGCCGGCCGAGCCAATCCACCATGGATGAGGAGTACGACGTGATCGTGCTCGGCACGGGGCTCAAGGAGTGCATCCTCAGCGGCCTCCTCTCCGTCGACGGCCTCAAGGTAGATTCACTCACCCACCGATCGGTAGTTCGCTTTCCCCGTACTTACCCGCCCACAATTCGTTGCTCCCGTGCTGGGGTTTCGCGTCATGGTGCCCAAACCGCCTCTACGGAGCCTGCGCGCTCGGTGTGGGGGTCGGGTGCTAGGCTGGTGGCTGCTGCTTCTCAGTGGTAATAGATTGGGCGGTCGTGGTGGTTTGTTGGTCCGTACTCTAGTTCGGTGACATACACCGGGAATCCTAGGAAAATCGCAACACTTGGCAGTCCTCGAACTTTGGGTAGCAATGGGTACTTGTGTGGAGATTGGGGCGCAGGCGCAATGCCGGATCAGGAGGTGAATTGCGCTGACGGTGACCGCAGCTGCGGTCTCTCTGGTTCAGTTCATGTTAGTAGAGACTAACTTACGTTTGCAAGGTGAGGAAATGAGGTTGGAGAGCAGGGCCAGACCAGCAGTCAGGACAAAGAAAGGGCGCGGTTGAGTTTTTTTTTTTACTGCAGATCCAAACATGGTGAATACTAGATACATGTCTGAAGTCTGAAGGGGTACTAACATGGTGAACTTGCTAAATGGGTTCTCAACGATCCTCTTGCGATGATTTTGCAGGTTTTGCACATGGATAGAAATGATTACTACGGAGGAGATTCCACCTCCCTCAACCTGAACCAGGCAAGCAACTATATATCTATAATGAGTTTGATTTAAATTGAAACTGCAACTGAAATGAGCTTCTAAATGTATTCATACATACTATCTTGAAATATTTCGTCCCTATGCAAGTCATTCAGTTTGTTTTGGTAGTTAATACGGTTGATGAAGTCTTATAGTATATTATTTCATTCTGTTTATTTAATTTTATTTTCCCCCCATGTGTGTGTGTGGACAGCTCTGGAAGAGGTTTAGGGGAGAAGACAAACCACCGGCACATCTTGGCGCAAGCAAAGATTACAATGTAGACATGGTTCCAAAGGTATGACATGCCCCTGTAGATTAAATCCATCTGTGTGCTGCCTTTTTTATTAGCAGTTAGCACAGTTAATGAGTATTGCCTCGTCATATTTGTGCAGCAAATATTAACTGAATATACCACTGTTGCATTACTTTTTCCTGGCAAAAAACTTTATAAGCTTTATTCTGATTCATTTGAGTGATTTAGTTATAAGGAAAACATTGATGTATGACCAGTAAACATTGTTTAAAAAGCAGATTGAATGAGTGTGTGGCAGAGTGTTTCATAACAGATAGAGAATGCATCACATGATTTAACTTTGGAGAAATATAATGATTACCTACCTTGTATCTAGTAGAACAATTATGAAACTTACCTTGTATTTGTATATAGGGGTTGTAGTTCATGATTGCTGATCATGTCATGGGTCAGTTATTGGACAATCAATATGATGTCATGAGAAAGTTACAAAAGTTCTGCTAAATTTACTATCATGCTAGTACATATCAATTGCTTGCCGAAAATCAACGAGGTGGTGCAAGAAAGAGCTTCTGGAAGATTGGATATGCCAATGAAAATCAAAGGATGGGTGCCGATGAAAGCTGAAACACCTCTATACATTAGTGCTCACTACATGTTATGTGGTATAGCAGTTGTTGTGGGCCGCTTCATAGTGGTCATGACCCATAACGCTACTATAGTACTGCTATTTATAACACTGCAACTAAAATGTAAAAAAATGTCCAGATCAGGGTTCTGTTTCAGTGTTTCCCATTTCCCCCGAAACTGTGGACCCTTCTGGTACATTAGAATTCTGTTGGTTTTCCATAGGCTTACGGTCTAGTATTTCCTTTTTCATTTTGCTTTGCGTTTTTTCGTATTATTTTGCATTTCCTTAGTCTTGCACACCCACTAGTATCTATATTATTCAACACAGCTCCTAGTACCCTGATACTGGATATACCAGCTTTGATCGGTAACCATCCAGTTCTCACCTGGTATTGGAACCCTGGTCCAGATAGTGTTTCTTGTTGATTGTATCATAGTTGTTATTAATACACAAAAGTTTGGTTCAGATTATGAAATGCTACTAGCCTACAAGTAATATATTGGGATGTTAATTGCTTGATGAACATAAAGTCTCTCACTCGCTATCTCTTTCTCTGACCAGTTTATGATGGCAAATGGAACTTTGGTTCGTACCCTCATTCACACTGATGTGACAAAGTATTTGTCATTCAAGGCTGTTGATGGAAGCTATGTCTTCAGCAAAGGGAAGGTACGCCTTCAGCTTACACTCACCCCTCCTATATTGTATGGATGGCACCTTTGCTGGATTTGTAATAAGCAGTTTTTTGATCTCCTATATTTTAACACTATTGTTTGAACTGATCATATCCATTCTGTTGTGTTCCATTTGCATCAGATTCACAAGGTTCCTGCCACTGACATGGAGGCTCTAAAATCTCCTTTGATGGGCTTATTTGAGAAACGTAGAGCAAGGAACTTCTTCATTTATGTCCAAGATTACAATGAGGCTGATCCAAAAACACATCAAGGACTGGACCTTACAAGGATGACAACTAGAGAATTGATTGCGTGAGTACCTAGTCTATTCTGACAGCATTGGTGTATCAGTAATATACTTTTTTTTTGTTAAAATTTAAAGAAAGTTGCTTATTCTGTTCAGCCGCTGAAATGTACAAAACCTGGTTTTTAGCCTTCTCCTTGTAAGGCAAGAATAGTTTACATGTTCTAATTGCATATGCATCTTAAGCACTACTTTTTGTTCTCCTTTTATTTTTTTTTCCAGAAGTAGGGATTGGTTGGATGATTTGCTTTCTTTTGAGAAAATTGCTAGAGTTGCAGGATATATAATGTACTGGCCTTTAGCCTTCTCCATGTTGCGAAAGGATATCTCTTGTGACCTCATTCTGCATCATAAGTAAGCTTATTTGTTGTTTGTTTATCAGGAAACACGGATTGAGTGATGATACTGTGGATTTCATTGGCCATGCGCTTGCTCTTCATAGGGATGATCGCTACCTAAACGAACCAGCACTTGATACTGTAAAAAGGATGAAAGTATGTCCTGACTGAAGATTTGATAGATGTTCTTTTTCCCAAGAAGATAGATAGTTACTAACTTATTAACAGTATCATAAGTGCTATAATATGTTTCCCTTGTATATATTTTCTTTGGTGATATTTCTGTTGTTTAAATATTCTTGATTGATGGAGCATAATCAAACTTCACTGGTTGATGTTAGCTTTATGCTGAGTCTCTTGCACGCTTCCAAGGAGGCTCACCTTATATTTACCCATTATATGGGTTGGGTGAGCTGCCACAGGTCAGTCATTTTTCAATTTCTTGAGCTAATACCTTATATACTTCATGTTGATGCTTTTAAGATGCTTACATGTTAAGGTGCTATGTTATGGTTCAGGCTTTTGCACGTCTAAGTGCTGTTTATGGTGGTACTTATATGTTAAATAAGCCAGAGTGCAAGGTAGGTCTTGTCCCTTTCATGCTAATGAGTCATGTCACTTGAATGAGAACAGATTTCCAAATACACTTTTTTGCAGGTTGAATTTGATGTAGAGGGGAAAGTGTGTGGTGTTACATCAGAAGGTGAAACTGCTAAATGCAAAAAAGTTGTCTGTGATCCTTCTTACTTGCCCAACAAGGTAAATATCACTGTGTCTATTTAAAATTGTACTTTGTTTACATATGTTCTAACCAAGTTCACTGAAATTGTTATGTTTTAACCAAATTTACTGAAATTTTGAGCGTTCCTGCTCTGTTCTCTTCTAATTCTCGTTGGCTGCTGACTGTTTTGCTTACATATCGCTCTCCAGCTTTGAGGTTCACTTTGTGTTTGTGAACAGGTAAGGAAGATTGGAAAAGTTGCACGCGCAATTGCCATTATGAGCCACCCAATACCAAACACAAATGATTCCCACTCGGTTCAGATTATTTTGCCACAAAAGCAACTTGGTCGCAAGTCAGACATGTGGGGCTTTTCCTTCTATCTCAATTATCAAATAATTTTCATTGGATAAATGTCTAAATTCAGTTTCCATTGCTTGATTGTGACCTGTATGCTGGTTTATGTTTCTTAGGTATGTCTTTTGTTGCTCATACACTCACAATGTCGCACCAAAAGGGAAGTTCATTGCATTTGTGTCTGCAGAAGCAGAGACTGATAATCCACAGTCCGAACTAAAGCCTGGAATTGATCTGCTCGGTACAGTAGATGAGCTGTTTTTTGATATGTATGACAGATATGAACCAGTGAATGAACCATCTCTTGATAACTGCTTTGTTTCAATGGTAAGTTTTGCGGTATATGGTAATAAAGTGAATGTTAAGTCTCAATACTTTAGATGTTTATGGCAGTTTTTCTCTTCACAGAGTTACGATGCTACTACGCACTTTGAGACAACTGTGACAGATGTTCTTAACATGTACACAATGATTACTGGGAAGGTAAGCTTCAGCTTCGCTTCTTTTACTTCTAAAATGCCTTTTCGTGGTTGTCGAAATAATAGAGCTCTAGCAGATATTAATTTTTGTTAATATGGCATAAACTCTTGAGAGTTCACAACTTGATCCAGAGTTTTTCTTTTAGTTTTTTTTAATAGCCATACTTTTTTGAAGGTAATAGCCATTCTTTGTTTGCCTCCTTGTGGCCATGGAGGATTGGCCCTCGAGCAAAACTTTTTATTAGCTTGGTACTACGATTAATTTTGCATTTTGTGGTCGAAAGGTGGATTACACATAACTCTTGAGCTCTTCTTGCAGACTGTTGATCTTAGCGTTGATCTCAACGCTGCCAGTGCTGCCGAAGAATACTAGATTTTCATAGCAAATCCTACATTTCTTCAAGACGAGCACCACAGGACAGATCCTACCAACTGTTTATCACTAGTTACTTCAGCTGCCTATTGCAGAGGTGTTCAGGTCCATGGTTGCTAGCAGCACTATGCAAAATTAATTGCTCAAAATGTTGGAATGATAGTGGTTTACTTTGTTACTTTCATGATGATCGAATGGTGCAAACCTATGTAGCACGGACACGGATACGTCGACACGACACCGACACGGGAATTCGCCGTTTTCTCAAAAAGACCGATACGGCGACACGGCTATATATATTTAAATAATAAATAAATTATATATATATATATATATATATATATATATATATATATATATATATATATATATATATATATATGTATGTATGTATGTATTATTTTCTATGTTTCCACATGGCTTACTAGCATTCAAGGAACAATGCTTGAGTATGGATCAGATGATTACTAGGACTATTCCAACCACTACACTTAGGGCAGAATTCCTTAGGATTTCTGCTTCACCCATAATAACAAAATTCCTTGGCTACATGCTTCTGATGTGCCAAGAAGCAGAGGGGCTAAATGCTGAAGTACTGAACAGAGAAGGGGGAGATGATACCTCGGTGGCGCGCATGGATGAATCCGGCGGCGAGTGGGGAAGAAGCCGGCGGCGCTTGGGAAAGAAGCCGACGTGTGGCGCTTGGGGAAGAAGCCGGCGGCGCTTGGCGAGGAATCTGGCGGCACGCAGGGACGAATCCAGCGGCGCGCGGCGACGAATCCGGCGGCGCACGGGGAAGAAGCCGGCGGCGCGCGGGGACGAATCCGGTGGCGAGCGGGGAAGAAGCGGGCGGCGCTTGGGGAGGAAGCCGACGGGCGGCGGCGAGGTACGGGAGCGGGAGCGGGCGGTGGCGAGGAAGCCGACGGGCGGCGGCCAATGCGGATGATGCGGACAAGCGGCGCAGCGCGAGGCCGATGGGGAATAACGCGCTCAGCCGCTCGTGCGTGTGATGCGTGCGTAGGGTTAGGGCACGCACGGCGTGCGTTATGGGCCTGGGCCGGCCGTGTCCTGGGCGGGCCGGCTATGTCCAGGCCGAGTCCGATTCATGTATTTAATGTGTCCGACACGTGTCGAGAATTTTACTAATTAAAATTAATTCTAAAATCGGCCGATACGTCTCTGACACGTGTCGAAGACGTGTTCGTGTCGTATCCGTGTCCGACACGGTGTCGGACACGGATACGGCTGTTTTGCGAAGTGTCTGTGCTACATAGGTGCAAACATTAAACTGTGGTCACGTTTTAACATGTTAATGTTCCTTGGTGATGTATCATATCTCTGTACAGTTTTGCTTATCAGTTTATTGAACGTATTTAACTTCTCACGTAAGGCCCCATATGTAATGCGGGAAATATTTTAAAGGTAATTGAATTATTTTCTATGAAGTTTGTGTGGAATTCCTGTGATCCGTCCAAACAGGACATAAGCATGAAACTGTTGCGTCTAGAGCTGAATAAGCGTCTCAGCGATATATTTTTTGAGATAGCGTGTCTCAAAATTATACGGCTGACCACATTTTACGTGGCAAGCAGGCTTGGAACCAAACGGGCTATAAAATTTAACAAATACCCAGCCAGCTGGAAAAAGAAGAGAACATTGTTAGATTTCGTACGGTCTCATCGCATTTTCAAATCGACTAATCGACATTTGTTTTTTCATATAAGCGCTTGCGATAGACCTAAAAACCATAGGTTGTAGTTGAAAAGGGTGATTGGTTTTCTTTCTGTTAGCTCATTTTCCTTAGTGTACTTGTTTTCAACTGTTTGGATTACTTTAGATTCACGCAAACCATAATAATATTATCTTCCCTCTTTTTTCCACTCTCCTTTCTGCCAACCACCACCCTATATCCCCGATTTTTTAAATAATCTATTTTTTAAATAATCTATTTTTTATTTAAAAATACAAAAATATTTTTGCGTTTTAATTTTTTAGCCTTCAGTCACCCAACGGTTAGACGACTAGACCCTAGCCCGAGCCAACAGCCGAGCGACACACAGGCAGTTGTCTGACCGTTGGGTGACATGATCTAGTCACTCAACAGTCCAACGACTGGACCCTGTCGTTCAGTAGTTGGGTGACTGAAAATCTACCCATTTTTGTGCAATTGTGCCGCCCCCCCCCCCCCGACCGCGGATCAACTAGTTGGCGACACATGTCATTTGCGCGGAAAAGGCCCAAGGAGACGTGGGGGTAAATGACAATTGTTGTAGATAGGTAACATTTATCAAATCTTGTTTGCAAGTTATTTTTTTATGAAATGAAAAGGCAGACAATGTCGGTTGATCCGTTTGTGATTTTCATAGATTGTGAATGGTACGAAATATGTTAGATTCGCAATAACATTTTGTGATTGTCGTATGTTGTTGTAGTGTAATAAATTTTCTGAAAAAATTTGTGAGGACGATTGAGGTAGTAACGATTCATAAGTACGAAGGTAAGTGATATTGTGATGCAACCGAGAATTTATACACGGAGGAAAACAACACGACCATTCATCCGATAAGGAGGTTACATCGCTATAACATCCCGAAATTTGGATATTAAAAAATATGGCATTTTAAAAACTTTTCTTGCATTTTGCTGGCATTCAAATTTCTTCTGAATGTCTATTTGAGATTTTTTGAGTTTTGCGCTATGAAAATTAGCAATCAAAAATAATCCTAAGTGCAAATAATGATCAATAAATATGGAAAGTTATGGAAATAATCTAGTACAAGGAATTGCAAATTTTAAACTAATTTTTAAATTACATTTAAATCCAAACTAAAATTTGGAATTTTAACTCAAGCTGAGCAAACATTTGCATCTAAATAATTGAACCAGAAATCCCAAATTTTGAATTTTAAAATTATGGAAAACTCAAAAATCAATGAATCCTAATGAAAATATAAAATTAAAATTAAAAATCCAAAAATTCAAAATCTTATTGAGCCTTTCTTTTTCCTTTTTCTTTCCCTTTATTTTTCCCCTCACTTCCATGTGGGCCCCATCTTTTTCTTCTCTCCTCTCTCCCTCTCTTTTCCTTCTCTGCCGCGTGGCCCGAACCCCTCCTCGTTTCCTTCTCCTTCTCCCTCCTCCCTTCTTTTCTTGTGGCCGCGCGCCAGTCCGTGCCACTTCTTCTTTTCCCGTTGCTCTCTGCCTCGCTTCCCCGTGGCAACCATGCACTGCGCCGCCTCATGCCACTGCGCACACCGCTACTGTTTATCCATCATCACCATGCCCTGCTCCCGACCTGTCGCTCGGGCCCACCGCTTTCTGTTGCCGCCGCGCACTGTTTCTCCTACCACCGCCCATCGTTCTCCAGCCGTCGCCCACGGTTCTCTCGCGCCGCCCACAGTCTCCACGGTGACATCCTCTGGCCATAAATAGCTCCCGCGCCGCTCCTCTTCCTTCCCTATCTTTTCTCCCGCCCAGCGCCCGTGACTGCCACCCACCTTCTCGCTGTGGGAGTAACAACTAAGCGCCTTGAAGCTTTCCCAACTGCAGGCCGATGCCCTCCACCACCCAAGCTTCCCCTCCACGGTGACCCGACCGCGCCACCCATGGCCTCCGCCGCCAGCTCACCTCGGCCCCTCTCCCTCTTGACTGATCCCATGGTAAGCCTCCCCTGTACCCCCTAATGCTCACGCACGCTTCAATTTTCCCTCTCCTCCACGCCGGTGTCGCCGTCCCATTCCACTCTCGCCGTTGGCCGCTCTCAGCGCCACCGACCCCTCCTGGCGCCGTCTCGGGCTGCGCCACCTCCTCGACTGGTTTTCTCGCCTCCCTGGGAACCCATTTTGCCGGTCACTGCCTGCTGCCAGCGAGCTTGGCGCCGAGCGCCGGCTGCCTCCTCTGTTTCAGGCTCCCGACCACCCGTCACCTCTTCTTATTTTGCTGCGCCTTTTCTGTCAGCCTAGGTTCCCGCCCATTTGGCTAGACCGAGCGTGCGTTAACACTCACAGTCCTCAGGTCCCAAGTTCGATTCCGTCGGCCGCACTGTTTTTCTTTTATGTTTGTTTCATTCCCTTTAATCCATTTTAATTAAGAAAAATTAAGGGAAAATTGAAATTATTCATGGAAACTAATAAATTTAATTAGGGTGCAAATAAGATTATTAAAAGATTTAATCTTGGATTAATCATCATATATTGGTAGCTAATGTGTCTTAAATATTTATTGTAAATCTAAATTTTAATTAAAGGCATTAATAAAAGATGGATTTGGTTATATGTCCAAATTTAATAAAGATCCCAATTAAAAATACATTCAAAGATTAAGATTAAGAAAAAAAACAAAATGAATAATATACCTATAAAAGTAAGGCTTTAAATTAAAATTACCCTTAACTATAATTAAAATATATGCCATAACATTTAACATGCTGCCATTAAATAAACCTCAGTGGTAGATTTAATTAAATGACAAAACCAAGCCACTTCATAAAATTTATTAAACGATATGCCGTAACCATTTAAAATGAAATACATATTTAAATTAGAAAGACATGATTTAAAGTATAATCCCCACCATTAACCCGTCATTGATAAATAAGTCTCAACGCAATTTAATAATAGTGGTAGTGAAATAAAGTTTTGTATAACAAGCTAGGACTCGTGTAAATAGATCCTAATTCAAATTAAACTATACCTAGTGATAACTAAGGGTACATAAAATATTGTACCACAAAATGCTACAAATCCGTACTCAAAGATTAATTCGGCAAGCTAAAAATTGTATACATCGCATGTATAACATATGCTCTGAATATTAACGCTTGCAAAATAATACTCAGCTAAACTTGTACACCGATTCATAGGTCTAACCTGACTCATGGAACTTCCTTAATAAATATAAAAATAATAAAAGAAGTTATTAATAAAAAGAGCGAGTCATCGTATTCTATCATTGGGTATGCCTAGCCATCCTCAAGACTGAAGCGGAATACTCCTATGAATATTCCTATATCCTGAACCCTCCTTGACATCCGTCTCAGCGGATTTCCCTGTTGCATTTCCTCACTTCGCTCAAGCTCTGTTTAACTCCGTTAATACTCCACGCTCCATCAACCTTGCCTCGAATCGGCCATTAACTCATAATAAAGCTAAATTGAGTGTATTTGGATTTATTTGGACTTTTGAGTTATTTGCCTTTTATTTGGATTCAGTTTTTTTATCGCGTAACTAGAAAATTGGAGTTCTGAAGATTTAATGGATCAAGCGAGATCCAGATCAAGGTGAAGATAAAGACCAGAAGCTCAAGACCAATGAATGATAAAGCTTTGAGTGAGCTAAAGACCGTGGTAAACCACGCAAGGCGAGTCAATACTTTGATCATGTTGAACCTACATTTTCTGCAAATTAATTCCATTTTAAATTATCAACTTGCATGCTGCTATTTTATGTGCAAAAGTTATGTTGATTTCTAGCTTCTAGTTATATTCCCATTACTGTACTATTAGTATTATACTCATTTGGAACATTTGAATAACTGAGCCTTGTCACCTTAGCAAAAACTATAATGCTAGAATTTTCAAAAATAAGTCTACAGATATTCGCCATGCTTAGTACTGCTTAGATACTCGGGGGCACCAAAATGCCCTAAGCATCACCTTTAAATCATGAGAAACTAATTTGGGAAGCCATGGTGAAAATGGCTGGTATATTTAGACAAGGATATTCTATGTTCCAAAAACCCTAACTTGCTTAAGGCCCTATTTGGGGGAGCTGGAGATTCTGAGTAGCTAGCTGGTCTGAGTAGCTAGCTGGCTGGTCTGATGTAACATCCTGAAAAATCTAAAATTTAAAATATGAATTTCTTGAATGGTTTTGCAATATATTCTATTTGAGTTTGGATTTTATGGTGATTTTCTGAATTTTGGTGGAAGATCCAAATTTTTAAGAAAAGCTTCAAAAAAATAAAACTAATATTAATAGTGCCATAAAAGGAAATATGTAAATAATGGGAACCCAAAAATTCTAAATTCAAACCCAAACAGATGAACCATAAAAGGAAGAGTTTAGCAATATGGGAAATACAGGTATGAAAATGAGAACACCAAATAAAATAAAATGACTATTAAATTTTGTATTTAGATAATAGAGCAAAGACTTGAATTAACATTTCAGAAATTAGGATCCATAATTTTAAATAAAAAAATAGTAATCCAAATTCAAGAATTCAAAAATTGTTAAAGCCTCTTACTCTCTAATTCTTTTATTTCTCTTCCAAGTGGGGCCCCATTCCTTCTACTCTCTCTCCCTCAATTTTTTTCCTGCCACCGAGCCCTCTTTTCCTCCTCTCACTGCATTGCGGGCTAGCTCCTGCGCGGCTTCCCCTCCTTCCTTCCTCCTTCCATTCTTTCTCCCCGTGCGCCTGCTACTCATTTCTTTTCTCTTTTCCCTCCTCCATTCTGCGGCCGCGCAACCCTCCGCGTCACCCCCTTTCTCCTCTTCTGTGCTCCCTGCTCGCGCGACGCAAAGCTGCAACGCATGCAGGAGAGTAGTCAAACGTGAATAGTCCCGCTGCATCGCCATCATCACCGCATGCCGTCCCGTCTTGTCGCCATCGAGCCCCTCCCGCCAGAGCCCCATCACCTCACCTCGACCACGCCTTGAGCCGCCCACCGTCTCGGCAATCCTCTCCCGTGACCATAAGTACCCCCGCACCACTCTTCTTTTTTCCCCTGTCCTCTCTTCCGCCCAACACTCGAGAGCCCGCCACTGCAGCCTTCGCCCAATTCCGCCCCTCCGTCGTGTTTCCTCCCCGAGTGACTGCGTCATACCGTGCCCCCACTCCCCAATTACTATCTCTCTGGCTTAATCGGAAAACCACGTGCCCAGCTCACCGGGGTGCCCTTCTTCCTCGTCTCCGGCCAAAGCCGCCCCCACCGGCGCCATTACTCCCTCGAAGCTTCTCCGGCCAATTCTGCGCTCTGGGAGCACCCCATCACCACCACGGACCATCCCCGACCGCTGCTGGAGCCCCTCCCTTCCCCCACCTCGCCGGTGACATGGGCTCCTACGCACCACCGCAGGCTCACACCGCCGGCCCACCTCAGCCCCTTTCCGGTCGCGCCGCCGCCCCCGGTGGGTTCCCCGTGCCCTCCTCCAGCTCACACCCACCCGGACCTCCTTCCCTTTCCCCTCCAGCGCCATCTCCACCGTCGGCCCCGACCCCGCCGCCGCCAGGTAAGCCGCCGGCCATCACCCCGGCCAAATTGGCCGGCGAGTCCCTACCTATGGGTGGAGGCGAGCGTGAGCAACCCATTTTTCGGGAGCTCACCTCCAGCCATCGCCTCTGCCGCCGGCGGCAAGGCTAGCGCCGAGCACCGCCTGGGTGCTCTGTTCTGAGCCAGCTTCCCGCTTGCTTCATCTAATTTGATTTCCCTTCCCATCACAGGAGATTGGATGCTCAGTTGGTTAGCTGCGGTGTGCGGAGCAAATCATACAACAGGTCCTGAGTTCGAATCCGTTGGCTGCACGTTTTTCTTTCGCAATTCTATTCCATTTTTTGTAACCCATTTTGCTTAATAAAAACCAAGGAAAATTTGAGAATCTAATAAAAATTAACTAGGACATAAATGAGAGTATTTAATATTTAAATTTTGAATTAGCTCATATATGATTAATTATATGGTTTGAATAATTATTTAAAAGATTTATTATTAATTAAAGACATTGATAAAGGCATTATGACTTTGATTAAATGTCCCAAATTTAATAAAGATTACCTTTGCATGATATTGAAATATATGCTTCAACATTTATCATACCATCATTAAAACAATTCCCTTGTAGATTTAATTAATAGCTATATCAAAACTTGAACCCGTATAACAAGCCATGATAGATGAATAAATTTAGAGTAAAAGTAAAGCTAGGCTCAATAATAACTACAGCATAGATAAAATGATAAGATGCCATAAATTAAATCTCAACATTAGGTTCGGTAAATAATAATGTGAAGCATGATTGAATATAGTAAGCTACGACCCGTGTAAATAGATTATAATTCAAATTAAACTAAGCCTAGTAATAACTGAAGATACATCAAATGTTGAACCATAAAATGCTATAAAATCGGACTTTAATATTAATTCGGTAAGCAAAAAAAAATTATATATACATCACAACAACATATGTCCGGAAGATTAACGTTCAACAAAAACAAAGCTCAGCTAAACTCGTACACCAATTATATGTCTAACCTAACTCATGGAACTTCCTTGATAAAAACAAAAACAATAAAAGAGATTATTAATAAAAAGATTAAGTCGTCATCTTCTACCACCAACCATGCCCCAAATCACTCGAATCACCCATTAACTTATAATAAATCTAAATTAAGTTTATTCGAATTTATTTGGATCTCTTGAGTTATTTGCTTTTATTTGGATCTCTTGAGTTATTTGCTTTTATTTGGATTCAGTCGTTTATCGCGTAATTAGAAATTGGATGTCGTGAAGACTCATGGGATCAAGTGAGGTCAAGCTCGAAATGAAGATAAACGCCAAAAACTGAAGAGAAAGCATCGTGTGAGCCCAAGACCGCGGTAAACCGCGCCAGGCGAGTCAATACTTTGATCATGTTGAACCTACATTTTTTGCAAATTACTTTGGTTTAAATTATCAAATTGCATGCTGCTATTTTATATGCAAATACATGTTTAATTTAAGATTCTAGTTATATGCCCATTGTTTGCCTTGAATAATATTACACCTCCCTTGGAATATCTGAATGTGTGAACCTTGTCGCCCTAGCAAAATTATAACAGTAACCTTTTGAAATTAAGTCCCTACTTATACACCATGCTTAGTATTGCACAAATACTCGAGGGCGCTGAAATGCCCCAAACATTATTGTCATTTTTAATCATGAGAAACTGGTTTAGACAGTCATGGTGGGAATGACTGGTATATATTTGGACATGATTATTTTATGCTCCCAAACACCCCAACTTGCTTAAATATCTGGGCGGATGGTTCGAGGGTGTGTGTGTGGTGCAGTGGATGCACAAAGTGGGTTAGTGGTAGACCGCCCAGATACCACTAAGGACTGAATCTTGTCATGACCTCCCGTGTAAAACAGTACAACCACAAGTCTGTAAAGTACAACTTGGCTAAGTAAACTTATCGAAACCCCGGACTCATCTCACTGGTAGTGGATAGGAGTGGATATGCACGGGCAAGGGGGCCCTAAGGGACACTGGTGTAGGGTGAAGTTTCCCAGCTGTTCTAACGTTGCGGGAAGTGGAGCCCGGCTGCGTTAGTAACTGTGGGGAACATCCCGCGCATAGATGGGACCCACCGCAAGTGGGCAGTTTCCCATAAGGTGAGATGACAAAAGGGACTAGATACTTTGAAAAGTCAATGTGATGGTCTGCTCAACCACATGACTAAGGAATCGTGTGGGGCAACGAGTTGATTGTCTCTTGTGGTGAAAGTGTACAAACTCTGCAGAGTCAAAACTATTCGAATAGCCGTGCCCACGGTCAAGGGCGGACATGGGAACTTAAACATATATAGTTCTATTTTAAAATGCTTTATGGATGGGTTTGGAAAAGTGAAGGGTAGTGGAAAGCCCTAATTTGAGTTGTCCTGGGTGTCGTCCCAGTGGTAATGTAAGCGGTTTATAACGCTGAAATGTTAGCATATGGTACGGATGTCATGTAACGGTGGATGGAATCTGGATCGCTATTATTATTGTATCTTCTTGAACATTATGATTTTGTTCAAAACTGCTAGGTCTCAGGAAATTTCTATGTATTATATTTCAAATAATGACACTTCTATCCTTGTAAAATAAAATACAAGGGGGAATAAATAGAGTCGTGAGTAAAGGAGATAGATGCTTGTGATGAATACATAAAGATATTGGAGGATTCATGTCGATCATAAAAAGGACACGATAGAGTGGATTCTGGGATAAATATATTGGTGGATCTTAAATGAATACATAAGCTAGATAGATAATTTAAATGATTTTGGAGAATTAGAGAGTGCAAAGATATTTGCCGGATTATAACACTGATAACTAATATAAATTCTTAGGAGATGTTGGCGATAATGGGATGAATAGGATTTGATCAATTACTGGATGGATGAATTGAATTTTTGGGAAGTTGGAGATATGATAACATTTATTGGAGTATAAACTTGATCAATGATATTCTTGGTGGATGAATACTAGTGAATCGTAGATTTGATCAATGATATTTTGGTGGATGAATACTAGTGAATCGTAGACTTGATCAATGATATTTGTGGTGGAGGTATACTAATGAGTTAGTTAGGGATACATGATGGGAAAATAAGGTTGATTATTGAAAGAGCAAACTAGGGTTGTGGATCAACAATAAAAAGGATTGGATTGTTAGGAAATTGGAATACAAAAGATATTGGTGGATTATATAATTGATGATATTCGCTGTTTGGAGTTTTAGACAGCACTCAATATAGAAAGTGTGTGTTCGGTGGACTAATTAAATGATATTAGATAGATGATGTCCCTAGCTATTTGGAGTCTTAGATAGCAATCAATTTGGAAAGAGTATATTCGGTGGATTAAGTAATGATGACACTCGCTGTTTGGAGCCTTAGACAGCAATCAGTAAGGAAAGTGTGTATTTGGTGGTTTAAGTCGATTATGGCAATCGCCGTGTGGGGTTTAGGTAGAATTAATAACACCGTGATGAAATAATAATAATGCTACTAAAAGCGATTTTTGGCAAATAAAATAACCCAAGCCTCTCCTTTAATAAGCCATGCATACTATTTATTTGCATACTGTGTATTGGCTTGCAGAGCACGGTGGTTAGTGTGCTCACACTCGCTCTCATAACAAATCCAGAAGCAGGAATTAGATCACTACGCTTCGTCAATACTTTTGGTTATGATGGAGATGAAGATGACGTCGTCAAGGGCTAGGTCGCGAACCTCCAGTTGGCTGCCTATGGGCATGTCTTGAAGGTCCCACTTACGTGCTTCGTTCTTCCGCTGCTGCAATTCAATGATTTCGGCCTAATCGGTCCATAAGTAAGTCTACTATTATATTTACGCTTCCACATGATATGTAATTTGATATTCAGAACTGTAAACTGTGAGCACTATCTACTGATCCAGGGAATAGTGCGGTGGAATCACAGAGGAATCCGGATTGTAAAATCTGGGTCCTTACATCTGAGTAGCTGGCTAGTCTGAGTAGCTAGCCTGTTTGGCATCCTGAATTCTAGCTGTACAGCTGGTATCCTGATAGATGTATTGACTAAAATGCCCTTAGGTGAATTGATGTCATGATTATGTATTGATAGAAGAGATATCTATGCTGTAAATTTATAGTACTTAGTTCAAACATTGAAAAACTAATATTAAAATTTAATGACAATAAATTTGACTCCAAATCATAATTTTAAATATTAATATGGATAACTACCATGTCTCCATACAAAAGGAACGTAGAAAAGGTGTTCATAGACATATAAGGCGCACATATCACCATCAAAAGGAACTTCTATGGTACTATCTATATTCTTGAAGCCATCAAGCCGTTAGCTATGGAATCACGAAAGGCGCACATATCACCATCATCTTGTGCCGTGCCAATGTAACCACCTACTGTGTTAGAATCAACATGTGGCATGTACTCTTCATCATCATCACACCTCTCAAAGAGATGATCACTCAAAGCACTGTCTTGAATGAAATTATGAAGAGCCATACAAGCAATGATGATCTTCTTTTGCCTCTCAACCTTATAGCTTGGCATATGCAATAGAATTTGCCACTTCATCTTTAGCATGCCAAACGCATGTTCAATCACATTACGAAGAGAGGAGTGAGCATGATTGAAGACCTCCTTTTGGCCACTTGGGCGGCCTCCCCGTTGAAACCCCGGCAAGTGATACTTTTGCCCTTTGTACGGAGCGAGGTATCCCTTTCTATTAGGATAACCGACATCAACTAGATAAAATTTCCCTACAAGAATCAAATCGGATTAATGACAATGTATAAAATGAGATATAGAAATAGATAATTGTATTACCATCTTCAGGGTGTGGGAAATATTCCGAGTATCGAGATAGAGTGTCATTGAATATACGAGAGTCATGGGCAGATCCAGGCCATCCAGCAACAACAAAAACGAACCTCATATCAAAGTCGCAAATCGCCATAACATTTTGAGTAGGATACCCATGACGACCAATGTGTGTAATTAGATCCTTGGCTGGCACTACAACTGGGATATGTGTGCCATCTATTGCTCCAATGCAATTGTTGAAATAGGGTGAGAACCGAGAATCTTGAAGCTTTGGGTGCACAGTAGATTGCGACTCCTTTGGTTTTATGTTGTGCTTGGCTAGCTCATTAACACACTTAAGTACTTCTCTGAATTTTGTACTAATTGTTTCAGTTGACCGTTTAAATCGGTTCTCAGCTTGGCTAAATGATTGAGGTCCACCACACATCCACAAGAACATACCAAGAGCTTCAATGGAATTGCAATCTCTAGTTGATTTCAGACCATAACTTTCTACTAGTGTATCATGCAACTTGTAAAAAACTGCAGGAGTCATCCGAAACATACGATAACAATCTTTTGTTACACTAAGTTGATCCATAACCCACTGATTCCCAGATTGCCGTGGAGTAACTCTTTTACTTTTTTGGAGATAAGTTTCAGCATGGTGCATACCTATGAGAGCAACTGTTGCAGCAGCTTGTAGAATTAATTTATGACGCTTAACCTCAACTGATGTTCCATCGCTGTCATTTGAGTCATCACTCTCACTGGATGTGCTCATCTACAGTTCATGAGAAAATTGATAGCAAGAGAAATGTACATCAACATAACAAAAATAGGTCTGAAACTATACAGAAACATCCAGTAAATTAATCACATGAATCAGAAAAAATGGATAACAATTAATCTTTCATACATAGGTCTGAAACACATAAAACACATAGGTATAAATAGAGTATCAAACACAACAAGATTACATAAAAAGCATAGTCTGAAACAAGCCGACAGATACTCTTAAACAAGATTACAAACATGTTCTACTTCTTCCTATCTTCATACATCCTCTTAAGCCATGCAACTCTCCCTTCATCGGTTTCAAATGAACGAAACACTGCACGATACTCTTATTTAATAAAAAGTTTGGTTGCAATGTAGTGTTCATCACTTCCTTCTTTGGCTCCACATCTCACAGCCATGCGCAAGTGCTCTATGATCTCATTGTCCAATTTGTCATTCCGGTCAGATGTCACAGAATTGCTAGTAGCAATCACGTCAACTAGATGTTTCACTTCCTTGATCATAGGACTCTTCTTTTTATTTGGGCTAGGCACAATGCTACCTCCCTTACACTTTCCAACCTTGGTCTTCTTATCATGAGAGCTATCATCATCTCCAATATCGACGATATCATCGTCAACATTAATTGGAGTTGTGCTTTCACGACTACCAGGAATAATAGAAGACGAACCAGACACATGGATGTTCTGGAACATAACTTCCAGCTCATCTATGTTCTCCATTGGTGTGTACCAGAACTTGGCATAATCTTTGTTGGCCTACAAAAAAGATATGCAGAATTATTTAAAAAATGGTGCCACAAAGCATTGAATGGAAAATAATTTTACCAATGTCAATGGCATACCGTTATTTTTTCTGTCCACCATTCGTCATCTGCAACAATTGTTCCATTTTGGACATCCCAACCAAGACCGGTTGCATTCTTTTTTAGCTCAATCCATAAGCTGTATTCCCTCTTTAAAGCATCCCAATGATTCTTTAGCTTGGTCCGGTCATAATTTCTATTTGTCTTTGCATTGAATTTTTCTTGTAGATTTTTGTAACCAGTGGCATTCAAGGCTGCAGTTGGCCTATTTCCAGCTAGTACTTCATCCCTACATATTTCACAAAATATTTTGGTTGCCCAGGCATCCCAACTTGCTTTTGGTGTCTTCCATACATACATACATACATACATACATACATACATACATACATACATACATACATACATACAAGATGTTTAGATACTTAAGAATATTAACTTACCCGGACACCATTTACAAACATGACTGCAACTCAGTACATACATACATACATACAAGATGTGATTATAATCCTTTTCTAATGTTGCTAAGAGTTATGCACATAATTAGTACAGGAACTGATCTGTTCGGTTGAACACTCGCTAAAATCAAGTAAAACCTAGATCAACTAACGCACAGCGCATGAGAATAGCATCCATTACAGATCATCAACAGTAATGGGGAATAACCATGAATAGCAATGCTCATCCATTACAGATCTACCAACATCCATTACCAGCATCCATTATAGATCACGTTCATCAACAGCAATTCAGGTTCCATACCTTCACGTTTGGGCGGGAGATGCAGGAGCGGAGGTAGGGTCACCGGTCACCGGGATGGAAGTGTTGCCGTCGGCCAGCCTCTCGTCGAGGTGCTCGTCGCCCGGTCACCGGTCTCGCCAGCCCTCCTCGCGTGCTCGCCGTCGGTGTACCCGTGTGGCAGGCGAACCGGCGGGGGGAGGAGGGGTACGAGGGGGTCGGCGGCGGGTGGCGGAGGGATGCGCCGGGGAGGAGGGGTAGGAGGGGCAGCGGCAGGGGATCTGGGGAGGGGGCAGCGGCGGAGGATCTGGGGAGGGGGGAGGGGGCGGCGCGGGGAGGAGGGGTACGAGGGGGCGGCGGGGGGTGGAGGGATGCGCCGAGGTGGGGGATCTGGGGAGGGGGCGCCGTGGTGGGCGGCGGCGGGGAGGGGGGAGGAGGGAGGCGTGCGGGAGGAGGCGTCGGGGCGCCGGGGTGCGGATGTGGGGAGGGGGCGCGGGGGATCTGGGGAGGGAGCGGGGGGGTTTTATTCAGTGGCATTTGTGGGTAAATAGCTTCAACTTTAAGTGGCATTAGCCCGCAAAATCTGTGAGAAGCTGGGCTATTGCATTTACTCGGTCCCAGTACAATTGTGCCTTCCCTAGATTTTCAGATTCTGAGTAGCTGGCCCAAAAGCTGGACTGTTTGGGAAAGCTTTTGGCTACTAGAAGTAGCTAGCTTGCCTAGAATCCGAAACAAACATGCCCTAAATATCTGGGCGGATGGATCGGGGGTGTGGTGCAGCGGTGCACGAGAGTGTGGTTAGTGGCAGCACCGCCCAGATGACCCTAAGGACCGAATCTTGTGACAACCTCCCAGTGTACAAAAGTACAACCACAAGCTGGCAAAATGTAGGCAGAGCTAACTAATTTGTGTAGCTCTAAAGTGGTTACGTGAAGATGTGAACACGAGCAAAGGGATGGATGGTCTCATCGCCGCCTTTGCCCATGATGGCTCACGAGGGACCTTTCTCGAGGAATGCACACATCCTATAGAAGGCAGAACTTAGCGGGCGTAACCACGGTAGGACTATGCATTGTAAAGGTCCTGTGATAATCTACTCAACCGCATGTCTAAGGTATCATGTGGAGCAACGAGTGGATTATCTCTTGTGGGTAAAGTGTACAAACTCTGCAGAGTGAAAAACTATTCGAATAGCCATGCCCACGGTCAAGGGCGGACATGGGAACTTAACCAGATATAGTTCTATTTCAAAAATAACTTTGTGGGTGGAATTGGAAAAGTGGAGGGCAGTGGAAAGCCCTAATTTGTGTTGCCCTGGGTGTCGTCCCAGTAATAATGTAAGCAGTTATAACGCTGAAATGTTAGCATATGGTGTAGAAACCATGTAACGGTGGATGGAATCTGGATTGCTATTATTATTACATTCTTTCACACACTATGTTTTAGTTCAAACTGTTAGGTCTCAGGAAATTTCTATGTACCATATTTCAAATGCAATTCATGGCAAATAAAATAACCCGAGCCTTCCCTTGATGAGCTATGCATACATTTAAGAAAAATTTAGGAAATACTATTATTCAAACTCTAACTTATCATTGTAGTTTCAAGCAATTATCTCCCAAAGTTCAAAATTACTACCATTTCTATAAATCTAAAACATTTTAAAACTTACCATCAGTTGCGCTAAAGTTACCATCAATTGCACCCTAAGTTATCTATATTTTTAAATAAATTACCACCCTAATTTCTGAATTTACTATGATTTTATGATATCATCGCTTTTAACCCAAAAATAAACTCAAACCTTCAAGGCCTACCATTAGTGTGATCCTAAATTATTAATTGCAGTTTTAACAAGTTACCATACTAAGTTTAGAAATTATCATTATTTTCAATTTAAAGGAAAATCAAAAAATTACCGTCAGTTACACCCTAAGTTACCATCTACATTTTTTAATAATTCAGCAAACCCCTCTGCACGGTGGTTTTGCATTATCTTACTTTGTGATTAATCCCAATGTGACTAATCAATGGGCCCCTCACGTGATTGATCCTACAAATCAGTTGAATCTCAGAAAAAGAAAAATGTGTGCACCTGAAATTGTGTATACATAATCAACCATTTTGAACTCACCAATCTCACATGTATTATTTCCCTGTGTGTCTATGCATTGGGCCCACATTGTTTGGCCCCACCTATCATGACACAGGTATTCATTTCTATGTGCACCACGCGCACGTACGACTCCAAAAAAGACCCACCTTGACCCAAGAAAAAGAGTTTGTCATGTCCGTGTTATTTGCACTCTCCCATGTGACCCACCTGACAGCAACGAAGCTAGGTGCTTGATAAGACTAATGCACACCTAGATGCGTTATAGTATTTCCGCATAATGAATGACATATTGTGAATCATGTAATTATTCAGTGGAAAATCGTGAATTTTCTCGAGAAAGTACCCTACCTTTTTATGGCGACGGCTAGCTAGCGCGACACATTCCTTAATTTCTTTCTTCCCTTCTGTTAGTTAATGAAGCACATATCTTCCTTTGCTTCATATCGAGTCATTTGCACTCATCTGTATATATAGTCATAAGTCTACCTCGTGCAAAGAATGGATCAGAGAGAGTGTTTTCAAGTTTGAACTAGCCACTCGATCATCCAACCTATTCAGAGTGCAGAAGATTAGCCAGGTCGATCTCTGCATGTATGTACGCGCTATAGTTGCTGCATGCGAGCGGCGGCATTGGCGACAGTTGCGCAGCCAGCCACTATCTTGCCTGCTCATTACCACACAGAAGCATACACGTAGTAGCGCGATAGCTGTTTCGTTTGAAGAACCCAAGATATGCATTGCCTCTTCTTCACCAAGTTACTCTCACCCAATACCAAAGTTACCGACCACAAGCCAATCCTTTGTTGTTCAACACTTTGGCCATGAGAGGTTTACATGCAATGGGAGTTGTGTTCTTTACTCAACATTTGAGAAATTTGTTCCATAAAGTTACATACATGGATACACCCCCAGTTAGGAAACAAGTTTGCTTTGGTTATATGAGGATCCACTAACTAAGGAGTAGCCTTTGAGTCTGATCACAACGGGTCCCTACTGTACCAGTCTTTGGACTTTGAATGACATCGACAATAGGTCAGAAGAAAAGCTATCAAGTTCTGAACAATGCAAAAATGAGAATGCTTGTTATCTTCAGTGAAGCTGTTTTAGTGCATGACAATGTAAGACTAATCATTTACTACACCAATCCCATTTTGCAATTCAATCCTTCTATTCACAATCTTCCAAGTAGTTACTCATTTGATTTCTAAGCATTTCCCACCTAGTTAAGAGCGGTAAAAAGTGTTGGTGGGTTTAGTACTTCTGTAGATAAAAACATTGACCAAAGTTTGATTTTGCAGCCAACAAAAGCTAGAGAAAATGTGGCTATACTCTCCTTGGAGAAAGAGTCTGCAAAATATTACCAAAACCCAAATGATATATGATTGACAAATCGGGGCAAAATAATGAATTAAATCAAGCTTTAGCTAGCAAGTACATCACTCACACGCTATTGCATACAACTGATCCGTTACTTCGATGACCATGAAGAGAAGAAGTGGGTGGTAAGATTGGATGACGATGACCATGAAGCTCTAGCTAGCAAGTACATCACTCACACGCTATTGCATACAACTGATCCGTTACTCCGATGACCATAAAGAGAAGAAGTGGGTGGTAAAATTGGATGACGACGAGGAGGCCTGGATGGTGTCAGTGACCGTTCCTAACCATGCCGTCAGCGACAGCCAGCCATCAATGAATCTCAGAGCTGACAGGGGACATGCCACGATGCCTAATGGCGGGGGCTTCCTCATCACTGACAACAGTGGCGAGAACTCACCCTCCTCTTCCTCCTCCACTATAATCCCAAACAACGACGGTGAGGCATACAACCTCTCGAACGGTGTATCCCCACTAGCCAGCGCTGCAGGAGTGCCCCACTTATACACCGGGTTGGAGATGCACACGAACCTGTCGCTATGCGTAGAGGAGCCCGTGGACTTGGACTGCGACGGTGATGAGAGCTGCACGGGCAACCACCTCCACATGGCGGTCTCCAGCTCAGAGATGGCGAGGAAGAGGTCCTTGGGGTTGGGCACGTGCATGATGTCGTGCACGTAATAAAATGGCAAGGTGTTGGAGAGCGCGGCCTCATGCATCACCATTGCCACCGATGTGTCATTGCCTGTGGCAGTGTGCAGCGGGGATGACGTAGGGCCGAGCTTCGGTCAAGACATTGCCGCGCGGAGGCAGCGACGGTGGAGGTGGGAGTAGAAGATGTCTACGAGACTGAGCACCACCGTGAGGCTGACCCCCACAGCCAATCTCAACATGCCGTTGGTGAACATGGTGGATTCAACTCACTCGCACACCACACTTGCTGAGCTCAGGGATTGTGGAGTGGAGTGGAGCTGTGCCTAGGCGAGCACGTGTGCAAGCAACAAGTGGCGCGGCACGCAAAGCATTGGACGGCTAAAAAGGCGACGTGCTGTAACACTATCGTGCTAGTAGTTGCGCGGTAGATTTGCCGAATTGAGTAAATAACAGGTGAGTTTTGTCCTTGTCACAACGCCTTTATTGCCCTGACAAGCGCACAAACAAGTAGGTCCAATATTTTAGGATGCTGAGTTAGATTCAAGGGCTAGTGCAATGTGCAACTCTATGCTAATTTATCTGGTGTTATATGCAAAAATCGCTTAAACTTGTTCGCGTCTTTTTGCATCTAAAGACACTTCCGGTAGTGCACACTGCAATTAGGGCATATACAATAAGCTGTCTCTTAAGGTTATCTCTAAAACTTTCACTTCATCTAAAGACAGTAATAGAAACAATCTTTGTAACGATAAATCGTTACTCTAACTATATTATATTATTTTCACCATAACTTTCTGTCTTACACCCTCTTACTATTTGTATTGATTGCGGGTTTAAGTCTTCTTTTACATAAGAGACAACATATTATCTCTCCCCACCTTCTCTCTCCTTCACATAAGGTTTTATTTTTAACATAGCTAAGATACAGCTGAGATAACACCGCTGGTGATACCCTACTCTCACAAGCTTTTTACCAAAAACTGAAGCCCCTATGTGCAAATATTCCGCCATCCGAGGACCTGCGCGCGAAAGCGACGGGCCGTGTTTTTCGGCATCGCGTCCAACTTCCTTCCGGAATCCCAAACGCTACTCCACTTCTCTGCGCCGCATCACCCCCTCTTGCCCTCCGGAACCACCGCCGCCGCCATGGACGAGGAGTATGACGTGATCGTGCTGGGCACGGGCCTCAAGGAGTGCATCCTCAGCGGCCTCCTCTCCGTCGACGGCCTCAAGGTAAGAGCCACCCATCCGATCGATCGCTTCCCTCAACCTCACCCGCCGCGCCTCCGATCCGTCGCTTCTGTGCCCGGATTCCGCGTCCCCATGGCAAATCAGTGTTCCAATCTCGCTTCCGTTGCCTGGGGCGGCAGACTGGATCACCAGAGCACGCTAGCTTGTAGATCGGGCGGTGCCGCCCGTTTGATCTGGACTTGATGCGCCGCGCTCGGATGAACACTTTGTTGTTGTGTTGTGTTGGTCTGACTCCGTAGTGTAGCGATGAGCGTCCCTGCGCCTAAGCCTTAGTAGATCCATAGCGGCCAGCCATTGATTCGCCTATTTAGAGCGTTTCTGAGCGCAGCGAGGTGTAATTCTCTAGGGATCGTGGCTGCGGTGCCCTATCCGGATCGGTAGATGCAGCGTGGTTGTAGTGGTTGCTTGCGTTGTGTTGGAAGGAAGTATATGTATTGGGGTAGGGACTAGGGACGGAGGGAGAAGGGTGGGCATCTTTTTGCTCCCAGCTAGTTGTATTTAACTTGTGTTGCTTGCCCAAGCTTACAACTTTTACTAGCCTGATTTTCCATGTTGTCTTGAAACAAAATAATTAGTGGGCTACCATGAATCCAGACTGGGGAGACACAGCATGTATAATTTTTGTCGTGAGTTTGGTAGAGCTGTGGAAGTAGGGCTGCCAACAAGCCAACCTTAAACCAGCCCAGCTAAGCTTGCTCGACTTGGAACTGAGCTTGAGTCTGGGTGGAATTAAGTTTTGGGCTTGGAATTGAGCTTGAGCTCGATAACGAAGTTAAAAGAACTCAAGCTGCTTGGTTAGACTGAGCTCAACAACAGTTAGGGAGGAGGCTGCCAGTCATGCATCGTCCGGCTAGATGCTATATGTTGCCTGGACAAGGGCATACTCATATAATGCAAAGCTAATACTAGATCTATACTAGTACTGGCTGAGTGCCCCATATTACAAAGGATATGATTAACATGGTATGATATAGCAGTTGATACCCAACAGTTTCCTCTATCGTGCACATATATATCTGTGCACAGCACGCACACGTGCACACACACACACACACACGCACAAACACACACAGACGCCCGCACACGTGCACGCTATATATGAAGCCTTTTTCTTACTCCAAGGAGTATATATTCCTACTTCTAATAAATCACTTAAACGAACGTGTTATACTTCTTTATTACTTTTCGTATACTTAAATACTAATTCTAAGATTCTCCAAAATGACTATAAAAAGTGGATGCTGATAAAAATTTTCATAGAATTCACTTTGGAGTATCTTATAATTATTAGTAGAGTATACTCAAAAAGATATAACAATATCATTTAAGTAATATATAAGAAGTGGGAGTACGTACACATACATACATACACATACAAACACGCACACGCACATGCGCGCGCGCGCGCATACACACGGTTGCGCTAATTAGCACGCTACGCGTGGGTCGCTGGCTGCATGCACAACCATCTTGCCTGGTGCGGTTTATATTTAATGATAACTTTATGTTTGTAAGTTAGTAGCTTTGACATATATGTCAATCGATGATAACTTTATGTTCAAGATATATTAATTTGATGAATTATCGATGGTAACTTTATGTTCAGGAGATAGTAACTTGATTTTATGCATGCAGCAGGAGAGAGAAGAGAATAAATGCACTTGACTTGTGATTTTTTTTATCTTATTTACAAGCTAAAAAATACAAGAACTCTTTCACAAAAAATCCAATCTACGATCCGTTTGTACCATTGTGTTCGAAATTACGAGCTTAACAAAACGAGATTCATGTTGAATATGTTTTGATGCTGCGAAATTCGCGTCATATAAAGTTAATATCGTGTATGAGTGAAGTTACTGCCAAATATATTTAGGGTTACTGCCAGTTTTATAGTGTTACAACGGACGGTAACTCTAGAAGTGTTTGGTATTAACTTCACTCACATACGGTAGTAACTTCTCGTACGAGTTTTTTGCTATTGGCATGCATGTTTTTCTCTCCTCTCAATGCATGCATGTTAGCAGAAATCTCACTCACTTGGCAAGAACTTAATGAATGACGGATGATAACTGTAAATAACTTCATGAATCATAGATGATAACTTGATGTACATATGATAATAACTTTACCATAATTAACAAACGCTAGTAACTGTCCGTGGGGTGGGATAGTGGAGTCGTTGGATGGTTGGGTCGGTCAGGGACGCGCGCTTATTCTACGCATAGCTACTGATTAGTGTGTGTGTGTTGTTCTGAGCCAGCTGATCTTGAGTTGCTCCAGAGCCTTGTGCCTTTTTTATGGCACAAACGTGGCTGTATTTGAAGTCATAAATGTCGTAATGTTAGAATAACTTTGAGGATCCCCATCCGAATGCTGTTGTGATGATATTGCAGGTGTTGCACATGGATAGAAATGATTACTATGGAGGAGATTCCACCTCGCTCAACCTTAACCAGGTAATCAACTCCGATCAATTTAGTTTACATGCTGGAGGTTTTAATTTGTTGACCCATTTCTTGTCAAGGAATGTTCATGTTATTACAGAGTACATGATGTCCTTTAATTGATGTTGGTGGAGCATGTATACTAACCATAGTTTTGAATTCTCTTTATGGGACAGCTCTGGAAGAGGTTTAGAGGGGAAGACAAGCCCCCGGCACATCTAGGTGCGAGCAGAGATTACAACGTAGACATGGTTCCAAAGGTGTGACAGTCTCCTCCATCCAACTCTATCTTTAGTAGCATAGGTAATGTATGTGGCAGTGAGGCACTATCTATGTTTGCAAGGATGACATAAATAGAATTCCACAATTGTGCATTGTTTTATCTTGATGAGAAACATCTGGAGCTTTTTATGTGATCGATGTGGTGACTCACTGATTCAGCAAATTATGAAAATCTCATGTATAACTACTTAAATGGGAACAAGTGAACCCTGCAAAGTAGTTCTTATCAAGATTTATGTCGATAATCAATAATTAAATGTATTGTTAAACTAGGGTACTACTATGACCCTTATGAGTAACATACTGATGTTATCAAAAAAATGTTTTGGTGATCAGTTTATGATGGCAAATGGGACATTGGTTCGAACCCTCATTCACACTGATGTGACAAAGTATTTGTCATTCAAAGCTGTTGATGGGAGCTTCGTCTTCAGCAAAGGGAAGGTAATCTTGTCAGCTTATGTCCTCCCTTTGTCTTTCATTAGTGGCACATTTCCTGTATTTTCCATAGGTGGTTGTTAGATCTCCTGTATTCTGATACTATGCTAGTGGTGTAACTTACATCTCTCTTCTATCATTTTCAAACAGATTCACAAGGTTCCTGCCACTGATATGGAGGCTCTGAAGTCCCCTTTGATGGGCCTTTTTGAGAAACGCAGAGCAAGGAACTTCTTCATTTTTGTCCAAGATTACAATGAAGCTGATCCAAAAACACATCAAGGATTGGACCTTAATATGGTGACAACTAGAGAATTGATAGCGTCAGTACATAACTGCTTGTTGCATTGTAATCATTTCTTTGTCAGTAATGTACTAATTGACCAATTGTAACACTCCAAGTCTTCAACCCAGTTTGCCTAGTGAATCCTGGTAGTATTGAGAAATTGGGATTAGCCCCACATGGTTAATTATAGTAGCGTCAGACTAGCAATTAATGCTTTGGGAACCATGCATATAAACCTGGATTACCATTTCAGGCAAAGTAAGTACGAAAACATATGAACTGGTTTTGAGTTGTACATATCTTGGGTGTCACATACTCATATCCATATGGTTCTCGTACTGCAATTGTTCAGTTTCCTTATATAAAATTGCTTACCACATTGTTACATACTGCCTAATGTGGACATACTTAAATATAGATTGCCTTCTTTTGTTGCTTGTAACAACATCCTCCCTGATGAATGTTCTTGCTGTCTTCTAACAAAAAATCCATTATTTTTGCAAAACAAGGATTGAAGAAAATTTCTGCCTTGCAGAATATATCATGGATTGGCCTTCAATTTTACCCATGTTGTGAAAGGATATTTCTTGTGCTTGCTGTTACATCATTCTGCACATAAATAACTCCCTGTTTCCATTTGTGTTTTTTTCAGAAAATATGGTTTAAGTGATGATACAGTGGATTTCATTGGCCATGCACTTGCTCTTCATAGGGATGATCGTTACCTTGATAAACCGGCACTTGATACTGTAAAAAGAATGAAAGTAAGTCTTGACCAAAGCTCTGGTAGATGGTTCCTAGTTCGATATTATAACTATAGCTGTCAATTTGTCATAATCCCTAATTCCCTAACATTGCTGTTCCTTTTAGCCGTGTCATTGCTGTTGTTTGAATATGCTTGCTTCATGGAGTTCAATTACATTTTACCGGTTTTGTGGTTCTAGCTATATGCAGAGTCTCTCGCACGCTTTCAAGGAGGCTCACCGTATATTTATCCACTATATGGTCTGGGTGAGTTGCCACAGGTTAGTCAATTTTGAATCTTTTAACCCAATACTTGTCATACCACACATACGTGTTTCTAGGATGCTTGTATGTTACAATGCTTGCTTATGCTACAGGGTTTTGCACGTCTAAGTGCTGTTTATGGTGGTACTTACATGTTAAATAAGCCAGAGTGCAAGGTATGCTTTATCACTTACCTTTTCATGATTCACAGTCTAGGTAACAAACAAACAAATCAAACTCCTTTTCACCTGTGCCACCTAACTCATATAGGTTGAATTCGATATGGAAGGGAAAGTGTGTGGTGTTACATCAGAAGGTGAAACTGCAAAATGCAAGAAACTTGTCTGTGATCCCTCATACTTACTCAACAAGGTGAATACTCCTCCCTGTATTCAATTAGATCCATTTTGATGTCATACTTTTTTCTTAATACATTGCAAGCAATTACTGTAGCTTTGGCCTTTTTCCCCCTGTATCTTCCGGTCTTGAGAAGTTCTTACTGACTACAACCTCACCTGTTGTTTTTGTTATACAATGCTTCCCAATTTTGATGTTTTGCATATGTTTGTCAACAGGTTAGGAAGATAGGCAAAGTTGCACGCGCAATTGCTATTATGAGCCACCCAATCCCAAATACAAATGAGTCACACTCAGTCCAGATTATTTTGCCACAGAAACAACTTGGACGCAAGTCAGACATGTGAGGATTTTCTCAAGCGCAAATATTTTTCATTCGATGAATGACTAGATTTACTTGCTAACATTGCCTTATTTAATATATTATGCTAGCCTGATTTGTGACATTTCTATTGGTATTCTCTTGTTAGGTATGTCTTCTGTTGCTCATACACACACAATGTCGCTCCAAAAGGGAAGTTCATTGCTTTTGTGAGTGCAGAAGCAGAGACTGATAACCCACAGTCTGAGCTAAAGCCTGGGATTGATCTACTTGGTTCAGTAGATGAGCTATTTTTTGATATGTATGACAGATATGAACCAGTTAATGAGCCATCTCTTGATAATTGCTTTGTCTCAACGGTAAGTTTTGCAGTATAAGTAACAAAATGAACATTCAGTTTTTAATTGTTTGACTCATAGATGTTTATGGCGTTTTTCCTCTCTGCAGAGCTATGATGCTACCACACATTTTGAGACAACTGTGACAGATGTTCTTAACATGTATACAATGATCACTGGAAAGGTAACATATGCTTCATCTTCATTTTTCTTTAAAAAAAGGGAAAATTTTGTTCGTGCCACTCAAAATATGTGCAATATCAGTTCTGCCATCAAAAATATGTTCATTTTGTTTTTGCCATCCTTCCGTCCGTGTGCATTTTGTTTTTGCCACTCTATCCAAGTTTCTATCATGTTAACAGATTTTGACCGTGCCCAGTTGGTGACACGTGTTGGTTAATTTGACGGAAAATTAGACTAAATGGCAAAAAATGAAATGCGCGTAGACGGAAGAATGGTAAAAATAAAATAAGCAGATTTTTGATGGCACAAACGATATTGCACATTTTTTAAGTGGCAAGAACAAAAGTTTCCCTTAAAAAATATGTAACTTCTGTTAGAATAATCCTGTGTGTGTCATGTGTCAGTTTTCAGCATTTAGACTTCAGTTTTCAGGGCTTTTATACTACATTAACAAGGCAGTTAGTACTGCATGTGTAACTGGCCATTTAGGCCTTATTGCTATAAATAGAACAGGAAGAAGAAACAGAAAAGCTGCAGCTTGAACGCAGCACAAAATCTGAGTCCAGTTTTCTATCAACTTCTGTGTAGTACCTGAAGCTAACCGCGCATTATCAGCATTTCCTGTATTCTGGCATAAACCTTTTTCGAGAAGGATGAAAGATGAATACTTAACGTACATTGCTGTTAGATTTGCCCTTTCTGTTATCTTTTCACATACTTCATGCATATCTAACTCTGCTCTCATTGCAGACTGTCGATCTTACTGTGGATTTGAGTGCTGCTAGTGCTGCTGAAGAATATTAAATTTCATAATCAAAATCCCATTATTCATCGAGACATACTCTTCCTTGGGGGACGCCACAGGACAAACCATAATGGATAACTAGTTCTAGTTATTTCAGCTCCAGATTATATTGGGTGTTTTGGCCAATGTCTACAGCATGCTTATTGCTAGCAGCAATATGCAAAAAATGTTGATTCGGGATGGTTGAGCGATGATGATTTTATTTACTACAGTAGTAATTGAATGGTGTAAACAGTGAACACGGTGACTGACCTTTGTGGTTTAATGTGATGCATCATAACTGTTCTGTAATTTTGCATCTCGTATTCTTCAATGTTTTGTTATGTCCCTTGATGTTATTAATTGTTGCCTTGCATGCAAACGGAGTTGTTACATTTTTGCGTTAGAAAATACTTATTACTTAATGTGTAGGGTGTTTTGTTGCGTGCCCTGCGAAAGTATTACTTAATGGGCATTTTCGTTGTTTAGATTATCACTTCTGTTAGATAAAAACTAATTAACCTAACTCAAATACACACATGCACAAAAGAGTAAATAACAGCTACAATGTTTTTGCTGACCCAATGCCATCTTTTAGTAACACAGAAAAGTGCTGACGATAATGGCCCTGTTTTTTTCAGCTTTTAAAAGCTGATTTTTGGTTTTTCTACAGTAACTAACTTTTAAACGGAGTATTTTTTTTCAAGATATGGCCTACTAGTTAATTGTAGTACATATTTTACTGACTTCATTTATATCGGTAAAAACCGCACGTGAGTTTCTGTTACTATATAATCTCTCTGTTCAAACAGCTAAAAAGTCACAAGCCGCAGCAAAAAAGAATATGCCCAATATATGGTCGGTTTGATTTTACAAGCTGGGCATGATGACTGTTTTTTTCTTTAAGTACAAGTTATCCTTTGAATTTTGGATTAAAAAAAGAATCAGATACACAAAAATTTGAAAGCTATTCCTATAGTAAGAAAAATCGACTTACATTAACCAAAAAAGGCTTGTAGCTTATGAATAGAAAAAATATTTTCTTAATTAGTTATTCCACAAAAACAACTATATAATTAAAAAAATATATATTCATACATATAGGATGATGCTTATTCATTTTCAACCGTAAGGAAAATTAAAGAAACATAAAAATAAAAACATAGGTAGTGTGGCTAGGTGTAAGTTCACAAACTATTTGACGGATAAAATAAAAATAATTTTTGTATGTGATACTCCGAAATGCATTAAAACCTAAGTAGTATAGCTAGGTAGATAAAATAAAATAATTATTAGTATATGTGGTGCGTGCCTATAGTTAGTTTAGACATGATTCCATGGCACCTAGCTCTAGTTGTATAGAAAATTAAGATACCTAGGCCTGTATGCATGGTTAATAATGGTTTGCATAGATGAAATAATCCAAACAATGTGAACCAAATATTTATTTATATTTTCCAAAAATATATTTATATTAAAATTGCACTAGGGTTATTTTCACCTTGGGGTTAGACAAAAACAGTAGTAGTATGCATATAATGTACATAGTTATTAACTACAGCCACACCTCTAAATTTATATTAAGTGCTCATGCATTTCATGAATATAAATCCGATTGACATACGATGCGAGCTGTTGTATGGTACTGATTGTTGCATGTCATGTACTAAGTGGGTTTTGTATGCACCTGTTTCAAGTACGTCATATCAGACATTCAAGGTTTGTTTGTGTTCTATGAGGATCATCTCATACACAACAGACCTATCAAATTGTGATCCGGGCGCCTGGTCTGAAGGACATGAGCCTCTGTTCCGCATTTGATCGCGCCACTGCAAGGAAGAAGCTATGCATCAGAGCATTGTATGCCTTAATGGTGGGTGTTGCAGGGGAGACCTTTTGGCAACTTGTGAAGGTGACAAGTGGCACATCATGGGGAAATTACATGGAGGTTGTGTGCAACCCTGTTGTTGCAATATTTGTGAGACTGATGGTGTATATTTAGTTCGTGGAGCGGATGGAATCATCCGGCATGGCTGGTTCCAGTGGAGGTGCTAGTGATGAAGTATCTAGGTTGGTCTCCGGCAGTGATGTACACGCTACTGCTGGTGGAGATGCGGGCGAGACGGTGGTGATGGAGACCTGAGGAGGCGTGCGGACAATTTCAAGCCCAACGAAGGTATAGAGAGATGGCGAGAACCTGACCGACCAGGTGGAAGAAGTGGAGAGCGGGGAGGAGGAAGACATGGAAACATCTAGTTCTGAAGATGAGTGAGATGGAGAAGCTGCTATGGGAGGTGTAGTTGGTAGTGTTGTTACCATTGACGTTCTTATTTCTCCTCTAGATTGGATGACATCGCAGCAACATTGCTAGTTCTACCACAGCTAGATGGTCATAGTGTGGTTTCAATGAAGACACTCTACTCTTATGGCAGCGCTTCCCTAACAAGAGTGTTGCCCAGCAGTCCATTTCTAGATATGCTGTAACCATCAGCCGGACGTATTGGGTGTGAAGGTCCCAACTTGATACCTATATCATCAAGTGTGTGGACAAATCTTGCACTGGTAAGGTCCGTGTGTAGTAGTGAAGGGGCGGGGCTACGGACTTCCAGATCACAGTACTGAAGAATCACAAATGCGAAATTGCTAAGCCACTTCACAGGCACCACAATGTGATATCCTCATATGTTGCGAGCCTGATCAGCCACCTAGTCATCGCAGATGTTTTCGTTTCGTTGAAACTTCTGTTGGTAGATGTTGTTAATATGGTGGGCTTCCCGGTTAGCTACAAGAAGGTATGGTGGACGAAACAGAAAGTCATGGATCGTATGTATGGTGCATACGAAGAGGTTTACAACTGTAGGATCGGATATGGCAACAGAGGGGGGGTGAATGGTGCCTCTTTAAAAATTAGCCCCCAAAAGTATCCACTAAAAAATCTTCTCTCCGATAGATATGAAATCTATGAAGAAAAGAGATAAAAACTCATTGGCAAAACAGAGAACACAACCAGCAAGTGAATCCAAGAGAAAAGCACAGACATAAGAGCCAACTGAAACCAAATCCTGAGAGCAAGAATTTGAGGCCGGTCTAACCGCTATTGCGAGAGCGGTCTGACCGCTTGGCCCTTGCCAGTCTGACCGCATAGGAGGAACCGGTCTGACTGCTTGGTAGGCGCCGGTCTGACCGCCGTGGGGTGGCTGGTCTGACCGCCATGGACACACCGGTCAGACCGGGCCAAACCCTAGCGGTCTGACCGATGGCCTGTAAACAGAGCAGCGGCTGTGACTGAAACTCTGCACTACACAATATTTATAGAGAATGCAGTTTACAGGGAAATTGCCAAGAGTTTTGCAGCCTTTCTTGGATCAAAAGAACTACACTCTAAACAGCAAGGTGACCACAAGAATAAAAAGATTTCATCAACAGAGCAAGGATTCAAGATTTTAGCTAGAATCTGAAGAATACCCTGAGATATGAAACCAAAAGCTGAATGTCTAGTCATTCTCATGTCCATTGACCATGAACCTTTGCAATTCAGCTGGAGAAGGTCTCACAACTAGAAATCATAGCCTTAGAGCAAACATTCTACTGGAAAATCAGAAAGCCCATGGTTTCCCTGACACCTAACCCTAAAAATTCATAACAGAGGAAATGAGGAGTATGAGTGAAAAGAGAGATTCTTTGATTCTTCCATTGGGCTCTTGGGAATCTATCTGACCAAATGGTCTTGAGGCATATTCCCATCACAGAGCAAACCACTAAAACCATCTCTTTCAAGAACTCATCACAAAGACACAGAGAAGCAGCCAGAGCAAAATACAAACTGGAAAGGAAAAAGGCCAAATCATCTCAGGCATAACATCTCATATGATTGAAATGATTACATAGGAGTACCCATACACAATTTAAAACAAGGAGAACACACTACATGCTTTACACGAGAGATGAACTCACAAGTAGCACACACGAGAGCTCATTCCTTGCACTAGTGCATCCAGAACTCACTCTCCTCTTTGCTTACACGCATGAGCTGCACCCACTACTGGCTCCCTCTCCTCTTTTTGAAGGCAAGGGCTCACTCCAAATAAGCAAATCAAGAAGTGTCATACAACATACACTCCCTCACCTCACACACCATATAAGGCAAAGGTCAAACCTAACACAAGAAATGGGGGGAACCAGCCACTCCAACCAAAACTTGAGTCAATTCCCCAAATTGCCCTCAAGAAATTTCCCGGAAGCTTCCCGCAACCGGTACCTTGACCGTCTGGGCCTCGACTCCTCCCTGAGTCTAGTCCCGGTCCGCTCCGCTGCACACGACCGCACCCGGCATCCTGACCGTCTGGACCTCAGCTCCTCCCTGAGCCTAGTCTTGATCCACCTCGCCGCTGCCTGTCGTGTCCACCTGACTCCGACCGAGACCCCCGACTCCACCTGAGTCTAGTCCTGGTCTGTTCCGTCACACACGACCGCAACCGACATCCAACTGTCTGGACCTCCGACTCCTCCCTGAGCCTAGTCCCGGTCCTCTCGTCGTTGCCCGTCGTGTCCATCACCGGTAGCTCCAGCTCCGGTTCCTCGTCTCCCGACTCGCAACCACCTCAGCAGCCTCGATCATCTTCGGCATCACCGACCGTCTGGACCTCAACACCTCCTGTGCCTAGTCCCGGTCCTCCTCGCCTCACCATGACCTAGCTCCGAAGTCCTGCAGCCACACAGACAAGCAAACCGTCACATAGCACCGCACGAAACAGCATATCAACAATAGCATAAGTAAAAGGTACTCAACCCTAGAATACCCAAAACAAACTCAAACTCTCTAAACCAACCGTCAATTACTCATCACAAACGTGGGGATAACTCCACATGGTCTCTCAACAACCTAGTCCCAAGATTGCTCCACCAAATTACGAAATCAAATCTCGGGACATATATAAATAAGTTGGAGTGGGTGCATCCTACGAAGGGCCAAATTATTTCATTCTTGCAGAGTGTTTTGGGCCTTCCGTTAGGCGATCGAAGGGTTCAAGTATTGCACGATGTAGTTGTATGAGCAGGTCTAGACCCTCACCGGTCGACATGCCGCGATGAGATGGTAACCCAATCTTTCTAGATTTTTCGTATGGTAACATGTTTCGAACTACTGCTTGTTTTTCTTGTAGTATGACCACCTCGACCGTGTCCATTGCGAGGCTACTGATGCTCTGCGCTGTGGGAGGAACACCACCGTCGAACGCCTCCTAAGTGCACTGCGTGCCATCTACGATGACATGAAGGCGGCAATGAGGTCCATCAGTTGTGGTCAACATAGTGATGTTGCCATGCTACGAGGTGGACACTGAGGATAGCCTCCACCCCATCGCCGTAGGCGCCTCCCTCTGCACCACCCTTTGTACGTCCGTTGGACTCCAGCAGTCATCGTAGCTACGGTCGCTCGGCCTCCACGTGCCTTGGGCCAGTGGTATGGTAGTTGCCACATGTTGTCCTCATTGTTTGTTCCTGCACTTAATTCTAACGTATCTCTCACTATTGTTGGTTCTTGCAGCACTTGCAAGGGGACAACAGTCTACTACAGCCATCGTCATCATAGAGGGAGATGTAGGAATGGACTTCCTCACCGGGCCGATGGGGTGGGACTGTAGACAGCGCCCTGACTTGCCGTAGTGTCGAGATGACGCATTGCCCATGTTCGCATAGGGTGTTCAGTCCAACCTAGGTGAGCGCGACTACTAGTTCGCCCAGATGTATGGATGATACACTATGTAGCATTACAGTGGTGATTGGCCAGGAGGATCATTGTCTGCACAGCTGCGTACACTGGTACACTGTTACGTACTTAACAAAGATTTTCCATTCCACGCTACACTGGACTAACGCATTGCACAAAATCTGGATGTCTGGACATAGCAATTCGGACAACAAGGCCAGGGTCTGTCGTCCGCACTTCTGACTCCCTAGGTAAATGCCTGCCAACACATCTACGCACTGTAAATGTCAAAACCCCTGCCCTAACCCAGATGTACCCTTTCTGCAAGACGTGCACCCCTCTTTGAGCAACTGGGTGGACATTATGCTCGAGCCTCCCCCATGTACGTACAACGAGTTATCCGCAACCCCGCCTACTACCCAGCCCTCATACTATGAGCTCCGAGACGTATGGTGCTCCCCTGACAGATTCACCTTCTCTGAGGATCAGCTACGTCATCGGGGCAAGCAACGGACAGACGCACCATGAGTTTATGCATGTTGTCTTCAGTACCATTGCGTTTTTCCTGTAATCCTTCGTACAATGTATGCCTGTCCAATATATATCCACACCTATTTCTTCGAACAATATTATTAGTTGTTATTACTACTTTGATGTCTTTGTATCACATTAATCTGTGCAGACCCAATGGGCATCTTTATGCAGCAAAATTCAACTTGGTAGTTGCTATGACAATATCGTAACTAACAAAATCCCCGGGGTGGGATTTGCCACACGTCGGCCTCCCGTGCTCTCATGCTCAGAGAGGAGGCCAGGTACGGAATTACGGGCGTAAGAAGGCTAAATTTGGAATTAAGGCGTTGTGACATGACCCAAGAGTCAGCTTTCCACAGTGACATGACCCAATGATGCAGCTTTTTCGCAGCGATGTGACACAACGACGTGGCTTTCCGCAGCAACATGACCTAACAAGTTAGCTTTCCACAATGATGTACCTAACGAGTCAGCTTTCCATAGCGACATGGCCCAATGACGCAGCTTTTCACAGTGATGTGACCCAACGAGTCAGCTTTCTGCACTGATGTGGCCCATTGCTACCACAAGATACCTCCTTGGCCCCGTAGCCTCGCAGATGCAAAAATGTACCAACCAAATTTCACTTTAGCACATACACCGCGCCGGCTCACCGCATAAGTACTACTCGTTCTACCGCGGGTTATCCTACAACGAGAATACAACACTTCCTTGCTAAGATGGAGAACCAATGGGACGACATCCACCAACTCGCAAGGGCTACTGCAGTCCACGACAAACAAAGGGAGCATGCTGGTAGGGCACCTCCCCGTAACAACGCCCTCGAAACTCCAACCCCTACCACAGCATTCCCATTGAGCATTTGCCGTATGACCCGTTCGAGGCGGACACGCCGCCCGTCTGCTGGTGCAGGGACATATGTAAATTCTTCAAGTCCAAGCAGCGACTGAACCTGGGTAAACGTTACTAGGGGTACCCTAACTACGTGTGGGGCTACCCCGACCAGCATTGGAACATGGGGCGGTACCGCGAGCCGGTACGGACCGGTTACAACATGTTCCCCTCACATTTCTCTTTCAAAGTACGCACTAACTATCTCTCCAATCTACCCGTAGTTTCCGGAATCGCTATGTGTGTTCCACAAATGGATCTACCAATAGATCCACTCACATTACTAGTAGCGTCTTACCTGCGAGGAATGGGATGCTGAGATGGACTGCGAGAGGAGAGAGGAGCGGTGACACAACGAAGAGCATAGTTAGTGTATCTGGTGGAAGACGCAAACTCATCTAGAGGCGTGTAGGCATAGGGAGCGCGAGGCTCGCGAGGATAAGCATGAGAGAAAGTGTGAACGCACAGAGTAATAGTTTTAGGGCTGTCTATTTTTTTGGTAACTATAAAAAAATTAACCTTACTCGAGTTTTTAATCCATTGGACCCAATCATCCATATTTCTCTCTCGATCAACATAAAACAAAAAAAATCCTTAATGGGTAGTCATGTGGTAGTAAACTTCTCACATTCCAAATGACATGAAATCATAAAACCCTAATTCCGAAACCTAAAATTCTAATTTACGAGACTTCAACACTTAATTTGTTAGACAATTTTAGAATATATATAAAATTATGCAAAAATTACACAAGTAGCACAATGTGTAAGGGGGCCTTCAAAATAAATTTCATAATGTTTGCACCTCATTTTCTATACTAAACAATTTCTACAAATAGTATACTTAAATAAATTTTCGAGAAAAAAAATCACAATGGTTAAATTTACAAAAAAATTTACACAACCAAATACGCTATGTTGGGAGGCTCCACAAAAAAAATTTATATTTTTTCAAGCTCATATACCATATCTACAAAATCCTATGAAAACCATATTTAAATAGATTTTCCTAAAGCAATGTAGTAGCGCTGACATAGGGGTGGTATAGTGGCCAGGGACCTCATGCGGCCTGAGGGCGCAGCAGCCGGCACCTCATGTGGCCCTCAGCCACAACAGACGGCTGACGCGGGGCCCGGGCATGGTAGGCAGTCCATGCAGACCACAGGCGTAGCAGGACGGTAATACGGCCTTAGGCGCGGGAGGCACCACGCTGCCACACTCCCGCGCTTGGGCAGGGGCTAAAAGTGGCATTCAGGTGACACAGGGGCCAAAAAGGGCAAAAAATTCATCATTCTATGCTTCCACCGGCATCACCACCTCGCCTCGCTGCCCGTCTCATCGTTTCAATCTTGAAGGCCCTACCGAATCAACAACATTCGTCGATTCAGCCTTGTCGTTGCCCTCTTTCAATCTTTTCTCCTCTTAAATCTTCTCTGCCCAACCCAGGACGCCCTGTTGCACATGCTCGTCGAAGATCTCCTTGTAGAAGCTCCCCATCTTTGCGCACCTCTAAACCTAGAGTGCTACCATCATTGCATAACATCACCTTTTTCTGCTAACCATTTTAAGCAAACACTACTTTGTTCATAATTCAACAACCACTTACAACATATCATTTTAAGCAGCTATTCTAGTATACTAGTGGAGTTTAAACATGCTACCAAAAGTTGATATGCAAAGTGCTGCTAGTACGTGAAGTTACTCATGTGCTACTCGTGCCCATGCATGACGTCCTCAATGATCACCTAAAAAAACAAAGTAAGGGTGAGTCCAAAGACTCAGCAAGCACACGATAAAACAGTGACGTTAACACACCACTTTAATAATTCCCATTTCTGTAAACTGTACATCACTATCTCTGTAACTGTTTCATTGTTGTCACTTTGTGCAATGCAATGCATCTGTAACTGTATCACTATTCTGTTCTGTACCGGTATAGCGGAGTGTTTACCCGTCGACAAACCACTCAATCCCCATCCTCTTTTATACGAGGATTCAAACTCCACTCCCGTAGAGTACCTACCAAAGTAGGTCCTGTTGTCTGTGTATGAGTGAAATGCGTGATGCAACATGCTTTCTATGTTGGCATTTAATCATAAGCAGCACTCATCAAAGTATGATTAGCATGTAATCATAAATGCTGTAGAATATGGTATGGAAGACACAAAATACCAATCATTCATCTCAATCCACTATTCTATCATGCACTTGTCTGTTAACCAAGCGGAGCGAAGCGACGTGCGGACGGCGTCAATCCCGAACCTCCACCTGAACAAGTATTAACCCAATCTCAATACGTGGAAGCGATACATGAACACATATGAACGTCGGCATTCCTACGTGCAAATCCGACATTGACATAAAATTCCCAGGGTTAAGGACCCAATGCGCAGGTACCAAACCCTTTTTTTTCTTTTCTTCCCTCCTTTCTTTTTTCTTTTCCCTTTCTTTTACTTCATTACTCGGCCGAACCAGCCTCTTCTATTTTTTTTCCAATCGATTGAATGGCATTACCCCCAATCCTCTCCTCTCTCTCTTTAATTCTCTCTCTCCCTTCATCGTGTGTGGCCAAATGGCCTAGCTTCTTCCTCATTCCTTCCCTCTCTTTCCTCACTCTCTCTATCTTTCACAAATCCGGCCGGCCAAGGCCAAATCCAGCTGTCGCTCTGCCACCGGCCACCTCCCTTTCGATCTCCCCTCGGGCTCGCCGGCCACGGCACACCGCCGACCTGGAGCCCGATGCCGCTTCCACCTCCGGCCACTCCACCTCCCCTCTCCCTCCAGCACTAGGTCGCTGCCCTCCATGATGCCTCCCCGGCTCGGCCAAAAGCCAGCCCCCCAAGTGCCGACCATGGGTGGTGTCGTTAGGCATTAGCGTGATGCCGACGAAGTCCACTGCCAACTCCCCCCAAGCTCACCGCCCTATTTTTCCCCTGGGTTCTACCCTGCCTCGGTTGCGACTACTGTCGATGCGATTCGGCTTCGGCTGGCCCCGCTATGCTCAGTTGGTCCCATGCACCTGGTGCCGTCGTCTCCTACAAGTTCTACCCCAGGAAGGTCTACTCTTACTCCCTCCCTCCGTACTTTACGCATGTTAGTGTTGTGCCATCTGCTCAAGAGCTAAGCTTGTGTGACCGTGTTGGATAAACATGGGGGATGAGGCAACCTACTCATGATGGCTGTGACAGTCAGCCGAAGTTAGTTGTCCGTGGTCTTCATCTCCTCTTCTTCGCCTTCCCAATCCCTCATGCTCCTCTCCTCTAAGCTCTTTATCTGGTTCTTCCTCTGGTGGTTGAAGGGCTTAGTTCTGTTGGTGGTTGAAGGGCTTAGTTCTGTTGGTGGTTGAGCAAGGCTCTGGTTTTGTTTTTAGGATGCTCTCAGTTTTTTTGGGGGGGGGGGGGAGAGAAAGGGGCAGGGATGAGAAATAAGGCTTGCGAGGCTCAATGTGCTCTCTTGACTGTGAGAGGAGAAGGAAGTGAGTGCTGGCTTGGCTTTGCTGCTTTGGTTGAGAGAAGAAACGACAGTGGGATTGAGGTTTTAGCTTTAAAAAGGGAGCATGGCATACGAGCCCTCCCCTTTCCTGGCTTTGTGAAATACCAAAATTGCCCTTCTCTTATCCCTTCTTGTGTGGCTATTTGCCTCAAGGGTATTTTAGTCCATGAGTGGGGCTCTATACTGTTTGGTTTCTTTTCCACTGGTATTACACAGGGTGCTGTAGCTGCAGAGAAGTTGAATAGTGACACTGCAAGTAGGACGCATGCAGGAGTTAAAGAACAAATTAATGTTTGCCTTTTCCTTATGGGATGAGAAACTGGAGGCATGTGTAAATTACCCAATAACAAGTCTCGGAACGATGAAACCAACTTGCCCCATGAGGCAGGAGTTGAATCCATAAGTGGTCTACAAAAGGAAATAGGGTAAGCAATGTTGTGATCAGTCATTACAACTAACTCAGTGCAATTCACAAATGAGGCGCAGCAATGCTTACCAGTATCCAGAAGAACTCCCATCTCAAAGGCATTTTGAAAGAGAATGAAGTGGATTAGGTACGGGCTAATCCTTGGCCGACCGAACTAGAAGTGGTCATCTGGTGGCTTTACAACCAAATCGCCCTCAATCGACGAGTGGTTCTCAGCTACCTCATGGGCTAACTGAGCTATGACGTGATCCAGCTTAATTAGTGCCAACGGCTAATAGGAACTGCAAGGAGTATCAAAATAGGGAAGCGTCCAGTAAGACCGTAGTCCTTGATCCTTACACACAGTTCAAGATTTATTTGCGGCACAATTGTATGCCTTCAGATTATGTGCAAGGTGTAGTTTATATTTCTACAGGTTGCTACATAGTGACTTGGAGAACATCAGTATTAGAAAGGTATCCATAGTTTCAATTGTACAATCAAAGGGCTCACAAGCATGTCATAACGTGATCGGTAACATCTTCAATGGATGTGTTTAATGGTCCCTCTTAAGTGATCTTAAAATTTGAAGAAAACTGTATTGGCACTTAAAAAAACACACATTATTACAGATGCACTTACAAGAAGGGGAAGGAAAGCAATCCAAAAGTATGTGTGCCAGCCTGCAGGTAAACAAAATGAGGCGTAATATATCTTCGAGAAGCTTAAATCCTGAAATATGACTTCAGTGCCTAGCAGCCTGTTTAAAACGGACCGAACTGTTTAGGCAAGAAGATTCTACGGGAAAATAGAGACCACAGAAGTGCTTTTCAGAAAGGATGAACTAATCTTTACCATTAACATTCAGCAATAGGAAGATCACCATGAAGATCCACAAATACCAGCTAAATGAAATTTATACACAGCATGGTTAAGTTGAGCATAAAAAATTATCTTGGAGTTTAAAAAGAATATATAAATGAGTGTACAACTCTTTGTATTACCTTATACCACTACAACAGGAACGGTCATCACAGTCATCACAGACCGTTCGGAACTGTCATCACAGACGGTTCCTTAACCGTTTGTATTTATGTGTCAGTGATAATAGGTGGTTATCACAAATGGCTCCCATACCATCTGTGATAACTTACACTACAGACGGTTAATAATAAAAACCGTCTGTGATATCGTTGATATCACAGACGGTTCAGTGTTTGAAACTGTTTGGGATATATATCACAGACGGTTTAGAACACTGAACCGTCTGTGATAGCTATTTCAAAAGCGATTTTATTTGCTCTTTTTCGGCTAGCCTCAGGATATGCTAGCCATGGCCTCTGAAAATAAGCAAGATTACATATATAGCACAGGACAATCATTACATAAATCATATAGATGAATGAAACAACATCAGCAGATTACATATATATCATGACAATCGTTACACAGTTCTCACAAATGAATTAAATTGAATGAATTGTTTGATTAAGCACAATTGAGTGATTTATACAATTAAATCCAATGTTTCAACATCTAATTATCACCATTACCGGGGTGGAACTCTCCATTCTTCTTTATGACCTCTGCTAGCATGAATTGGAAGATGTTTTCACGAATTTCGATGAGATTGTCAAGATTATATGCACTTTCGTCGAAGTCCACCCGTTGTCGCTAGGAGCAATGTTAAGCCATTAATTAGCATGTGTGTGTGTATATATACATATATATAATCAGATAATAATAATTATTGGAAGGTTGACAAACCTCTGGATCATTCATCTTAGTGTCCGTGATTTCCTATATATGGTGGCAAATGTAGAATCCACATACGTTGCCCTGTAGCTGCTAGTGGCACTGCAAAATATATAGAATTACATACATAGGTATTGTCAATTATAGAGGAATTATAACAAAGTGTGATATAAGATTGTTGTGTTGTAGCGGGTACCGAAAATCACGTATTATGTCGCAGCATGTCACTAGACTCGTTATGTCTCCCTCCTAGGGCAACATAAGTGGTAAACGACCTACGTGATTCCAAAAAAGTTAGTCTCAGCTATTGCAAACGAAGAAAAGATTACAGTAGAGTTATGTATAGGGGAAATGAGTTTACCTGTTAATTACTTCCTGTACACGACTGAAGTCGTGGCTGCCCCTAAGTAGGAAATCAAGGTATATTACCTTGCTCCACTTTGGTACAATCACAATTAAAATCCAGTGAGACCTAGTCATGTGTGTCATCATAGTGATTAATCCTAAACTCATGTTGCATATAAAGTACAAATGAAACTTGTGTGACAACTAGTGAAGCACTTATCGTTGGTTGAAGGGTACCATGATGTACTCCATGTCGCTGTGAGCAATCAATCCCCTCGTTATATAATCTTGCACGAAGGATGCATTTCCGTTGATAGATTGCTCCGAGACCAAGTGTGGGTCGAGGAAACCCACCGGTTGCCGCCGTCACCAGACTTGTTGGATCATGTATCTATATATAAGGAAAGAGTAATGACATTTGTCGGTATAACGTGAATGTAGAACTTCATTGTATAGTACACTTATAGTGTCCAGCATCGTAGAAGTGAGGCGTCAAGTTCGTCGAGATTAAATAGTAAGAATAAGTCTTCGAATGTCACGACGAAGTAGCCCAAGTCATGGAGGAAATGTGCCTCCGTATATTTCACAGTGAATCCACTCTACCGGTTTGGCTTCATGTTGGACCTCTGCATGTACCAGGTATGCAATGTACTGCAAACTAAACCAAACCGGGGTAATTGTGACTCGGGGACCAATGAAACTCCTAGAATGAACTTCTATGGCTCGGGACGCGCCTTAATTTTCTTCGCTTGAGTCTTAGAGTCTCGCTTACGATACATTTTTGGCGGTGTCTGCACGGAAGCCGATGCAATAGGCTTCGGAACCGGAGCTGGAAGTGGAGCCACCGGAACCAATGTGACAGGTCCAGGGCGATGTCCCTCTTGGGTCACTGGATGTGGAGATCGTGGCATGGACGAGTTGAGGGCGATGTCCCTCTAGGGCCACTGGATGAATGTGTGGACGGCATCCACTAATGTCGTAATCTCTTTGTTTGGGGGCTTCTCAAGAGGGACGGTCCTAAAAATATCATTAATCATGTCCACCTGAACCTTTATGAAATCGGTCTCTACATGTACACCTTGCACCAGCGTCCCTGTCAGTCATGGATACACCATCCCCCGCCTAGCATCAATGGGAATAGAGCCAACAAGCCAGACTCTGAGGATGCAAGGCGTGGGCTCCTACATAACGATACAAGACGAGCTAAGACATCCACCAGAGAGATCTATGTAGCATTCTAAAGAGGTACATTACCTGGATGTTGTCAATAGGAAAGTGGATGTCGCTATATTCAGTAATTGGTGTGGACACGATTGGTTGCGGACTTGTCTCAGACTTTCCCTTAATGAATCTATCTCTCCTCGAAGTGAGGTAGTCTACTTTTGAAATGAGGCAGATAGTTGTTCCTGAAGTTGAGCACAAAGCTCCTATTTTATTTGTTCGTTGCGGTAGGCCTTGGATCTCTTCCTACTCCTGTATGTCTCGGAGTCATTTGAAAATCCGTACCTCCAAGATACGTAAACCCCCAAGCCTCGTGTGCAACATGGGTGCTCCTTGTTTCCCAAGACCTATGATAGTATATCTCTATCTGTATTCATGAAAGGAGCCTCGAGAAGATTCGGTAGTCAATGATTGCTGCAAGAGGCAATCATGTTATTTTTGAACTTATGAAGTTCAAGAGGTACTAACAACTATGTAGTTTAACATATCTTACCAGGCGTTGGGACACTTCCTCGTCTGCGGGGTTTTGAAAGAGACACCCAAAGATGTGGTTGATGACCTCGCCCTTAACCAGTTTCGAGCGCGCTCATTTGCGATCCCAGCAAATGGCGAGTAGGCCTCCGATCGGATTGCGATCTCATCCTGCAACCTCCACTGCAGAATTTTACCCGCGTACCCAGCGGTGCCGAGTCTGTAAGGGTGAGTGTTTGTGACTGGAGAGCCTTGTGCGCCGCACTTTATTGTTCAAATTCGGTCGTTGTCTTCATCTGCACAAAGGCCTCCTATATTTCCGGCAACACGAAAAGATACCTCGTGAAGGGCGTGAGATCCTTTGCCATGTACTGCATGACAAGAGTGCTCTTAAAATTCTTCCATGCTTTTCCCATTGCGAGGAGTGCGTGCCGTTGCACGAGCCCCTATACTTCTACTGGGATATCGAACGAATTTATAATTTCCTCCCATAGCTGATCTTTCTAATCCTTTGTCAAATCATTCTAGCTTGCTATGGTGATGGAGACCCGTTGCCTTCCAATTATCCTACAGGTAGTCCGAAATGATGTTGATGCTTTCTTCGGTTGCAGAGGGACCCCATCCGGAGAGACCACCGTGATGGTCATTCAGCCCTCTGACTTTTTCGATACTCCTTGGCCACGCTTAGTTATCCCAATCTTGGGAGCATGAGGCCTAGATGAAGATGATGACGACTGTGTGGACGTTATCTCTCTTCTAAGAAAAAACTAACTACAGTGAGCTATGAGCCTAAACAAAGTTCTATGAAGCAAATGATACAAACCAGTGTATCAAGTTCATTGAACCGCATACATTGGAATGTGTCACTTGCTTTATGCCCTTTGAAGGTCTATGTGGCACATATTATTACTACAAGGTCCATTTGGAATAGTAACATGACATTCCAAATAGATCTTGTAGCTAACAAGTGCAGCATATATCATGAAGTTCTAAAGGTCATAAAACAATTTAGCTAACTATTCAGACAGAGCACAAGATTGACAAATGACAGTAATAGTAAAAAAATTTAGACGATGACTGTGTGGATGTCATCTCTCTTCTAAGAAAAAACTAACTGCAGTAAGCTATAGGCCTAAACAAAATTCTATGAAGCAAATGACACAAACCAGTGTATCAAGTTCACTGAACCGGATACACTGGAGTGTGTCACTTGCTTCATACCCTTTGAAGGTCTATGTGGCATATATTATACTACAAGGTCTCTTTGGAATAGTAACATGCCATTCTAAATAGATCTTGTAGCTAACAAGTGCAGCATATATATCATGAAGTTCTAAAGGTCATGAAACAATTTATCCAACTATTCAGACAGAGCACAAGATTGACAAATGATAGTAATAGTAAAAAATTTTGGACGACGACTGTGTGGACGCCATATCTCTTCTAAGAAAAAACTAAATATAGTGAGCTATGGACCTAAACAAAGTTCTATGAAATAAATAACACAAATCAGTATATCAAGTTCAATGAACTGGATACACTAGAGTGTGTCACTTGCTTCATGCCCTTTGAAGGTCTATGTGGCATATATTATACTATAAGGTCCCTTTGGAATAGTAACATGCCATTCCAAATAGATCTTGTAGCTAACAAGTGCAGCACATATCATGAAGTTCTAAAGGTCATAAAACAATTTAGCCAACTATTCGGACAGAGCACAAGATTGACAAATGATAGTAATAGTAAAAATTTAGCCATCAAGTGAAGCATATATCATAAAGTACTATTGAGACAGAGGCGAACGGTGTCGGGAAGAAGTGGCGGCGGCGTGAGGTTGAGGCGGCTGGTGTTGGGAGGGAGTGGCAGACGGCGTTGGGAGGGAGTGGCGGACGGCGACGAGAGGGAGAGGCGGCGTCGTGAGGGAGAGGCCGCCGGTGTCGGGAGGGAGCGGCCGCGTCAGGAGGGAGAGGCGACCGGCGTCGGGAGGGAGAGGCAACCGGCGTCGGGAGGGAGCGACGATGTCGAGAGGGAGCGGCCGGCGTCGGGAGGGAGAGGCGGACGGCGTCGGGAGGGAGCAGCGGCCGTCGTCGGGAGGGAGAGGTGGCCGGCGTGAGGAAGTGGTGGCGTCGCGCGTGAGGAAGCAGTCAGATCTAGCAAAACCTAGCAGTGGCGGCGTCGCGCGCAAGGGAGCAATCAGATCTAGCAAAACCTAGCAGTAGCGGCGTCGCGTGAGCGGAACCTACATATAGGGAAACTATCACAGACGGTTCCATAAATAGAACCGTCTATGATATGTCGAGTATCACAGACGGTTCTATTTGTAGAACCGTCTGTGATATAACGAGTATCACAGACGGTTATATTTATAGAACCGTCTGTGATATTCGACATATCACAGACGGTTCTATAAATAGAACTATCTGTGATGTATCATCACAGACAGTTTCTTCCGATAAAGTACCTGTGATAGTTCTCTACATCTAGAAATCATAAATGCTGGCCATGCAATGTGAAAACGCAAGCATAATCATAAATATAACTATTTCTTAGTTCCTGAGTCATTTACAATTACAATGGAATATAGTTCCATAATTACATGCCGAGTTCCCTAATTATGATTACATTGCAACAATTTCCAAATAGATGCTGGCTTTGTGGGATCATTTATTAGACTTGGCTATTTCCTTTTAAATAAAGCCCTTCACGACGATCGACACGCATGTAGCTTGCTTGATCACCTTGTTCTTTCTCGAGCCTGATGCCATCTCTGAATGGAGGCAACTCATCAAATTGATTGTACTCTTCCTCATCCACAATATTCTCAATTCCGACAATCCTTCTTTTTCCCTGAAGAATTACATAGCGCTTCGTATTTGCCGGGTTAGTTACATAAAATACTTGAATAACTTGCCTCACAAGTACGAATGGTTTGTCTTCGTATCCTACACATTTGAGGACCACGATAGTGACGCCATACTTGTCGACCTTTACACCCCGTGGGAGTTGGATCCAACGGCACCGAAATAGAGGAATCTTGAAAATCATGTAGTCAAAATCCCAAATCTCCTCCACAAGCCCGTAGTACGAGCTTGGGCCAGCGATACTGACGTGTGCATCATAGGCATCTATGTGGACACCTAAGTTCTGCACTGTGCTCTTTCTATTCTAATCTGTTGTATAAAAAGTGTAGCCATTAATATCGTATCCTTGCCATGTCACAATTGTAAATTTTGACCCTTTTGCCAACCATTGTAGTGTTTCACTTGACGACCTCCTAGTCAATCGCACCTTCAACCATTTGTTGAACTAACAGTTGTGTTGTTTCATGATCCATAGTCATGTGTTGTAAAACTATGAAATGGGCTCGAGCATACGTATTTTGATCCGGAGTTATTGCTTTCCTTCCGATAGTTCCGATACCCTCTAGCCTCCTCTCGTGACGAGATAGAGGTACATCTATTGGCTCGACCTAAGCCATGTAGCCGATGCAGAATTCAATGACCTCTTTTGTTGTATATTCTTCGATGATGCTACCCTCCGGTCGAGATCGATTGCATACATAGGACTTGAGAATTCCCATGTACCTCTCGAATGGATACATATGACGTAGAAACACGGGGCTGCATATCTTTTTCTCTTTCACAAGCTGGACAATGAGAAGGACCATGGTATCAAAAAATGATGGAGGAAAATACATCTCTAGATGACATAGAGTTGTCACCACCTCAGTCTACAGAGCATCTAGTCCATCGGGATCAATGACCTTCTGAGAAATTGCGTTAAAGAAATAACACAGCCTTATGATTGCCACTCGAACCTTGTTCCGCAAAATACTTCTAATTGCAATAGGTAGCATTTGTGTCATTAGCACATGATAGTCATGAGACTTCATGCCAATTAATTTCAAATGTTCCATGGAAACAAGTTTCATGCTGGTGGAGTGACCGGACGGAACTTTCATACCATGCAAGGACTGGCATAGTTGAGTTCTCTCGGACTTAGACAGAGTGTAGCAAGCTGGGGGAAGGTACGTTCGACCTTTATCGGTCTCTATCGGTGCTAACTCAGTTCTGATGTTCATAGCGACCAAGTCACGCCTTGTGTTGACACCATCCTTTGTTTTATCAGGAATATTCAGTAAGAGACCAATCAAACTGTCACATACATTCTTCTCTACGTGCATGACATCAATGCAATTGTGAACTTCTAAGTGCTCCCAATAAGGCAAGTCCCAAAATATTGACCTCTTCTTCCGCATGTTCTTCCGATAGGTCCTCAATTTACGTCCCTTTCCAAGCACAACATTGATATACTTGACCATATCATACACCTCTTTCCCGTTAAAAGGCCTTGGTACTGAGTCATCCTCTTTTTTCTGTCAAATTATTTCTTCATCTTGCGGTATGGGTGATACTTTGGAAGGAAACTATGGTGACACATATACATAATTTTACGTGAGTTGTTCAACCACACACTATCGGTATAATCTAAGAAGTACGGATAGGCTTTGGCTCCTTTTGTACTCAACCCTAACAGGTTACCAAGGGCAGAAAAATCATTAATGGTACAGAACAACATGTCACGTAGAGTGAAGTTATCTCGTTTGTCCGCATCCCATACATGTACCCATTCATTCCACAGTATTGCAAGATCTTTCACCAATGGTGCTAAGTACACATCAATATCATTCTCAGGTTGCTTTGATCATTCGATAAGTAGTGACATCAAAATATACTTCCGCTTCATACACAACCAATGAGGAAGATTGTACATGCACAGTCATAGGTCAGGTGCTATGTCGGCTGCTTATGTTACCAAAAGGATTCATTCCATCTGTACTCAACACAAACATTATATTCCTTGGTTCTACACTGAATTCTACAAACATCCTATCGATATTCCTCCATTGGGCAGAATCAGCAATGTGTCTTATCATTCCGTCTTTCTTACGCTGCTCCCAGTACCAACGCATCAATCTTGCATCCTTGTAGTTTGCAAATAAATGTTTCAAATGGGGAATTACAAGAAGATACCACAACAACTTAGCAGGTCCTTGCTTCACCTTGATGCCCTTCCCATCATCGGAGTCATTTTTACGCTTGTATCGGGATGCTTTGCACACCGGACAAACATGTAAGCTAGCATACTCTTTACGATACAGGATACAATCATTCGGATATGTATATATTATTTCTACTTCTATCCCAATGGGCAAAGAATCTTTTTGGCTTGATAGGTGGTTCTCAGCAACACATGTCCCTTTGGAAGCATGTCCGCTAGGAGACCTAACAATGCCGTGAAACTCTTGTCAGATTAACCATTGCTTGCCTTCAATTTTAGCAGTTCTAGAATTGATGACAACCTCGTGTATTGCGGCTTACAGCCCAGGAACAAAGGTTTCTCCGAGTCATCTATCAAGCCCTCGAATTTACCAAACTCTCTCTCACTATAGTTCCCTTCTGCATCACGTAGTATCTGATCCAGATTGTCATCCTGCGACCTATCCTCATGATCGAAAGCACAGTCCACAATCGACATATCGTTGTCTCCCTCGACGATGTCATAACTACCTTTTTGTGTACTCTTCTCTTCACCGTGGCTGGTCCAACATTTGTACCCCTTTCTGAACCCCCTTCAAATCAAATGAGTTTCGATCTGCACTGAGTTGCTAAACATCTTTAGATTATCACAATCAATACATGGACAGTACATATATTCCATCCCCTTCTTCAACATATCCAGCTCGGCTGTTCTTCTAAAAGTAGACACGCCATTAATGTATTCCTCACTCACACGGTTCTTAATGTACATCCAGTTTCAGTCCATCTATGCTACACATGTAACAAATGAGTGTCAAAAATGATTATTAGCGCTACTATGTAGCAAATCAAACTAGATATACGTACTTACACAAGACATCGATCTATATATATTACGTAGGTATAGCTAGCTAGCCACGTATTCATGACATAATAATGTTAAGCAAGAATATATAGAAGTGAACTACAAGCACTTACCCATTCTGATCAAATTGAGCAAACTAGCTAATATTATCTTTCTAAACCTAGCTAGTTAGATCTAAATAAAAATAAATCTATCATCTCTTTCAATTATAAAAGAATGCATATAAGTTATTAAAAGCAATTGAGTACTAGCCTCTGATCACTAAGAAGACGGCGATATGTTTTCACCGAATATGTCCAGCCATCTTTTAAACATCCATAAAATAGTTTCCTTATGGACCACTATCTACCCTCTTTGTTGTGGCTTATCCGTTTGTTATATCCCAGTACCTACAACATTGCACAAACAGAAGGCATAGAGTAGTTACAGAATAATGTATTTACACACATAATAATTTATGTTGCACGATAGAAACAAACAGCATGTAAACTTAGCTAATATTACTATTCTGGTAGAAGTACATGGCATGCAATGCATTGCTTGCTAGACAGCTCAATATTATGGCATCTCTGACAATACCTTTAAAAATGTCCTGCGATAGATCCAAATTGATGAACGCATATCACCTTAGACCTGGCAATTCCATGTGATTGTATCAGCTTATCACAAAGTACCAAACAGATCAACTTCAGACTGCAAGCTATATCATTGTAAACCATTTCCTGTATTCATGAACTTGATCATCCCAGCGTTCGCACTGATGTATCTGAGTAATCATATGGTGTTAAAATCAACTAGAAATGAAGTTAGAAATCCTGTACCAGAAAAACAAAGCATGTCAACAGCTGTTTACCTTTTCACCTCCAAAAACCATGGTGAAAACACTAAAGATCACATGTGTGATAGCTAAAACAGGTATGAAAATGTGCAACTAATGTATGGCTTCCAGGGACAGCAATGGAATTATTGCCTGTTAAAAAAATTTATATAGCATCTGTATTACAAGGAATGCTAAGATTACTAAATCTTGGTGGGAAAATAATTTAAATGCCAACGCTTAGGATTCCATGCACGCGCCGGGGGGGGGGGGGGAGTGGTATCATGTAGGAACTCCTCAGTTATAGGAATGATTTTTTTTCAACCTAGGAAAATGCTAAAGTTTGGCAGCCACTTGGAACCAAGCTACTTAAATGTTAATTCTTTCTTTACTAGTCTAATTATATGCCAGTCTGGAGTCTGCTCTTCTTAAGATCAATATTTCAATCTGTGGTTTAACTTTCAAGACAGGTGAAACAACCTTTTAAAGTACCAACTAAGACTAGTTCCAACCTGAATACCTGATATTGTTAAGCAAACTGTTCAAAAAATGAGAAAGCTTGCAACCCTTGCATCAGTGCTTAGCTATTTAAGAACAAACAATACAATAAGTGAAGTACATCTGTACATGCTCTTCAACACTAACATAAGTCGATCATCCTAGTTTGTTGATGGTGCCAGTGAATTGTGAAATATTCCATGCTCACTCTTTCCACATGGGTGGCTCCATGATTTCTATTATTCTCAATTAGTAGTTAGTGCATCTGTACAAGGAAAAGACAGAAGAACATGGTTCCATTGTTTTCTAAGACTGAAACATCACTGAAGTCATAAAGAAAAGAGGTCATCCATTAGACATGACAAACTACACCCCAAAAGCAAGGCAAGGCAAGAGTTTATGCCATACCTACAGGACTAGAAGCACAACTGAACATCAGCAGATCAGCTACCAAAATTCACTACAAGAGCACTTCCCACCCTCAAAATGGTGAAAACGACTAGCATCTCTGACGATAATCTTCCGCTGGACAATTTCACTAATGAACTTCAGTACTGTATGGCAGTCCCCACAGACCCGGAGGTTCTTCACCACACGGACCACCGACCCCGGTGGAGAGTTGAGGATTCCAAAAGCAACCGCCAGCCTTTCACTGTGCAAAAACAGATGATGCTCCTTTTCATGCTCCTCCAAGTCATGCATCACAGAACTAGTATCAGGGACATAGCCCCTCTTGCGCATCTCTGAAACCAGTTCCTCCAGAAAAACTATAATTTCTTCTCTCACATCAAGTGGCACTTCCCCAGCATGAAACAGACGAAATTCCCTTCCAGCTTCAATCCAGCTATACCCTGGCTCTTTTCTTATCACCATCCCAGCCATGTGCTTTCTCACCTTGGCCACGGAATCCCACTTGCCATTCACTGCATAGACATTAGATAACAAGATATATGTTGAGGGATCTTTTGGCCTCAGCTCTAGTAGATTATCAGCAACCCTGATACACCTTTCAGCATCATTGTGCTTCTTACACGCGCTCAATAGGGCCCCCCAAGTAGCTTCGTCAGGCTTATATGGCATCGTATTCATGAGTTCCTCAGCTTCTAATAAATGGCCTGAGCGACTAAGAAGATCCAGATAGCATGTATAGTGTTGCAATCCAGGATTGATACCATAGTCCCGCTTCATTGAGTCAAACAGTTGCCGGCCTTTCTGAACAAGACCAGCGTGGCTACAAGCATAGATCAACCCAACAAAGGTCACCTCATTGGGCTTCACTCCTGCAATAACCATCCTGTCATAAAGAGCCAATACCTCCTTGGATCGACCATGCTGTGCCTCTCCAACAACCATTGTCGTCCACGAGATAATGTCACGAAGAGTAACCCCCTCAAATACTTCTCTGGCAGAGTGTATGTCACTGCATTTGGAGTACATGTCAACCAATGCATTCCCAACAATCATACTGGACAAGAACCCGAACCTCGTGGCGAAACCATGCAATTGCCTGCCCAGCACAAGGGCAGCCATGTCTGCGGCGCTGCCAATGACAGTGGACAACACAAATGCATCGTCAATCATGACACCATCCTGCCTCATCTCGACAAACAGCCCCACCGCGCTAACACTCTCTCCAGCCTTTACGAACCCTGAGATGAGCGCAGTCCATGCAAACAGGTTGCGTTCAGGCATGCTCCTGAAGAGTTCCAATGCCTCGTCGCTACGGCCGTTCGATGCATACCCAGAAACCAGCGAAGTCCACACGACGCTGTTCTTGGCACCGATGCTATCGAACACCCTCCTGGCATCATCCGGGACGCCGCACTTGCAGTACATATCGATAAGAGACGACTTGACGACGTCGTCGCCGCTGTACGGGGAGACCAAGAAGTGGGCGTGGAGCTGCCTTCCGAGGCGTAGGCTGCGCAGCCTGGCGGCGACGCTGGCGATCGAGGCGAGGACGAAGTGGTCTGGTCGGAGGGCGTCAGCCGAGAGCATTCGCCGGAGGATCAGGAGCGCGAGGGCGGGGGTGTCGGAGTGGGAGACGGTGGCGAGGAGGGAGGAGTAGAAGTGGAGGTCCCGGCGCCGGGTTTCGTCGAACAGTTGGTGGGCGTCCGGGAGGAGGCGGGACTTGACGTAGGCGGAGACGAGGAGGGCCGGGGCGGGAGGGTGGTGGGCCAGGCCCTCCTTGAGGAGGCGCGCGTGGGCGCAGCGGACGGCCGGCGGCGAGCCCGCCGAGGCGCGGACGACGGCGGCGGCGGCCGGAGAGAGCATGCATAGGACTAGCAAAGTCTCCTCTTCCGTTCTGCTTAAACGGCTCAGTGCCTTCTCCCCCCCTATCTGAGCCGTTCGTCTCGTATGGATGGCCAAGATCTCGTTTTACCGCAACTGCCGCACACCGAAAACCAGAAGCAGCCGCGCCGCTTCCAGTCCCAAGTCATAGCAAATCTCTTCCTCGCTATCGCCGCCGCCGGCCGGCGGTCAACGTGGCAACTCCGGCGGCTCTGCTGGCGTCTCCTTCTAACTTCTAAACGCGTCCACACGCCGGTACTTGTTCTATCGCTGCCTCTTGGCAGCCCCTCAAATCCTCTCCATCTTCTTCCTCCTGCCCTGTTGCAGTAACGAGTTCACGGTTTTCGAATATGCTTAGTGATTTTTATCTTTTATCGATTGCTGAATCGAAATGCCCCAAATTTTTTGCAGTTATGATGCAATACCATTAGATTCTCCGCGAGTGGTCAGCGCAGCATCAAAATACGGTAAAATACGTAGATGAAATTGCCTTTATTTAGTTCATCCGAGTTGATGCAAGTGCCGTGTGTAGCTTTGTAGCTTTCCAATACCAATTAGGATATCCACAGGTTGATATTTTAATTCTGTAGTTATAGAGTCACTCGTGCTGTTGATCAGTTGGTAAATTCAGCTTGTTTATTACTGCAACTGAAATAACATTTGCCCCTTCACAACTACGGTTAGTTGGTTCGTTGTGTTTCCTTGTGTTATAGCCACTCCTTGGTATTCTGTAGTTGTATGTAGACTAATCTTGACGTGGTCTTTGTGAAAAAAAAATGAAATCCGATTTCCTCATCCTGTTTTGCAGGTCCTTTTAGCTATCTTGGATAAATTGCAAGATGCGGTCTTTTTAATTCACACCTTCAAGGTTTCCCTCTTCGTGTGGGCACCCATACCACCCAATGAAGTTATGTTTTACATGCTTGTACTTACCCCGTGTCAATGTCATGTGCTTAACTGCATATTACGACTCCGGGGACAGAATTGTTGGCCTAGCCTTGCTTGACACTCTTGCTCTTGCACAGGCGGTGGGTGGATCAATTTGTGTAAATGATCGCTTTCTATGTCTCCCAATCGATGTGGTACTGCCAATCGTAGACTGGTGACCGGGGAATGAGAGCTCCATACACCACGATTCGTGGGGTCTTTCCTGTTGTTTTTAGGTTGTCAAGGCTTTATCCACTAGTGCAACCAAAGGATTTCTAGTAAGCTCTTGTTAGCACCTCCTGGTTCTACTTCTGAAACAAGGCTGTCAAGGCTTCAGGACGTTAAAAAAAAGGCACCATGAAATTTCGTTAAAAAAAAGGCTCCAGGAATTTCATTGAAAAAAGGCTCCAGGAAATCTTATGACCAGTACTTATGTAACATGTCCTGATATAACGTCGGCAGTAACTCCAGAATTGAGGGTTGTTGGAGACGATGGAGCTCTACTGCATATTTACCTATCTAAATGAAAGCACCAGCATGGTGGTTCTGCTGTTGCACAGGCGTTTGACCAAATTGGAGATGACTGTCCTGACACTGATGATGTTCCTTACCCCAAAGGAAGTCTTTGAGGAAATTACTTGGTGAACACCTTATTTTTGCAGAGCATGACATCGGTGATGGTGGTCTTATTGTGATTGTTCTTGAGATGGCATTTGCTGATTATTGTGGGTTAAACTCTGGAGATAAAGGCCTTCTTTGAGCACTACTTGCCAAGTTGTTTTTTTAAAAGGCACTATTTCCAAGGAACTTGGTGTTGTTATTGAAGTACACCCAAAATACTATGCTGTTGCAAAGCAAAAGCTTGTCGGCAGCAGGCATTTCATCGCATATTATTGGATAAGTAGCTGCATCACCAGATAGAACTGGCAGTTAATGGTGATGGGCGTCAGAGAGGGTAAAATTTAAGAACTGAGGGACTTACAAGAGGAAGCTAGAGTCCAGCTTGATGAATTACAAAGGCAGAAATCTCATGTCAAGTTTGAGATGGAAGGATTAAAGAGTAGAGAATCACCTCAACTAGCCTTGCTAGAGCATATGTCAGCATGAATTCTCCATGTTGAATCGACTTGAGGTATCTGTCTGATAGCTGACTACAATATGCAGTCTTATTTTACCAGATAGTGCAGTACTGCAGCTTTGGCATTTGGTCATGCATCACAGCAGCACTAGTCTGGAGCCTGAACAATGCCTGCTAAGTGCTAACAGTGGGGTTGCTCCAAGAATAGTTCTGTCTTATCAGCTGGATATATCATATATGCCTTTGGTTTTGTTCACCTTTTTCAACAAGGTGATGTTCCAGCAATGATAGCGATGGTTTCTGGCATTTCCAGTGAAATTCTACTCTAGTATGAGGAAAAGCTTGCTGTATCTATGCGGTTGATTATGATCTTCACGTACTAATTAAGAAGGTAAATGATTAATTCTAGAATTTTGCTCTGTTGTTTGATGCTTTGCTCCTTGATAACATGTGTAGATACACATGAGGTGTAAACTTCTTACGTACGCTGGTTTATTTTCGTTTTGTTTCCAACAAAATGGAAACTGCGGTTCCCCATGTTCTAAAAAAGAAAAACGCACCTTGTTGTAAAAAAGAAAACGCAGTTGATTCTGATCATGTGGATCATATGATGACATATACTACAGACTCTTAGTAACAGATTGTAAATTCCTCCAACAGAAACTTTGGAACAGAACACTGAAGAAAGGTATGAAAAACTTCCAGCTAGGTAAATTCAGCCATTCAGGCATGTCCTGCTCCTGCACTGATGAGAAACCAAGCATGCAGTGAGTGAATTAACACAGCAGAAAGAAAGCATCCTAAAGTTTAGTCCGACATCACACAGTCGGCTGATGCTGGTTATCCTACAAATAAGTTGACTTGAGCTCAATAATTAAAGGAAATTACTGAAGCAAAGGCTTACGTCTGTAGTGCAGAGACAGAGCCGACGCTCGTGCATTGTTTTGGACTGAAGCTAGCTATGTAAAACCAAGGGACACATGATGCATGTACAGACTTGTCAGGCTTGTCGAGCTAAGCTACATAAACGTAAGGAAGGATCAGCATTGTCGCAGTGGAAGTGCCAACAATGCTCTACAAGCTTTGCTTCTTTTATCCTAGTGTGAGGTTTCTCAGACAGGACCTAGGCAAGTTGCGGCCTGTGGTAATTCCCTGTCGTCGATCGTCGCCCATCATGAACTGCACAACACAAGCGAAAATCGTTCCAGCAGACGACAAACTTCAGAAAGCCGGGGCACTGTCTGAGTATGCAGTCAGTTTCTGCGTGTCAACCGTCACTCGTTACTGACAGATGATAGCCTAGAACTAGATAATAGTCCAACTAGTAAGGCACGTGTTTTCCTAAAAAGATACTGTTATGATAAACTATTGCAAATTTTATATAGTGGTATAATAGTTTTGCAAAGATTGTATTTAATTTGGGCTCTCTTGTGGAAGCGTCAGGAAAATCGGAAGTATTGTAGGTATAAGTGCGGTAGGTCTGCTTGGCAGAAGTACTGGGTTGAGTTGCGGTATATTTTTTCTAGAGAATTCCAGGCAAAGTTTTCAGCGTACGGAAGTACCATTTTGGGAGGCAGTAGTTTCGTATTGTGGAAGTACCGACGTGTTAGGCGCAGTACTTCCGATCTTTCTAGAAAACAGGGGTATTAGGAATTGAGTCATGAATCGAGTTGGAATGATCTATGTCAGTGGATTAAGGTTGTCTGATGCATATCTTAACTAATGTAGGTCAAGTTGTGAATAACTTGTGGCTGGAAACGATTTCTTCGTTATTCGATATGCAGGGTCGTTTAGAGTAAATCATGGCCAACAACGAGAATCGGGACTAGGCACATGGAGGAGTTAAGGCCCAGAAAGGTCGAGGATGCCGGGTGAGACGATGAGCTCAAGTATGACATGAAAAAGACGAGAAATGTTGAAAGCGAGTTCAAACGGCGGGAAGGCGGCATGTAGCTTGCACGGGCTAAGTGAGCCATGATTCGGTGGAACCGAGACAGGAAAGACTTGACGATGCGTGGTGAGCTAGTGGTGCACCTACACATGGTAAGCATGGCGATTGCTTGCAGTGATTGGTGATGACCGAGTCAAGAAAGGGTATTTTGGTATTTTGACTAAAATACCAGAAATCATCTTGGATCAAAACCGCGGCTCATGGGTGATGAGCTAGAGAGAGGTTTAGGTCAAGGTGGAGCTGATTTGATCAAGGCGGATCAAGACTAAAAATTTAGCAGATGCACACTTATACGCTTTGAAAAGCGTGCATAAGTGAATTTGTGACAGTAAAACCCATGCGTGGGGTTAATGGGTTTTCACCATTATAATAATAGATAGGATCTATTAAGAGATGTACATGGCTGATTGTCCACCTATAAAAGGGGTTGAGATGGAGACATGTAAGGTTAACCATCCAACCCCTCTCTCATGTGCTCTTTTGTTTAGGTTTAGAGTTTGAGAGTGGAGCACTTGGTGTGCTCTTTGTCCTCCAAGGAGTAGTGGCTGTAAAACTTTCTATCTCAAGTAAGCAATACATCAATCTTTGTGTGTCTCCGTAGATTCATCCTATTTTGATTGACTTACTCTTGATTTGGTTGGTTTGTTCTTCCCTCTTTCCTTTTTCTTGATCATGTTGTACTAAGGACGTATAAGAGATGAAGACTACCTCTGGGAATCTATCTTCACCCATCTAGACACTTTGATAGCAAGTTTGTCAAGAAAGCTCGGTTTTTCTTGATTTGGGCTAAAAGTGTGATTTTTTATCCGAGGGTATTTGAGTTGATTTCTTTGGTGTTCTAACTTGCTGTGACATGTGGTAATACATCTTGACCCATCTTAATCATCATCCACCTATGAGCAAGTTGTGTTCACTGATTTTGATTTTGACTTGGTTTTTGTGGAACCTTCCAACAAACTGAAAAGGTCTAAACTTTGGCCATAATTTTCATGATCTTTTGTTGAAGTAGGTTCACAATATCCAAGAGAACATACCTACAAAGTTTCACATTATTTAGAACTACAGATCGAAATTCCATCATTTTTCATTTTGAAAATGTGCTAAAAGCAGACTGTTCTTCTCTGTTCCGCTGAGTTTTCGACCATGCTCAAGTTTTTTACCACATTGCTTCTTTTCGACCACGTTGGGTTTTCGACCACTCACTGGTTGTCGATTCACTGATCGTATTTTGACCTGATTCGACTACGTCAGTTTTAGACCACTTGTTAGCCTTCGATTACGTTGGTTTTGACCATGTTGATATTCGACCGCATTGGTTTTTGACCACTCTCTGGTCGTTGATCACTCGAGTCGAATTTCGACCACGTTGGCCTTCGACTATATTGTCTTCGACCACATTGATTTTTGACCACGTTGGTTTTCAACCACTTTTTGGTCACTGACTACTTGAGTCAAATTTCGACTACGCTGGCTTTTGACCATGTTGGTTTTGACTACATTGGTTTTCGACTACTCTCTGGTCGTCAACCACTAGATTCAAATTTCGACTACATTGATTTCCAACTGGTAGTCAAATTCCGACCGCGTTGATTACTGATTGGTAGTTGAAATCCGACCACGTTGATTTCTGATTAGGTCATGCTCAGTTATGTGATTATCTGGTTTTCACGTAGAATTTATATCCTATCTTTATAGTTTTCTAGCTATAGGAGTATAGGATAAGTAAATACTTGGGAGAAAATTTTAAGGCACCATTCACTCCCCTCTATTGCCTATTCGGTCATACAAATGGTATCAAAGCCCGATTAGCTCTTTTCAATAGGTCTTAACCGATCTTTGATGGAGTCGACTATCCCTTTTGGAAGAGTATAATGAAGTCTTACATTCAGACTCAAGGATATGCGATTTGGAAAAAGGTTAAAACTCAGTTTGTTGTTCCTGCTGATGAGGACATCACAATTTTGAATACACCAGATGTTGAGGCGAATGCTAAGGTAAGAAACATCATCATTTAGGGTCTTAGTAGAAATAAGTTTGATCGCATCTTTCATCTCTCGTCGACTTATGATATTTGGGTAACCCTTGATGCATACCATGAGGGCACCACCCAAATTAAGATTATCCAACTGAAAAAATACAAGTGGGAATATAAAAAGTTTGAGATACTTGCTGGTGAGTCCTTAGATGAGTGCTTTGATAAATTTCATAAGATTCTGAGCAACCTCCGAGCTGTTGGTTTTATATACTCAGACTCGGACAAAGTTCTCTAGATGCTTTCTGCCTTGGACCTTAGGGTTTGGAAGATGAAAGTGACCACCATGAAGGACACGACTGATTAGTCGACCTTGACTCTTGATGCGTTGTACTCACGCCTCCAGACTCATGAGATCGACATCGTCTCTCTCAAGACAAAGTCACAATTGATGGCTTTGGTCACTGATCCTACTTCTGCTTCTAGAGCATCTTTTGATGGTGCTTTGGTTTTTCTCTTTGGGTGCTTTATGCGAGATAAGTGATGATCAATTTGAGCAACTCTCAGAGAATGAGTTAGCTCTCTTAGCCAGAAAATTCTCTCATACATATAAGTGGGTTAGAGAGAGAAAGAGAGGAGGCCCGCATCTGCAACCACATTCGAGCAAACTGCCCCAAGCTGAAAAAGGGTAAGAATGACTATGACGGTGTGAGCAAGAATGACTACATCAGTAAGAACTGCAATGAGAAGCCGCCAACTCATGATCAAGGGTAAGGACAAGAACCACCGCAACCTTGGCACGCGTCGAGCATCCGCATCTGCGCAGTGTCGCTCGATGGTTGACATGTGTCAACCATCCAAGCCGTGACTTCGCCCGTGCTCCACATCCGCCCGTCCATGCGTCGCCCTTGCGCGTGTCGTCTTCCTAGTGGTCTCTCGGCTGTCTCCACCTCGGACACACGTCAACATCTGTGCCCCTCCTGATCTCGGCATCCGTGCCTATTTAAGCCGGCTGCCACCCCCTAGCATTTCACATCCCGAAGCCACGCCCGCTCCCTCATGTTCTGCACCCCGGAGCCGCCTAGTCTTGCGCCCTCACTGTCCGTGCAGAGCCACCGATCCGTCGGTAGCCTTGCCACGTCGCTCCACCCTCGCCATCCCTCGGTTGCCTCGCCTCGTCCTCCGCCTCGGTTAGCGTCCACCGTCCTCAATCGCCACACAGCTCGGTAGCTGAAGCATCGATGCTTCGTCTCCGTCGACCAACCAGCATGTGTTGTGTGCCCTCGTTATCTCTTTCTAAAACCATCTTCATTTTGTCTTTTTGAAGAATTGTCAATGAGTTTATCAAGGGGGAGATTGAAGTGCCATGTGAGAAGGTCTAGGATACTGTTATGATGAACCATTGCAAGTTTTATGAAGTGGTGAAATGGTTTTGCAAAGATTGCATTTGATTTGGGCTATCTTCTGAAAGTGTCAAGAAAATCGGAAGTATCGCATGTATAAGTGCGGTAGTTCTGCTTGGCGAAAGTATCGGGTAGAGTTGCAGTATATTTTTCCAGATAGTCCCGGGCGAGGTTTTCAGCGTGTAGAATTAATGTTTTGGGAGGCGAAGTTCCGCATTGCAGAAGTACCGGCATATTAGGTGCGGTACTTCCAATATTTCTAGAATACAAGGGTTTTGAGAATTGAGTCATAGATCGAGTTGGGATGACCTAGATTAATGGATTAAGATTGTATGACGTATGTCTTGACTAATGTAGGTCAAGTTATGAAGAACATATGCTTGGAAACGATTTCTTCATCTTTGGATATACAGGGTCGCTTAGAGTCAACCATGGTCAACGGTGAAAATCGTGGCTAGGCACATGGAGGAGTTAAGACCCAGAACAGTCGAGGATGCCAGGTGAGACGGTGAGCTCAAGCATGGCACGAGAAAGACGACAAATGTTGAAGGAGAGTTTGAACGGCGGGAAGGCGCCATGTAGCTTGCACTGGCCAAGTGAGTCATGGTTCGATGGAACCAGGATGGGAGAGACTTAGCGACGCGTGGCGAGCTAGTGGTGTACCTACACGTGGCAAGCATGGCGATTGTTTGCAGTGGTTGGTGATGACCAGGTCAAGGAAGGGTATTTTGGTAGTTTGACCAAAATACCAAAAATCATCTGGATCAAAACCGCGGCACATGGGCGATGCATTAGAAAGCAGTTTAGGTCAAAGTGGAGTTGATTTGATCAAGGCGGATCAAGGCTAAGGATTTAGCGGATGCACACTTATGCGCTTTGAAAAACGTGCATAAGTGAACTTGTGAGAGTAAAACTTGTGTGTGTGGAGTTAACGGATTTCTCTATTATAATAGTGGATAGGATCCATTAAGGGGTGTTGATGGCTGGTTGTTTACCTATAAAAGGGGTTGCGATGGAGACATGTGAGGTTCACCATTCAACCCCTCTCATGTGCTCTCTTGTTTAAGTTTAGGCTTTGAGAGTGGAGCATTTGTGTGTTCTTTGTCCTCCAAGGTGAAGTAGCTGTAAAACTTTCTATCTCAAGTAAGCAATACATCAATCTTTGTGTATCTCCATGGATTCATCCTGTTTTGATCGATTTGCTCTTGATTTGGTTGGTTTGTTCTCTTCTCTTGATCTTGCTGTGCCAAGGACGTGTAAGAGATGGAGACTATCTCTAAGAATCTATCTCCACCCATCTAGGCACTTTAATAGCATGTTTAACAAAAAAAACTAGGTTTTGCTTGATTTGAGCTAAAAGTGTGATTTCTTGATCCGAGGATATTTGAGTTGATTTCTTTGGTGTTCTAACTTGCTGTGATATGTGGGAATACATTTAGACCCATCTTGGTCATCATCCACCCATGAGCAAGTTGTATACCAATTTTGATTTTGACTCGGTTTTGGTGGAACCTTCAAACAAACTAGAAAAGGTCTCAATTTTGGTAGTGATTTTCATGATTGTTTGTTAAAATAGGTTCACAATACCCTAGAGAAGATCACTGCAAAGTTTCATAGCATTGGATCTACGGATCAAAAGTTCTATTATTTTTCATTTTAAAATTGTACTGAAAGGAGACTGTTCTTCTCTATTCCTTTGAGTTTTTGACCACATTGCTTCTTTTCGGCCATGTTGGGTTTTCGACCACTCACTGGTCGTCGATCTCACTGATCATATTTCAACCTGATTCGACCATGTCGGTTTTAAACCACTCGTTGGCTTTTGACCACGTTGGTTTTGATCACGTTGATTTTTGACCACATTGGTTTTCGACAACTCTCTAGTCATTGACCACTCCAGTCAAATTTCGACCATGTTGGCCTTCAACTACGTTGGCTTCGACTATATTTATTTTTGACCACGTTGGTTTTCGGCCATTCTCTGGTTGCTGACTATTCGAGTCGAATTTCGACCACGCTAGCTTTCAACCATATTGGTTTTTGACTACGTTGGTTTTCGACCGCTCTTAGGTCATCGACCACTAGAGTTGAATTTTGACCATGTTGATTTCTGACTGGTAGTCAAATTCTGACCACGTTGATTATTGACTGGTAGTCAAAATCCAACCATGTTGGTTTTCAAGTAGAATTTGTATCCTAATCTTCATAACTTTATAGCTATGAGAATATAAGATAAATAAATACTTAGGAGAAAATTTTAAGACACCATTTATCTTCTGTTGTCTATCTGATCCTACATAATCAGGTGACACATTTTCTACGTACGTGTATGTCACGTTTTGCTAGCACGAGAATTTGAACTGTTTTCGACCTATGCGTCAAATTTTCATGAGCATCATATATATCCGAATGTGTAAGATTCCCTGATCTTACGCATCTGATAGCGGTTACCATCTGCTATGGTATGCATGTGTGTGATCATGGTCAGTGGGCCTAAAGGAAACGAGGAATGTGGAATGGAGGTTGCATGTGGTGCTCATCATCATCGTAACATTTTGCGATATGCATGCCATATATTGGCTCTCGAAGCTGGACCAGCTTAATTGCGAGCTCATGATCGATCCAGGCAATGCTTTCTACACCTTGATCAAGGCGCGTGATATATGCATGCTCCGAAAAGAAAGGATGGGGGAGAGTCGCTTCGCGTGCAAAGGCATGGCCATGTCTCATGTGCACAGTGGCGAAACATCGAGTGAAAATCGACAGGTATTAAAAATCCATGGAAATTCCAAAAGTTACCAAAACATTACCAAATGTAGGGTAGATATATTCTCTATAAAATTTTAAGATCAGACTAGCTGTATTTGAAGATATGAAAAAGACAATTCTGTGTAAAAGGTGACTCTCATGCAATGTAATTGAGTTTGATCTTGGAATATTTGCACGGCTAGATAACACGCACTCTCCTACACCAGGCTTCTTTTTTTTTTTTTTGAGATTTTTTGGAAACTTTCACTCCTTGGTTTTTACAGTTAGATACACCTCCGCTAGCAAGTTCAGTAACACACGACGGCCGGGACATATCTAGTGCAAACCAACAATTATGTGCAATCACGCAAACTGTTAACAAATATAAAATATTCCAAAAATTGGATGGTGCAGTTTATGGAATTTTGTAATATCCTTTAGAATTTCAGCTTCAAATTTAAAATGTATTAGAAGAAAAAAAAGAAGTTTGATGTGAATAGTAACTTTCTTTTTATATTTTTCCTTGTGATTTTATCATCCATTAGAATTATGCCATTTTTCTTACTCTCAAGTCTCAACATAGATTTAATTTGTACTTGGAATTTTATACAGATATAGATCATAGACTACATTGAGAAACACATCTACATTTTTTAATTTTCATATTTGTTTGATGTTTGAACCAAAGTTATTTGTATGTATTGTTACATCTAACGTTGGTTTGAGAACATATAGGGACTATTGTAAAGTGCAATTATATCAATTCTTGAATTAAAGGTGTTCTAGGCTGGGGTGTAGTAGTATTAATTGTGTGCTATTAATTATGATTTGCGGTAGATCGAGTTTTCCAAAAGTGTAGTAGCATACAGAATGATTAACTAAGTGTGAACGGTTGTACGCCGTACAAACTTTTATATCCCATCACTTTTATATACTTCAGGTTGTGCTTTTCCTGCTATATATCCTAAACGAAATTAGCTTGCATCTAAGCAAGTAATATATAATTAAATCAAAATAATTCGCACAAATGTACAAGTTATATGCTATAGCAAGTCTTACTAGATTCAGAACTTGGCTAGCTTTGACTCATTTCATTTGCTCCAAAAATAGATGAACATCTGCACCCTTTTCTTTTCTTTAGAACTGATCTTCGATAGAGAGGTTCTGATGGCTCCAATAATAGCTTCTAGATCTAGAACCACGTAATTAAGTTGTTGCAAGTCCCTTTGACTGTACTATTACTTACTCCGTTTCTTGATAAAGTCGTATTTTGGCTAGGCACAAGGATTAAGGAAGTACATTGCAAAACCAAGAGAAGGAAAAAAAGGAAATGATCATACTATCCATGTTATAAATACATCGAAAATGAGAGAGAATAGCTTGTAAGAGTGTTACTTACAAATTTAGGAGAGAGAAGATGCGAGAAATAAGGGAAAAAAATCAATAAACTCGCACACACGTCTTATCTATTGAAGCAAATTTGCAAAAAAACTACATACCTTTTTTTTTTTTTGAAATGGAGGGAGTACTTGTAACATCCTATAGAGCATTGGCTAGTAACAATTTCAGAACTAGATATTAATTGCGCACTCCCTCGGTTCTCAAACAAATGGCATTTTAGATTGCGGGCAATCAATTAATCTTTTAAAACATTGAACAGAAATATACACAAAAATTATTTAGATTGTTCACATGTAAATGACATTAGTATATTTATCATCAAAAGTACTTTATATTATTATTATTATTATTTATTAACATATATCGGAAAGAAAGGTAGTGGGCGAATGTATATGTTAGATACTATATTAATATCTGAAATGACATGTAAAAAAGAATGGGTGGAATCCACTAGCTTATATATGACATACAAAAAGCAAATAATTTCTAGCTCGCTACTCAAAGGTCGAAGCTACATATATAGCACACATTGTTCATTTCCTTTGCTGCAATAACCTCAAATTAGCTGGAAATACAATTCTGGGTGTTAAAATATATAGTTGATTCGTCCAAATATATCTCACATCATCAGTACAACCTAATGTAACAAGAATCCTAGCTAGACCGCAGAGAGAGACACCAAAATATAGAGCATCCGGCATGCATGACCCGTTCTATCTGCTCAATAAAACAAACTAACTAGTCTCTAGTCTTTAGATCATTTGCCAATAGATTGTCTTTTCCATCAATCAAATAGCAGATATATACTCATAGACATGCATCTCATGCTTACCCATGCATGCACTTTAGCATAGAGCCATAGACAAACTCTAACCATAATATTCTGAAGAGTTCGTCTTGTCTTCTTCCCCCCCCCCCCCCCCCCCCCCCCCCCCCCTCCCCAGCCACCATTAGCAGACAAAGCACACAGTACATCCTCACCTTTATTTTCAGCCAGTGGCTCACAGCAATGAGCAATCCTCATGAATTATTCCATGCACAAGCCAATGCAGTCCTCACATCTCTGCCGACTCAACACAATTCCTGTGCACACATGCTGCTTTTATCTGAAGAAAAACACCCCCTGCAAGTCTTCCTTCCAATCATGCATAAAGAAACAACCCCTGCTGCAGCGGTCTCCCTCCAATCATGCATACATTATTTCATGTGCCATGCAGGTTAACTGTTAAAAGAACACGCACTTTTGGGTAAGCAAAGTGCACCTGTCACATTAGTTGTTAAGCACATCAGGAGGGAGTTAATTAAGATATTGTGCTGATCATTTAAAATGAGCATTTGAGCTTACAAATCACCTATATATATCTTCAATTTCTTGATCATATATACTACTTGACATGATATTTATGGAGTGATTAAAGGGGATATATAAAGTCTAGATTGATGTTTTTCAGAATTTAACTGTGGATTAAATTGACAGAGGCAGCTGGGAAAACTGATGAACTATGGTAGATATATATGCAACCTCCTGTCGCCTGCATTTACTTGAGCTCACTTAAAACCAGAACTATTGTAATCCCTGGCCGTCGTGTCAGGGACAGGGCTCCAATCCCAGAGCTTGTCGGAGACGGTGGCCGGCGACATCGGCTGCACGCCTAGAGGCGTCATCTGTGGCATCTGCTGCGGCGACGGCAAGGGGAGGAAGTGGCTGCAGGCGGCTGGGTGGTTAGCGTAGGCCTGGCTATGGCCCACCAGCGTGCTCAGCTCGTCGACGGGGGTGGAGCTGCTGCCCATGGGCGCACCGGCCATGTTCAGCAGCGAGTATGTGGAGGAGAGGACGGCAGCGCTCTCGGTCGACGCGACCGCCGCTGTCGAGCTCATCACCGAAGCGTAGGAACACGTCCTTGAGGGAGGCGTCGGCAGCTGCAGGTGCTGAGCATTGCGCGCGGTCCGCGACGCCGACGAGCACTCGCCTTGGCCGAATAGGTGGACGAAGCTGGGCTGCTGCGTCGGTGACAGTGGCGTGGACGACGGTGATGACCGGTTCCGGCCAGTTGGCGCGCCGGTGCGGGAGGGGCCCGGCCTCGCCGAGGTCGCTTGGGCGTTGCTGGAGGAGGGCTGGCCGTGGCTGTCGTCGATGCCGGAGCGCTTGTAGACTCGGCAGAGCGAGATCTCCGACTGCATGAGTAGACATTGTGAAAAAATGAAACCTCAGATTTATGGTGGTTAGTCGTTTCTTGTAAAGAAAGAGGCAGAAGGTTAAAGTAAGCATGATCTAAAGAATTCAACAATTACAGAAAACATTTCAAAAGCTAAGGAAGTTAACAAACATCAGAGAGAGATTGAGTACATCGAAAGTATAAGCAGCAGTAATTGAGTGAAGATGCATGCTCTATGAACTAGGTGCTGCAAGATGAAATGGGCGAAGGAATTAAATGCTTCAATTAAGTTCAGATCTGAAATAATTTAGCAAAGAGAAACTAAATGTTTAACTTGAACATGCAAATAATTTGCAGAATCTGCAGGGCATGTAAGTGGTATACATCTAGCTAGGGGGAATTCAATAAGGTAGGTTTTGTACGTGTCCATATGTATGCCAAAAAGAACAAGGAGCAAAAGGCAAACCCTAAACTCGTAGATCTGAAAAGAAAAAGAAAAGCATCTAACATATTCATATGAATCATGCGACCAAAGTAAAAGCACCAAACGAAAAGTAGATGAAATTATTAACGACACCAAATAATAACCAAGAACAAACAGCTAGCTGGACCTCAATTTGCAAAATAAAAACAAATTAAAAGCAACAAGCCGCTCATATATACCCCTATAAATTAAAGTAGGAACTCTGCAAAATTGAGTTCATGTTTGGCTCCCAAAAACCCTAATATTGGCAAATTTCTTTACCTTGTAGAACAGATCGGTGTCCGTGGCGGGTGGCGGGAGACGGTACTCGTTCATGATCCAGCTGCTGCGGATGCCCTTGGGGGCCTTGCCGGAGTAGAAGACAAGCGTCTTCTTGAGCCCGATCGGCCGGTTGTTCTCGCCGCGGATCATCCGGTCGGCACCCGTCGCCTTCCAATACCCCGACGCTGTCACCCGGTTCGGCCGGTCACCGTTCCGGTACTTGCGGTCCCTCGGCACGTAGAAGAACCACTCCTTCTCCCCAATCACCGCCATTGCTACCAGCACCACAATTAAGGCACAAATTGACACCACGATTAGCCAAGATTAAGACCATTTGAGCTGATCAGGAGAAGTGCATATACCGGGAAGCTCCCATGGATCGAAGCGGTAGAGGTCGAGGAAGGTGATGAGCTCGACGTTGAAGCGCTTGCCCTCCACCTTGCGCCGGAGGTAGAACTCGATCAGCTCCTCCTCCGTCGGGTGGAACCGGAACCCCGGCATCACCAGGTCGTTCTCGTGCGAGTCGGCGGCCTCGCCACCGCCGGCCACCGCTTTGCCGCCCGCTCTCCCTCCTCCTTCCGCCGAAACACTGCCGGCGCCGTGGCCGTCGTCGACGTCCCTACTCATGGCTGCCTGTCCTCGCCGTGCGACTTGCCGGCATAGCGCACACGACGGCGGCGAGCAAGCTGAGGAAAGGCAAAGAATTTGGGGGTGCAAGTGCAAGTGGGTGGGGAAGAGAGGATAAGAGGGTGGTGTTTGCACGATCGATATATACTGGAGTGGAGGCTTTGGTTAATGATCCTGGTTATTAGTATTGACTTGGTGATGGCTACTAGCCGTCTACCGCTAAGCTAAACTGCTAGAGACAATGGAGAGTAGTACCATCTGTACAGTGTTATATGGGTTTGCAATGTTGAATTGAGGTATACACTGGTACACATACCAATAAGTGTACTTTGTTTAATTCATGTCGGTTGTATAGAAGATTAGATGTATAATCTGTATTGATTTTTGTAGAGGAAGAAGGTAGAGAGAGCTCTGCACCTTATTAAATTGCAATAACCATTGATAACTGAATTAGAAAGCATTTTAAGAGAAACAAAAGAGAAAGAAGGACTAGGTGCATGGGTTTGTATTGATGTGATGTGTTCATTTGTTGCTTCAGGAAAAGCTTGTTGGTTTCACCTGGAATTCCTTGCAACATCCATGATATTAGATTAACCAAAGCCGTCATCCATCACATTGGACTGCAAAAATCAACTTCGCTTCTACTTCTCTTTATATTGCTTTTTTCACAAAAAAAATGTGTTTATAACATAGGGCCAGTTTTAACCCTATTGTGCTACGGAATCTAGTTAATAAAAAAATATTTCCTCGCAAAAGAGCTAAAAGATTAATATTTACCTGTTATATTGATGTGCGTTTTCTATTTTAGCTCCAAACTAGAAGTTAATTTGCAATTTTATCAACAAAAATAAATTACACCCACCAGCTGTTGATGATTTAGTAATTGATTGTACAAACTAAATACAGAGAGGCTACAATCGAGACTACACGGAAGGAGACATGTATCTTTATTGCTTTGACATGTATTACAGAGGTGCTCAATGATCGTAAAGAACAATGGGTGTGGATATGTTACAATGTGATCGTCCCTTGTATGGCTATTCAACTAAGTCTTATATAGTGTCGAAGGGGTGGTAGTTGTAGCCGATGGAGAGATGCCTCATCGGTTCCAAAATTGACGCATGTTGTTGACAATTGTTATCAGTGGGCCATCCTCCAGGCGCGGTTGTGAGGCGGTATCGTCCGTGACATAGACAAGTTGGTTTCTTTAGATCTCCTACACGTATAGATTCGCGATAGAAGTTAATTTGCAATTTTATCAACAAAAATAAATTACACCCACCAGCTGTTGATGATTTAGTAATTGATTGTACAAACTAAATACAGAGAGGCTACAATCGAGACTACACGGAAGGAGACAGGTATCTTTATTGCTTTGACATGTATTACAGAGGTGCTCAATGATCGTAAAGAACAATGGGTGTGGATATGTTACAATGTGATCGTCCCTTGTATGGCTATTCAACTAAGTCTTATATAGTGTCGAAGGGGTGGTAGTTGTAGCCGATGGAGAGATGCCTCATCGGTTCCAAAATTGACGCATGTTGTTGACAATTGTTATCAGTGGGCCATCCTCCAGGCGCGGTTGTGAGGCGGTATCGTCCGTGACATAGACAAGTTGGTTTCTTTAGATCTCCTACACGTATAGATTCGCGATAGAACAACAACACAATCAGAAAGTGGACCTATGATAAACCAATAAGCCCATCTCATTGTTATTGTTTGGTCTAGATAGACTATGAACGGGGATATTTTTGTGTCTTTGGTAAACTTCATAGACTTAGTCTGGTACTCGAGTAAGGGGTCTACTCGGAAGGTTCCGACAAGTACTATTTAAAATAAACTATTAATTACGGACTACTTAGTCCTCGTCACCGGCCTTATAAGGTAAAATAAGTTGTAGTGTAAATCAAAGGAAATTCATGAGTAGTTTATCCTAGTAGCTCAGATTGCGACAAAATCAGACCAGCGACCAGTTGATTTCTAGATAAAATGAAAATTGAGGGTCTGGTGGAAACCCTACTTGGACAGGAACCATTCGATGGCTCGTCGAAAGACGGTACCAATGACCTTTTGGGAAGATGTGGTCACCAAGAGCAGTGGGTTCTAGCTAGAACAGCTACAACATACATCGAGCGGTTGTAGGTAAACCGTGTAAATTGTAGAGGACCCAATGGCCCCTCAGCTCCAAAGTAGAAGGAAAGGGACCAACAGGGTGGAGTTAAAGGGAAAGCGACTAGCCAAGATGGGTACAACTTTGGGCGGCTGCCCCTTCAAGGCTGGTGAGATGGATGCTTGCAAAATTTTCATTTGTGAATTCAACGTTCTGGTCATCTTGATCGGTTTCTCTGGTCTTTTTCACAACGTTTATCTTTCTCTTTTCCATAAACAAAAAAAAAAGAAAAAGTTTTCTTTACACATTTCAAACGGACTGAGACATAGGGCTTAGGTTGGATGTTGGGGATTGGAATTGGATTTAGTTTATTTTTTTCTCGGTGCTATATGTAACGTAGATCACTGTGTATACTTTATTTTTTATCTTTAATCTTTGGATTCGCTTGGTATGCCATGCATGGATCCAACTTGATGCGCTCATGCACAATCGATCGGAGGTACCTTGTTTCTGAGAAAGGCAGCACTGTTATTCTAGCTGTGACATTCCAATGCACTGTCACACACTGCATGCCAGAAGAGTAACAGAAGATAGCAGGCCATAAATGGACAGAAGAATAAGGTAATCAGGTTTTGTTCAGGATTGGCGGAGACTGACATCTCTAAATTGATAGTATATAGCACACACGCATGGAGGCAGTTCATCATATGCATGTGTGCAGGGTGGTCCATGAAGGGGCGGGTTGATTACTTAGCGGTGTGCTTGGTGATCGATCGATGCGAAATAATTTCTTTGTATCAGAGCTTGCTAGGTCAGCTGTTTTTTTTTTCTATTAATTGACCATTTCTATGTGCCTTTTGTGTATAGTTAAACTGAATTAATTACAGATCCCAACCATCTGTTTCAGATCTAACCCTTCGATAATTTTTTTGGAAAAGTTAAGCCACCTGTTGAGTATGAGCAAGTGTATTGAATTATAAACACAAGAGACGAAAAAACTGATATGTGAAATACTGTGATTCAACTATGGAATTTTACTTGGGACATTTTTTTTTTTGAAAGGTAAGTTAATTAGCCACCTGTTATAGTATGAGCAAGTGTATTGAATTATAAACACCATTTGATCGCAAAGAGAGACATGCATAATTTTTTATGAATAATCTATTTTTATTTGAAATAACAGAATTATACCTGCGTGAAATTTTTTTACAGAAATAGGTTCCAGTTGTTGAGCCGTCGAGCGACTGGAACCTATCGCCTAACGGTAGCCGAACCGCCAGGCGACTACTTGTAGCGCGTACACAGGGCAGCTTTATGCAGCGACAAGACCACATGAGCTACCTTTGCGCAGTGGGAAGATCAGACGGTCTAGCTTTGCATTCAGCTTTGCGCAGCAACTACACCAGACGTGACAGCTTAGCACACCGACAAGGCCACACAGGCCAGCTTTGCGCAGTGAGAAGACCAGACAAGACACCTTTGCGCAGCGACAGGACCACACGGGCCAGCTTTGCGCAGTGACATGACCACACAGGCCAACTTTGCACAGTGAGAAGACTAGACAAGACACCTTTCTGCAGCAATAGGACCATACGGGCCAACTTTGTGCAACGACATGACTGTATGGGCCAACTTTGCATAGTGCAAAGATGAAACGGTCTAGCTTTGCACAGTGAGTACACCAGATGGGACAGCTTTGTGTAGCGACAAGATCAAAGGGTGCAGTTTTGCGCTGTGTAAAGATTTGACTGGCCAGTTTTGTATATCGACAAGACTACACTGGGTAACTTTGCGTAGTGATAAGACCACATGAGGCATCTTCATGCAGCGAGGACACATGGGGCCCTATAAAAAGAGGTCAAAGAGATTTCAGAGAGAACACTACACAAGCAAATCCAATACTACACCGGCACTTGATTCACCACATTGGGATAGACAAGAGGTAGAAGAGGCAATGGGACAAGATGATGAATCAATGGAAGGAGACCCGTGACCTAGTAAGATCATCTGCCGCCTACGACAAAAAAGCAAAGGCTGCTGCGGCCCGGGCAGAACAAGCCAAGTGTGCTACGAGTTCAACGCCGAGAACGTAAGTAAGGGAAAATGACCTCGGTCCACGCAGTAGGTCATACGAGCAGTTGGGTTGGTTGGTCACATATGATGCTCTATGCTATGCATGTAATCAAACTCTACGCGGCATGTTACTCCCAACTATACTATGAAGTCTATTTTAATTCAAACAAGCTTATTTCTTTGTCTTTTCGCATTCAATTATTCCCGTAGCAAATCATCCAACAACATTAACAAACCAGTTCTACTCCGTGTACGAATTCTCGGTAACATCACAATATCACTTACCCTCGTACATACCGAGCGATTGCAATTGCAGTCGTCTAGCCGCTAGGCAATACGTTGCAGTCGCCGAAGCGTTGGGCGACTGCAACCTGTCGCCCAACGGCCCATGGACAGCTTTCGTGTCGTGCGCCTGTTAGGCCATAGGCTCCAGTCGCCGACGGTTAGGCGACTAAAGCCTATTTCTGTAAAAAAAAATATTCGCGCGGATATATTTCTGTTATTTTGAATAAAAATAAAATATTTATAAAAAAATTCGAAACATGTATGCATGCATGCAGCTAATAGCTAGGGTGTTAATGGATGTTACATCCATCTCGATCCTTCTGCTACCTTTCAAGCTCTGAAATATTAACCGCATGTATCTATAGCGAGCCCACAGAATAAGAACACAACCGTCGATCTACAGTCTAAACTGGCTAGTACAGACTATACATGCAGAGCACAAAAAGAAAGGCATAAATTAATTAAGAGAGAATTTCTCACAAGACGGTACAGCTGGTAGGGTTGGTGTGATCTGCTGCATAGATAGATGCGTGTATGGACTATGGACTGCAGGGGTCAAGCGAAGCCCGTGACCTCCCAATGACTCGCACATAGATCCCAACAATAACATGTTTGCACCCCTTTTCTGATTCCTTGGATATCTTCCATTTTCATCGATCGATCCATCGTAAATTTGTTTCAACAAGAGGGCCTTTAATTAATGAAGTATTGTAGGATGGTCATAAACTTGTATCGTTCCAACGAAGAGATGTATTGCAACCATCTCAGAGTGTATAGGGGTGGGTTCGGAAAGACTTAGATTTTGGTTTTTTTATTTTTGCTGCAGTAACTATAATTTTTAAATGGTGTGTCTTTTTAAAGCGAGGTTTATCGATAGATTGTAGTAGACACTGTATCAAATTCAGCTATACCGACCAAAATCGCATGCGGTTGTTTTCCTCTCATAATGTCTCTCGTGAATAGCTAGAATTCAAAAACCACAATGAGCCAAAAGCCACAGCGACAGTAAAAAAGAACATATCCTATATATAACTTGTCAACTCATGACGGTAAACATATGCCCAAATTCTGTCTCTTAATTAAATTGGCAGGGTATAAGTGAGATAGATGCGAGAAAACCTAGGAATAATTCGAGTAAAGTCATGCACACGAAAAATTTCCCAACGCTTAGGGCACTCCCAATGCAAGACATTGCAAAGCAATGTCTATATCTTCCACATCACCTAGAGAGCACCATAGATATCTCACTTCACCAATGCATAATGTCTGCTGGTAGGACCAATCAATAAATTAATGTATCCCTCGCGTTTCTCTCTCTCCCTCTTCGCTCCCATCAACGAGCCCTCTTCCCCCACCGATCGCCTCCCTCCCTCCCTCTCTCTCAGACATCTCACCGGCCAGAAGCCTCGTCCACCCTCACCGGTGCCCCCGGCCTACTTTATCTCCCCCTCTTCTTTCCCACAGACGGACCCTCTACCCCCCATCGATCGCCTCCCTCTCCCTCTCTCTCTCTCTCTCAGAAATCTCATTGGCTGGCCGATCCCGTCCACCCTCACTGCGTTGGTGGCCTACTTTCTACTAGATTCGGCCGGATCTAAGCCGGAAGTGCCCAGATCCGACCGGATTTTGAGATAATGCGGGTAGATGTGGTGGGCGGCAAGGTGTGGATTGGCACGGCAATGCGCATGGAGTGACAAGACGGCGCGGTGTGGAGCGACGCGACACATGGGCGGCTCAACAGGCCGGTGTAGAGCAATGCGGCGGCCCGAAGTGGAAGCGCAAGCGGCGCTCGGTGGGCTGATGCAGAGTGGCACGGCAGCCCGATGGTCATCTCGATGGGTTGGCATGGAGCAGCATAGCAATGCATGTGGAGTGGGGCAGTGCCCTGGTGTGGAGTAGCGGCGACGTTTGGTGGGCCAACATAGAGTGGCGCGGCAGCCTGGCGTGGAGCAATGCGGCAACACGCGTGGAGTGGCATGGTAGGCCGCTGTGGAGTGGGCCAAGTAGTAGCCCAGAACCCACAAATTATGTGTTGGTGAAGGACAATGTGAGAAGGTCTATGATACTATTGTAATGAACCATTGCATTGTTTGTGGAGTGGTCAATTGATTTTACAAAAATTGTATTTGATTTGGATTGTTTTCTAGAAGTGTCAGTAAAATCAGAAGTACAGCAGGTATTAATACGGTAGTTCCGCTTTGCGGAAGTACTGCAAGCATAAGTGCAGTAGGACCGCTCGACGGAAGTACTGGGTTGAGTTGCGGTATGTTTTTTCCAGAGAGGTCTAGGTGAGGTTTTCAACGTGTGGAAGTACCGCTTTGAGGAGCGATAGTATCGCAGAGCGGAAGTACTAGCATGGTAAGTGTGGTACTTCTGATCTTCCCAGAAAAACAAGATTTTGGGGAATTAAGTCATGGATTAAGTTGGTTTAACCTAGGTCATAGGATCGGGGCTAGGCTCATAGAGGAGTTAAGGCCCAGAATGATCGAAGATGCTGGGTGAGACAGTGAGCTCAAGCATGGCATGAGAAAGACAGGAATGTTGAAGGTGAATTCGAATGGCGGAATGGCGCCATGTAGCTTACACGGGCCAAGTAAGCCATAGTTCGGTGGAACCGGAATGGGAGAAACTTGGCGACGCATGACAGGCTAGTGGTGCATCTACATGTGGCAAGCATGGCGATTGTTTGCAGTGGTTGGTGATGATCGGGTCAAGAAAGGGTATTTTAGTTGTTTGACCAAAATATCGAAAACCATCTTGGATCAAAATCGCGGCGCATAGATGATGTGTTGGAGAGTGATTTAGGTCAAGGTGGAGCTGATTGGATCAAACCTAAGGATTTAACGAATGCACACTTATGCGCTTTGAAAAGCATGCATAAGTGAACTTGTGAGAGAAAAACCCATGTGTGTGTGGTTAACGGATTTTCCCCCATTGTAATAGTGGATAAGATTAATTAAGGGGTGTAGGTGGCCAGTTTCCTACCTATAAAAGAGGTTAGGATGGAGTCATGTAGTGTGAACCATCCAACCCATATCTTGTGCTCTCACCTCTAGGGTTAGGGTTTGAGGGTGAGTGATTTATTAGCTCTTTCTCCTCTAAGGTGGAGTGGCTGTAAAATCTACCTTTCTAAGTAAGCAATACATCAATCGTTTTGCGTCTCTCTTGTTTTTGATTGATGTGCTTGACTTTTGGTTGCTTTGATCTCTCTTTTTTCTCTCTTGTGATCTTGTTGTGACAAGAATGTGTAAGAGATAGAGATAATTTTTTGGAATACATCTCCACCCATCTAGGCACTTTGATAGCAAGATTCACAAAAAAACCCAGTTTTGCTTGAGTTTGGCATCTTTGGTCCATCTCTTGATCCGAGGGTTTTTGGCTGGGATTCTTTGGTGTTCTAGCTTACTGTAATATGTGGAAAATGTCTAGAGCCATCTTAACCTTTATCTACCCACGAGAAAGTTGTATTCACCGTTTGGGGGTTTTGCCTCGGTTTTGATGCAACCTTCCAACAAACTGAAAAAGGTTTCAACTTTGACCATAATTTTCATAATCATTTGTTGGAATAAGTTTCTAACATCCTAGAGTAGATCCCTACAAATTTTCATGTCATTTGGATCAATGGATCAAAAGTTCTCTCAATTTTGGATTTTAAAACCGTGTTGAAAACACTGTTTATCCTGATTTTACTTATACCTCATTTACTATAGCGGTAGTAACACAGTTACTGTTGCAAGCGGTAGTACCGCAAATATAACTGCAGTAGTTCCGTTTTTGCTAATTTGTCTTGGGTTTTTAGTGTTTCTAATCACTGGTTTTTATGGTGGTCATCTATTATAATCTTCATAGCTCTCTGTAGCTATTTTACTGAAGGATTTGTGAATATTTGAGAAAAAATTCAAGGGACCATTCACCCCCTATGTTGCCATCTTCAGTCTTTCAGTTGGATTTTGTGCCCAAGCAATATCTTATATGAAACATTGTTTCTCTTTCTTCTTTAATTTTTTCTTCATCTTAAGATAAATTTTGACTGATATACTAATTAATTCTATAGATAATAAGCACCCTTACTCGCACGCCTCAACACATCATACAGATACTAAACCCGGGGGGATTCCCGGCCCCCGGGCGTGTCCACGTCCGCAGCTCCCGCCCGCGCGCGCGCTCTGTCGGCCGCGTGGCAGGAGAATTTCTGTACGGTCAGGGGAGGCCATTTCCTCCAGTTTTTCCAAAATTACGTAAAGGTCCTTTTTCCTCGCGAAAAGGTCCCTGCAAGTTTTTTTCCACCGAAATTTTTGCAGGATAGCGCCCCACATTTTCTAAATTACGTACGGGTCCTCGTTTATTACGTACAGACCCTCAGTTTTTTACGAAAAAACCTTTGCCTTTCTCATTTATTACGTACAGGCCCTCGGTTTCGGTTTTTCACGAAAAAGACCTTTAACTTTCCCGAAAATGCACATGCGCCCTCCATTTTTTAAAAAAAATTCCCAAACTCCTCACGGATTATCGCCTCTTTTACTTCGGTATACACGGTGGCTGACAACGCCTATGAGTCTAGTTAGCTACAAGGTCCATCTCTTGTCTCTGCACTAATTGATAGCAACTAACATGCCACCAATATTTATGAACGAAGCACCCCATGCCCATGCATCCATCACGTACTACGGAACCCTAACCCTACCAGCTGGAGGCTCCCGGTTGCGTCCCTTTATGCCTCTGGAGGCTCTTACAGCGTCTGCTGTCTGAATACATATATACACAGAATCGATATCTACGCACACGTACAGGGGGCCGTACATGCATACTAGCCCCGGCCCCCAGGTCCACACCGCGCTCTTCCACGTGAAAAGAATTAAGAAACGTACGTACATTTTTTTCCGAGAACGCGCAAAAGCACCATTGCATTTAAAAAGAAGGAGACGTATGTAGTCACAAGACAACCAAGGATCGTGATTGGCTGATTTCTTTTAGGTTTGTTTCTTTAAATTTTACTGTAGGAACTAATTTTTAAATGAAAACGACGACTATAAATTAATTATAATAGACACTGTACCGACTTTAACTATATCAGCTAAAATTATATGGAATTGTCTCTCTCTCTCTCTTCGTACTCTCTCTCTCGCGAACTACCAGAATTCAAAAACTATAACCCAAAAACCACAGCCTAAAAAAGCCCACACGTTTACTCTAATATGAAGTACTCTAATTGTGCATTACATATGCATAGACAAACCATGCAAAGAATGCGCCCGCGCATGACAGACTGACAATATATACGTGCATGCATGTATATATGACGTAGGTATACACATGGAGTGTGTGTGTGTGTGTGTATATATATATAATGCTGAAATGGAGCATCATAGTGTCAGGGCACTAAGTCTCCCTGCTTTTAGATGCGTGCAAGTGTAATAATATATAATATATCAGGCTGTTCATGTATTCTACACCTGTATGCTGGTCAGTGTGTGTGTATAATAAATATATATATAGTATAAATAACAGGGGCACCGTGGTGTCTAAACATCAAGCCTCCCTGTTTTGGATTGCTTTTAGATACGTGCTAGTGTGATTGAGACTTTCCATCCATGATTGATTTATCATGCCTAATATATTATATATATTATATATCATTGCACTAACACGCATCTAAAAGCAATTCAAAGGCAGGGAGCCTTGGTGCCCAGACACCATGGTGCCCCATTTCAGCGTATATATATTTTTCACACACACACACACACACACACACACACACACACATATATATATATATATATATATACATATATATATATATATATATATATATATATATATATATATATATATATATATATATATATATATAGGAAAAATACTTTTTACTCCCGGGTGTAATTACACCCACCTCTAATACACCACCTAAACAAATTTGAAATACTCCTTTATCACTTTAGGTATACTCATATACTAATTATAAGATACTCCAATGTGAACCACACGAAAAAATTGCAAGGAAGTCCATAGTTTTTAGCATATTTTATAAATACCTTTATATACGTACATAAAAAGGAGTATGTCAAAAAAATATGCATACCACCTCTGAAAAATTGTTCATACCACCTATATAGTCTTAAATACTCGTATACTACACGTACATACTCTCCGTTACGCGAGATACTACCTATGTTGTGAGATACGACATAGGGTGTAATTACACCCGGGAGTAGAATATATATATATATATATATATATATATATATATATATATATATATATATATATATATATATATATCGAGTGCTCCTTCCTGAATTTAGATGGAATTGATGCATTTGAAATCATGGTGCCTCATTTCAGCGTCCTATATATATACATTCTACTCCCTCTATAGTTACTCCCACACATGATATACTACCTAAACGAACTTAACATACCCCGTTATCATTTTTGGTATACTCATATACTAATCCTAAGATACTCAAATACCAACTACGTGAAAAAAATACAAGGGAGCACATAGTTTTTGGTATATTTTGCTAATACCTTCATATTTGTATATAAAAAGGAGTATGTTAAAAAAAACTGTATGTACCATCTTAAAAAGCATACATACACTACACTATGGCATAGTATTAAGGGCAATCAAACTGTTAGAGAAAACTGCTTTGGAAAGTAAATTATCTCTAAGAATGTGTTTCCTGGCACTAATTGCCCGCCTGGTAAATTGCTGGCGAGAAAGACATTCTCCGGCAGATATGTGCATTCCCGGCAGTTAACTGTCGTAGATAAGTTGTTTTTCCCTGGTAGTTATACTTTCCCCGATAGTTAGAGTTTCCCCGGCAGTTAGATGTATTGCCAGCAATTAACTGCCCTCAATTGTCTGTTTTCCTCGGCAGATATATTGACAGCATTGGCACGATTCTCGGTAGTTTAGGCACCTAGGAATATACATGTAAAATACAAATAAAATTTAATTATTCCACTAGGAATAGTGAATTTAATATTTTCTCAATAGTTTGCACCATTCAACCAGAATTTAGAAAACATACAATTTTCCAATTGTACCACTTAGAAAATGTCATATCAGCAATCAAATACAGCTACAACATCTAGTCTATCCTTGGCACATGTAAATACTCCAAACCCTTATACCACAATACTAATATATCCTTAGCATGAACAAAACATCTACGCAAAAGAAGTCGACAATGAAGATGTTCACATAATGAAATCATCATGCTATCACCATTTGCAAAATAAGAACGATCACTCCATCAGCAAACAATAACTTCAACAGCACTATGTTTTGTACTTGAAAAGAAATTCGAGAAGTCAATAACCACAAACCATATATAAGTCCAAACATGATAAGCATCAAATAGTTGTGGGGCGACTGAGTGGATCCAAGAGTTGTCATGATAGATAAGACAGAAAAAAGGAAATGTGCTTAGTGAAGTGGAATTCAGTGTAATATATGTGCTCTTTCATCTCTGTGTTATTTTTAACCAGAAAGCAATAAGAAGTGCCAACCATGTCAAAGTTTTAGATATGTGAATCTATCTTGAGATGTAGAATGAGATGTACAGATAAAAAATACTAGGTCTTTAGTTCTACTTGTGTTATAAGAAAATAGTTAATATTTTCTTTTGTTGTGTCAATTAATAGCAAGGTCCGTTTGTAGCTTTATAAAGGAAACCTTGGGCATCCTTTATATATTATCAGAAGTTTGAATACAAATGTAGTGAAGAAGCATCAAGTTGCACATCTTCTGTTTCTTGTTTCTATTCTGTTCCATGTCTTAAACATTAGAGTGGCTAGAAACTATAGCACAAACTATCTTCTCTACATTGGCATTCAAAATCTGAAGATCAAAAGCTTAAATTACATAAGATACTACATACATATTCATAGACTTGTACAACCGACTCAAATCAATTACCAAGACAAAGTTACAGTTAAAATTCATCTACTAGATAATTCATACTACATAACATGTTTCCTTATAAAACTCATCTATTTTATGTCATTTACCAAAAAAACTTAATAGATGGATCGAAAATTGTAATGCAATAAATAGATTATCAGCTTTTGACTCTAGGAATAACGTTCCAGCTAATAACTATTCAAAGACAAAAATAGATTCTTATATCAGCAACTAAATTATTTACTCATTGGAAAATGAATTAGTCCAACTACAGCACAATGAAGATCCCAGATACTTTCTCTAGAACATCAGCTATCCACCCAACGGCACTAGCAGCCCCAAAAATATCTCAATGCATTCCCCATAGCACAGTGAAGCCACTACACACTAGGAAGGCACCAGAAGACACAGCAAGCATAGAGAGGTCAAGCATCAACTCTTCCTAAAGCAAGCTAGCGATCAATCAATAAGGCAGTCCACATCCCCTTCCCATTCATTTTTCCATCATCTTCACAGGACCACACATGTGAACCAACATGCCCAATGATGCATCCAACAATAGTATAACCCAGCCATCATAGAGCAAGGGAGGGGAGTAGAGTGGGGAGTGGGAAAGGAGTAGAGGGGAAGGAATATACCTAGGTGAGACCTTATTGGCAACGGCGTGCCGTCACCGGTAAGCGCGCACACCCAACAGCCACCCCATGCTCCCTGACGCACGGGAAGGCCTCGAGCTTCGTTGTAGCAAACCTCATTGCACACCACCACCACTATCCTTCTGATCACCAAGCAAGCAACAAATCAAATCCATAAATAAAAAAACTAAAAGTATACCAAGAGCATAAGGAAATAAATGAGTAAAGGAAATAACCGAGAGGGGTAGGAGTACAGAGAGCAGTAAAGATGGTGGGTCACTGAAGTTTGGCACATGGAGGAGGAGATGCTGGAGAAGGGAAGCCATGGAGGCCGGCGCATAGAGGCAGCGACACTGGAGGAGTGGGAGCCATGGGGCGGTGCAGCGGTTGGAGGCCGAGTGAGGCGATGCTAGGGAGTCAGCTATCAGAGTCGAGGGCAGAGGGGAGGTGTGGGCCAGAGGAGGCCGAGAGGCAAGCAATGGTGGCCGGGACCGAGCCCTAGGTGGTGGCACATGGGACCGGCAGTCGAGGGAGGTGCAAGGCGTGGCAGCCGGCGACGCAGGGAGTAGTAGCGCCCAGTGGGGCCAAGCTAAGAGCTAGATTGAGTAGAGGGATTTGGGGAAAAGTAGAGAAGAAGGGGAATGAGTAGAGAAGAGATAAGGCAAGTGAGAAGAAAAGAGAGAAGGTGGGACGACCAGGGAGCTAAGGCGACGCTGAGAGGTGAGACGAGCAGGGAGGAGGGTGGTGGGGTAGCCGAGGAGGTGAGGTGGCACTGGGAGGAAGGGGAAAGGAGGAGGTGCTAGGAGAGGTTTCAGACGAAGGGGCTATCGGGAAGGATTGGGGAATTTAGGGGATAAGGTCTTTACGCCTCAGTCATTTTTATTTTCAGTTGTGTGCCCAAAGGGATGGCTAGTATCCCCGGCAGATATGATGACTTGGTTGACATTTTTTAGGACACATATATTGTAGCTAACATTAAAACATTGTCGGCAAATAAATTGTTCTAGATAATAATTATTTCTAGCAGATAATGGGACCCTTAATCTCTTGGATATTGCCAGCACATGTTTTGCCACTAATCCAGTTCTTCCCTAGTAGATTATTGCATTTAATACTATGCCATGGTGTAGTGATACTACATAGATGGTCTTATATACTCGTATACTATATGTACATATACTCTGTTCGTGAGATACTCTCTACTTTGCGAGATACGACATAGGGATGTTGTTACACCTCTTTATACATTTGAGTATACTCTAATAAAGATTATAAGATACTCCAAAGAGAGTTTCGTAAAATTTTTCATCAAAATCCACTTTTTCTAGCATAATTTGTGCATATACTCATTTTATATATTGAAAAGCATATATAGCAAAAATAAAAGATTCTGATGAAAATTTTCAACCAAACAACATTGGAGTATTTTAGAATTAGTATTTAAGTATACTAAAAGTGATAAATAAGTACGATGAGAATATAATAATTCTCTAAAATTTACATCATTATATTCTCCGAGTATACCTCTTGTTGATAAGGGAGAAATTTCACAGGGTAGTCGTAAGTCCTTCTACAACTATATGGCCGTAAGTCCTTCCATGACCACATGGTCGTAAGTTCTTCTATAACCACTCCTTAATTGTAAATCTTTCTATGACCACATAGTATGAATAGTTTTGCGACCACCTCGTGGTCGTAGACTTTTCTGCAACCAGTTTATCTCCGACTGGTTTGTCAATGATGACCTACTACATCATGGGTTTGTTTGACAAGGTGGTTAGAATGTGCGCTTATTCCTAATAACAACACATGATCTCTCTTTAACAACAACAATATCATATAACGAACGAGCCATCACATCTTTCTGACAGATAACTTTCGTTGGATGGTTATCTCCTGGAGAGTTGAGGTGTTTTTTAGCGCGGGACAACGGTCGCCGCTCTGCCTACTATATAAAGGTTGACGTCAGAGAAGAGAGGGATCTGATCCAATCTAGTTGAAATTAGAGAAACAGAAGTAGCACAAGACTTTTCACATTACTTTTTTCCTCGATTGTAATCAATTCTCTAAGCAATAGCCACACACAACGTAGGGTTATTATTCTCCCAAGAGAAGGCCTGAACCTGTATAAAAATTCTCGTGTCTCTACTCTGTATGATCATAGTTTGAGTCTTCAAGACTCCAATACGTAAGATCGGTATTAAAACTCTGACAATTGGCGTTGTCTATGGGGATCGAACCCATGACCACGTTGTCACCGTCTGTGGGGAAGATTCTTTCAAGACTCCAATAATTTTCTTGTCAGCCAATTCTATTTCTTCTGATGTCCTCATGGTAGGAGAATGGAATGAGGAGAACTGGTTCATCCAGGTCGACTACGTAGATCTCAACATGGATGCCTGCTATGAGTGCGAGCAGATAATGCTTGCTTTTAACAGTGAGGCTGTATCTAGAGATCCATCCTGAGACCTTGGAGACCACACCACAGGAAAGGCTAAGGAGGGATCCATATCCTCCATGGTAGTATGCCCAATAGAGGAACCGGTTTTCCAAAGGGAAAGGGTCAATCTGACCATGAACAGGACTCACAACACGACAATGGGCCTGCCCCCCCCCCCCCCCCAAGTGTTCGTGTCCCCCAGTGATTGCTTGAGCTGTTTTAGCAAGCCTTGGAATCTGTCATTCCGGGAATTCATCACTAACTCGTGGTCATAACTCTCCGGTGGAACCTATAAAGAGAGTGGGTGGGCACTCTGCGAGTTTGCCGATACCTTCATAGAGTGCAGATCCAATAAGAGACAGTTTTAACCTAGAATTCCCCTACCTAGTGGGGTTTACTCCAGGCCACGATGCGCTCTCGCTGGACAATTCTTCAAGCGAGGGGCCCTACATCGGAAGTGGAGATTCTAGACAGGAGGTCTTTGCCTTCTCCATAGATTCTAATCACTCTCTCGGAAGAAGGCTTGAGGATCCTCCCCCACTGATCACACACTGCCACCCCTCATGAGGATGGCGATGAGACCTCTAGTGATGAACTAGGTTAGTTCCCTAATGAGCTTGGGATAAATCATAGAAATAATTGCTCTCCATTGAGGCGGCCACAACTAGCCTTAGAGATTGAGGATCCCGAGACCGCCCGAAGGAGACGGCTGGATGCCTAGAGGTCTTTACCTGGGCATGCCCAATACCCGTCTGAAGAGGCTTGAGAGCTTCAATACATCAACAACTTGCTTGAGAACCCGACTCAAGAGCTTGCTCAAGCGCTAGGCTATGACCACTTCGCTGAAGGGATCGCACGAAAAATCCACAGCATGATGGCCAGATTTGAGCAGCCTCCTTGGCACAACTCCAGGAATCAGATAGGTACGACCGTGTCTAGCCATTCACAGAACTCACCTCGTGGGGGTTTGACATGATGACAGATCAAGACAGTCTCCTAACCATAACTCTAGCCGAAGGAGAGTTCCTTGAACGACTTCGAATAAGTGAGTTTACCGAGGAAGTGATTGGTCACCACTTTGAGCAAGAAATCTGCAGTAGTAGATGGAGTACGAGGGATACTACCCTCATATGGATGAGGCCTACTACAAGTCGGGTCTATTCACTGTCGGGCATCGTCAGGTATGATCACATAAAGATGCCAATTACCCTTTCCTACAAAGGAGGCATCAGAAACTCATTACTGGATGTCAGACATTCATTCCCAAACTCTAAGCAGTGTAATGGCCACTGCGGTTTTGGCTAGTAAACATGGAGAAATTTGATGGGTCCCAATATCCCCTTGAGTTCCTTCATATTTACACGACCGCGGTCAGGCAGCAGGAGGTGAAAAGCACATCATGGCAAACTATCTTCTAATGGTGCTCGAGGGGTTTGCTTGATCATGGTTGCTCAACCAACCATTCAAGTTGATCTACTTGTGGCAACACCTTTGCAATCTCTTATTGGCCAACTTGTAGGGCACATGCAACCGCCTCGGGAAAAAAGATGACTTGCACCGGATGCGGTAGAACAGCAATGAGACTCTATGGCTATTCGTCAAGCACTTTAGCCAGGTTCGTAATTCAATTCCAGAGGTCTCTGATGCTTTTATTATAAGGGTATTCAAGCAGGGTGTCCGCAATAGGAGGTTCACAGAGGACATCGCCTTGCATCCTTCAACCACCGTCACCGAGCTCTTTGAGATGGCTGACCGTTATGCGACTACGGCCAAAGTAGTAAAATGGACTAAAGACATTGATCAGGTTAATCGAAGTTCCAAAGATGAAGGTGAAGGCAGTACGAGGAAGGAGAAGGCCAAGAAATTCAAGAACAATGCTAAAGGTTAGAAGCCTCAGCTAAAAGTTTGAAGGAAGTCTTGGTTGTAGGCGATAAGGAGCCACGGATCCCTAAGCAATACTCTGATTGGAGCAAGGGCAAAGCACCCGTGTAGGAAGACAACAAGCCTAGGTGGTGTCCCTTTCATAAAAAGGAAGGACACAACCTTCACAATTGCCGATTTTTCCAAAAAAAACTCGAGGATTGCTACTTCAGCAAGGGACCACTCCCTACGATCCAAGAATCAGGACAAACGAGTGGCTGAAAGCAATCGAAAGATGAGGAGGAGATGCCATTCCAGGATCTGAAGCACATCATCAAGCACATCTATGGAGGATTCTCGGCATATGAGTCAAAGCGATAGTACAAAGCTGTCGAGCGAGAGGTAAACTCTATTGACCCTCCTCTTGTCAATAATCTTTCTAAGGGGTCAGAAGTCACTATCTCCTTTGAGAAAAGTGACTGCCTGATCCCTTTAACTCGGCCAGGTCAGTTTTTTATCATGGTCGAACCCACCATCAACCACGATCGAGTGAATCGCGTGTTGATTGATGGTGGCATTTCTTTAAACATTTTATTTGCAAGTGCTTTTGACGAGATGTAAGTTCCTCATACCAGAATAAAGCCTGCATGATATTCATTTCATAGAATCGTACTAGAATCTTTGGCCAAGCCCATTGGCCAAGTTTCTCTACTTGTCACATTCGGGTCTTTGAGCAACTTCAGGATAGAGAAAATCTCCTTTGACGTGGTCGACTTTGACACAGCTTATAACACCATACTCGGATGACCAACCGGGCACATTTTCTGATAGTCACTCACTATGCGTATCAATGTCTTAAGTTGGTAGGTCCCAAGGGAGTGATCACATTTCACTGTGATAAGAAAATGGTGCTAACATGCAACCGCAAGTCCCTCGAGATGGTCGGCTAGTTACCGACTTGAGAAAATACCAAGGCACAACCTTCGACCAAGCACTTGAAGCCTAAAGCCATGCTGAACCCGAACGGGGAAGTCAAGGAGGTTCCTCTGGACCCAGCGGAACCTTTGAAGACTGTTAGCATCGAGTTTACTCCCGACCCCGCATAGGAAGATGCCCTCATCACTTTCCTCCAGGCAAACATAGATGTGTTCACATGGGAGCCGTCTAACATGCCCGGGCTCCCCAAGCAGGTGATCGAGCACAGGCTAGCTCTACGGTGTGATAAGAAGCCTGTAAAACAAAAAATTACGTAGATTTGCACCGGATCGATGAAAAGCTATCAGATCAGAATTAGACAAGCAACTCACACCAGGTTTTCTAAGAGAGGTCGATCACTCCGAGTGGTTAGCTAACCCTGTAATGGTAAAGAAGTCTAATGGTAAGTGGCGTATGTGTATAGACTATACTGATTTAAATAAAGCTTGTCCAAAAGATGATTTCCCGCTTCCTCATATTGATCAATTGGTTGGCTCTACTGCTGGTTGTAAAATATTAAGTTTTTATATGCATACTCTGGTTATCACCAGATTAGTATGTCTTCAAAAGATGAAGAGAAGACCACATTTATTATGCTATTTGAAGTGTTTTGCTATGTCAAAATACCACTTGGCTTGAAAAATGCCAGTCTGACTTTTCAACGTTTGATGCAATTAACTTTTATACATCAAATTAGCCGAAACTTGGAAGCCTATGTTGATAATCTAGTCGTAAAAATTATCAAATGACTTAATCATATTTCAGACCTACAGGAGACATTCGACAACCTTAGAAAGCACCGCTTGAAACTCAATCCCGAGAAATGTGCGTTCAGAGTTTCTTTAGGAAAATTGCTTGGATTCCTTGTTTTGACAAGAGTTATCGAGGCAAATCCTGTAAAGACTAAGGCCATCGAGTATATGCGCCCTCTGACCACTAAGAAAGAAGTTCAAAAACTCATCAGGTGTATGGCAGCTCTAAGTCATTTCATCGCATAACTGGGAGAGAAAGGACTTCCTTTCTTCAAGCTTACAAGAAACATGAGGGTTTCGAGTGGTCGAAAGAGGCTGCTGTTATAGGGGTGGCCCCCACCTAAGCCCAGCCGGCCTGTTAGAAGGTTATAAGGCCCAAAATGGGACATGTATAATGACGTAAATGCCCTTGAGAGGGATACTTGAGTGTAAGGGTATAATTGAAAAGCACTCCTCACGCGCATATATATATACACACCATCCAGGCCATAGGGGAAACCCTAAGCATTGCTCACCTAACTCTCCACTACCATACCTCTCTCTCTCTCTCTCTGTTTGGTCTGTAACCACAACAGCTGCCTTCAAGGATGTCAAGAGATATCTCACGAGTGCTCTTGTTCTAGTTTCTCCAAAACCAGGTGAAACGCTCTTAGTATATCTATCTGCCACGCCACAGGCAAAAAGTGCAGTACTGGTCGCGAAACGCGAAGGCGTCCAGCGATGAGTCTACTATGTAAGCGAAATTTTACATGGGCCTAAGGAGCACTACCCTCAGGTCTAAAAACTCTTATATGCACTTCTCATGTCTTCGAGGAAGTTGAGGCATTATTTTTAGGCACACAAATTTATTGTTCCGTCTAAGCTTCCCTTAGGAGTGGTCCTCCAGAACAGAGAAGCAGCAATACGCATGACCAAATGGCGGTTGAACTGGGGTGTTAGACCTCTAGTTCATGCCCTGAATGACCATTAAATCTCAGATCTTGGTAGACTTTATCACTAAATGGACAAATCCTAAACCTATTTAGAATCCCCATTACGCTTCCCATGACCAGTGGATGATGTACTTTGACGGGTCACTTACGATTAGTGGCTCGAGGGCAAGGGTGGTCCTGGAATCTCCTGCGGGAGAGATCTTAAAGTATATCATTCAACTACACTTTTTAGCCACTAATAATGTGGTTGAATACGAATGTTTATTGGCTGGCAAACGAGCCACGAAAGCGCTCAGGATTCGTCGACTAGTCATGAGAGGAGACTCTCAACTAGTCGTGAATCAAGTCAGAAAAAAAGTATCAATGCTCTAATTCGACCATGTCTCAATACTTATTAGAAAGCTTGAGAAGCACTTTTTCGGTTTCAAGTTACAATATATCCCTCAAAAGGACAACTTTCTTGCAGCCCAGTTGGCTTGACTAGCTTCTTCCTGATCACAAGTATCTCCAGGAGTCTTCTTGGAGCAACTACAGAAGCCATCTCTGGTTGAAGAACCCGAGATAACTCCTAATGAGGCAGCTTCTCTAGAGTACAAGGATACATGGATGGCTCCCATCTACGAGTATATTTAGAAGGGTTCAGTACCTAACGACGATTTCGAAGCAGATTGTCTATCCCGCAAGGCCAAATTGTATACTTTGCTCGATAGGGTACTCTATGAACAAAGTACTCAAGGGGTTCTCATACGATACATATTGCTGAAAGAGGTATTACAACTCCTTAACAACATACATGGGGGCATCTGTGGAGCACAGGCTTCTTACAGAACGTTAGTCGAAAAGGCCTTTCGACAAGGTTTCTACTGGCCAATAGCCCTCAATGACGCCAAAGAGCTAGTTAAGAAGTATGTACAATGCCAGTTTCATAGTAGACAAATACACCAACTGACTCAGTCTCTTCAAATAATTCCTCTATCATGGCCTTTCGCGACCTAGGGTATAGACATCCTATGACCATTTCCAAGAGCACCAGGGGCTTCGAGTTTCTTTTCATAGCTATTGACACATTCACGAAATGGATCGAGGCTGAACCTGTGACTGGCATAACAACAGAAGCCACAAAAAGGTTCATGATGAGAAGCATGATTACTCAATTTGAAGTTCCAAATCAAATAATTACTGAAAATGGTAGGCAATTTTTTAGTGCAAAATTTCATGAATTATGTGATGAATTAGGTACCAAACTTTTCTTTGCCTCCATCGCCCATCCCCAAAGCAATGGGGCAGTTGAGTGTGCGAACGTCTAGATAATGTAACGAATTAAGACTTGAGTATTCGACCAGATTGTAAAGCGCTTGGGGGCTTGGGTACCAGAATTACCTTCAGTATTATGGGCAATTCGCACAACTCCTAATCGGGCGATAGAAGAGACTCTATTTTTTCTAGTTTTTATGGCCGAAGCCATGCTTTCCCCGAAACTAAATATCCGGTCGACAAGAGTCGAGAATTTCAGCGACTCCAACCAAGAACAACTTCGAGTGGATGACATCAACCTACTTGAAGAGAAGAGGAATCAAGCCTTGATCTGATCAGCAGTCTATCAGTAAGCCATGCGTAAGTACTACGATCGTAAGATCCAACCTCGCAGCTTGCTATAGGTGACTTGGTATTGAGAAAAATTCAGTCCCAGTCTAACCAGAACAAGCTTTCCCTCGAGTGGAAAGGTTTTTGCACTGTGGTCGAAGTCACATGACCAGGCTCGGTATGACTTGCTATAGAGGATGGCCATATTTTCTTGAACTCTTGGAACATCAACCAATTATGCAAATTTTATATGTAACATTTCTATCCCTTTCAATAAAGCTTTTAGTTTGTTCAAATCTTTAAAGTTGTATGTTTAGTACATCTTCTTTTATATTTGTTCGACCACTTCTAGTACATCTAATTTGTTTAACTAATCGAAGAAGGGGACACCAGTAGTCGAAGTCTCTCCTCTCTGCATGTGGTCCTACCTACTAAAAGGAGCTTCCTAATGACGAACTATTCCTAACTCTTGCTATTAGTACAAAAAAAATTGAATTGCCTACGAAAATGTAAAATAGATGTACGAGAAGGGACTCTGAGTGTTTATCCTCTCATCGTTTATGACTTCATTTCATTAACCTGGTCGAAGTGAGGCAACACCACTAGTCGAAGTCTCTCCCCTCTGCACGTAGTCCTACCCACTAGAAGGAGCTTCCTAGTGACGACTTGTTCCCCACTTTTGCTACCAAAAACATGACAACCGAGTTTGACAACAATATATGGATGATCTCTAAGTTTTGATCCTATACTTTTTATGTCTTTCTTTTGATTAACCTGGTTAAAGAAAGAAACATCACCTAGTCAAAGTCTCTCCTCTTTACATGTGGTCCTACCCACCAGAAGGAGCTTCCTAGCGTCAACTCATTGCTAACTTTTGCTACTAGAAAATGACAACCGAAGGTGACAATAACAGTCAGATAAACTACTCTATACTCTACATATGTTATTTTGTACTATTTGCTTGGTTTATTCACATAAACTAAGTAAATAGTCAGGGTCTAGGATAGAGTTATCAATATAACTTTATTTCTTAGTCATAAATCCATTCTCTTTAATTTTTTTTCATCTCACGAGTATTAACCACTCAACGAAATGAATTGCAGAAAAAGAAAGAAGTTTTTTTCATTATCCAAAGGTAAGTCTTTACAAAGTCATTATTTACAAACTACTCTGAAGAGGGGGTGTCGAGAAGCATCCCCTCTATTAACTTTCGACCGATTGGCTCTAGGTCCTTGATTAGATGGGTTGCCTCTTCTTTAGAGTAGCCGAAGACGTGCTCGATCGGTTGAAGGTTGAGGTTCTTGTCACATGCCTTCAGTTTTGCCAAGGTACAGCTTACAGTGCCTTTAACCGTCTCCCAAATCGACTTAGCCTAGTCGGTCTTCAGAGTGGACAAGTGCTTCTCTAGTGCTCTGACTTGTAGTCCGATCATACCCGCATGAGCGATTGTGGTGTCCTCGGAAGGACACATCTTCTTCAAACCAAACCCGTTGAGCAGATTGTTGAGAAGTAAAACACTGTCGTGAAGGAATTGCCTTCATCAACTTCATTTCCTCTTGACTATGAGTTGAGACACCTATGAGACACTTTATTTCCACCACGGCCTCTGCAAATGGGTTGCAAGTGGTTAGAGCAGTATTTATCAAAAGGCTAGATATCAAGAACTAGTCAAAGATGAAGCTTTTCTTACCTACTAGTCGAGCACTCAGCTGATCAATTTCAGTTTTGTGTTGTTCTTCTAGTGACTTTATTCTCTGGTTGGACTCTTTTATTGATACGAGTAAGTTCTTTGATCACCCTGATCTTTTCTTCAACCTCAGTGTGAAGCTTACACATTTCATCCTTTTCGCCTGTCAAAAGAAAAGAGTTAGAGAAACACCAAAATGACATCCAAATAAATAGTCATAAGTTCAAAACTTACTATTTATTTTCTCCTGCAAGGCTTTAATTGCATAATTTCCCTTTGCAAGGCTTATTGATAAATCAACATTCTTTTCCTTTAGCCTCCGCATGTCGACCTTCTTGTTGTCGAGCACAACAACCAAAAACTTTGCGTCGCTCTTAGACCTGCGATGGTTAGAAGCAGACATGAAAGGCTGAACAAGTGGTTGAAGTAGAATTCAACTTCATGGTCCAGTAACTTACTATGCCTCTGCCTTCTTGGAGAGTTCAGCATTCTCTTATCAGAGGGGCATGAGTTGTCTGTGGTATTCGGCCACAGTTGCCATGTCTTCTAACACTCTCAAAACAAAGAAGGATGGCGCGAGGCCAGAAAAGACCAAGTCTAAATGTTTAAGTACTCAATAATTATGTTCATGCTCCCATAAGCAAACTTGGTGAGTACCCGCTTGGAATCTTCGAGTTGATTAAGCTTGTCGACCTTGTTCCACCACACCTTCTCGAGACGTCCATCGTCGAAGAGGTTCTCCTTGTCGGGAAGATCTTTGGGGTGTGGCACTTGGTTCAGAGCTCGATCAGAAGAAGATCCCACTACAAATGTTGGGTTAAAAATGCAGAGAAGAAGTGAGGTTGGTCTTCTTCTCCTCCTTCTCCGGCTATACCTCCTTGGAGATGAAGAGGAGCCTCATCGATGTTTTCCTAATCGATACGGCCGTCGGAAGGACTTCGAGCTTTTCGACCAGGTATTTCTACCCTATTTTTAGCCATTTGCATTTCTGTTGCTACGATCACCTCTGTGGTCGTAGTCATTACAACTTCAGCATCAATCTCTGCTGTTGTGGTAGTCATCTCTTCAACCACCATCTCCACCGCATCTTCAGTTGTGGGCAGAGCCACTGGGGGTTTCTCAGCAAAAACATCCTTGAATAGTGGAGAAGCCAAGCTAAAATCACAACAAGAGAAATAAGTCAGCATATAAGAAGACATAGAGGTAAAATACTATATTTATGCCTATATTTTTTATGCCTTGTTTTTGCACCCTTTATCTTGAATTTCGAAGAAACTTTGCCAGAGATTAGTTTCTTCTTCTTTTCAACTACTTCTGGTTGTGTGGGAGCATCTTCGACCACATTTGGTCGAAGGACTTAAGCAAGAGTTACTACTCCTTGTCCCTCTTGCTCCTTATGATAGTTGAGACCAGTCTTGGCCACTTCAAAGGCAGTCTCCTTTTCGATCACAGGTTCTGCTGCTGCAGTAGTCTCCTTCATAAAGTATACAGAACTTTTCCAATTTTCCTTTTCGAGTTGTTTGATAAAACCTCGAGAAGAGCCTACTGAGTGTGTTTCGGTATCGTAATAGAAAGGTACTTTGATCTTAGGAGTCGGTTGCTTGAATACGACTGCCCCTATGTCTTCTGCAGTAGTCATGTCCACGAGGAACTGCCTGATAGGGTCAGTCGGAGCAGCAGGAGGAAGGATGGTAAGGGGACCAGCATCACTTGTCCTCCTCTTCTTCTTGTCGATGACCTTTGTCAGCCGACGTCTCTTGGCTTGAGGAGCCTTGGCATTCTATACCTCTTCTCCGATAACCATCAGTTTGACCCTATGGTCGTCCTGACAGTTATTCATGCCTACATTCTACGACAAAGAAGAATGATATTTAGTCATTCTCTATGACTATGTAGTCCTAAAGACGAAGTCAATTTTTCAATTACGTTTAGGTGTTCTTCTCTTTCTTCGGTGGATACATCCACCAAAATACGAGGAGCCTCCACTTCGAGTGGTGGAGCCTTCTCTCAGATGAGCTTGACCCGGATTCAATTTCCTCCTAATCAAGATTTGTTCATGTGTATGACTTGGTTAGTGCATAGTGCTCAAAATCTAATTACGAGAATGAGTACAATAGCTACTTACCATTCTCATAGTCTTTGGTTCTATCAATAGCTCCCAAGCACATTCATATGGGGTGTACTCGTTGCTTCAGAGGGTTGATGTGACGGGTAATGAATTCCTTCACCACATGCCAGTCAGTGAGTCCCTTATCCCTCAGCTCTTTGATGGCTGAGATGTTGGGAGCTATCTGAGTAAGGTCCTTGGGGACCAAGTTCCAGGAAGTATTCTTCTCCGCAGCCTTCCCTACGAAAGAATGGCTGTCCTCGCTGGTTGTCCCTCAGTAGAACCACCTCTTCTTCCATGTTGACCATGAAGATCGAGTAAACATCTAGATGTACTACTCCGCCTTGTTGTCATGGAGCTTCAAACCACAGCTCTCAGCAATTTTGGTCTGCCGGCTCATTTTGTGGTAGTATCGAAAGAGCTCGAGGTCCGGAGGAATCTCTAGATAAGCCTCACACAAGTACACGAATACACTAAGCATGGTAATCAAATTAGGAATCAAGTTCACCAACTTGATCCTGTAGTATTTGAGCATGACTGTAAGAAAGGGGTGAGATGGAAGACGAAGGCCGCACTCACAGTATGCTTAGAACACCGTGATTTGTCCAATCTCCCTCGATGGCCAATTTTGTCCAGCAGCTTCAATCCACTTCACGAATTTCTACGGAGGAATCTTCTCAGCATCCTCTAATGCCCTCAATTTTGCACTATCCATCTTCGACACCTGCCAATTGGACGATGGCTTAGTCATTTTCCTGAGTGGTTGGTTTGGATTTGGAAGAGATTGAAGGAAGAAGACGACTTGGTTGGTGGTGGAAAGCTCGAAGTAGATCGGAGAGTAAGGGGAAAGTAAAGAGACCCAAAAATTATCTTGAGGTAAGCTTTTATAACCGTGAAAAATTGCCCCGAGCTAAGCTTTTATAATCGTGTGAGTTATCCATCTCAAGAACCGAACGGTTATATCGGGAATCGATCTGACGGACAGATCGATAGAAATTGATTGAAATTCATTAATTCTTCTGTTTGAAGTCCATCTGTCTTCACAACTCAAGCAAAATTTCCTTATCGACCAAATTCGCTTCTGGTCGACGAGAGTCGAAAAGGCTTTGCTTTCGACCATCTTTCGTCTACGATCTCACTCTCAAATAAGCTACTTTCACTTGAAGTTGGGGGCTACATGACGAGGATATATTAATCATCTAATTATTACGTCATTATATTCTCCGAGTATACCCCTTGTCGATAAGGGAGAGTTTCACAAGGTAGTCATAAATCCTTCTATGACTACATGGTCATAAGTCCTTCCACGACCACATGGTCGTAAGTTTTTCTACGACCACTCCTTATTCGTAAGTCTTTCTACAATCACATAGTCGTAAGTAGTTCTACGACCACCTCGTGATCGTAGACTTTCTTACGACCAGTCTATCTCCGACTAACTTGTCTACGATGGCCTACTACATTGTGGGTCTATCTGACAAAGTGGTTAGAACGTGCGCTTATTCCTAATAACCGCACATGTTCTCTCTCTGACAACAACCGTCGCATGACGAATGGGCCATCACATCTCTTTGATAGATAACTTCCGTCAGGTGGTTATCTCCCAAAACGTTGAGGCTTTTTTAGTACGGGACAACGGTCGCTGCTCCGCCCACTATATAAAGGTTGATGTCGGAGAAGAGAGGGATCCGATCCGATCTAGTCAAAGTTAGAGAAACAGTAGTAGCGCAAGACTTTTCGCATTACTTTCTTCCCTTATTGTAATCAATTCTCTAAGCAATAGCCATACAGGACGTAGGGTTATTATTCTCCCAACAGAAGGCCCGAACTTATAAAAATTCCCGTGTCACTACTCTATATGATCATAGTCTGAGTCTTCAAGAATTTTTTCTGAATCTAAACAAATCATACATAATATCGGTATTAAAACACCGACAAAGTATAACATGTTCATTTAAGTGTTATATTGAAAGTGAGAGTATGTACTCCTAAAAATACGGAAAAAGCTATATATATGTGTGTGTGTGTGTATATACATATATATATATATATATATATATATGTGTGTGTGTGTGTGTGTGTGTGTGTGTGTGTGTGTGTGTGTGTGTGTGTGAATTAACTGGGACATCATGATGTCTAGGCACCATGATTTAAAATAGGCATTTCCCTGAAGTACCATGAGCGAAAAATTTTAGAATTTTTTTGGATGTCGAGTTTAACTTGTTTACTAACTTGTTCCAAGAAGTTTGAATTGAAATTCAAATTAGTGCACGTACTCTCACTTCTTATATACCGTTTAAATGATATTGTTTAATCTCTTTATCTTTTTGATCATAATCTAGTAATGATTATAAGACACTTCAAAGTGAATTTCATGAAAAAATTTACCAAAGTCTATTTTTTATAGCATAATTTGTGCATATACTTATAAAAAAGATATATAGTAAAAATAAAGGTATTTGATGAAAAATTTTCAAGTATGTTGTATTGGAGTATGTTCGAATTAGTATTGAAGTATATCAAAATTAATAAAGAAGTACAATAAATTTATTTAAATGATATATTAAATATTAAAATATGTACTCTAGGAGTATATACACACACCTAAGCGCGTGGGAGGTTATGCTACCTCGGAATCGAGACGGGATCTGACTAGGGCTGTAAAAAAAACTCGAAGCTCGCGAGCTATTCGAGTTCGGCTCGTTCTAGGCTCGGTTCGAGCTCGGTTCGAACTTTAAACGAGCCGAACTCGAGCTTGATCTCGAGCTCGCGAGCTTCACCGAGCCGAGCTCGAATAGTTCGCGAGCCCCAATTCGAGCTCAAATAGTAATACATATTAATTCTTACCGAGCTTACTCGAGCCGAACTCGAGCTCGAGCTTTTATTATTGTTAAAAATTAGTGTATATTTGAATTATTTTGACTGTTATCGAGCTTACTAGAGCCGAGCTCGAACTTAAAATTTTCTCATTATTGAAAAATAGTGCATAATAAATTATTTTAATTGTTACCGAGCTTCAACGAGCCGAGCTCGAGCCTACTCGAGCTTAGGCCGAGCCGAGCTCGAGCCCCGATCCAAGCTCGGACCCCAACTCGAGCTCGGCTCGAGCTTCTACCGAGCTCGAGCCTGGCAGGCCAAGCTCGCTCGAGCTCGGCTCGTTTACAGCCTTAGATCTGACCTGCTATGGTTATGCTAGCTCGCAATCGGTCGGGCTGTGGTGACCGATCGAGCGTGTCCCGCACTGACAGTCTGACACGTCGCGATTAATGGGACAAATCAATGGAGAGGGAGATTGGAATATTGTGTGTAGTACGTACGTACGTACGTACATGATCGATCGACACATGCAATGCTAACAGTTGTGGAATTTCCCCTTATTCGTTCTTCTGACAGGTCAATAATGCATCATATCATGCAGCTGCTTCCCTCCAAAAATGTTCGTGCATCCGTATAGCGCGTGTATGGGGTTGCATTGCATGCGTTGTTGTTTTTGTAGCGTAGAGGCGTGCGTGGGTTCGTGTTCACGCGTGGGCCGGCGTACTCTGTGTGTCTCTGCAATCTATCATGCATGTGACTAAGTGTGTGAGGACTAAGTATCCGCTCCAAAAACGATGTTGCTGACTTCTGATTTATAGAAATAAAAAATTATTTGAAACATATTAACTTTTTAACACAGATTTTTTTTTATTTTCTCTTGTTTTGCATTATTTGTGAAAATATAATAATATTTTTTATTTTTTTCATTATAGGCGCTACAGTATTATTTTCGCCAAAAGCTATAGCCAAATTGAATAGGGCTTTAAAATTATTGTAATAGCTGGTATAGTTGCATGGAGTACTGGAGGATTAGCTGATGATCTGTTTTTTGTTCACGGTTGCGTTAATTGTCTCATTTCGTGGTCTTGCTTATCCCCTCCTGAGGATCCTGAGTGATTTTTTGGCGTGGACATATATATGCTAGCTCCATGCAATACAACTGTTTTAGCACTTGTATATTTAATTTGACATTATATGATTTTTTTTACCTGGGAACTGGTGGCTAGTACGTGTATTAAGTTTGAGAGTGTATAAACCAGCTGAGAGATGATTAAACGATATGCAAAACATGTAATGTAATGGGATGTCATGAAATTAAGGAGGATTCTCGTTGCATTTCTTTTACATTTTTGGAAACAATATTCGTTCTCAATTTTAATTTGCATATGAAGTTGTTGGCAAGCAACTAGAGCTACTTCATCATGTACCTATATGTTGAAGTACAAGTGAATTGCCCATTTTTTCTCATCAGTTTAAGCTTTTGGGTGAACTGGCTGGTGCATGAAACTTAATATGGTATCAAAGCCAAGAGGTCTCGAGTTCAAGACATTGCTGACGCAATTAAAAAATTAATTGCAGTCCACTTCTATTCCACATATTAGGCCTAAGGGAGCCTATACGTGAGGGGGAGTGATGAAGTATAAGTGAATTGCCCATCTTTCCTCATCAGCTTAAACTTTTGGGTGAACTAGTTGGTGCATGAAACTCAATACTATATATGAAGTTTACTTTTTGAACACATACTAGACATCAGATTTTTTTTCCCCTCTTTTTTTTTTTGAAAATTGACCAGGAACTCCAGCATTCACTAAAGAATGAGACGGGCACCCAAACCGGCCCTAGGACTCAAAAGCCGGGTGGGATAGGAGGTTAAACAGATTCCCTACCACCAGGCCACTGGCCTATTCCCACACATCAGGATTTTTTTTCGGTTGTTGTTCCTATATATTAGTTGATTTGCTTCACCTCGCAAAAAAAAAGTTCAATAATCACTACAACACAAGCTCCTACTGGAGACATTTTTGTAATACAGGGCGTTTTTTGTTTTGTCTCTACATTGTTGTAAAGACGTCATTTAAAACGCCGCATAAATGCATTCTTATGCATCATCGCTATAAATATAGAGACATGTTATTAAAATGCCTCTATATTCTTTGTAGTATTTTATAGAGATGTTTTATTGTATCTCTAAGAAAATAGAGACATTTTTTAGTGGCATTAAATTATGCTACTAGCATAGTGTATAATAGAAAATAAAATCTAAAAATATATATGGACTCTTGCAAAGGCTAGTACTCAGACTCTAGACCTCATGAGAGTAGCACTTCCGTTAAACTTGTCACACTAGCCACCTCAACCTCACCACTTTACGAATTTGGTTGTGCCATATAATATTCATATGTAGATCATTTAACACATATTGACTACTGAAAAAATACCTCTAGATAGTTAAAAGCATCTAAAAATGTCTTTACAATAAAAAAACTTTAGACAAGTTAGAGAGTTTCTCAGAAATATCTCTATAAGATTAAACTTTGCATGTAGTTATGAAACGTCTTAAAACTGTCTTTACACTTGGTAGAAAGCGCCTCTAGAAAAATGTCTTTATATGGGTTTTTTTTTTGTAGTGAATCCATATATTTATATAAACTCCTTTTGTGTCAACTGTGCAGATGTAAGCAAATATCCGTATGTGTAGATGAATATTAATCTATCATCTAGAAATTTTCTTAATGGATTGTCGTTGTCATCATTAAATTCAGTTTTGTCATAACATTAGAAGATTCTCAACACGGAACAATTTATTTAGTATTCCAAAATATACGCGCATGATCATGATTTGTGGTCCACATGCAATCCAAGAATGGTGACAAATAATTCTCCTTCCCGGATATACGAGTATATATTGACTGCTCACGGGGAAAAGGTTTGAGGATGTAAGATGTCCGCCTACACAAAGGAATTGAATTCACATGAATCTAGAAGACCAGAAAATAGGAGGAAAAATTAATCATTAATGTCAGAAGTATCTATATGAATTCAGCAGTCATTGTTTTCTTGTCTTGTACTAGTAAGGCACTAGATGAGTAGCTTAGTGATTCCAGTCTTCATTACTTAAGTTATATCGGCGATCTCAATATTCATAAATATATTCTTGGTCAAAGTTAAAATAATTTGATTGTACAGATTCTAGGAGAAAGATACTTAATTGTTTGTGGCTGGAGGTCGTAGTTCAAAAATTCTTTGAATTTTCTTTAGAGAAATCTAGCTTATACTCCGTCTGTTCTTTTTTATTTGATATTTTTAATTTTTTACGGTCTTCGAGATATGACTTTGATCGTTACGTTTTATAACTGTTAACTAAGATATACTAATTAAAATTTAATATTATAAAAGTATTTTTAATGACAAATCTAATGATATAATTTTCGTGTAGCCAATCTAGATAATTTCAAATCTATTGATGGTGAAACTTTGCATCCTAAGAAGACAAGTAAAAAAAAGAACGAGGGAGTACTAAGTTTATTTACGACTTGAAAACATCAATTATACTACCAAATCCAATATGATCAAATATTATAATTTTAAGAACATGCATGCAAAATGAAATCATCAAACTTCACATCATTCAGAAAATTATATATCACCGCGGCAGTTGATATCCCAACATCTTCAGCTCGGGCATGCACGCGCGCACTCAGCAAATTGAAACATGGTAAAAAGCTAGAGGAGCATTCAATTCCTGCGGTGAGATGGATGGATAGCTAGCTTTGCCCCACTTCACTTGATTGATCACTCCCTTAAATAGTTGGCACACTTCAAAACCGGCGGTGATGCCGTTCGATCACTGCCGCCTTCCGGCCTCCCACTTTAATTACTACTAGGTTGGTGGTCGCTCCATCACTGCTGTGAGGCTACATGGCCCTGTTTGGATCAGTTTCAAATTCTTAAAAACCAGCTATTACTTTTAGTTTTTAAAAGCTGATTTCTAAGCAAAAATTGATGGGGTATTTGGATCCCCTAGTTTTTAAAAGCTGATTTCATTTATGATTGATGCTAATAGACTATTATACCCTTACATTTATTGCTCTTGAACAGCACATTAAACAGCCATACGCAAGCCACCTCCATGCACCAGAACACCCACCGCCATGCGTGGCCTTTAATGGAAGCGTCTGCGCGTGGTCTTTAATAAGGGTAAATGGGTATTTGTGCAAAAAAACAGCTTCTTGGTTTTTAAGAATCTAGGTATGTAGATTTTAAAAACTGCTCTAAAAACTGGTCTGTTTGGATCCCACCCAGTTTCCAAAAGCCAGATTCTTAAAATCTGGGTGGAGCCAAACAGGCCCATAAAGGATATGTTTGTTAGAGTTTCAAATTATCATTTTGTGGCTTTTATTTTAGATTCTCTGAGAATCTTAAGTTGTATCTGAAAAAAATGTAGCTAGTGTATTGGCTCTAGAAACATAAAAGAAAGAATCAGAGTCAAATAGGACATGCCACCCTTAGTTATAATACTTTATCTTTATTTGTGACTTATTACTTTGTATTTGTAAATAATTGGTAATCAAATAACTTTGTATTTTCATGTTATCATGTACTATTCAGCAAATCCAATTCAAATCTGGACCATCAGCACTACACGTACTACTACTGCATAGTGACTGCTGACCTCGCTAGGCGTGCTTGGTTTCAGCTGGTTTCGGATGAGAAGCTAGAAGTAGGTTCCGCACCTAACACTCAAAAAATAAGTCGTTGGGATATCAATACGGTCCCTAAGAAATTAATTTAACCACTAATTTGTATGATAATATATTTATAAAATTCAATAAAAGTATAATATTATGATAGTACTTTTTAAATAAATTTATACATATAATTTTTATATAATGAATGTAAATATTTAAAAGATATCAATAGCTAAAGTTTTAAAAGTTAGATCTCACGTATTCAAAACGATATGTTTTTTGAAAATGGAAGGACTATAAATTAACTCCGGTTGTCTCCGCCGCGATGTGCACGCATATATTGTATACAAATGCTGGTCTGCCTTTTGACGTCCAAGTATCTTTGGCTCGCTGACCCTTAATTGACGGGGTATGGTCAGCTGACTGGTGGGGTTGACTTTGGTCAACCGTTGACGTGGAGTGCTTCGTTCAGGTCCTCCCGTGTGAACCACTAGACTAGAGTGACTGAAATGTAGGATTCGGCACATAAAGGTCAGCCTGTCCAGATCGTGGAATATTTGTGTATGAAGCATGCAGCATTCCTCTTTTTTTTTGTGGTACTCGATCGATGCTTCTCGATCGCGTCCGGAAAGAGCTTTAGGCTTTTTCCTGTTGACTTTTAAAAATTATTTTATATAGTAAATAGATTTTTTATAATATTTAATTTTTGAATAAAATATTTTTAAAAGTGGATCTACTAGTCGATTATACTGTATTGACCTTATTTATATATGTTAAAATTGTATATAAGTGCTCTCTCTATAAACTGTTACTATTTATCAATCAAAACCAAAAGTTTTTTGCAAAAACCAATATGAGTGCACCCTTAGAATTGTGAAATGTTCACATGGTCAATGGTTCTTGTTTTCTTAGAAAAAGGATTCTCTGATACATGTTAATGCATGATAGAAAGCTACCATACATGAGTGCGACTTTTACGGAAGATATTAAGAGAACACCTTGTTACCATCAATTTCTTGAGTCAACCGATGCGTTGACTTCATCGTCTTCCTCGTCCGAAGAGAGGTAAAGCTGAAGTGAAATTTGTCTAGATTTCGGGAAAAGAGAGGTCCAAGTTATATTTTGAGAGAAGAATTCCTCGCAACAAAATTGAGAGAAGAGACGTCCAGTTTTAATGGGACCGTAGCTTTTTTTTCCTTTAGGGTAATAATCGAGTCGTAGTTTGCTCGGGCGAAATTGTATCGTGGGCTGCCGGCCTAGACGCGAGATTCGCACGGCAGATGACATCGGCGTGATAGCAGATGCCCGACCGACGAGACGTCTGTCTCGGCCGAGGGCATATAATATTGCCAGTGGGGAGGAGGCGGCCCGGCTCGCGTGACGGATCTGCGGCCCAAGTTCGATCAAAATCCTCGCGAGTCGGTCCGCCTCGGCGAAATTCTACCCCGTGGGCCGTGCCGCGCGGTGGGAGCTGTCGGTACTCTCACCGCTGTCTGTACATTTGTAGGTTGTGCTCCTTTGTCCGTGGGTCGTAACTGATAATTTTAGTTATGATTGATGATTTTTAACTATATTTTTTAAGATGATAGTATATGATAGAGATGTTGATATGAATAGTGAACACGCTGGAGGTTGGCATGTGAGAAGTGACTTTGAGAAAGCTGTTCCATTTGATTTGACTTCCAAAGAAGTTGAGACCAAAAGCGGAAGTCAAAGCCAAAAAGAATATACATTATTTTATTGCCGATGATGGTGTGAAATGGCCTCCATCACAGGCCCTGGATGGCCGAATCCTTTCCTTTGAGGCGAGGCGATAGCAAGGCCCTGTACTTGGCGACGTTTCGCAATCAGGCAAGTTATGCATGGCCTGGGCTGCCAACTGGTTGGGTGTACCCTGACAGAGATGCTATGATGTGCATATATGATAGAGAGATCCTCTAGGAGATCAATGATAAGGCCAAGATCCTTGATGTTGTCGTGTTTAGACATGAGGGTTTGTTTGAATGAGAAGCTCCTAATCTGGCTAATATGTGTCGTGTACCATGGGAGGAGAGTCGGTCAAGATGTTTGGCTTGTTACTCCCTGGGGCATGTTGGATGCCAGGAATCGATACATCTTTGTCCACTTAGATACCCACTTCGGGAATTTGCTAGCAGCCGAACGTCTGAGCTAAGTAGTAGCTCTAGATACGGACGTGGCACATTCTCATCTGTGTGAGCACATCCAACTCTACTACTATCATCTTTATTCCTTAACCATCTTCACTCCTCTCTCCAATAATTCCTACATACCAGAGTTTTCTCTCTCCCTACTACTCTCTCTTGCCGCATATGGCCATGATCAGATAGAGCTCATGCTCCTCCTACCCTCTCTTTCATACCTCTTGCTACACTGAAGCCCCTTCCCTTCTGAGATCGCCACCATACATGCTCGAAGACTCCATTGTGGCTAGGTGTAAACTCTGCAAGCGTCATGGGAAATGTGTACAGCTCAAATGATCTGGTGAGGTCCGACGATGAGGCAGTAATGTGGGCCAGTGACAAGCCACTAGCTGGCCTTAGCACTACCAGATCTGGGACTATAGGTGACGAGGCTCCGAGCTAGATGCTTGCTTCCCTTCCAGCAATCTTGACCATTACATCTAAGGGCATGGCCTCCTCCTCTAGTAGACTCTTGTTGCGATCATTTTCTCGAATTGTTGCAGCGCCTTTTATCGATTGACCCCAATGTCGATCAAACCACCAGCAACAGAATGCAACTGAAAAATTGCAAACTCTAAAAAACCAAATTCAAACTATGCAAACTTTCTGAACCAAACGTCATTACTCATTACAAATATAGAGTGACCACAACATGGTCTCACGGCACATAACTGCCAGCTGCAAAAATTTTCATTTGAATAGGCTACAACAATCTAGCTAATGTGGTTTCAAGTAAAGTTCTTAAATTGAGCAACCGCTGCATATTCAACATCAGAGCCATAGGCTAGGCTATAGTCATTGTTGCGAAGTTACAAGAACCGTAAGCTATGAGAAAACATTGTAATAAGCGCAATTCTTGCCGGGAAGCTACTAGCTACTTCAATTGGAGATGTCTAACCTGAGGCAGCAATGACACATGCAAGGCTCCCAACCAAGTTGCCAACAAGCACCGTGGGCCCCTTGACGACCTCGTCCAAGAAGTCCAGGATCAACTGCTTGATACAAACAAGCCGTGCAGAAGCTCAGCTAGTTAATCGATCGAGAACATTGTGTGCGCAAGAACACGGCATGCCATGTACACCACCGATCACAAGCTGATCGAGCTCATTTTATTCCAAGAAAAAGAGATGCCTTCTATAGCTAATTCATCACAGTAATTAAGAGCTGGCCAATACACTCCAACCAAGTAAACCAAAGACGGCGTGTTTAATTTACAGGAATGAACATTCACTGACAAAGATCGCCGGCCTGAGCCGGCCGGGCTCGCTCGCTCACCTGTGCCGGTGCGCGACGGAGGCACCGAAGCCGTGGACGAGCAGCACGGGCGGGCCCTCCCCCCTGACCAGGTAGTTCACGCGCATCCCTCTCCATGTCCTGGTGGTGCAGCTCCGATACAGCTCCTCTAGCGACGCAGCGGGCGGGGCCGTGTTGCTGGCGCTGCCACCGCGGGAGGCGTGCATGATAACACGAGCGCCTCAGAGGCGGCCATGGCGAGGAAGCGAGGAGGAGAGGAAGGGGAGAAAGGAGGAGGAGCGGCGGCGACGGCGACGGCGGTGAACAATTGGAGTTGGAGAGGAGAGTAGGTGGTGGTGGGCGGCAAGTGCTGCCATATCCACCTCCAGCTCCAAGTGGTTTGACTGGTAGTCGTGTGTTCTTCGTTTTCACGGCGTTTCTGTTTTGGCGCCATCGATCGAATATGTGGACATTTGTGCTTTTTCTCGGTTTCTTGTTTTCCTGTGGTGGACACTACAGTACTACACAGTGCTGAGTTATTGGGATCTCGAGGAGTGCACGGGTAAAACACCAAATCAAAAATGCAAACGCTTGAAAACAAAAATGACTTGTTAAGGGCATGTTTGGAGCGTGGAAATTAATGCAGTTTTCAAGAAGTGACGAAAATCCTTCAGAATCTTTTATAGGAATTTTATGTCTTGAATGGAGCTTTGCAAAATTTAAAGAAACAAAATACAGATAATCTCCTTTTGTAAGGAGAAAATACAGGTGAGTTATCACCTCTATTCTTTGTTTGGGATCTCCAGGGGTGTTCAAGTGGGCCGGGCCCAACCATGCTGGCCCATGACTCGGTACTGTTGGTCCGGTCCGAGCATGGCATGGCCCGGTGGACCGGGCTGTGCCTGGGCCGGCAGTGCAGCACGGCAGACCGGTGCGGCACGGCACGGCCCAGCCAGCCAACGGTCGTAAACGGGCCGTGCCGGCCTGGCACGGTCCGGCCAGGCTAAATATAGCCGTTTTTTACCATTGAGGGCTAAAAAATTCGGAAAAAATAGCAAAAAATCTGAAATTTTTTCTATAAATGGGGGGCATCCAGCCTCCATTTTTCATACCTCAAACCTCACTCTCTTCTCTTTGTTTAGCAGTGAAAAATCCGGTAGTGTTTGCGCAAATTTGGCAAAATTAGTGAGAAGTTTGTGCAAAATTCAGAAAATTCAAAAATCTTCAAAGAATTTTCTAAGAGCTACAAAAGAGGTAATAGTGTTGTCTTATTTTAATTTTTTTGCTATTATTTGTTGATTCAATAGTAAGTTAATTGTTCTTTACTACTTCAATTTGCAGTTGATTCAATGGAGAACTATGATTTTCAATTCTCCGAATTCGGACTCTCGGCGGAGGATATGCAATCCTTTCAAGAAGCATATCCATCCGCGGAAGGTCCACATCTACAACAAACTGGAGATTTAGAAGAAACGACGGCCCTGGTGGCACAAGGTCCAATCGATCTATCTTCTGCTGGCTCAACAAGTGCATCCACAGCCCAAAGCACGGGTGCAAAAAGAACAAGAGCTAGTACATCAAGAGTTTGGAATGATTTCGATAAGAAGTTCAAGACTGATGATGATGGGAATTCGGTGAGGTATGCTGTTTGTAAAATTTGTGGTAATAAATTATCTGCAAAAGCTTCAGGTGGGACGGGTCACCTGCAACGGCATGCTGCAAACTACAAAAGAAGGCAAGGAATACAAATGCGCCAGACACAGCTACAATATAACCCCGACGGCACGGTACGTACTTGGGAGTATAACCCAGAGGTAGCCCGGGAACCTCTTTGTAGATTAATTGCTTCTCAAGATTTACCTTTCAATTTTGGTGAGTCTGATGCTTTTCAAAAATATATTATGGCTGCTCATAACCCTCGATTTAGTGTTGTATCTAGGCAAACCACAACTATAGATTTAATTAAATATTATAACAATTGTTGTGAAAAATTGAAAGAAATGTTTCATACCTGTACATTCTCTATTGCTTTGACATCGGACATATGGAGTGGTACGGTTAGAGAGGATTATATTAGTGTTGTTGCTCATTATGTTAATGATGATTGGGTAATGGAAAAAAGAATTATAGGATTTAAATTAATTAATGTTTCGCATAGTGCTGAAAATATTGCAGAAAGTATTATTAAAGTTTTAGAAGATTTTGGCCTCACGGATAAGATTTTTTCTATAACGTTAGATAAGACTATGAAATTCTTACTCCTTTGTTTAATACTTATGCATAATCTTTCTTATTGCATCAACGTTGTACTTGTCATATTATTAATCTTATTGTTAAATCTGGTTTAAAAGATTAAATGCTTGTATTGATTCTTTTAGAGATGCAATTTCATATATTAATTGTTCTAACCAACGAATAGCTGCATATAAGAGTTTTTGCGTAGCAATGAATGCCCGTCCTAGAAAATTTGGCTTAGACATGCATGTTAGATGGAACTCTACTTACCTTATGCTTAAACATATATTGCCATATAAGAGCACCTTATCCGTTTTCCTTCACACCCAAGGTCATCGATCTTGTAGCTTCTCCAATAGAACGCAAGTTAGAGACCCTGAACTTACTGAGGACGATTGGGTTGTTGGTGAAAAAATATTTTCCTTTTTAAACTTTTTCATAAAGCTACACTTTGTCTTTCTGGAGTATACTATCCAACCTCTCCTCTAATTGTTCACAACATTCTTAAAATTGCCACTCACCTAAAGGCTTTTGAAAATGATCTTATACTACAGGATGTTGTAGTAGCCATGAAAACTAATTTTTTAAAATATTAGAGGAAAATTCCTATTTTATATGCATTCGCCTTTATTTTGAATCCTAGGGCCAAACTCCAAGGATTTATAAATGTATTACAACTTTTAAGTGATGCTACTAGTTTAGACTATTGCACATACTATAGAGTAGTTAAGGATAAATTATATGAGGTATATGAGAAATATGAAAATAAATTTGGGTCCGTGCGTTTGGAAAGACCCTTGGTAGCCCCTAGCACCTCTAGGGGGACTATGCAATGGGGCAAGATTTTTGGTCTTCGTCTAGAGATTCTCGTGCAGGTGCAGGTACACACCAGTCAGGAGGAGGAAGGCGACAAAGCATTGGAGACCTATCAAGCTATCTCAACAGTGATAGCGTCGGCTTCGAGCAAGAGTTAAACATCCTCTCATGGTGGCAAACCCAGAAAGTAACATATCCAGTGCTATCCATATTAGCGCGGGATGTGTTGACTATTCCTGTCTCTATAGTCTCCTCGGAGTCAGCCTTTAGTCTATCTGGAAGAATAATCGAGGAGCGACGAACATGTCTCTCGAACGTGATGGCCGAAGTCCTTCTGATCGTCAAAGACTGGGAACAAACTGAATCAAGACTCCAATATACTATAGATAATAGAGATTTAGAAAAATCTTTTGAGAATTTATATCTAGATAGCAATGAATATGATTTTCAATATTTTTCTTCACATGTAGTCACTAATGAGCTTTATAAGTTGTACTCTTTTTTCTTTACCAAGGTTTTCTCAAGTTGAGTTTTTACTTGATAAAGTTTTTAATGAGGTAATCATCCCATGTAATTTAATAAGTTAATAAAGCTCATTATGTCATTGAAAATAATTATTTTCATGATTAACAATGTCTACAATTTTCTGTAATTTTTCTGATTTTTTTCTTAAATGTCTACAATTTTTACAATTTTTCTTAATTTTCTACATTTTTTTGAATTTTTCTCATTTTTTCGGCTTAACGGGCCGACCGGGCTGGCACGGCCCGTTAAGCCTTAACCGTGCCCGTGCTGGCATGGCACGGCCGCGAGCCGGCTCGGCACGGCCCATTTATTAAGCGGGCCTAAACGGGCCATGCCATCACGGGGCCCGTGCCGTGCCGACCTGGCACGGCCCATTGGACACCTATGGGGATCTCGTCTACATATTCTATCTCTTGATCCACACTTGTTTCCACCAAAAGAGCATCCTGTAATCTTTCTAAATATGAATAATCTTTTGCCCTGGAAAAAAACTATGAAGATTGTTGTCTCTAGTTGGCTATGAAAAATATAATTCTCAACTGAGATTTATTATCAAAGTATCACAGATCAGTTGTTTCATCAGAGCGTGTAATTGATAAGACTGTGAAATTGAAAGGTTGGGATCAATAACCCCCCCCCCCCACCAAAAAAACTATTGCAAAAATATCCAAATATTTTCAAATGTAGTAATGCACTTGAGAAATTACAACATAATTCTAAAATCGAAAGGCCAAGATCAACCCTTTCTTTTTCTTCAAGAAAAGATAAGACCAAGATAATTAGAATTTATTGTGAATCATACTGTTGTGGGGGTGGCCCAACCCCCCGTGACTGGGCCGTGCAACTAGTCCAACATGTAATAGGTCCAACAGTATAGAGGAATATACCAGTGTAAATACACCAATGTACCCTCATCCTTTGTAAATACTAAGGGGTAGAATGGGGATTTCCCATTCTACCCCACTCATGTATATAAACCCCCAGGAGGGGTAGGAGGAGGGACATCCTCTCATTCTTACCAACTCTCCCACAGATCTGGCTCTCCTCTTCCTCTTCTACTAGTTCCCTTCTCTACTGTTTGGTCCGTAGCCACAACACATACCATTGTGGTGAAAGAGGAAAAAAATGTTGATATCAAAATAGCAAACATAAAGTAAAACATGAAAACTGAACATTATAAACCAGCTCAATCCCTTGAAACAATAATAATGGGAACATAACAACCTTATGTGGTAAATGAGCTCTCATAAAACACAAACATATGAGAACATACACAAAAAAACAGAGCAAACAAACTAGCTAAAATACAAAACACACAAGCGAATAAAAACAAGGTAACATATAAATCCCCTCCCAAAACAAGCATGGATTTTAACATAAAAATCTAATAAAACAAATTAGTTTTTTAGACAAAAATAAATCATAGATATGATGACGACTTAAAAAAAAGAAAAAGATGCAATGACCTCGCAAGAAAAAAGGACATGATGACAAACCTGTTTTTCTAAGTTACTGCTTTTAGTCACAACTAATTAATTTAATACTAGTTGAATGTCCGTGCGTTGCTACGGATTTTTAAAATTTATCATACTACATGTTTTAAAATTCACGAGTGATAAAATTTTTTAGAATATGTATACAAACATGTTCTAAAAGTTTTTAAATCCATCAAGTAAGTCAGAAGTCGTCAATCACACCTCGTGGTCATAAGTCAGAAGACATCGACCACACCTCGCGATCGTAGGTCAGGAGCCCTCGAGCACACCACGTCGTCATAAGTCGGAAGCCATCAACCATCGCGCGCGATCATAGGTCGAGAGCAGTTGACCATCGCTGGTGTTCGTAAGTTGGCAATGGTCGACAATCGATCGTGGTTCTAAATCGGGAGCCTTCGACAATGGCTCATTGTCATACATTGGAAGCCAATGACCATCGTTCGTGGTCGTAAGTCGGGAACCATCGAGAATACCTCGTGGTCATACGTCGGAACACATCGACCAGCGCTCGAGGTCGTAAGTCGGAAGACATCGACCACACCTCATGGTCGTAAATCGAAACACATCGATCAGTGCTCAAGGTCGTAAATTAGAAGCCATCGATCACACCTTGTCATCGTAAGTTAGAAGCCGTCGACCATCGTGTATGATCATAGGTTGGGAGTGGTCGACCATCGCTGGTGATCGTAATTGGCAGGCCTCCGATGCGCTTGTGCCTTGTCGCCCAACTGTCGGCGCCAGCCTACTCGGCCCTGTCTTTGACCACTGCCCCCTTCGACTTCGACCACTTCCTCTTTGACCACGGCCCTTCGATGTCGACCACTTCCCCCTTCGACCACGGCCCCCTTCAACCATGGCATCGACTTCGACCACCTTGTGGGTCTTGCTGTCCAGGGTGGGGAGCTCGATCTCAGGGTGACCTAGGGGTAGGCAACGGGGATGTCCAACTAGAGGGGTAACTCATAGCGATGAAGGTTGTGGACGAACCAGCAGGTGTCCTCCGGGTTGGCGCTACGGCTACGACCATGACCGCTACGACCACATCCACGAACGCTACAACTATGACCATGACCACGACTTTGACCACTGCCCCCTTCGACTTCGAGCACTGCCCTCTTCAACTTCGACCATTGCACCCTTCAACCACTGTCCCTACGACCACGGCCCTTCGACGTTGACCACTTCCCTCTTTGACCATGGCTTCGATGACGACCACGAATCTTCAACTTCGACCACTGCCCCCCCTCAACCACTGTCCCCTTTGACCACGGCCCTTTGACGCCGACCACTTCCCCCTTTGACCACGGCTTCAACTTTGACCAAGGATCTTTGACTTTGACCACAAATCTTCGACTTCGACCACTGTCCCCTTTGACCATGGCCCTTCGACATTGACCACTTCCCCCTTCGACCACGGATCTTCGACTTCAACCACGGATCTGCGACTTCGACCACTGCCCCCTTCGACCATTATCCCATTCGACCACAGCCCTTTGACATCGACCACTTTCCCCTTCGACCACCGCCCCCTTCGACCACTATCCCCTTCGACCAGAGCCCTTTGACGTTGACCACTTCCCCTTTCGACCATGGCTTCGACTTCGACCACTGATCTTCGACTTCGACCACTGCCCCCTTCGACTACTGTTCCCTTCGACCATGACCCTTCGACGACCATGGCCCTTTGACGTCAACCATTTCCCCCTTTGACCACCGTCCCCTTCGACCATGGCCTTTCGACGTCGACCACTGTCGCTTTCGACCACAGCCATTCGACTTCGACCATCACCCCCTTCGACCACAGCATCAACTTCGACCACGGATTTTCGACTTCGGCCACGGCCCCTCAACAACGACCCCCTTCGACCATAGCCCAGACATCGACCCTTTGACTTCGACCACGGCCCTTCAACTTTGACCATGGACTGACTTCGTCCACAGCCCTTCGACTTCAACCACTGTCCCTTTTAACCACGGTTTGGATTTTGACCACGACCCTTTGACTTCAACCACGGCCTAACTTCGACCACAGCCCTTTGACTTCGACCACGGACCGACTTCGTCCATATCCCTTCAACTTCGACCACTGTCCCCTTTGACCACGGCCCTTCGACTTCGACCACCGCCCCTTCGACTACGACTTCAACTTCAACCACGGATCTTTGACTTCGGCCACGGCCCCCCTTCAACCACGGCTTCGACCTTGACCATGGCCCCTCAATTTCGGCCATGTCCCCTTGACCATGGCCCCATTCGACCAGGACACCAACTTTGACGACCAGCTTGGGAGACCAAAATCGCCAGACAGCGCGGCGGGCTCCGAGCGAAGAGCAAGAGGAGGTAGAGAGGCTCACCAGGCGAGTGACTACTGGGCGGCGGCGGGGGGGGGGGGGAGCCACGTGGGTGGGCATAGTAAGAGGAAGCCGCCGCCACCATTACTAGTGCCCTTCTCTCTGATGCACCGGCCACTGTCCCCAAGCGCCATTCTCTTTGATCCACCAGCTGCTGTCGCCGAGCGTCGTGCCGCTGGTTGGAGGGGCGATGGGAGATGGAATTGGTGGCGGTGCCCTGGGGAAAATTGGGGGACTGTGACCAGACACTGCCACGTGGGGAAGAAATTGGTGGCAACGCCGAGGAGGAGGAGGAGGCGCGACACGAGGGTTTGGGGGAGGAGGCGGCGGTTGTAGGAGGTGGAGGTGGGAAGGCGGCGGCAAGCAGATGGGGAGAGGAGGCGGCAAGCAAATGCTTTGGGGAGGCGGCGACGGGGGGATGCGACGCTGTTGGGGGATTGCGACCAGACGCTACCATACGGAGAAGGAATTGGTGGCGGCACTGAGGATGAGGAGGTGCGATACGAGGGTTCGGGGGAGAGAAGGAGATGGTGATTGCAGGAGGTCGAGTGGTTGCGGGAGACGGAGGGTGTGGGGGAAGAGAAGAGGAGAAGCACGGTCCACGTGTCGGCCCGACCTTTTTTACGAGGAGCGGAAGAACTATCTACATACGGATCTAGATAACTGATCTTTTATCGGACGGTTGAGAAGAGAGGAGGAAGAACAAACCGACGATCATCAACTTGTATTTTTATAATAGTAAAGAAATAGTGATTACTAAAAAAATTTAAAAAATAAAAAATAGCTTAAAACCAAAAGAGTAAGGCCGACGTACCCAGCCACTTGGAAAACAGAACAACCCGGGCTCAAAATCCTAGGGGAAAAGCTCAGAACTTTCTTCTTCCCAAAATACCCCCCACCCCCAGGTCCCGCGAGTCTGCGACCCTGTCCTCTTCCTCGCCTCCACTGTCCCCTCTCGTTTCCGCCGCCGCCGCCTCCTCCTCCTCCTCATCGGAACATGGACGGAGGCGCCGGCGCGCCCTACGCCTCCCGCACGGCGGAGGAGGTATTCCGCGACTTCCGCGGCCGCCGCGCCGGCATGATCAAGGCCCTCACCCACGGTATCCCCATGGCCCCCCTCTCTATCCGCTTCTTCTTTCGCCGGATTTGCCTATCCGGCTGCTCTGATGTCACTGACGCGCCTTGTGTGGTTGCTCGGTTGGTGGTTTGTGCAGAAGTGGAGAAGTTCTACCAGCTCTGCGACCCCGGTGAGTCTGCTCGATCTCTTCGGGTGTAGGGTTTGGGGGCGCCGAAACTCCCGGTGTTGCTAGGTCTGGAAGGTTTGGCTGCTCTTCTGGGAGTTTCGGAGCTAAATTTGGTGATATCGGCGAGTCTGGAGCTTTTGGATGGTGGTAGCTTTGTAGCTTTCATCAATGCAGTGATGGATTGGGGCGTGGCGAGGGATTGTAAGTATAGATTAAGAGGCAAATCAGGATTCTTTTGTTGGTTGGAGTCCTCGAATTAGTGATAGCTGTGTGGTTTTTGTTCGGCTGTTAGCTCTTTGAGAATTCTACAGTTGCCATCGATGGGATATTGAGGAATTTGCAAAAAGTTTCATTTTTTGAGTGCTGGGAGGTTTCGAGATAGTGATGACTGTCCTGTCTCTTTGTTGGTTTGGTCGATTTATAGCCTTTTCCTCCATAAATGCAGTCTAGTGGTCATGGCCTATATGTTATAATTAGTTAATATGTTTTAGTGAAATTAGCAGGTTTTTTTGGTGCCATTGCACGATAGGATTGGATTATAAGTGTGAGGTTGATTCTTTTGTGTTGTCTGTTAGTGTAACCGATGTAACCCTTTTTGGCTTACCTAGCATCGTCTGCTTGGTCCTTGCACTGCACTGAGAAAGCAAGAAGTACCTGCACTGAGAAAGCAAGAAGTACTCGGAAATTCTCATGTATCTACTAATTCTGTTTATTTGAACAGAAAAGGAGAACTTGTGCCTTTATGGGTACCCTAATGAAACATGGGAAGTGACCTTGCCAGCTGAGGAAGTTCCCCCGGAGATTCCTGAACCAGCATTAGGAATCAACTTTGCTAGGGACGGCATGGACGAGAAGGATTGGTTGGCACTAGTTGCTGTTCACAGTGATTCCTGGTTGCTGGCTGTTGCGTTCTACTTCGCAGCACGGTTTGGGTTTGACAAAGAGGCCAGGTAATGATTCCATGATCATCAAACTTTTCAGTTTCCTTAACAAGAATGTATGTATATATTTCTTCATGTCTTTTATTTGCCATATCTGTATGCATTTCATCTACAATTTGGTTAGTCCTTGATCAAGAGATATTCAAGAATTGCTAAACAAAATTTTCCATTGCTAGGTTCTGATTGTTTTTCTTAAGATATTGTGATTCTCCTTGGTTAAGTGTTTTATTTGTTACTTTGTTTAGATGACCATACATCTCTCTCTATGTATAAAAAAATATCTTGGATTGAAGATCTTGGTGTTCATTGTTGCTTCCATGAGCTGGTCTTGTCGTTCTAAAAAAAGAATTAAATGCATGCTCTTAATGGTTTTAAATATAACATGTCCTGCAGAATGCATAAACATTAAACAACATCAGGGACACAGGAACAGTTTATAGTTTATACACTACTATATAGCCTGAGTTATGCATGTACAGTTTTGCTTTGGTTTTCTTGCGCAGGACTACAATTGAATACCATTGTTTTGAGGTCATTTTGTCTTTCCCACACTTAGCCTCCAGAGCCGAATTCAAAATTTTTACGTATGATCTTGATAATTAATACTCCCTTTGTTTACAAATGTATGTCGCTATGGTATGCGCGGGCACCTTTCTAATATACATGAAACTAAATGGTACCATAGATTGTTGTGAAAAATAGTTTCAAAAGACTAATTTTATAAGCTTTTGCTTATATATAAGTGTATTAAAATTATCAGTTAAAGTTACACCTTGAGACTCTGCAATTTTTAAAACCTCATACATTTATAAGCGGATGGAGTAGTTCATTGTGTTTCTGTGACTTCGACCTTCTTTACCATTGTTATTTGTTTTACTTTTTTATTGATTGAATAGTCATGGTTGAGTAGTGCAAGGCAGTTTTTCTGTCCCCAGAACAGCAAAACGCTAGAAGTTACAGTTCACATTTTTTCCCTGGAAATTCGAATGATAGTATTGCACATTGGAAAACCGCCACATTCACTACTGAAATTTGGTAATACCGAAGAGTCAAGAGACTCAAGATGCGCTTCTGTGGTAATCTAGAATCTAGAGGAAACAAGTTGCTGCCAAAAGTTCGTTACGTATTATATACAGTGCTGGTTCTGTTTCATGGCCTAGCATTAGTGGTAACATTTCTAGATGATGTTAGAATTTGTTGTTACTTTCTAGTGAAGTTCAAAGCAAAATGAAGTTTTCAGTCATTGAACTGAAGCGCCATTTATAGACAGGGCAGACTGACCTGTGTTGGACTGGATTCAAGCGAAGCTAGTTCCTTGTCACAACTATTTTATTTAGTTAGTTCAAATGCTCTATTTTTTTATTTTTCCCCCCAAAACATCTTTTACTGTGTTTGCAGCTTGTTGCTTTTAAAAAAATGGTGGCTTCTCACGCAAAGTGGTTGCTCCAAGGCACCTCGAGTAAAATAATTTTGTTCTGTTGCTTTTAGTTAGGGTTGTAAACAAGCCAAACTCGAGCGAGCCTAAGTTGGCGGTCGAGCTTTGAGCTCGGCTCGGGAAGCTCGAACTCAACAAAGCTTGTCTAGGCTCAATAAGACATAACTTCATGTTTTCATGAAGAAAAATTCATTCTCACATCACAGGGATAACTGGATAGGGCAATCACCAAACAAGTAACAAATCAAATCCATAAATTGAAAATAACTAAAAGAATACAAAGAGCATAAGGAAATAAGTTAATAAAGGGAAAGAAAGGAGAGGGGAAAACTCACTGGAGGCCATGAAGCCGTAGGGGAGTTTGGACTAGGGGTAGCCATGGCCGGGCCGAAGCCAAGGGAAGCTATGGCCGGGAGGTGGTTGACCGAAAGGGAGGCGGCGCCTAGCCGAAGGAGACCTAGTGAAGTGGCTTAAGCGTTGGAATTGAGAGAGCAGCGCCGAGCTGCAGGCAGGTTGGCCGGAGTCGAGGCTGGCGTGGAGGGCCGAGGCCGAAGGGGAAGCCGGGCGGTGGCCGGAGGACGAGCCACGCCGCCGACAGTCGAACCACAGAGACTCCATGGAGGACGGCACGGGAGCTAGAGGGAGCCGAATTTGGAGGGGTGGCAGCAGCGTTTGGCGCAGCGTCTGGACCAGGAGGCGCGGCGGCCGAGCAGGGTAGCAGCGCGCAGGAGATCGGAGGGAGACGGCAGGGAGGCCGGAGGCCGGCGCAAGGAGGCCGGAGGTGGAGCCGGACAGAGGTAGGACTGGAGGGGCCGAATGAGGCGTAGGGGGCCGGGGAGGAAAACGGCAACGCCGAAAGCTGTGCGCCGGAGGCCGTGCGCATGGAAGGAACCGATTGATCGGCTGGAGAAACGAAAAGGGAAGGAAATGGGAGGGGGAAAATGGAGGAAGGAGGAGAGATGAAGTAGAAGATAAGAAGAAGTGTGGCTAGGAAGGAGCACTCGGCTGGATAGGAAAAAGAGGAGAAGTGTGGTCGAACTATTCGAGCTCGGCTCGAACAAGCTCGCGAGCTCAATATGGGGCTTGAGCTCGGTTCGTTGTAAGCTCGAATCGAGTCTAAATTGAGCCAAACTCGAGCAGTTCACAAGCCTCGAGCTTTTTTTATAGCGCTACTTTCAGTTTATTGTGGTGTCTTGCAAGATGATTTAATAATCAGTATAACGTGCTAATTGACAACTATTGTGAAATATATTAAACTTGAAAATCCTGATGAATCTTGGGCTGGGTTCCCTTTGATAGTGAAAACACGAAACATGACCGACTTTGAAGTTTGGACTGTTCCCAACATCTTGATCAAGAACCATTGTCCTCAAACGCCAAGTGATAGAAAATTTGAAATTAGCTTGGGAATTTCAAGTGATTCGAAGGTATCAAAATTCTTTCCATGGCGCTGAGGGATGATTTTGTATCTATCTGAAAATCATAACAATGTTGAAGGTCTCAGGAGTCAGGAACTATCTAGTGATCTTATCTAGGTATAGTAGTTAAAATTTAGAAGATAGATGAATGTACAAACAGGGAGTACTGCATTGGATCTGAATGTTAATGGAAGTTAGAAAAGCACTATGCAAGCTGGTACTCAGATTATGTATGGATTATCGGATCTGCAAGGTTAAATTCAGATTGAAACTAAAATTTTTTAATCAATTGTTGAAGGTGATGATATAATTCCAATTGTATCATATAGTTAAGATTAGGTGGTACAATTAGTTTGTCAGTGTGTGGCGTAAGTAATAAATGCTCAGATTGGTTTGGAAATGACATGCTGATCTTGTATCTGCAAGTATAGAAGATGTAGATAGTACCAGTTTGACAATTTTGGACATGATACTTATTAGTTATTAATTCCACAGGAGAATTATGATATGTTATTTGGACAAAATCTTGCATACTAAGGTGAAGATCTCATTCTCTAAAGTCTCCTAATTTTCTTTGGGAATTGGGATACATTCATGACAAGTTGGTTTTGGAACATTACAATCGAATAGACAAAAAAATAGAATAAAGATGTGAAACAAACACAGAGAATTATAATCTGAGGTTCAGAAGAGAGTGACTATGGTACATGTGTATTTAATGTATGCACTTTACATACACTTTTCTCACCAACTTATCATCCTACAAGTAGGAGTGGTGGGGAATAGGAAAAATGGTGGAGAAGGGGAAAATTTAATAACTTTTTGTAACTAAAAGCAGTGTTATTAAGTCGTCTACTAATTGGCGACTAATCCACAACTAGTCATCCAGTCGGTACATTACGGATCTCTCGATCTACACATTTTTTGTTCCCGCTATGCGGTTGTGGCCTGCTTTTTGGCTGATTTTGATGCATGCTCGGCTCGATCTGGGTTGGTTTACGGTTGGATTCGGTCATTGTGTTTCATGCATCAAGGTCCAAAATATATTCAATATGATATATCCTTTTGTTTGCTGAATCCAATATTATTTTCCAAAGCTCACAGTTTTAGTCAAATATTTTTCTAGCTCAGTTGAATCTTTTGAGCAGCAGCTTGCATATGCATTTATACATGATATTCAGTAGCTATTTTGGTTGTAGTATTAGTATAATAATTCCAACTTGCTTCTTTATTATGACTGTGACAATTATAGACCTGACTCTAGGGACTGGTCGAGACTAGTCGCTCCCTTGACGACTCGACTCGACTTGACGACTTAATAACCTTGACTAAAAGTTGTATGTGCCATAGCCATCCTCTTGAAAACATCCAAAGAAATTTTATCTTCTGAAGTTTGACTCCTTGGTCAGCTACATCCTGCAGGACTGAGGAACGTTTAGCCCAACTGAACCTTTTAACATTAATACCAACCTAGAAAGGATTCCTGCTCATATTCAATACTGGGAAAGTTATGAAATCCACACCAGAAATGACTATAGTGCATGCATAACACATGCACTTAATAAATGACCAGCTGCAGCCATGTTTGTGTAAAAACTCAATAGGGAAGCTTCCTATGCCAAGCATGGAAGCAAATTTAAGATAATATGAACAGTGCATCCAAGGCCTATATAAGCCAGCTGCAAGGCATCATGTACACCACCTGAAGTGCAAATGGATTTTTTTGTGTGAGGTATCTTTTTTATGAGCATCAGCAAATTGCTTCTGAATATTTAATCGTGCAATTTACAGTGAGGTGAAACTAAATTCTTAATCAGAGAAACATGAGGCTTCAGTTTGCAATTTACCTTTGCCTTAATTTTCCATGGTCATGCTGTATCCATTTAGTCATATCTAAATTCGGAGCATTCAGGTTATATTATCCGTTCAATAAAAAAAACTGTTTCCTGCTGCCATGGATGTTTGAAAACCTCCGCTACGTTTTATCTCTTACAGGAGGCGACTCTTCAACATGATAAATAACTTGTCTACAATATTTGAAGTCGTGACTGGGGCTGCAAAGAAACAAACCAAGGAGAAGGCCCCCAACAGTACCAGCAAGAGCAACAAACCAAGCTCGAAAATGGTGAGTTTAGACACTTTCTATGCCACCTTGCAGTACAAGACATCACTGATAACATCCTTCGTTTGTAGCAATCAAGACCCGAGTCTCATTCGAAGGCACCAAAGATTGCGGCACCCCCCAAGGATGAAGACGAGAGCGGCGAGGACTACGGAGACGAAGAGGAGGAAGAGCGCGACAACACCTTGTGTGGATCTTGCGGAACAAACGATGGCAAGGACGAGTTTTGGATCTGCTGCGATAGCTGCGAGCGGTGGTACCATGGAAAATGCGTCAAGATCACGCCTGCTCGAGCTGAGCATATCAAGCACTACAAGTGCCCAGACTGCAGCTTCAAGAGGACGAGGGCATAGCTACACGCACCGGCGTGACTCGGAACGCGCTGCAACGAAACCGAATGTCTGCAGATATGGCCTAGCTTCCTAGCTCGTAGGCTTGCTTTCCATTCCAAATCGGACACTATGAATTCACTCGTGCCCCAGCAGTTCATGTTGCTCTTGACTTGAATTGTGTTTGAACCGTTGGTTGGTGTAGTAATACCAGCTTCACCCTTGCGCGGCTGCTTTGCAGGCATGTCAAAAGACGTTCTTGAAGTGAAAGGACTCGATAGCTGACCGTTGTTTCTTCATCGTTAGTCTCGTTCCAGTGCATCTTGCTGGTCCTGTTGCCTTGCTCGAGCGTTGTTGCCATGAAAAGAGTTCTCCGATTTGGTCATTACACCAAATGTCGGTTTCGATCTCAGAAGATTGTCGCGAGTGGAAGTAGGGGTAGCACGAAAACCGGAGCCACTAGAGGGTCGTAGACATGCATCCAATGTAGCTAACTAGAATGGTCATATAGTTTTCCTTTTTCATGCTACGCGATGATACTTGTCACCGTAGTAGTATGTGCTCGAGGCAGATTATAATATGGATCGCTCTAAAATAATATGATCAACCTTCGAGTTATGTTGGGATTTTGAGTTGTAGGATGAAGCGGGGGATGGGTGGTCGGCTGCACAAGTGGCTACACGTACTACTGTTAGCTTCCGTCTTGACTGGCTTGTGGGGCCGGACGGAGCATGGGATCTACATGTCATTGGGTTAAGGGGTTGTAGGGGCGGAAGGTAGGGTAGTGGGCAAATTCAGAACTCAAGAGGCCACGGTTCTCCTCCCTTTCCCACAGATTCCACGAGATCATGGATTCATAGGTATGTTGTAGACTTATGACTTTTAATTGTAGTTGGTGGTTTTTATCTATGCCTTTTAAGACGACAGCTGATGATGAAAACGCCGATGTAGGCAACATACATAATTTAAACTCAAAAGACTTTTAAAAAATATCTATTTATTTTAACTTTTGAAGTTAACAGACAAGAGAACAAGAGCCCCATACGAAGGGAACAAGGCTTCTCTGTTTCCGTTCTGTGTTCCCCCCTGACACGTGGTGCATATCAGCTGCTCCCTATTCTTTTTCTGTGGATCTAGAAATGCAATCCAATGAAGTGGAGAGATCCACGTATGTGGAAATAGAAATGAGAACACAGAAGAGAATAGGGAAGCCATTTTCATACGAAGGGGGGCTTTTTACCCTTTGGCTCACTGCCCATCACCGATCCGGTCGACCAGTACCCACTGGAGCCGTGTGTCGCTGTCAGGCTCCGTAAATTTTTGGCCATGGGTTGGCTCATCGGCATTTGCGTATTTAAGGGTGTAGATTATCTTACCTGTGGGAATCATGCTCCCCAGCTGCTATGGGTTGACCACCTTCTTCATAGTAAAAACGTGGAGTAAGAACTGAGTCCAAGTTAGGCCTGGGGATTCGGCAATGTTTCTAGGGAACATTTACTATGCAACTCAACGCATGCACTCAAACCAATTTGGTCGTCCGGACGCGACCCCAGCGACGCCGCGTCCGATCGCGAAGAACGGCCAGGATGGAAGCGGGCTGTCCCAGCGTTTATACTAGGAATTTTGCAGTAACCCCTCGTGCCCGATCCCCATTCCCAACGCAAACCGTAGAATCGAAAATCTCCTTGAAGGGCGACGACAACTAGGTAGCGGCGGCGGCCAACCGGCGGCTGTGCTACGCCCCCGCCCATGTGACCCTTTGACCTGCGATGGCCTACGTGGTCCTGTAATAGCGCCTGACTACACGGCCCTCCAACCTACAACGGCCCACGCGGTCCTGCAACGAATGAAAATGGATCGAATACGAATCAAACAATTTCAAATATAAATACAAATATATATTTTTAAAATAAATAAGAATACAAATTCATATTATTAAAATAAATACAAATATGAATTTAAACATTTTTGAATACGAATACGAATGTCGTAACGAATATGAATTTGAATCGAATATATACTTAATTCAGTTGAATGTGAATATCCTAAAATTTTTGTAACAAATCTTGGTAGAATAAATTTATGTAACATGACTACACGTCTACACGAGTTAGCAGTGTAGCACATAGAGTTGAAAATTATGCAATGTCATTTTCACTTCTTACATTAGAACATTGTTTCCTATAATCATCCCTAGGGAGATTGCCAGGGATGGAAATGTATCGAATACGAATTGAATAGTCTCAAATACGAATACGAACATTCGTGAATATGGATACGAACATTCTTAAATACAAATACAAATATTCTTGAATATGGATTTTACTTACCGCATTCACGTTTTCTCATATACGAATATCAAATAAAATAGATTATCCTTTACCGTTTTCCATCCCTACGGAGCAGCACAGCATGACGTTGGAAGGTGCCTGCAGCACGGCCTTAGGATTATTTCTTTGAGCAGCACAGGGTCAGGATGCCAAACTCTGGAGTAGAGTTTGGGCTTTTTTTTAGCTGTGTATTCACTGTTTAGGTCAGTATGCCTAAATTCTGGCATCCGTAACACGAGAATTGCACAGCTGAATTCTTGAAGAGTGATGGTTCTTGAATTGCATTTCCCCCTTGTATTGTAACACGAGCTAAGTATTGTCAGACCTGAAATCAGTCCCATGAACCGAAACTGTGACATGCTTATGGCATACAACAGCCAACAAATCGTTCAGAACATAATTTGGAACGAGAATTGCAAACGGATTTCCTATGAAATTCTTATAGGAATTATATGTTTGAAATGGACGGGAACAATTCACCAAGATAATCCAATAGGCCACGATAAGGTTAAAAAAAAGATTGAACAAGTCAACATATAACTTCACAACCATACATTTTAACCACAGCGTACGGAAAAATTACCATGTTAAGTAATCCGCAAAATTCATCAGACTCAGAAGATATAGCAGTCGAACCACCATGATTAGGAAGAGAGAAAATGATGAACCACTAAGGTTCTGTTGTGGCCTGATTTTTCGATGAGAACGTAAACTTAGTAGTAGTCGCTCAACTCTCACGATCCTAGCTATGAACTCGCAAGGCTCGAAACTACACAATCGTGGAACAGCTCGACAAGTCGTTATCAACTGTGCACAAATACCCGGATGACCTGATCACGAAGATCAATTTCTACATACACCGAAGAAGCAAGCATGAACAAGATAGATAAGCAATCTGAAATTACAAATAGGAATTAATAATTATATTGAAAGTGGGGTTCCGAAGAACAATGTCGTTGTTAATCTTGCCGAACGAGAGAACAAAGTATAAAGTAGTAAAACTAAACTTCAATCAACAAAACCCGCGAAACTAGAGGGGTGACGGCCACTATGTATAGGAGAAGGGGTAGCCACAGGTACTGTTCACGCATAAATAGTGCCGCATGAACAGTACCAAAAACCCTAGGTAGCTGGCCATATGGGCCAAATCAGCCCATTCATTACAAGGCCTATGGACCAACAATTGATGATGCAACACCATGGTATGTAGACGTAGATCGGCTCATATGAGTAGAAGTAGTTCAGTCCAATTAGAGAATATGGCAGTGCAGTAGCCAAAAGTCCTATCGTAGAAGATGTGGTTGAAACAGAGGATACAATGCAGCTGGTCGAAGTAGTGGTTGCATCCTTAGGGTTTATGTCCTCATCAGAAAATGAATGAATTCGACAACAAGCCATTCCATGTAGTACCGACACAAAACAGATCCAATTTCTTAGACAAAGATGTTCAACACAGGACAGGTTTAGACAAAACAATATAGCACCACATACACTTGCAAATTCAAGTTCTAGAAAGCAAAATAAGGTTGGATAAAACAAAGTGTCGTTCCCATATATACAAGTCTAAGCAGCAATGTCCTCTACCTCAAATCATGAAATCCAATATGCTTGTAGGTCTTGCATCCATCTAAAGTTACAAACAAATTAGTTCTAGCTTCATGGTTTGTTTGGACAATTATGATTATTATGAAGCCCAATATGCTTGCAGGTTTTGCACATGCATGGCACCTTTTTCTGCTCACCTTCACTCTTCTTTTTCTTGTCCTCATGTCCCAATATTCTCTTGCATCTTCCCTTCATACAAATGTCAGTAGGTGGATGGATCCCAACTTCAGATAGAATGCTACAACCAATAAAAGTCTGGTATTCTTCTTATCTAGTACACAAGGCAATAGGAACCAACTGGGACAAAGTGCCCCAATATCATCCAAACTTGTTAGTAGGAAGTGAATGCCTTCGTCCGAGTTTTTAACAATTTGAATGAGATATTCCATCTTGTTGTGTGCAGCAGATATCTTCCTTCTTTTTGCTATGTGAACAGAGTTAGTGGGTCTCTTCTTTAGTAGGTTGCCTTCGTTGTCGTAAACATTCTCCTTGCAAAAAGTCCAATAGAAATTGTTTATGCAGTTTAATAAAAATTTCAAAAAAGGAATATATCTCTAAAGTATGCCATGATCCATGACTCACGAATGCTATACCTCTTAGCCAACCGTCCATTGTCCTCCATCTGAAAATCAGAAATAAAAGAATGCCAGCTTTACTCAAATTCTTCTACTGTTTTTGATCCCCACATACATGGGTTAACCATCTCCCAAAAAAGGGAGTCATCTCTTAAATGAGGAATGTCTCAAATAACTAAATGTATGACTCAATCTTTTCACCCGCACCAGATCCTTAACTTTTCTTTTCTTTTGAGAGTAAGGTCTTTAACCCGGCCAAAGACAGAACCAACAGCCAGCCCATTCCTTCAGAATTTGTTCTAGAAGACTTAAGCCCAGTAAGACCTAGAGTACTCAGGCCCATCTGGTCTAGTTGAGGGAGTATTCATATTAGTTTCTGAATAGAAGCCCATATAAACACCCGACAGCCAAGAATACGGCAGGAGTCATAGACGCATCACGTGCCTTATTTTTCTCGCCTTCGTCTCGCGTACGCATCTCTCACCCACTTCCCTACCACTAGCTCATTCTTTCTAAGAATCACTTCTTTTAATTATTACTATTATTTTTAAGATAAAAGTTATCGATCACAGCTAAAAACTATTAATCATAGTCTTGCAGCTAATAAGGATGCCTCTGAAATGGTGCTAAGATAGCCCAAGCCCCGGGCCGAGTGGCCCTGGTCGGCTCCGAGCACGCGCGAATCTCGAAGCAAGATCGGGCGGCAAAGCGCTGCCACGCGGGCTCCACCCTGTGACCGCGAAGCGCCAAAAGGAAAGCCGCATCTCTGACTCAAGAGTCCTGCTGGGCTGGGAGACTGGGAGATATGGGCGGCGGGCGGAGGGGGCGGCGGTGGGGCCTGCCGACGGCGAGGTCGAGGGTGCTGGGGAAACTGGGCCCCTCCTGGGGGATCGGCGCCGGCTGCGGCGTCGGCATCGGGGTCGGCCTCATCGGCGGTAGAAACCCTCCCCTGAAACCCTACACCCGCTCTCTTACTGCTGCTTCCGTGCAACTGCCTAGAATTTCTCTCTGCGTGTAGGTTGCTTAAAATCGTCTCATATGGAAATCTTGGTAGTTGGTAGTTTAGCCAGTTGATTCATATACGTCGTGTTGTCAAGAACCAACGTGATGGGGAGGCTGGAATTGGGGAGGAGTCGTCATTTTCTGAAGCCCATGTGGCTGCATTAACCTTTGAGGTTTAGATGTTGAAGTACATGATGTATGTAGCATAAATGGCACTGAATATAGCTACCGAGAGCAAATGGTGCTTTGAATGGCGTGGAATGCGCTTCATCGCAATGGATTATATGAATGTTTCTTGATATACCTGCTAGATTTGCTACACTTAATCGACAATTGGTAATGCAAACTGGCTTTATTGTTCAACGTATGTTCAGATTTCTGAATGTTACATGCTATACTATTGTGATTCTTTCTTGATTAATACAGAACTCTTTGCGGGATGTATGGATGCTTCAACAATGATGTGGGTTTGGGCTTTCAGTTATCTTCTGTTTCTCACTACCAATGTGGCTGATCAGGTGCAGGAGTCGGGCCTGGATTCCCTGGTTTACGCTTGGGATTTGGAGCTGGTGCCGGGTGTGGAATAGGTATTGGATTTGGTTACGGTTTTGGAAAAGGAGTTGCGTACAATGAGAATGGAAGATATTCAAACATTGGCAGATCATATCAGAATCCTAGGGGCATTCCATCTGAGTAAGCTATAACTTCATGCTGCATACCCCATGGCTTTATCTCACTCTTTTGCGATGCTTATGTTGTTATGTTTGTGAAGATCAGGAGCTTTTTTGCTCATTATATAAAGATTCCATACTGGTTCAGAACATTAGGATTATGTCAGCAGGGCACCAGCACACAACAACAACAAAACCTTTTATCCCAAACAAGTAGGGTTATGTCAGCAGGGCACCAGCATAGAGGGGGGAAATTAAACTAGGCTAAACAGGCCTATACCTTTTTCAAGTTCTTCAAGATACTTTGATTCATGAATTATTCTGGGACTCAAGCTCCTATTACTCCAAGATTGACAGCAGGGCACTCCTGTACCGGACTTCTTCCTGGGTGAATGTAGTCTTGTGGACAAGCTGTCTGTAGTGCATTTTACTTCTACTAGGCCTTGTTTGCTATCATCCAGCTAGCTTTGTGATATATAATTTTTAGGGAAAGATAGTTTGCGTTATTATTAACAACAGTATTTTGAATCAAATCTCTCTCTCTCTCTCTCTCTCTCTCTCTCTCTCTTGCAGGGATCAGATTGATATCCTGGTTGATGAGCTGATTGGAAACACCAAGAGACTGATGAAAGCAACATCAAAGGAGATCGATAAGTGGAGGCGAGCTTAGTTTAAAGTTCACAGGAACTGCCTATATTTAGATGCGCAGGACATTACCACAGCGCATACGCAACACCGAAATGCAGTGTTTACCAAGGCACTAGGCGTTAGTTGGGTGGCAAACTTGCGCCTAGCGTCTAATCACTGCATAGGCGGGAAAAATTGGCTAGGCGGGCAAGACGGGAGGGTGGCGCGTAGGCGCCGCCTAGACCCGATTTTTAGAACACTGCCGAAATGTACTTTTGTTTGTGTGTGATTTCAGTGAATTTTTTGAGTGATATATTTTATGCTTGTAGCAAATGCTTGATTTGCCCAACCATGTGCTAGGATGCGATGTAATGTGATCACAAGTTGACTTCGTCATTTTAAAATATTCCGCAGGATCATGGTTTCAAATCTTCTATACTTTTTTAGTATGTCCATGTCCAATTTATAGTTTTGTAACTGTCGACCTGAATTGCTTGACTGACTACTGTTGGTAGCCTACCCTTAAGGATGTCACTTGCTGCAATGCTGGCTAGCAAACTTGTAAAATGTAACCTTGAACTTTATGCATCCTTGTTCTACAAGATTCAATGATTCTCTGGCATGATAGATCAAAAGCTTTCTGATTCTATTGAAGACGAAATTTATTAAATTCTCCAACACACTTTCTTTGTAAAAAGATGTGTCATGATAAGCTTAACCTCAATTCATGTATACCGGTGCAAATAATCTTATTGAGAATTGTATCTATCACAATTGTCCACAAGAACATCAACCCTTTTCACACATCACAACTATTTCTTGTACAGGCAAAAACTGATCATTGCCCAGCACTTGAATTCCAACATCTAGAACCACCGATGAACTGCGTTAGCTAAACAAAAAACCAATAATTCAGAAATATAATCACTGTCCTGTTTTCGCACTTTCATCCCAGTGGAGTCGAAGGGGGAATACGCTTGGACTAAGGTGGGAGCTTGGACTTTCCTCCCTTAGAGTGCCATTCAGTATTGTCAATTCTCTCAGCTGTTGCTTCTTGTAGTAGTCCATGGACTCATCCTGATGATAACCCCAGTTAGTGAGATAGGAAATGCCAAGTTAAAAGTAAAAAGCTTCTAAGAAAGTGGGAACAGACAAGAAGTAAGGGTACTGGGTACGTACTACTGGTTTGAGAAGATCCTCCAGTATGGCCACAGCTTGGTTTAGTCGGGCATCAACTATATCCACCGGGAACTCAACTTCCACAAGCACATGCAGTGGATCATTTAAATGCTCATAGCCAGGCTTGTCTCTGAGCTTGTCTTCCTATATAAGAATGAATTTTATTTTTCAGAACCTCTCCAATATTCTTTACAGCCAGGACATGAGAAAAATTGTTAAACAAAAGAGGTAATGCTGTAAGCATGATTACAAAAAAAAATTAGAGGGGGCGGCGGACGGCAGGAGGTGCGGGGGTCGGAGCGAGGCGGTGGCACTGAGACGGGAAAATTAAGAGGTCAGGAAGGGGATGGAGCAAAAGGGAGACTCGGGGGGTGAGGCAAAAGTGAGATGTTTAGGCGAGGGGTTACGTAAAAAAATGCATAAGTGATTTGAAGGCTTCCTCCTGTGCGAATCTAAGCCATAGAAGTTAGATCGGATGGCTCTGGTTTGTATTTATGTGCATGTGTGTGTATGTATATGTGTGTGTATATAAGTCTTTTTCGTACTCCCAGGAGTACATACTCCTACTTCTAATATACTACTTAAACGAACGTGTTATACTTATTTATCACTTTCGGTATAATTAAATGCTAATTCTTAGTATCTTATAATATATATCTAATAATGATTATAAGATACTCCAAAGTGGGTTCTTTGAAAAAAATTCAATAAAATCCACTTTTATAGTATAATTTGTGAATACATTCTATTTATGTATGAACAATGTATAAAACAAAAATTAAAAAAAAACTCCATTGAAATTTTTTTCAACCAAATCATATTAAAGTATCTTATAATTAGTATTTAAGTATACGAAAGTGATAAATAAATATAACACATTTGTTTAAGTAGTATATTGGAATTAGAAGCATGTACTCCCGGGAGTATGAAAAAGGTTTTCTATGTATGTGTGTGTGTGTGGTTCTATACTCATAGGAGTACGTACTCCCACTTAAGGGCAAAACTAGAATAAAAATAATCCAGGTTCACCACTTCATCATATATATAACAATATATATAATTTTCAAACAACATTATACTAAACAGTAATGTATCGGGTAACTTTAGCATCAATAATTCAACATAACCGAGGACAATATACTTACCAATATTAGTAGCATTATCTGACGCCTTCATTTTTAGAAATCGTTCCATAAATTTATCTACTGTTTAATTGTAAACTCAATTAGATAGTTCTATGTTCAACAGTTCAAGAACAATATAACAGAAAAATACAAGCAAAAAATTACTTACTTGATATTGTAATCAAATACTCTCAAGTTAAATCCAAAGCTTGTTCCAATATAAGCACATGGATCACAATCACATATCACTATAATTATGTCTCTGATTTACAATGAACTATACCTATATTTCAAAAACCCAAATTGAAACCCTAAGCTCAACCCTACAAGTCAACAAAAATAAACAAAAAATCATCATATCAAAACCCTAACTTACAAAATTTGCCCTTGTTCTTGAAACAAATACAAAGAATTGAGAGGAATTTTGAGTAAAATACATACAAATCAGGTGAGTCTAAACCTCCTTTGGCCGGCGAGGGTGTGAGACAACAGTAACTAGGGCCAATAGACGCTGTGCATGAGATGGCAAGCAAGGGTGGCCGGTGGAGACCGATTTCTCTCATTTTTCGATGATCGGTTGCTGCGTTACTAGGTGTAGCCATGAGGTGCAACACACGTCTCCTGGCTCTTGCGACCGGGCGAGACAAATAGGTGTTGAGAAGAATTGGGACGCACTCGGCGCTTTGATATCGATCAAATGGACTCATACAGTCTTGCCGGTCATGGACAACACTAGGCGCCTCGGCGTGCTACAGTCCTCCTTCTTGGGCTAAGTGTTGCCTCATAGGTCGGTGTGAGCCTATCTCCTTGTGAGTTGTTGCTAGCTGACGGGTGCACCGAGTTTGGGCTGGAGGGTTCACACATGGGCCGGAGGCACTGATCGCTACAAAAAAATTTTGGACCCGGTGTCCTGTGACACCAGGTGGACCAAGGCTTCCGTCCTTGGGCTAAGTACTACTTCATGGGTCGGTGCGAGTCTGCCTCCTTGTGGACTATTGTTGGTTGCGAGGTGCACCAAGTTAGGTTGGAGGGTTCACACATAGACCAAAGACATTGATTGCTACTAAATTTTTTATTAGATCCGGTGTCCTGTGGTACCGGTTGGGCCACCTCCCCTTTGCTCCCACCTTCCAAATACCGCTTAATTACTGATAGTGATTAATTAATTGGTACACCTTAAGCGACTTTGACCGCTTAATTACTGGTAGTGGTTAATTAATTGGTACACCTTAAGCGACTTTGACCATAAGTGGCCATTACTTAACGTGTACATGCATTCATGGAAGCAGTGAAGGCACGAAAAGAAAGCTAGTAGTAACTTGTGTTGCTCTCACAAGCTTATGGGCCTATTCTTTTTCAGCTTTTGATTTCTGTTTTTTATTTTTTCTATAGTAACTAACTTTTAAATAGAGTGCCTTTTTAAGATAGGGTCTACTAGTTACTTATAGTACATACTGTACCGACTTCATTTATATCAGCAAAAACTGCACGTGAGTTTCTGTTACTCTGTAATTTTTCGCACAAACAGTCTTAAAGTCATAAATCATAGCGAAAAATCATAAGCCTCAGTTAAAATGAACAGGCCTATATTTTCCCTAGCAAGGACCACTTGTGACCTTAGATTCACATCTTCCATGTTGACACAAAGTTACAAGTCCATGAATGGCTACCTCCCTAAGAGCAACTCCAAGAGGAGAGCTAAATCGTTTTCTAAAGGTAAATTTGGCTATTATTGGAGAAAAAACGTCTCCAATAGACTCTGTAAATGACTCTCCAAATTTAGTAGCTCTCCATCCCTCCTCCTTCGCTCTCTATTTTTGGATAGCCTGCCTCGCTCGCCATCCAGCCTCTTGGCGCGGTCGGCGTTTCCTTCCCGCGCGCTGCGCCCCATTCCCGCGCGTACGCGACCCACTGCGCGCCCTCTAGTTCTTCTTCTGCGCGCCTCTGCTGTTTCCGCTGCCGGCTCGCAGGGCTCCTTCCGCCGCCAGCTCGCAGGGCCTCTTCCGCTGCCCGCACGCATCTTCCGCCCGGCGCCCGCTCCCCCTGCAAGTGCTGCCATGTCCCTGCTGCCGCATCCTCATGTTCCAAGCACCGCAGATCCCTACCGCGAGGACCTTGTGGATTTGGATTGGATGGAGAACGGAGGGGTCGGTGGCCAGGCACCGCAGATCCCTTTCCCAGACGACGGCCAGCCGCCGCAGTTCCCCTACCCAGATGCAGCACAGGGCGTCGTCGAGGCTACACCCGCGTGGCTGGACGAGTCTACGGCGGCCGGAACCAGCGGCCAGGACGACGTGAGAAAGCCTGGCCGAGCGGATGACAAGGTCTTCGCGATGGATCCGAAAAGACGAAAGGTCCTGATGACGTGGCAGGTTTGAATATGGAGAGTCCCAGTTTAGATAGCCTGTTGGAGTAGTCTAGTTTTTTGGGTGAGATTCATTTTAGAGAATAGCTAACTCATTAAATTTAGATACTTCTTTTGGCTAATCTCTTGGAGTTGCTCTAACAAGGAGCTTTGCTTGTGTCGTAAGGCCACTCCATTTTTGGAGCCCATATCTAAGTTTAGAACCATCGGGACCAATCATTTATACTCTCTACAAGAGTATGACAACGATTTGCACCATGATCGACACACTACTGCCTGGGTGAGCATTCAAGCAGCTTTATCACCACGTAAAGATGTGGGAAACAAAAGGTGAAACGAGTAAACAACCTACTCTAATTATCACTACCAAGTAGAGTAACAACTTAAAAATTGCAATTGGAATCATGTTGGTTTTCGAAACCGTGAAGTATATATGTGACATCGAGCAACTTCCTTGGGGAATCGCGCATCCTCTGACATTACATTGTAACGTCACGGTGCCATTAGCAATGTTGATGGTTGGATCAAAAAGGAGCGTACGATATTCATCTCAGCACTGAAAACACTACAGCAACAGAAAATAATGGTTATATTTACTGTAGCGATTGCTGTAGCAGTTCAGTCCTGCCCGTTGCTCTTTGACCCAACGGGTGTAAATAGGCTAATGTCACTGTACTGTTCCTCTCTACCATGGTAGAGGATGCAATTCCCTTCCTGTGAGTTCACTGCACCTTTTTGGGTATTTTTTTAAAGTTGTGGCTGATTTTTTTCCCGATGGTTAATAACTTTTATTTATACTTTTTGACATGACAGTGCACGGTGGATACGTCGATACGGATAGTACACAAGATTTTAGGCTTAAAAAGTCATTTGAAAATTTTGTTTCAAAAGTCCGTTCCGTTTCAACGTTTGATTTTTTAACTTCTAAAAAAACCAGAAGCCAAAAAGAAAAAAAAAGTCTTTTTCTCTTGCTGCTAGCAAACAATTAGGGGTGCAAACGGGTCGGATTCGGACGGATATTGTTGTTACCATATCCTAACCCATATTTTTTCTTCGGATTCGGTACTAATCGGATTCGGTAGCAATCGGATTCGGTGCCGGATCGGTCGGGATTAACCCGTTTGTAAGGAATGCATGCAGTACAACAAATGGAGTAGGAGGACGTACTGTCAAGAACTTGATGTTACTACTTAATAGCTGATGTGGAAGATTTTATTTTACCATTGCAAAAGAAAATGAAACGTCAAATAGTAGCACTAACCTGAAATCAAACTTGAAGACGTATCGGATTCGGACGGATATTGCTGTTACCATATCCTAACCCATATTTTTTCTCCGGATTCGGTACCAATCGGATTCGGTACTAATCGGATTCGATGCCGGATCGGTCGGGATTAACCCGACCCGTTTGCACCCCTACAAACAATGGGCCACAAACGCTACGGAGGCACCTTTGCATTTACCCATCCTTCTCTCTCTACACAGGCTTCCCAGTTGGCTCAGAAAGATGCCATGGCTCAGAATGACCATTTGATTTCAGAAATAAATAACTTTGATCTTACTGAATCATTGCTTATAGCTGATGGCTTCCGCGATGCCGCTCGCTCATTAATATTGGCTTGTACATATACTGGGTCATTTCATTTCATCCCTATGGACATCTTTCTTATTTTGGGGTAAATGACAACAGCATCATGTTCTACTGACAATCCTACCTGAAACAGGTAAGGCTGGTAAATCCGTCGCGAGTTTCCAATTTGACATCCCTCAAATCATCGCGTGTTTTCGTAGTTTCTAGGCTTTCACCTAGCATGCACATAACATAGCACCAAAAGTAAAGCAAGACAAAACAAAAATGTGAAAAATTTAAAGCAGTCACGGTTCAGATCGAACCAAAACGGAACACTATGCAATTTATCTAATCAGTTCCCCTGACAATCCGACCAAGCGTTTGACAGACCAAGGATTTCCACTTTCAGTAAATAGGCTCTAGCCCGCGGTGGTGCTGCCTACGAAAAATGGTTATGCCATTTTAATCCTGCAAGAGTATCTCAGACCACATAGAGAGAACGTAACACCACGCATGATAATCATTATTACTTTTGCAAGTAGAACCATCTTAAGCAGATGCGGTAGCTATAGAGGAGCCTAAAACATCAACCACTGAAATGTTAATAAAAATAAATTTGTACATAAAAGCAATGTGATAGCAGAAAGCATTGAACAGAAAATAAAATGTTTCATCAGAAGCATAGAGCAGAGAAACATATGGAGCCCTCAGATAATAGCATGTTGACAGGACACCAGAGCAGAGTTAACAGAAACTAAATCTGAATTCCAGCCTCACAGATGCTACATATTGCACTGATGCAATACAGCCAGGAGCGCATGGCACAGTAGAACAATCATTGGCTGGGGATTTTAGTAGAGGTGTATATATTCAGAATTTTTGTAATGAAAGAATGTTTTCCAAACCTTGACACTTCCTCCCCAAAGCTATTCGCATGCATCACGGCATGCCACGACGACAATCACCATATAAAACTAAAGTACAGTAGAGAGTAGACCTTTCCTCGGGAGGTCTGCCGAGTTTAAATACAACAAATTCTTTACATTAACATGAAAATGCTATGAGGACCAGCCAGCAAAACCTGTGAACAAAAAGAATTTTTGTATTAAAAATGGTGCAAGATAGTGCTTCTATATTGCAATTTTGGTATGACTGAGTTCAAGACATATTTGTTGTGTAAGTAAGTTTGGAGTCTAATCTAAACAAAGTTTACAGAATTTAACTAAATCTTGTGATGTCATGTACCATAATTTAAGATGATCAAACCCAAGACACATTGATCAGATGACAGAAATGTAGGTTTTCAGGACTTCTCGTACCTAGGTATCCCCGTCTATTTTTATGGGTTTGCATGTATTTGTTCCCGAGAAGGAATATTGCATAAGATTCCCATCTATTTGCTCAGAATCAGAAAAGCTCATCTATGAAACATAAGTTTTCATAGTTTAATCCCACAGAATATTGCATCCGCCAAAACATTTTTGGCATTCAGTATATTGTTTGACTAAACACAATGCCCAGAAAGTAAATATGATATACAAGGCTACAAGCAATCAAGCAGTGTCTGATCTTTCAGTATTTTAAAAAGAGGTTATACAGTCGTCATAAAAAGAGTCAATGTAGCAAAACTACTAAAAAAATCATGTAGATTGCCACCGTATACAGCAGGTTCCATTATATCATGCCACCTGGGAGCATGACATGTGAAAAACGGCCAAAATGGAAATTCTAGCTAGACAATAGCAAGAACCTAAGAACTAACAGCAATATGATCCTACTTTTAATCTTCTGCTATGTTTTTGTTGAACTTTAATAAGGTCAAACAATTATCAAGTCATAAAAGAAAAGGCAATTGGGGAAAACCTGAGTTGCAGAAATAAAACATCAAACTCTGTTAAATTAAACCATGAGCAGAGCTTAAGAACAGTGAAGCTTGTGTAAGCAGATTAGGCAATGAAATAGCAACAAGATAAAGTGCATTTTCAACTAATTTCATTTGGCTACTTCCAAAATACAATTTGAGAACAAATTGTCAAACATCACATTTTCCATCAAATACAAATGCAAAATCAAGGTGCCATAGCAAATACCAAAATGTACATAGCCTTACATCATTCCTACATGCTGCCAGAGTTATTACCTTGTCAGCCAAGATACACTTGCTGTACAATGAAGATTATCAATCTCTAAGACCAAGCTCAACCTCAATGTCATCATCCTCTTCAAATAGCTTTAGCAGACGTGCATGTTGTTCCTCTCTTTTCTTTTTCTGCCAATACTTGAAAAGGAAAAATGACAACAGAATGGCAGCCCCAACTCCTAGGAGGACAAACAAAACTGTTTGTCCAGTATGACCTTTCGACTGAGCTTCAGCTTTCTTATCATCCGTGGATGTTTGAGGATCACCAGCTAGTCCTGCAAACATTGTAGGCATGTTTCAATGATCTAAAATCAAAACTCCAAGGTGGAGCACACATGTATAACTGAAGAGATTTCCTTAATTCATGTCTGTGCCAAGCTTTTATCAGAAGTTAGTGCTTTCAAAAGTTAAAAAATGATGTAAAAGCGTAGCATTCTTCAGCAGTTAAAAAATGATGTAACATATCAAAAACTATCAGACATGGACTAATTTGCTAACAGTAAATTCATTTTCTACTTCAAAGAGGTGATCATGCCAGAGTAACCGGCTAATGAATCTGGTCTTCCCATATTATGCACTTTGTTAGCCATTTTTCTAGTTTTTGAACGTCAGTAAGCTCATGTGTTCAGACCTCAGACAGCTCAGGAAGGTCAATGATAAAACAGATAAGTGCCCATATTTGGTCACAGTACGACATAAGACCTGGCAAGTTGGATCCAACAGCCCATTAATTTTTATGGTGAACTTTTTTCCTCTACATGGTAAATCCCCAACTAAGTTTTAATCTCGATAGGACGAACTCACTCCAGCACATTCGCATATTCCCGGCATGGAATTCCTTATTTCAAATTCCACAAGAAAAAAAAAGGCTACTGTTGTGACCAAACAGCATATGATAGGACAAGGTAGAGAGAGCTGGTAAGAATGAGTGAATCTCCCTTGCCCATACCAATCATACTCCTTGATAATTACAAAAAATAAGAGTATATTGATATATTCCTCTATACTATTGGACCTATTACATACTGGCCAGATGCAAGGCCTTCCAGGGCTTAAGCCACCCCTACAACAGCTAAACCAATTCGTACCGCTAGTCTCACCAAGATCTAAAGCAACTGCTACGAGTTCTGAAAACGCCACCCTAAGTTGAAGCTGTTCGATTGCTCATGGTGCCTCTCCCTGTAGCTAATATGGGATTCGGCGAGCTCCTCGCCCCCAAGTCCCAATCCACCCAACTAATTAGACTCGGCAAACCATAATAACGGGAGAATAGTAAATGGGAACCCTAATTCGCAACCACCGGTGGGCGGCGACGCTTCGTCAATCCCACGCCACGCCCCCGACCAGATCTCCCTCGCGTCGTCCCCAAGTCTCGGCGCTTCGAATAGATCGAGCAGGGCCAGAGGAGCACGCACCTGTCGCGAACTGGGCGCAGATGGCGGCGGCGGCGAGGAGGAAGACGGCCGCCGTGGCCGGGCTGGATCGTCCGCATGCGCCGTGCGGCTGTCTCATCTCCTCCCTCTCCTCGCGGCGCGCGCCCGTGCTTACGCCTACGCCTACCTCGGTTGCGTTGCGACGACGCTGCCGCCTACTCGTGCTCGTGCCTAGGTGGTCGTGGTGGTGCGGCAGGTGTGGATCGGGATTCGGAAGCTTCCGTGCCGTTCGCGTTGGATCTTTTTTATGCCTCCGGTGGGTATCGATCGGGAAGGCGGGGCTCTTCGTCTTGTCTTCCCCCTCGAAGGTTCCGTTTCATTCCGACAGGTGGGTGGTCGTTCTCGCGGCTCCGTGTCACTGGCAGTGGACCCCCTCCCTGTTGGGTAGACGGTGTTAGGACCGGAAACGTTGGTATTACGGATACGAATTCGAATCAGATATCTTTTCAATTCGATCGGATTTAGATATTTTTGTAACTTTTATAGTGTAAAGACTATCATCGGTATAAATTCAGACAGTAAATTTAGAGACACATCTGATCGGATGCAAAGACCGCTGAAGGTGTGAAAAGACCTAAGGAGAAACACACAACCACCAAATGTATTTAATATGAGTGTTCTAGGGTTACAAATGGCATCCTCCTCTCCCATTACAAGGGGTCATATTTATAAGGGAAGAGGGAAAGGCGAGTCAAGTCACAAGTTTACCCTTGGGGCCTAGTTTACTCTTTGGGGTATTTGCGTCATTTGCCTTATGTGGGCTCCATCATGTCTGAGACTCTAGGGTCTACTCCGGACCCTTCCAGGGTTAACCTCGCATACCTCATCCGGAATTAGCCATGGACCCTTCCAAGGTCGACCTCACGTACATCGCTCGGGGTTGGCCTTGGACCCTTCTAGGGTTAGCCTCACGTACCTTGCTCGGGGTTAGTTCGGGGATTTGGTTCAGGTTAGACCTTCCAATGGGCGTCACTGCTCTGCAGTGGTTGTCGTTTTGGCCGCGTTGGCGTTTTTAGGCTTTAGATGCAGCAAATAACCCAATTTTGTCAGGCAATCATTTTGACCATGGATACATAAAGATGATACGATGTTTTAAACCTAAACCCAATTACATATACAATACAACCTGTAAAGTTATATCCAAGGCTAGCGCAGTGGATTACACATATAAATCAATGGCGTTTGGAATGCGGGATTTTTTTTCCCGATTTCTACGAAAACTAAATAGTTTCAAATAAAATTTCTACAAAAATCCATTGAAGTTTCCACGTTCCAAAACGGGGCCTAGTACATTATTGTTTGTTGAGAAAATTACACTGTAGTTCTCTAAACTTGTTAGCTTATACTACTTTACTCTCAAAACTTGTATTTTACTTTCTCGACTCTCTAAACTTGTCTCTCGTTTCCTTCGTTTGCTAACAAAAATGGCTGAGCTAGAGCACATGTGGCTACTTACGTGTCACCGTGTTGTGGGGTCCCTAGTGCCCGAGAGTAGCACTTAATCCAGGTTTTAAATCACAAGATGTAGACAATCAACTCCAGTAGGGTGACTGGCAAGAGACTCATTAGTTCTTAACCAAGATTAATTGCCCAAACTAATTTCCAATGAAGTAATTAACACTAACCTAATCCTAACGATGCGAGCCCTACATGATAGAGAGAGAGAGAGGAGCGAGGCAGGGTATTGCGACTGAGCTCGATGGTGAGCTCGCAGCTAGCAGCCACGATCATGATGGGGGCTAAGAAGATGCACGAAACGAGCAGCTGGAGGAGAGGCGACTCCCTAGGAGTAGGCGCAAGGAATGATGGTCTTCGGTACAGTGTCCACGACGATGAAGAATGGCGGTGCTAGCCACCCCGCGATGTCAGGCTAGAAAATTGCCACAAAATGCCTTGGTGAGCAACTCCACATGACCAGAAGCTCACCAGGAACGCGATACTGAGGTTGTTAGCAATGGAGGGAGGCTCAGACAGCGGGGCATCAGAGGACAGCAGCGACGGCAAAGAGGTTCACGACGGCGAAGCTCGGTGGTTAATCCCAGCCGAAACAATGGTGCGCGTGAGTTCTAGGAAGTGGCAAAGATGGTTAAAAGTATCACAGTCATGATCGAGGCTCACCAAGAAGGATGGTGGCGACAGTGGAGGTTGGCTGGAGACGAGGAAGACGACCTATATCTAATCATACACTGCACGGATCAAGAAATCAAATGAGGAAAGATGCAATTGGAATAGTTTGGCATAAGGTGATGCGGGCGTCAAGAAGGTATCTCACCGGGATTCACAGTGGCCATGGTGGAGCATGGCGGAGAGCGCATGCCGTGCCTAGAATAACAAGGGCATTCCGGCCGACTTAGCAGATGAATAGCTCAGATATGGGGAAAAATGGAGAGTGCATGGAGAGAAGAAACAATTGTTCTATTGTACATATAAAAAAAAGCTATACTTGCATCTTGCAGCAACTGCAATAGCTCACGGTCGAAGGTGGTGTCGTAGGCCTAGCGCATGTATGGGCGGAGGTCATCAGAGGGGAGGTTGATGGTTGCTTCGACGTGCTCTGGCAGGCACGCGATGGGCGACAGGAAGATGTCCATGACATGGACAAGGCCAACGAGGCTAGGAGGAATGTCGATGAGGCGGCGAGTGTTTCTAGGCGCGGAGAGGAGGGTGACCCGGTTGGCAAACTCGGTGAAGGAGAGGATGTTGCCAAAGTCCAGCCATGGCAGCATCACTATGTGCATGACGCCGCTGTTGGTGTCCATCTCTCGAATTCACATGCTCAAATTAAATTTGAAATTTAGGATAAAGACCATGTAAATCTCCATTTGCTCAATAAGGATGGGCTAGTCTAGTGGGAAGAAGCTAACCCCCTGTACTGGAGGTCTTGGGTTCGATCTCACATGCCACAAATATTTTTCAGCACAAAAAATATGTGGGACCCACATGTAAGCCACTTTGTTCGGTGGTATAGGGAATTATAGTCTTTTATGCTTTACAATTTAAACTAAAATAAAATATTTTGGCCAAAGTGAAATTATTTTGGTGTAGCGAAATTTCAACTAATCCATCTAAGTAGCCACGTGCGCTAGCTCAGCTATTTCTATTAGCAAACAGGGGGAGTGATATGCAGTGCAAATGAAGATAAATTTAGGGAGCTAAGAGCATCTCCAGCAGTAGCCCTCAAAACAGGGCCCCTACTTTTCATTTGAGGGCTCCCCCTACTTTTGAGGGCCCAATTTTTTTGCATCTACTCCAACAACACCCCTCAAATCTAAGCCCTCAAATCCATTACACTACACACTAACACATGGGACCCGCGAGCGGAGGAGTCGGGCGAAGGAGCGGTTGCGATGGGAGGCGAGGAAGGAGGCAACGCCGGCTCCTCTCCCTGCGGCCGCGGCGTCGTCGATGAGGACCGAGAGGTCCCAGAGTGCCTTCCGCGCGCGGCGGAGCTGGCCCTCGTGGATCTCCCCGGGCGCGAGCAGCACGGATGCCGCGATGCCGGCGAGGCGCTCCCAGCGGCGCACCTGGTCGACGCCGTCGCGGGCGGCGTTGCAGACGTCAAGCGCCTTCACCGCGCGCTCGTGGAACTCCCCCACCAGCCTCTCCGCCGGCGCTGGGAGCGCCCCGCGGCGGCGCGCCTGGGCCACCGCCAGCCGGAACTCCTCCTGGCACAGGAGGAACGCCTCGAGGAGCCGCCGGATCCACGCGATGGAGAAGAACCCCTTCCCCTCTCGCAAGTCCGCAAGGTATGCGGCCACGTGGCGCTGGAACGCGTCGAGGTCAGCCTCCTCGCCGGACGGCATAACCGGGGACACGGCGGCCGGATTATCCCGGCGGAGAGACAGGAGCGAGCGGCGGAGGCGGGGGATTCGGGCGAGGCGGGGGCGAGCGGGCGGCGGAGGCGGGGATTCGGCGGACGGGAGGGGAAGAGGCGGGCGGCGGAGCGAGGGATTCGGGTGAGGCGGGGGGCGAGCGGGTGGCGGAGGCGGGGATTCGGCGGACGGGAGGGGAAGAGGCGGGCGGCGGAGCGAGGGATTCGGGCGGACGGGCGGGGAAAGAGGCAGAGGCGGGAGGGAAAACTGCTCCAACTGTGATTTGGGGGCTTGGTCTAGAGCCCCAGGAATGAGGGCTGAGGGCAGGAATGAGGGCTGAGGGGGGGATTTGAGGGGTCCCTCAAATTTGAGGGCTCTAGTAGGGGCCCTGCTGGAGCTCTATTTTTGTCTCAAGACCCTAAATTTGGTTTTGGGGGCTCAAATAGAGGCATTGCTGGAGATGCTCTAAGAAAGTAAAATATAGGGGGTACACAGCAATTTTTTTTTGGCTGAACCAGTCCGGCTGTCCCCGTCCGCAGAAGATCTTTTTGGGAGACGAAAGGCGCTTTCTACGGTTAGCAAATCCGCCTTCGGAACCAAACAAACATCCATCACTCCACTCGACAATGGACATCCTCCTGTTGTTCCCCATTTCCACTCCGACGTCTAGCACGTGGCAGAGGTACCCGACGCCCCTCGCTTCCACGCACATGTGGGCCCTCAACCTGAAGGCCGGCGGGCCCTGCCTCACGCCGAGGCGCCCGTCGCCGGCGACCTGGGGCCCCCTCGCCGCCGGCGAGACCAGCCCGTTGGCCGCCGGGCGGAGGCTCTGGAGGCGTGGCCCGGCGCGGAGGCCGCTGGTGGCGGTGGGCGCGTCAGGGAGGAGAGGCAAGGACGGGCCCGCCGGCGACGGCGATAACGGAGCCAAGAACAAGGCCTCGTCTTCCGGTGAGATGTTCGTCTCGAGTTTTTAGTGCTTTCGGTATGAATTGGCGCGATAAGAGTGGGAAAGGTCGAAGCATTTTCGTAGATTCGATGCCAATCGACGCGATTGGGGGTTGGAAGGCTAGTCTTCGGTGCCAATTTTGCAGGCTGGTATTGGTTTTGGTGTGATTAATTGACGAGAGAAAGTTAGGAATCTGGGTTTGGTTGGCAAAATTTCAAGAGTAGTTGCTAGCTAAATCTATACCTCTCCCTGACCCCTGTGCAATCTAATTGGTCCTGATGTTATTGGCTTCAGATGGAAATTAGGGTATACTATTTCGCTCAGGCTTCTAGTTGGGAGATCGGGGTTGATTTTGGTGTAACTACTAGCTGAACATTGGAATTCGTGTGCCCCTCTGGGCGTGGTGGATTTGTCATTCGAATTGTAGCGCTGATCTACTTGTTGAATTGTGGGATGCTGGGCTGTTTGGTTGCTAGCCACACTTTGCCAACAAAAATCGTCACACTTGCCTAAGTTGAGGTGCTCAAATTCTTTGCCACACCTTAGCAAGCCTAAAGGAATCTTGCCACACTTTTTTGAGTTATTGACGCGTGGGATCTAGTTTGCTGGAAGGGAATCTTGCCACAACTGTGGCTGCAACCAAACAGCTCCGACAGTTGGTCAAACTTGCCTAACCTTAGGCGTGGTAAACTGTGGCTGGCAACCAAACACCTCCGCTATTGTTTTGATAGATTTTCCCCAATTGCAATTGTTTATTCTCTATTTGATATCTGAGCTAATTCGAGTAGATATAAAGGAAAAACAGCATCATGTCCTACATTTTTGGACTGATGGCAGCGGGATAGAGAAACTTCAGGTTGTCTAGTATTGCCCATATTATTAGAGCTCATTCTCGGTGTAGTATTTTCGTATATTCTAGTGAAATGCATGGCCGCGGTTGTGCCGTAATGATGGCTTGTTCATGCAGGAAATGGTGATGCATCTGTTCCAACGGGAGAGAACTCTGATGGATTGAACCAACCGCTTGATGAATCAAAATCCAGCGAGCCACTTAATATTTCTAACAGCAATTACTGGAGAGATGTCAGAGCAAACCTTGTGCGTCGGGAACAGGTGAGGCCGGTCTGTTCTTGTTTACAATCTGTTCATAGCTTTTCTTTAAGTTATAATTGATGTCAACATATGTAGTTATGTACAAGCATTTTGGTCATCTAGACATTTATGATCACTCAATATTGCTCCTCATTATCTGCCAAGAAATTTTGGAATAACATTAAGAACTTAGCTAGTTTCCCTGATTGCATAAATGCTCAATTCGTGTCTATAAAAATATCAACATGTATTGTGATTGCCGCACAGTGGCTCCAATTAGTACCATTGCATTAGAATATGGGTTCAATTAGGCCACGTTCTAGAATATAGGGTTTCCATCATTCTACAAGTGATTCCTCTCCAGTACCTCATTGTTCTCATGCAGTTTGCTGCTATATCAAGATTTTCATCACATAAGCTGCTGTTTCTCAAACCTTGTTACATTTACTTTATATATTGGTTCAAGAGAGTTTCATATTGTTCCTAGCAGAAGAGAAAGTTCTTGAAAAGAAAACAAAAACAAGTACCTTCTAACCATCCCAACCGCATACCTTTTGGGTTAAATCATATATTGTATTTCTTTTCTGCTTTACTGCTCAAATCCTTCCTTTAAATCAGGAGCTATTGTTAGATCCAAGTGCTCCCACGGAGTCGAAGACATCCTCAGGAGAACCAGTACACCAGCTTCCTCAAAAGTGGGCTCACCCTATTACAATGCCGGAGGCAGGGTGTGTCCTGGTTGCTACCGAGGTGCTTGATGATGACAGTATCTTCGAAAGAACTGTCATTCTCCTCCTCAGACTAGGGTCGAGAGGTACCTTTGATGGTCCATTCGGGGTCATCCTGAACCGTCCACTTTACACAAAGATCAAGCATGTGAATCCATCATTCCGAGACCAGGCAACCCCTTTCGGTGACTGCCCCCTCTTCTTTGGAGGCCCTGTTGACATGAGCATGTTCTTGGTGAGGACTAGTGACAGCTCACGTCTCAAGGGTTTCGAGGAGGTGATACCAGGCATCTGCTATGGCTTCCGGACCGACCTGGAAAAGGCCGGTGTTCTGATGAAGAGTGGTGCGATCAGGACCCAGGACCTGAGGTTCTTTGTTGGACATGCAGCTTGGGATTACGAGCAGCTGTTAAGCGAGATCACGGTGGGGTATTGGGCTGTCGCTTCCTGTAGCACAGAGCTAATCAGTGAAGCGTTGACAACCGATCCTTCTTGCCTCTGGACCGAGATATTACAGCTGATGGGAGGGCATTACTCAGAGCTCAGCCAGAAACCGAAGCAAGATAGCTCGTAGATGTTTTGACGTTATAATTCGCAACAGCTAATGTTGTGGTCAGTCTGTACATAAATGGAATTGGGTAATCTCACATGGAACTCTAAGCTAGCTTCATGTGGCAATGTTATGCTTTGTTCTTACTCAATTAAGCTCTCTATATAGTGGTTGAGCATGGATGATGGCAATTGCCCAAATGTGAACATAGTTCTACTTATACCCTTGTTATTTTTTTATGAAATCCATATCAAAATGGGGAACCATATTAAATTATTGAAGCATCCTCTTATACACTAAATCTTATGTGGTGCCATGGTGCTAAATTAAGATTTAAGATATATATTGTCTGTTTATACGTTACAATTTACAGGTGAGAATCTGCAGAAATCAGAGCTGCATAGGCGGCTCTAAAGCAATCTTGGATACTGTTGAAGCTGGAGTAGTTTCTACTTTTCTAAAGCCTTGAATTGACCACGCAAAGCTCACCATGCTTGCATTTGCCAGATGCTTTTGAGGATCAAATCCCCAGAAAGATTTAAGTATGCTGTACCTGATTGTACGCGCGGTCCAAATACAGGACTGTTTTCTGGACTGGTCAGCTTATTTCAGCTTCAGTTTGTGACTTTTAATTCACTATTTCTTTATTTTGTTTTTTTATTTTTTGGTTTTGGGGCTTTTTTTTTGTTTTTTTCCGTATTTTTTGTATCGTCTGTAATAGGCTAACCTGTTTTTTATTTTTATTTTTTTAAAATTTAATTACGTTAAATAAGCTATCAGCCGTTACAATAAACTAGCTACAGTGAAAAAGTCATAAACAATCTTTATACTGAGCGCCAGTAAATCTATGGCATTCTGGAACCTCAGGTCAGCAGTTCTCGTCAACTTAGGTATAACTGAGAAATAAATCATTGTACACATACGCCCCCAGCTTGCCGTTGAATCCATGCATGTCCAAAAAAAAAAAGCATGCATCTCTTGAGTGAATGTACGTCTGGTCTATGAACTTGCTGACTGCGGGCGAGCCGGCGAACAAGGTTGGACTCCGGGACGGGGAAAGGAAAGATCATCTATAGTGGTAACGTACGAAATTTCATAAATAAATCTATTGGAAGCAATGCAATTTCTGTAGGATTCCTGCGAAATTCCCACGTCATAAACTTAGCCTGTACCATCCGTCCGAGTGAAGAACTATGGATTGATTGCTACAATATGAGTAGTACAGGTGTGGTAATTTTCTACTAGAGTGCTCTTCAATACGGCAGGCCGGCACGAGAAGTTCATCGTATTCACCTCCGTACTTTGGTCTTTTTTTTATATATTTTATGGTTTTTAGCTTTAGTTTATTTAAAAGTCAAAATAAATAAGTCAAATTCTCAAAATTGCTTATTCAGATAGCTTTTCAAATCCAAAGCTATATGCGTCAAAAAAAATCATCAACCTAGCATTTAAACAATAGAACCAAAGTTTCTAATGCATATCCCTGTATAAGTAGGCACGTTGGCGCACTAAACACTTCGCTCCCCCGCTTATTTCAGCATTAAATTTTGGCTTCTGGCTTATTTTTTACAATTCATAAATTTCGTTTTTTCTGTACTTTTGGCTTTTTTAGCTTTTTTGCTTGTTCTTTTTTTCCCGTATTCGTTCGTGTTGTCTGTAATGAGCTAACATATTTTTTCTATTTATAATTTTTTAAATTTAATTACGCTAAATAAGCCACCTTCAGCTACAGTAAAATTTCAGCCGTTACAGTGTAATTTCAGCTATAAGCCACAGCTTTTCAGTCCAACCGAACGGGACCAGTCTCAACATCATCACCACGTGTGTAATGTTCCTCCCGTCAAGTAGTCAAAATGCAAGTGTCTTTCATCCAGAGCTTTCTTTTATGCAAAAAAATTCATCAAATTTCCAAAAAGATCACTAATGTACATGCTAAATCTAAAACCGAGCAAATAATTTGTTTTTGAACTGCTATTAATTTGTATATTATGGCATATCTACAACCAAGGACGGAGTCACACCCCGAACAGGTAAACTTCAGCCCAAAGTGTGAAAAAATATTTAGCGTACAGCTCAGATAAATTCAGTCTAGTCTGGGTAATATTTTTATAGTCCAGCCCAGATAACCTAAAACATTCTATCACTGAGTCCAAATAACTAATCGCTACATCAAGATCTCCATATCATCTACACTCAAGTCGCCATACACAAGCTGCTCGCTACCGGTGCTGCAGCTGCTTCTACTCCCATCCCCATACGTACACCAATACGTATCAGCACTGTTACTATACGCCCCTTGTTGATCTCTTGCACCTGCACCGCCGCCTTGCGCGACGACAGCGCCAACTCCAGCAGCGTCCTGCCCCGGCTCCGGAGCGCGCTCGCGCAGCTCCACCAGCTGCGCGTCGGCGGCCATGCCAGCGTCGGACGACACGCGCTGCACGGACCGCGGCGAGAGCTGGCTCGCGCCGCGCGCCCCATGGACGTAGCCGTAGGCGGCGGCCGCGCGGCCCGGGAAGTTGAGGCCGCCGGCGCCCCCTCCACCGCGGAGGAGGTAGACGGCGGCGTCGTGCGCGACGGCGGCGGCCTCGGCGGTGGCGTAGGAGCCGAGCCACAGCCGCTCCCGCGTCCCGGGCACCCGGATCTCCGACACCCACTTCCCCCACCGCCGCCGCCGCACGCCCTTGTACCGGCACAACCGCTGGTCCCCTCTGCCGCCCGCCGCCCGGTTCATCCCGGTCAGTGATCGAGTTCTTGGTCTGCTTTGACTTGGATCGAGCTCTCGTGGGATCACGTACTCGTGCTAGCCCCGAGCCGTTGAACTGGTTTGGCGCAAATACTTGGCGCGCGCGCGTATAATTATAGGCGTGCATGGCCATGGAAGGTCAGCGCAGCTGGGGCGTTGGCCTTCCTCTCGGTATGAATAAAATATATTTGTGCATGTGGTATCTATGGTTGAACAAGTGATCTCGATCTTGTCTTGTGGGTCATGGTCAACATTCCAAAGTCAAAGACGGGGTAAGCTGTAAGTGCGCAGTCCTTCTTGTGGTTGAAATGTTCTTGGTGGATCGATTGCCCGTGTAGAGTGGAAAAGTGAGAAAGTCTGTCCTATGTGGTCGGTGGCTATGCATCCACGTGATATTGCCGTTGAAATACTAGACACAATTCATGCATCTGTTCTATTTATAATTTATAAACCAACTGCAATCACGCATACGGGCTAATTAAATAAGCATCGTATATTATTAATTACGAGTAAATTAACACGAATTAACATGATAAATTCAGAGCACATAAAATCTCTAAAAATTACAAAATTAGTATGACTATATCAAAAGGTTTCGCATAAAATTTTGTAGTTGTTAGAGCTCGTTTGCTATATGTAACAACTCCTACAAATATCAAAATCGTTTGAATTTTTTAGCAACATTTGGAGCTAATAAAATTGTCAAAAAATTACACAATGAAATACGTTATGTCAGAAGGATGCACATAATATTTTGTAAATTTTTAGGATTATTTGCTATATTTAAAATTTTAAATAATTATTATACAAAAATAAGGTAGGTAATTAAGCCGGCTTAATTACCTGATGCCCGGTGGCTGAGCGGCAGGTGATATGCGTACAGTCATTTTTGTAATTACAATAGGTAAAAATACCAATTTTGCTAATACGGTATATATGCAGATATTTTTGTAATTATAATTATAAACAATGCTATATATTCCAAAAACTCTACGGCCATATGTACCAAATCGGAATAGGTAGCCCATGTGGCCTTTGCATTGTACCCGGCCCAACCAAAGCTGCAGCGGCTGAAAAAATATATGCAAGAACTTTGGAACGATTTTCATGCGAATTTAACTATTTCCTGGCCAGTTTATTTTCTTACCCTGAGAGTACCATTGCCCTGTTCTTTTTAGGTTTTTATGTCTTTTGGCTTCGGCTTCTTCAAAAACCAAAACAAATGGAGCTACTTCTCCAAACGGCTTCTCGAAGTCGTTTCTTTAAATAACTTCCTGAGTTTAAAACCGTATGCGTCGTCCGTGTTGGTGTCTCCATTGTCTTAAAAAACATAGATAAAAACTATTAACTACAATAAAATCCAATGCCATAGCCAAAAGAGTATCCCAAAAGAATATGTCCTGAACGCTTACCTTGTGCTACGTTCTTGTGCCAACTTGACACATTGATTTCTACGTTAGGGATTCATGTGCATCATGGTTGGTGTGCAGTGTAGTATGTTTGCCTCCGTGATTGGCTAGCACCCATGCATATCTCGTTCCTTCATCTTAGGGTCTGTTTGGTTGGTGTCTAATCTTGCCATACTTAAGTTTAGGCAATATGTGGCTGCCACAGAAAGTATGGCTAACAAAATCGAAGCCACACTTGTGGCAAAGTTTGGCAAGAAACTGAGTCTATGACGTGTGGGGCCGGGTGCTAAGAAAGTGTGGCATGTCACAGTTACGTCAGTGAACCAAACAGCTACCTAAAAACTGTGGCACGCCTAACTTATAGCTAGGTAACTTCTGATCATGAACTAAACAGGCCCTAATTAATTTGCCCGCTTAGTTGGATGGCTTGCAGATCGCCCGAGCCGTTGCTCTATCTAATGTGAAAGTTCATGATGAGAAGTTGAAAGGGAAAGAAACCGAAAGTTGGGAGGAGGATAGGCGAGGACAGCATTGTTTGGATCCCTTAATGATAGGGCACTCGTGAAAAGCTAACCTTTTGTCCCAAAGGTGAGCTTTCTGCACCTTGAGAATTTCGAAGCATAATTTGCATCGACTTTTAGTAGCTTAGCAGAACTGTCCAATAATAAACGTACTCTTATTCGGATATTCACACTGGTTTAGTAGTACAAATCAAATGTTTTGATAAAAAGCAAAAAAAAAAAAAAGAGAGACAGAATTGGGCTTTGGAAAGCGGAATTTTCACAGGGATTTTACAAGAAACAGGTAATTGCTTGCCCTGCTCATTTAGATTTATGCTTTTAATTTCTTAATTTTGTCTTTTTTATTTTTGGCTTTTTAGGGTTTTTTGTTTTTCTCTTTCTCTTTGCATTGTTCGAGACCGAAGAACCTTTTTAATTTTTTTAAATTTAATTACACCGAAAAAACTTACAGGTGTCAAAAACCTTAAACAGTCAAAAGTTAAAAATATAAGTCCAAATGAACACCCTGGACCCTTAGCAAAATATATCATATATCCGTTCCAAACTGTGACTTACAAGTGGAGAATACCGGGACTCAGATCTTCTCTTCGAACTTTGCACAAATGAAGGAATCTATTCTTAGTACACGTTTGCCTTGTTTGTTGGCTCCCAACTATTTTTGATCACGTGATCCTTTGCTATCATGATATGTTTAGGTATGATGGACAGGTGTAGCACCAGTGGTAGAACCAGAATTTAGTTATACCTTAGGTTCAGTAATAGAATGATCTAGACTATCTGAGTTGGACCATAAAAATGTTACCCAGACTGAATTGAATTTATCCGAGCTATATACTAGATATTTTTTTATACCCAAACTGAAGTCTACTCTGTCTAAAGTATAGCTCCGCCCCTGTGTAGCGTACAACTATGCTGTACATGTAGATCAGGACGTATATCAACTTCATCAATGTCCTCAGGTATGTATGTTCTTAGTTGGTGGTCAAGTTGGCCATGCCATGATGAGCTTATCCCTCCTTGCTCCACCACGAAAGATTCCAACGTTAAGCTCCATGTATGGCTAGCTCTAATTAATCATCATGCTGTGCATCTATAATAGCCAAACCATGTGGCTTTCATGTGGCGGACTAGTGTCATGTTCCCCACACCTTGTACGGCCTCTTAACCGCTTCTCAGCTCTCGCTTGCAAAGTGGACCCATCTGTTAGATCTGTCCGGTGCTTGTAATGATACTTTTGCAACGGCTTATCCTTTGCGCCCGTCATCTTAATTTCCTAAACATGCATGATGGTTTGGTGTCCGCTCTTATCTAATCTAATCTAAAAGGAGTGGTAACAACTGGCTGCTTTATCACCAGCCAGCTCTCGTTGGAATTGTACCGTTTTTCGTATTAATTCTCATGAAATGACAATTGGTTTTCATTTTTAATGCTTAAAATACATGCAAAGAGAATCTATGCCACCAACCACCAAGCGAAGAAAGAGAGATTACAAATTTAGATCTGAACATGTAGAAGAATGTGTTCTTTTCACATCTACTTTTCTTTGTTTCTTCTTCTATGACCTTTTATGTTTTAAATTTAAAGTTTAATATTTTTAGGGTGATGCAACACTCTATAGGCTATCTCGATATTTCTTTCGGAAATTGTCATGTTCATGTGATACTATCTAGCTCAGTTTGCATTTTATATATCACCTATACATTTAGCCCTTATTTTTTGTACACGAAATTATAGGTAAAATCAACCTATTAGCCCAAACTGGATGGTAATGGTATTACTAATCCTATCTCAGTACCTGTGTTGCACATTGTTGATTAAACCCAAACTTTAAATCCCTCGTCCTAATCTTGAAACATTTGCTACGTACCTAATCAAACTTCTATTCTGAAGGGCGCATATATTCAATCATGTTTAATTGTTAGCTGAAATTTCAATAGCTTCAAAAATTATCTCAGATGTTCATTGATCGATCACAGACACTAATCCAAACGACGTAATCGTGCGTCCAACAAATCCGTGAGATCTACACCCAACCAGCCCAAATTGAGCACGCAACGTATCAGAGCCACACAGATCGGATCAAATCCGCAACGAATTGGATGGGGCTGGACGGACAAAGATCTCACTGAAGCCGTCTTCTACAAGGTAGTTGAACGTGTGGCCGTCGTAGTTGTAGGTGAACTAGTTGTTGTTGGATGGGAGCTCCACGAGGCACGGTGGTGAAGTTGCCGGTGAACTCCGTGTACTCGGCCAAGATGACCGTGCGCGGGCCACGAACACGCAGATCGACGACTGCTGCCCCATGGCCTTCCTCTCCCTCCCTCCCTCGCTGCCTGTGGAGCCGAGCTCACCGCCGATGATGGAGCGGAACCCTAGGCCCATTTTATTGAAAAATTTCATAGGAGTCTTTTATTTTTACTATATACTCTTTTCCATATATAAAAAGAATATATATATATATATATATATATATATATATATATATATATATATATATATATATATATATATATATTATGCTCTAAAAGTGGATATTGATGAAATTTTTCGTGGAACTCATTTTAGAGTATCTTATAATAATTATTAGAGTATACTTAAAAGGATAAAGATGTATAACAATGTAATTTAAACAATATATAACATGTGTGATTATGTACTCCGTTTGTTATATGTCGCTTAAATGATGTTGTTATGCCTCTTTATCATTTTGAATATAATATATAATAATGATTATAAGATACTCAAAAATGAGTTCCATGAAAAATTTCATCAAGTTTCACGTTTTATAGAATAATTTGTATCTGTACTCCTTTTATATATGGAAAAGGACATATAGCAAAAATAAAGGATTCCGATAAAAAATTTTCAACCAAATTGTATTAGAGTATCTAAATAGGTATACCATATTCGTTTAAGTGGTATATATTGAAAGTGGGATTATGTACTCCTAGGAGTACGAAAAGGGCTTTATATATATACTGTAGCGCTATTCAACGTCTGCGCGTATGGTACATGTGGGTCGCTGACTACACGCACCAATTGATAATAACCAATTCATGAATTGATGATAATCAACGCGCGTGGAAAGTTACTGACGTTTCTGAATGAAATTACCATCGGTTCTGAATGAAGTTATTGCCAAACCTTCGCAGTGCCAGAAAGTTACTGACATTTATGAATTAAGCTACCATCGGTAGCAAGTGAAGTTATTGTCGAACACTTACAGTACACAGCCGGTGGTAACTTTTTTCACAACAGGTCATAACTTTTCTCAAAGTGGGTAGTAACTTGACTTACATGCATGCATGCAACAAGAGAGAGAAGAAAATAAATGCATTTGACTTGTGATTTTTATCTTGTTTACAAGCTAAAAATACAATAACTCTTTTACCAAAAGTTCAATTTGTGATCCGTTTTCACTATTGTGTTTGAAATTACGAGCTTAACAAAAACAAGATCCATGTTGAATATATTTTAACGCTGCGAAAATCATATCAATCCCTCCCCCATCCATCCTCGATCAATTTGACCGTCGTTAATTACGCATCCTCACGCATGCGTGAGTGTTTAACCTAACCTAATCTAACCACGTGTTTTTGGTAATTACTCCTAGCTAATTGGATTATCTCGACTGTAGCTCACTCCACCAAGTGAAAGGCCGACGACACGATCTCAGCCAGATTCCAACCCCACCACGCTATTTCAGCCCGCGCGTAGGTGGACGATAGCTTTGATGAAGATGTAGAAACCTTGGAGATTGCCCATTTCCGTTTTCTCCCACCACAATTAGCTGCTCATCTGTGTAATGAATTTGTCGCCGATGCAAAAGCTTGCATAGATTGCTACAACAACAAGCATCAGGAGTTCATATCTGGCCCTATCAAAATTACTTCTCCATTAATTTTTCATTCTACTATCAGTAGCTTTAGTATTAATTGCTACATGCTTATCATATCTCCTTAATTGGGCCTCATCGATCTCTCCTCGTTTGGCCAAATTAATTAGCATGTTTCTTCCCTGGGCAAAGCTGTAAGCTATGTGCGTGGTTGTAATTGACATTTGACACTTGCACCGTACATCCTACTATTTCAATGTGTTTTTTTAGTCTAGTTGAGACTATTTAAAAAGCTTACAATTTACAATCCATTGCGTATACTATTATTTACATCTGAAATTTTTCTACTAAAGCAGGAAAAAATTCGAAAAGAACCATAATTGCTCCCTTTAGTTAGATTTTTTAATGTGTTACCTCATAGTTCTGCTTAGCTCTTCAATTGTTCTCTGTTATGGTCGAATTGATACTTTCATTGGATGCAATTTTTATTGACCTAAGTCTTTTGTTTACTATGTTTCTGCAGAACACTATGCAACATAATAAAATTTATTTATATAATATTCTTTTAATAACATACTACTCTCAGCTGGTATATGTAAAAGTTGTGCTAGCATATATAAAAGTTGTGTTATGTTGAAACCAATCACCAACACGTCACTTTCTTAGCGTAGCAGTTTGGTGAGGCGAGTATTCTAAGACGAAGGCCATGTGAGGTAGCTCGCTCGCTCTGACGCGCTTGCCAAGCAGAAGCAAGCGCACTCGCATGACACGCAGCATCTTCCGTTAATTCGACCACAAACACGCAGACATGCACGTTATATTCGGCCCGTGGATCGCAACGGCGCAGGAGAATGTGCAACACGAACGCATGTCGGAGATCTGAACTGATCTACATGCGGATGCGGATGCGTGCATGCATGTGGCCATACGGCATGTCAACGTGCATCCTGCCTTTTTCCTAAATTCTGATCCATTCCCAGCCGATCGATCCATCCGTCTGATTCCACAGCAGGCGCCGTATACATGCATGTGGGCGTATTTACTACGCGGCGCCGCGTGGTTTACCTGCCGTGAGGTTTCACGGTATTGCGAGGTGTGGTATGCGAAATTTATTCCAGTCGTGTGGTTGTATTTCGCATAGGGGATAGAGGCAGACCGTAACTGTATTAATTAAGGGTGGATACGACTACGACTGATATTTTATAGTCTTTATATGAGTGTTTATGTACCGAATATCGATAAGTCATTTTAAAAAAGGTTATCTTGATAAGTTGATTCAAAAAAGCAATGAAGAAATCATCCCTTTTATTTGAAAAAACCATAAGCCTGAAAAGAAGAGGGCATTAGTGTGTGAAAAACCTTCTACAATGCATGTATTGTGTACACGGTACATTGTAGCTACCGGCATGAAGGCCCAATTTAGGGTATATTCATATTAGATTTTTGCTGATGGCTTTTGACTGTGGTTGATGAATATTAGTGCATGATAGAAGTGGTTGATAAATAGTAGTGACTGATGAATAGTAGTATATTATATAAAAAAGATGGTATAATAAAAGATACTATAACATTTGGACCGTCATGCGATTTACGGAATTGTGATATAATAAAATACAAAGTACGTTACAATATATAAAAGCAAAAAGTAATTGCTGATAGAAATGGTTTATAGAAGTTGGAGCGTTCATATTGGTTTCTACTTATAGATGTATGCATATATCTGTGTACCTGCATGCATGTATATAAGCACATAGTGGTAGGCATAATTGGCAGCTCAGCTATGCATGTGTGCATGATTATTCTTGGTTATGGTAGGTGTAGAATTAAGGATAACCGATTAGAGGGGGTGAATTGGAGGTTTTAAAATTCTTTTGGCTAAAACACAGTTTTAGAGCAAGTTTGAGTTATTACAATTGTTTTTCCCAATTCAAGGCCTAAATATTTTATATCTTGCTATGGCACCACAAATCTATATCCCGGCAATATATAATTTTAACTAAACAAGATAATTCTAACTAAACAAGTTAAACAATTAATTGTTAGAAATGTAAGTGCGGAAAGTAAAGAGCAAGAGATAACCACACGGAGGACACGAGAATTTTCCCATGGTCACGAAAACTTCTCGATCTCCCTTAATCCACTTTGAGGGAGTAGAACTAATCAAACCGGCTCCTTGCGCAAACTTGAGCTTTTCCTCAATCCACTATGTAGCACTTTTTCGCACCGAGAGATGAGCTCCGACGTTTCACAACCGTGTTAGGTCTCTTCACAATCTTCTTCAAGAGATCACCGTATAAACTCCTTGAAGCCATCTAGGCGTCGGCAACCACCAAGAATAATAAGCAAATGATGCTTGCTTGAAGGTTTTCAAATGCCACAATGATCAACTAGATGTGCAACATACTTAAATGCCCTTAGCAACCTCAAATTAAGAAAATGAAGCACTTGAGTTGAAGAGAGGAAGGCAAGAGCTCAAGAGTATTCAATGAGGTCCAAGAGGACTTACTTGCTACTGGTGGCGAGGTATTTATAGCCTTTAACCATCAGGGTAATCATTAGGGACAAAATCCCTAAAAATCAGGTGGTAAGGTACTACTACCATGTATAGGCCGATACTACCTCACTCACTGTTTAACAGCTACTTAAGGCTTATTAAATGTATAGAAACTAGCCATTAAACCAAATATTGGTAGTACCGCAGTCATGTGCCCCAGTAGTATCGATTGTGCGGTAGTACCGATTTTCAGAGGAGAAAAATATTTAAAAAATGCACATCTCTAAAATTAGTTACCGCCAACTAAAGTATGGTCATACTAAATTGCAGTAGTATCGGACATCTAGGGTGGTCATACCACTATGGTACTACATGCCAACAATAGCAGTAGTACCGTTTCAGGTCAAGTCCAAATATGTATCTCTGAAAATAACGTACCAGCATATAAAGTCTGGTAGTAACGATGGAGTGGTACTATCATTGACACAATGGCAGTTATACCATGTTTTCAATAAAAATTAGAGAGAGTTCCAAAATGGAATTCTAGATGCATGTATGTACTAGATTTTATCAATGTGTCACAAGATTAGCTTCAAACTATTAGTCATGACAGCGCATTTAGTATTGTCAGAGTAATATGAGTAGGATAGACACTATTGGCTTACGACCTGTACCTTGTCTTTTCTCATATAGTGGAGCTCTATGCCCCCAACGAGACATGAGACAGTTCGGGCTTCACCAGCAGGTGCCACCAGCATTGAGTCGACCACTACCTAGCCATATTCACTTGTGAGTAAATTTATTTGTTACCTCATCTTGTACAGTCCGTTGTTTCAACTTGTAAGTCCTAGACCTGCCTCGCTGGGGGAGGGGGAAGACGAAGCACAACGACGTCAACTTGCCTATCCGAGACTGCGAGGTGCAATACAACGCGTACGCACCTGAGCACCACCTGTGCCTCTAGCAGCGTGACGAGTGATATGATTGGATATTGAAAGCATCTATGCCTCTAAAATGGTTTTGGTAATTAATGATAATATATGAATACAGGACTAATTTGTTTGTTGAGTGTTTAAAAGGTTTAGTCCCTATGATGAATATGACAATCTGAAAATGCATGTCAAACGTCAACATGAGGATCAAGATGGTTCAAGACAAAGGTATAAATAGTCTAGGATCCCTTTTCTTTTTTTACTGTTCATAGAAGAAAAGATGGAATATTGGATTATAAGATGAATGCCATATTATTAAGAGGGATCATGGCTAGTAAATTGATAGCATATTCTTGTGCTATTTAGATCAATTTAGGATCATGCATGCACTTAAAATTAAAATTGATAGCCAACTATGCATTCCTAGAAATATCGGTAGTACCAGTGTTTATACGGCGGACTACCACAGAGCGGTATGACCGTAACTCTTGAGTGGTACTACCGAAACCCAGAAGTACCAAAAAGTTAGCGGTACGTTTTTTTTCCAGAAAGCACCCTTGGAAGCACATCTGTTTCTCTGAAAAACGGTAGCACCAAAATTTTAACGGCAGAACTACCACAGGGTGGAATGACTACAACTCCTGAGCGATACTACCGGACCTCGAAAGTTCTGAAAATCCGAATGGTATGTTTTTTCTAGAGAGGACTAGGTTTTAGTCTCCGAAACAAATGAAAGTATCGCGTCAGAAATCAAAACTACCAAAGATCAAAACTACCGCGATTGCAACGGTGGTAGTACCGTGCTGACTTTCAATGGCTAGTTTAGAGGCTCTGATATAGCCGTTACTGTAGTGTCAAAATAGGTGCGGTGGTACCAAAATTTGAACTATGGTACTACCGCTCGTCCTCAAAAATTTAGGATACTTCTTACAACGGCTATATTTAGTTGGTAGGGGTATAAATACGTTCCCACATATTCAAGGACAATGCTAGACACTTCATTTAAGATCCTTGAGCAATAGAGCACTCTCCCACAATTTACTCACTTTGCATTCATTTGAGGTAGTTGAGCTAAAAATCAAGTGCATCGATTCTGGATTGATCCTGGGCACTTGATTGCCGTCAAGCGAAGGTTTATTACTCTTGGTGCTTGTTAGCACCTAGACGGCTTTGGCGAGAGATTGCGATGTGACGTCTTCAAAAAGATTGTGAAGAGCCTCGGTTCCAACTTATGAGTGGTTTGGTGCTTACCATCTCCGGAGCAGAGAAAGAGCAACCATTAGTGGATTGAGAAGCGAGGCTTAATTCGTAGAGCTGGTCCAAGTTGATTGGGCTTTCCTTAACGTGGACTAGTGAAGATCGGTAAGTCTTCGACACCACAAGAAAAACATCCCTTGTCTTTTGGTCATTTCTGCGCATCTACATTTCGCACTTATATTTCTATCATATTGTGATTGTCTTATTTAGTTGTGCTAGATATATTCTTATAGAGTCTTAAGCTTGTGGTGCCTTAGCTATACTAGAATTGTATTGAAATCTTGCCTAGGTATAAATTATGGTAATTAGTTTTAGAAGGCAGGAATTTTTAGAATCTCCTATTCACCCCCTCTAGTAGATTATCCTTGATCCAACAGACATACGACAGCACACGGTCCACCAGTACATCACAGACTACACAGCATTGGACTATGCTGCAGCGGGCTATCGTGGACAAGAGTACCCTAGAGGTTCATCGTCCGTGAAACACATAACATTGGTCCTCACAATTACGAGTTTCATTGTTGGTCCATGATTCATCTTTCTTGATCTAACTAAACATTACGAACGTGAGGTCTCGAGGCTAGAGTTCTGAGAGTTGGTTGTTGGTTCATTCTCCACTGAGCACATGGCGTTGGTTCGTCCATTCAAAACCAGAGTTTGCACTGCAATTTTACCTTCCGTCAGCCTAATAAAATGTGTTTTTCTCCACATGACGCCAGCAATTACGTAGAGAACTGGGTACAACATATGTTCAACACTCAAGAGATTGGCCTCAGTCAATTATTCGAGGCACCGGTTCCCACTTGGCCACTATTGCAATACAACTTACGTGACGTACAATGCTCCTTAGGGACCTCGGACAGGCTAACCTTCCCTGAGGACTAGCTACGCCACCAGAGGAAGTAGGCAATAGACAATTGTTGACCCGGTACTGCGTCCTATCTCAGCTCTTCGCATTGAGCATGTCGAAAAGCTGTGTGACTGACCCTATGTTTGCACTCCAAGTATCGAACTTAACTATGTTGATAATGTTAAGCCAATGTGTCAGGATAATTTGATTTTTTTTCATGCGTATGAAAAGCACATGTATTCACCTAATTAGAAAAAAACTAAGCATGATACGTAAAACGGGAATCTTACGTCGCGTCGTCACGGTCGGCCACGCGAGATTCTCTCTCTATCACGCCAACCAAGCCAACGGAGTTCCCCCACGCACACCAGGCCACCTGCTGAGTTGCCATCACTTGGCAGTGCGTTACCAAGCCTACCTAGCTCGGCAGGCTGCTGCCGAGGCGCAGCAGCTCGGTAGGCCATGGACCCTGGCTGTCGCTTGTGCTCGCCTGCTTTGCCGCGTGCGGAACGCCCTGCTGAGCCCTGGAACGAGACTATTTTTATAAAAACGGATGTCCAGAGGGCTAAATTTGAAAAAATTGGCTATATTGCCAAACGCATGAACGTTTCCTTTTCTTCTACTCTATATAATACATCCTCGTCTCTATACCTCTAAGTGGTCCATGGCCATCTGGGCGCTCAAGAGAGGACGGTTCATCGTGGCTTTTATCTAGTGGAGGAGAAGCACAAAAGAACCACTTAGGCTATGTACAATGGTGTGATGTCAGCTGTTTATAAATCTTACCACGTAGGACACGAGATGATATGAAGGAAAGAGGAAGTTTATGTAACAGTCGACTGTAACACAATAAAGAAGACACATTGTGTCATAGAGAAGCCGTCTACAGAGATATGCAAAAAGACAACCTATTGTATAAAATATCTTTAGTGCCGTCTATAGATAACATTGAGAATATTATAGATAATAGTTGTTTATACCATCGTATATACCTTTAACCAACAAAAAAGCCCCACTGAGTACTGAAAAGGTATTTTTAACAAACAGAAAAAGGGAAAGAAAAAATAAAGGGCATACGCGACGATGACAAGGGAAAGCTACATTAAACCCTAAACTTGTTACTATGTAGTATCTACCACCCTTCCCCACACATGGGATTCAATAGTTTGGAGGGAATGCTCCAGGTCTTCACCTACGCTCACCCTTTATCCTGGAAGCAACTCCTCTGGGGTCAGACCCCATTGAGGCTAAATGAGGCCATCTCAGGGATGGCCGACACGTGTCCTTCTCCGTCTGCACGAATCTCTCCGCGTGATTCTCCCGTGCCGTTTCTTCTCTCCTGTGCCGCCGTCGGCGTGTTGCTTCTTGGCTGACCGGCGCTTCGCGCGCGACATCCAGCGCATCAGGTTGGCCACCCACCATATGCGCAGGGGCGAGGGCTTGGTGGAGATGACGTGGTGGCTGGTTCTTGGAGTGGTCGATTGGGTGGCGAATCTTGCGGGGGAGGGCATCCAGCAAGGCGTGGTGGCGACGTCGACACGGGCCGTGGCGGCGGCAATGGAGAGGGAGGACAAGCCGGAGAAGACGGCGGCTGAGGCAGATGCGACGGCGGCGGCCGCGTCGGCGATGGCGGCAGCAAGGGCGGTTGCGTCTGCCGGGATGCCCGCGGGAGGGGGAGGCGGCGCCTTGCTCGCCAGTCGCCACGACGCGCGCGGAGGAGGCGATCCGCGGCAGGTCGCGCCCAGAGCGGCGCAGCGCGCGCCTCGGCATGGAGCGCAGCGAGCGCGACCAGCGCCTCCCGGAAGCTGCCGTGCGCGTCGGCAAGGCGGAGGAAGTCGTCGAGCAACCGCTCCGCGAACGGGGACTGCCCGAGGCGCCGCAGCGGCTCCTGCGCCTGCGGGTGGTGAAGCAGCTCGGACAGCGACACCAGCACTCGCCCCAGCTGCTCCGCGCCCTCCGCCATCAAGCCCGCCGACGCGCCCGATGCCAATCCCCCCACCAGCCCGGTTGCACAGGAGAGAAGAAACGACATGGGAGAATCGCGCGGAGAGATTCGTGCGGACGGAGGAGGACACGTGTCGGCCATCCCTGAGATGGCCTCATTTAGCCTCAATGGGGTCTGACCCCAGAGGAGTTGCTTCCCTTTATCCTTGTCTTCCGAAAACAAACCTATCTCGAAGTCCTTTGCACCCTATGGAGTCCGGCCATCTCCCAAAAAAGACGTTATTGTAGCTTGCAAATAAGTTTTTATCTTCCTTTTAAACGAAAAAGTAGGCAAAGCTTAATACCAGGAAAGTTGAACAGTGCTGACAGCGAGCCGTACGGAATCTTTGAAAAGTGAACACCACAACAGGCAGAACATGCTAGTTTTATATAAGATTATAGTTTGTGACTTATAGTTTATGATGTATATTACATTAATTAGTTTTTAAACTGTGTGTTTTTTAAAGTATAGTTAATAGAAATGTACCGAATTCAGCTATACCGACTAAAATCTTATATGATTATCATCCTTTATATACTGCCTTTCGTGAACAGCCAGAATTCAAAAATTTAAACCATAAAACATAAACTACATCCCAAAAGAACCCACATAGGAATCAAAATTTGAATTGAAAAAAGTTACTACCCCAAACAAAAAAATGCCTTTTCTTTAACAAGTTATAAACCCATAAAAATAAGAATCAAAATTTGAATTGAAAAAAGTTACTACCTCCAAACAAAAAAAAATGCCTTTTCTTTAACAAGTTATAAACTCACAAAACTTTCTCATCTTCCATTATCCCTCTTGTTTTTCTATACTGCAATGTCCAAACAAAAAAATATATATATACAAGACTTCACTGGCAGAGTAGCCACCCGTTCCCCCTGTCCCCAAGCCTCTTCGGCCGCACCACCCAACCAAAGCGCAGCGACTAGTAGTAACTCACACCGCGTCTCGCTAATCCATACATGCTATGCCAATGCCATACCATCACCAGCGGCGGTATATGCAAATCAAATCAAGGACATTTCAGTAGGCAGCTCTTGGTACACCCAACCGTAGGCGAGCCGGAGCAGGGGCTGCGAGCTGGGGAGGGAGAAGCCACAGTGCTTCTTCTGCGCGCAGCTGTTCTCTGGATCTGAGGGACGGTAGCTTCGCCGGATCCGATGCGCCGGCGGCTGACTGGTGGCCTGCGGTTCCAGGTGGGGATGGTTTTGGCTGGCCCGTTCGCCGTGGGTTTTCTTGGACAGTTTTGGGGTGGAGGAATGGGAGTTTTTGAGGGTTTCTTGGTCTTGGTGGGGTTTTGCGGGGAGATTTGGGATGAAGGCGCGAGATTGGTTGGCGGGCGCGGGTTGGATTCGGGGAGCGGTGCGGGATTCGGCAATGCTGCTGGATTCGCCTGGGTTTCTTTGCTTGCTCTTGCTGCCGCGTTTCTTGTTTGTTTTGGGGGGGGGGGGGGGGGGGGGTTCTTGATTCGTTTCATTCGATGCGATTCTTTTCCTTTTTTCCCCTTTTCTCTCTTTTCTTTCAAGTTTACTGGTGTTTTTTTTTAAAATGATCCTTTTTCTTGTTCTGATTTTGTTTGTTTCTCTCAGGCTTTCCTTTTCTTCTCCTTATTATTTTGTCATTCGTTTCCATCTTTTTCTTAGGAAGAACGTTATCTAGGGCATGTTTTTTTTTTCAAATTCTGCCTTCAAAAAGTTCTTGTTTTTATCGTGTCGAAGTCTTAATTTTTACAAGTCGTAGTCCTGTTGTTGCTTTCCTATTCCACCCATGCCAAATTCTGCAAATGCTTAAGAATTCAGTAGTTCAACTAGCTTTCATCATTGCAGCTCCTCTTGTACTAGTAGTTTAGTGTGAGTTCTTTCCAGCTGTAGCAGTCGTTTGCGCCTTTCTTTTTAAATATGTAGCTCAGATGTTTCAATTTCTAGAACTCAGCTTGATTATGGCAAAATTATGCAACCTTCGCTTTTTTTTTTGGGTATGGGATCGTATGCTCTTCCCTTTCATCATGTTTTCATTTGCGATGTTGTTATTCCATGGCGGCCTAATAAGTATTGAACTAGTTGCCGTACGGTGTGCTGAAATTTCGTGTAGGTGAACTGTTGGCTTTTCAGGGTAGGTGTGGTGAGACAGATGTTAAGGGCCTGATGGTGCGGTTGGAAGTGATCATTATTCATGGACGCATCATGTTTTAATTTGCGGCGATGGCAAATTCTTAATTACAAAAGAGTGGAATTTGGGGGAATTTATATCATTTGAAGTCCTGTTAAAAATTCTATATGCAAGAAGTCACAAGTTGGACTCAAACCAGGGTGGTGGTGCGGGTTTTGAGAGTAGCTCCAATTATTTGACTCATAATTTTGTGATAAAAACTGTGAGCAATTTTGTCAAGTACTTTTCTGCTTGATTGTCCAAAGGAAATCTCAATTATGGCTTTCTACTTATGATTATGACTTGTTTGATTTTGCAGGGGTTGCTAGTATAATTTTTTCAACTATAATGAATTACCCGTACAATATAAGATGGCAACTGAGGTCAATCAAAATTATTTTGCATGGCCACAGGAGGAATCATCTGTGCAGGATAGTTCTCAGGTAATCTCTTCCTCTCTCTCAGATGATGAAAGATTGTGCAACAGCTCAACCCTGTCGCTAAAATATTGGAAACTGTCGGATATGTAGTTCACTGACAGGTCGCTGTCAGTAATTACCTGTTGGAGTAGCTATGTCGGTGATGGCCATACTTTACTGAAATGCCTGTAGCAGAATCCATTCTCCAACAGTGCTGCACTGTCAGTGATGCATCCTGTCGGTTGGCTGTGCAATCTACCCTGTGACCGAGCTAACGGATAAGGCTGTTGGTAATAATTATTCTTTTACCAATAGTGCTGTCGCTAAACCATGGTTGTCACGGCGGAGTCGGCGAGCACAGCGAGTGAGGGGCGCCTGGACGCCATGGCGACGCCATGGTGAGCGCCATTTCCTGAAGCGTATATGGGTCATGTGTATATGGGTCAGGTGACCGACTCAGGTCACATATATCTCTCCCTCTCTCTTGTCTAATAGCCCCCTGTTAAGGGTATTAGAGATAGAATAGGAATCGGCATATTCCCCTGTTATATCCCTCTGTACTCCCTATATATATTGCCCATTGGGCCTCTTTAATATTTGCACAATATTCATAACATGGTATCAGAGCTTATGTTGAAACCCTAACCTCGATCTACTCCGCTGTTGCTGCTGCCCCCAGGAGGATCGATCTTCTCTCCCGGTGGCGGCCATCTTGTTGGGCGGCCACCTCTCCTGGTCACTGTGCCCGCACTGTTCGCCGGCCGTGCGCCACCGCTGCCGCCTCCTCGGGTTCTTGTCGGCGACCGCCTCGCCCGTGCTGGCTGCTGCTGTACGCCCGGATCCGGGTGGATCTGGCCCGCCTCGGCCATCATCGCCCCGACAGCCTCTTCTCCGGTCGCCTCTCCTAGATCCAGCCGACGCCCGATCCCACCGCGCCCGGATCTAGCCATCTCCGACGCCGCCAGTCCGGATTCGACCGCCTCTGGGCTGGATCTGGTCGTCTTCACCCGAGGCCGCCGCTCCCCGCTTGGCCGCCTAGGATCCGGCCACCGCCTTTGGACGCCGCCTCCCGGCCTACGCGCCTGCACCGAGACGGATCCGGCGCCTCCCGGCCTCCGCGCCCGCGCCGAGATGGATCCGCCGCCACTTACCCTTATCTTCGAGGCACCCAGCGCGAGCGCCAGAAGGTCTCCCCCGCACGTTGACAACACCCGTCAATCCAAGCTGCCGCCGACGCGCTCCGCGACCTCGTTAAGAACGCGAAGCATCTCCAATCGAGGGATGAAATCGGAGACGATGGGCCTCCGCCCCTCTACGCCAGCGGCTTCGGCAGCACCAGACGCCCACGTCGCGTCCTGCGCAACAAGGTCGGAGACTTTGCGCACACCTTCGTTGCTCGATCCTTGACCGCGTCCGGGAGACCTCGTCTCGCCTGATGTCGATGATGGAATGAGCGAGCAAATCGGAGAGAGTTTCGCGAAGTCGCGGGAGGAAAAGGAATCACGACTACCTTCGACACCCTCTACCAAGGCATGGGGAGGTGTCTGCTCAGCCTCCATCCGGGGTGCGGGGGCTTCGTCGGCCTGAGGAGCGACGACTTCTTCCTCAGCCTCGACGGCTTCCCCGCCGAGCGCCAGGACCCCGGTGACCACGCCCGCCACATTGAACCGTCTCCTGGAGGACGGGGGCGACCGCACCCGGGGGCGCTTCGCCCTCGGGGATTTCGGGGACATCTCGGCGGCTCTGGCGGCTGTGGGCCTGTCTCCGCCTGGACTTCGATTCCGCTGGCATCTTCGACTCCGCTAGCATCCTCGACTCTGCCGGCATCTTCGGCTCCGCCGGCATCTTCGACCCCACTGGCATCTTTGGCTCCGCGGCTAAACGGGTCCAAGGCCAAAAACACCTTCGACAGCAGGTCCGGCCCCATACCCTCAGTGCAACGGCAGGTTGCACCAACAAGGAACGATCCTGTCCAAGAGCAGTGAAGGTCACAGGCCGCAGGGACGGAGGGGGCCAAAGAGCTCGGCAACATGGCTTCGGCCTGTGAAGCCCTTCACCATGAGAGGCTCCTGTTGTGGGGATGCCCAGCAGGCCTGTTAGAAGATTGTAAGGCCCAAAATGGGACATGTATAATGACATAAGTGCCCCTGAGAGGGATACTCAAATGTAAGGGTACTATTGTAAAAACAGTCCCCATATGGATATATATATACGATACATGCCATGGGGGGAACCCTAAGCATTGCTCACCTAACTCTCCACTACCATTCTCTCTCTGTTTGGTCTGTAACCACAACAGCCACGCTTTGAGATGATGCATGGTGAGGTAGGTAGGCTGGGGATCTATATAGTCTAGCCGTGTCCACCGCATGTTCTCCTCGATCTCGGGCTCTCTACAATGGTGTGGTGATGGGAGGTTTGATGAAGCTAGGGCGGCACAAAAGATAATGATGAAGGCAGTAGTGGGACCCACTCCTAGTAGGTGGTTAATTAGGGTAAAACGCAATTTATGGGCAGAATCATTGGAGTGCCATGTGATCCTGGGATTCTGCCTTTCTGACGCGACTGTCCCCTACTACATGTTGTTTATTGGATACCAAAATAATCACAGAAAGGCTAATGCATGTATATGATATGAATATAGACCCTGTTCCAAAGTGCTGTGGCTTTTTGACTGAAATGTTACTGTAGCGGCTGCTAGTTTTTTCTAAGGTATTCAATTCAAGGAAAATAAAGAAAAAAATAGGAAAAATGAAAACTGTCATTGTATTTCCACGAATAATGCAAAGGAAAAAAGGAAAAAAAAGAAGAAAAAAGCTGTGTTAAAAGCCAACGTGTTCGAAACAGCTTTTAGCTTCTGGAACTCAGAAGCCATCACCATTAGGAACAGGGCCATAATATGTTATGTACCGGTTTGGTTCAAATACCATCACGCCTCATTTACTTTCTCTTAAAAAAATTCACACCACATCATGCTTATTAAGGCGTCGCTTAGGCGACGCTTAAGCATAAGGCGGCTCGGGGGGTCAAGGCGTCGCCCCCGCCTTGCCGTTCATCCGCCTTAGGTCTAAGTGACCCGAGCGAAACCAGAACTGAGACGGGAGCGGCGGCTAAACCAGAGAGACAAGGGCGAAGAGTATTCACCTCGCCTGGAACCCTAGGCGGCGGGGCCTCCATCTCGCGTCTTCACGTCCTCGCACTGCCTTGGCCTCCAGGGCGCCGTTGAGCCGCCTCCGCCTCCATGGCGCCGTCGAGCCGCCTCCGCCGCCGTTCACCCTCCACCTTGCCGGATCTGGCCGCCCGCAACATTACAAAGAGTGAGGGAGGTAGCGGCTGGGAGTGAGGGAGGAGGGAGGAGTGAGGGTGGCGGTGGCTGGGAATGAAGGAGGAGGGAGGCGACGGCTGGGAGTGAGGGAGGAGGGAGGGAGGCGGCGACGGCGTCGCCTGGAATGAGGGAGGAGGGAGGAGGCGGCGGCTGGAGTGAGGGAGTATTAGGGTTAAAGGGTTAAATGGGATGGGTGGTATTTTTACAATTTAGTCCCCAGAGGTTTACGAAATTACAATTAGATCCTTATAAGTCCTTTGCCTCTTTAGATTTTTTCTGATTTAGTCCTCCTGAACTCCGTTTTCTCCGCCTTATGATGTGTGTAAGGCGTCGCCTCGCCTCACGCCTTACCGCTTAAAAGGTGTGAGGGGGGTGGGTCGCCTTACCGCCTTAATAACCTTGCACCACATTCAAAAAAGCTAAAAATTGATTCAGAGTATGAATTTACATAAAGCTAATCAAAATCATTGTTTACTTCAACTATATTTCGCAGTTTATAATTAATTATTGTTTCAAAATAACTATATTATTCAATTCAGATATGAAGTAAGATAACTCTGCACACAAATGAAATGAACCAACCTTTCATTAAACATGTATGATTGCACTGTCAGGTATAGCATAGCGTTTAGCGACAGCCATATCACAAAACATTTTACTAACCTCATCAATGTGACACCTGCCCAACAATATTGACAGTGCTATCAGGCATAGTACAACCTTCTACGACAGTACTGTTGGTAATTTATTTGCCGATAGGACTGTCAGCAATAATCTCATTTTATATGTCATGGCTGTTGGAGTTAAATATGGCTCTTGGCGAAAACTGCATCTGCTGTAGTGAATTTTATCAGTATATATAATTTTCAGTCAAAGAATTTACCAGATGTAATAAAATGGCTAGAGCTTCCATGGTAACTATTAAGTATTAGGTATGTCTGTGTCAAGGACTATACTCACTCTTTTTATGTGTGTTATTTCTTCCTTTAGGGAACACCACAAGTGTTTGATCATGGTTCCATATCTTTTGGAAGATTTGAGTTGGAATCACTAGCATGGGAGAAGTGGTCTGTATTTACCAATGACAGGCGTCACGAAGAGTTTGTTAAGTTCAATGGATTAGTTGCTAAGAAGAAGGCGTACTTTGAAGAATACTTTAAGAGGATTAGGGAGCTAAAGGCTTTACAACAGGAAAACCAACAAACTGAACTGAATCTAGAGTACAGTGGCGATGGTAGTGATTCCAGTCAGACAGGAGAAGATGAACCAGCGGCAGAGCATGGATCTCCTGCTGGATCTGGCACACTTATTAATGATTCCATGGAACACACAGCAGCTGAGACCACGCCTGAGCATGAACTGGAATGCTACAAGGATCATGAGTACGAGAGCTTAAATAATGAAATTTCTGCATCGACTCATTCTTCACCAGTTCGAGGCTTACAGCTAATTGGCCCAGAAATTAGTGAAAATGCAAGTGGTGATAATTGTTCTGACAGAATGGATATGTTGCAGCAAAATGCTAATTCTAGTCAAGATGATCTGAGAATGCCCCATGAGACTACGATGACTCCTAAGAGAACTATCGAGAAAAACTCCCGGATTAGTCAAGCTTCAAAAATTATTCCAAAGACAGTCAAGATGACTTCTAGTAATATTCCTGATAATACAGTTGTTAATAAGGTAATGGCACACTAAATTTGGACGTGTTTTTCATCATGATTTGGTGTTTATCTTGGCAGAACTGTTGTTGCTATCTACATATGCTTTTTTCTCTGATAAGTAGCATACTGGCCTGGACCCCATAATGGTCTCCAGCTGCTCAGTCATGCAAGGCACAAAAGAAATACCCACTATTTGTGAAACTAGAGAACTAGATTACATAAGTTAGGGTTTCTCTAATTTGAAATACCTAGTTACTTGCCTAGATTGACTTATACAATTTCCTGCTACCTAAGTTGCAGTTAGTCAGAACTCAGACGAATATATATTCTGTTCTACATTTATTATGCCACAGAACTTGAATATTTATTCCATAAACTATACTCTATTTTTCATGAATAATTTCAGGGACCTGATTCAGGCAAGTCGAGTGTGATAAACCTGAAAACCAAGCCAGAAAATATTCAGTCATTGCGAAGGGCAAAAGCAGTTATTAGTGTTGTTGGCATCACAGGAAGAAGCAAACTTATGGCAAAAGAAGCTCCTGGTGTTATAGCTGTTAAAAGACCTTCCTCAGCAGCATCACAACGGCCCTCCACCAGGGAACGACGACCTGTCACCAGAGATGGTCCACGGAAGCCTGCTGAAATTGCCACCCCATGTCGGCCTTGTACTGCTGAAAGTTGCCCTGCCACCAGAGGGTTGGCACCAAAGCAAGGCAACATTGCTACCCCACATCGGCCATCTACTGCCGACAGGCGCCCTATCACCAAAGAGTCGGCACCAAAGCATGCCAACATTGCTACCCCGCATCGACCTTCTACTGCCGAAAGGCGTCCTATAACCAGAGATGTGGCACCAAAGCATGCTGGCATTGCTACCCCATGTCGGCCATCTACTGCTGAAAGGCGCCCTGTCACCACAGGGACTGCACATAAGCATGCCGATGTTGTCACACTGCGTTGGTCTTCTATTGCCGAGAGGCGCCCTATCACCAAAGAGTCGGCACCAAAGCATGCCAACATTGCTACCCTGCGTCGACCTTCTACTGCCGAAAGGCGCCCTATAACCAGAGATGTCGCACCAAAGCATGCTGGTATTGTCACCCCATGTCGGCCATCTACTGCCGAAAGGCGCCCTGTCACCACAGGGACTGCACAGAAGCGTGCTGATGTTGTCACGCTGCGTGGGTCTTCTACTGCCGAGAGATGCCCTATCACCAGAGAGACTGCACAGAAGCATTGTGATGTTGTCACACTGTGTCGGCCTTCTACTGCTGAGAGGCGCCCTGTTGCTAGAGAGATTGCACCAAAGCATGCCAATGTTGCTCCCCCACGCAGGCCTTCTATTGCTGAGAGACGCGTTGTCACCAGAGAGACTGCGCTGAAGCATGCTAATGTTGCCAGCCCATGTTGGCCTTCGACTCCTGAAAGACGCCTCAGCAGGGAAAGTGCACCAAAGCATGCTGACATTGCCACCACCCCACGTCACCCTTCGACTGGACAAAGACACCCTATTGACATAGAGACTACTCTACAATCAGATCCAATAACACCTTTCAGGTTGAGAGCAATGCCGGCTCATCCAAAGGGTGCTATGGCCACAGCTGTACGTTCCAATCCCTTCTCTTACCGTAACATGTCAATAATTGTACTCTAAAACATGCTGATTAACTCTTATGTTTCAGTCAACCATGGAGAATACAAAAGACAGCAACGTTTGTCATAGTGAATTTTTTATTTCCTCTCTATGCCTCATGCAGGTTACTCCCAAAAAGGCAATTACCCCAAATCTTGTTAAAAGTAGCAGCCCAGGAATCAAAAGGTTACTGTTGCAAACTTATTGAGATATTCTTAATTAATTACTTTTGCATTTAGATTTTGATTCTTCTTTTTTGCATCATTTGGCAGCTATGTCAAAGAAAGGATGGAACATCAAGTGGATGGGATACAAAAATCAAGGTGCCATTCTAATTCTATTATGGACTTGGAATGCTTTGGATTCTCAAAAGTGATTTAGTCCTATTGCTCTAACCACAGTTTATCTTATTTTTTAGTTCTGTTAACCTTCCTACAAGGAAAATGTTGGCTTCCAATGTTAGAGCCAACCGAGTCCTAGAAAACATCAGAAAGCCAAACAAAGAGGTAACAATCTTTGAGCTTATTTTGTTCCGTGCTATGGGTCCAATATACTGTTATGAATAGCGCTTGTATTCATATGAGGCCAATGGGCCAGAATATATACACAAAGTACAAGTGGTAAATATGCAAAGAACCCCTCATAACAATGGGGAATAACAAACTATACATATCTCTAACACCCCCCCTCAAACTCATGGTGGATCAACAACACTGAGTTTGGAGAGGTAGAAGCTATGCTGTGCTCGAGTCTGGGCCTTCGTGAAGAAATCCGCTATCTGAAGCTCCGAAGGCACATACTGAAGAGTAATCATCTGATCATGCACACAAGACCTCATGAAAGAAGCATCAACACCAATATGCTTGGTGAGCTCATGCTTCACAGGATCACGAGCAATACTGATAGCACCTGTACTGTCTGACAAGAGAGGGGTCGGTGTAGTGACAGAAACACCAAAATCCTCAAGTAACCACCGTAGCCAAGTAATCTCTGCTGTCAAGAGAGCCATAGCTCGCAACTCAGCCTCTGCACTCGAACGGGACACTGCAGTCTGTTTCTTCGTCTTCCAGGCAATAAGAGAACCACCAAGAAAAACACAGTAAGCAGAGATAGACCGGCGATCAGAAGGATCGCTGGCCCAAGTAGCATCCGAATAGGCCTGAAGCTGTAAAGAGCTGGAACGTGGAAAGAAGAGACGGCGAGAGATAGTCCCGCGAAGGTATCGCAGAACTCGAAGAAGGTGGCTGTAGTGAACCTGAGTGGGAGCTGAAACAAACTGACTCAGAATATGAACTGGATAAGTGATATCCGGACGAGTAACAGCAAGGTAGACAAGACTCCCAACAAGATGACGATAGCGAGTCGGATCAGAAAGAGGCTCGCCATCAGAGAGTCGGAGGTGAACATTGAGCTCCATGGGAGTCTCAACAGTACGCTGATCAGTGAGAGAGGCGCGATCAAGAAGATCCTGAATATATTTCTCTTGGGACATAAAGAAACCATCTGGAGTGGAAGTAACCTCAATCCCAAGGAAGTAACTAAGAGGACCAAGATCCGACATAAGGAACTGCTCACTAAGACGAGCCTTGACAAAGGCAATGTACTCAGAATCATCCCCCGTAATGATCATATCATCAACATACAGGAGAAGAAGAGTCCGACCACGAGACGAAGTGTGGACAAAGAGCGCAGGATCATGATCACTAGCCGAAAAACCAGCAGCAGTGACCACAGAGGAGAAGCGCTCAAACCAAGCACGAGGGGCTTGCTTAAGGCCATAGAGAGAGCGACGAAGGCGACAGACCATGCCCTCAGGAACAGAATACCCAGGTGGCGGATGCATGTAGACCTCCTCGCGCAACTCGCCATTAAGAAAGGCATTCTTGACATCAAGCTGAGAAACAGACCAGTGGCGAACAGACGCCACCGAAAGAAGAGTGCGAACAGTGGTCATGTGAGCCACAGGAGCAAAAGTCTCGTCGTAGTCAACACCATGCTCCTGCTGGAAACCACGAGCAACAAGACGCGCCTTATAGCGCTCAAGAGAGCCATCAGAGCGAGTCTTAATCTTATAGACCCACTTACAAGTGATGAGATGAGAATGAGATGGACAAGGAACAAGATCCCAAGTACCAGTACGCTCAAGGGCAGCAATCTCCTCGGCCATGGCAAGCTGCCACTCAGGGTGAGTAACAGCATCCCGGTAGGAGACAGGCTCACGAGTAGCTGCGCCAGCAAAGGCAAAACGGGCAGGAGGCCGAATCAACTGGCGATCGCGGAGAGCGTAGCGAGGAGAAGATGGCCCATCAGAGGAAGATGGAGCATCAGAAGAGGAGGGAACATCAGAAGAGGATGGCTCAGCTGGAAGATCCTCAAAACGAGGTCGACGAGTGTAGAAGATAAGAGGAGGAGGTACTATAGTAGGAGGAGCCTGCGGAGTCGTAGGAGACGACACAGGCGGTGACAACGGCGGAGAGGCCACAGGAGGAATATGTGGAGACTCAGTGGGACAGGTGGACGAGGGCAAAACAGATATAGGTGTATCTGGAAAGGTCAAGAAAGACAGAGACTCCACAGAGGAAGTCGAAGGAGAGGCAGGACGTGGGTAGAATGGACGAGACTCGTCGAAAGTCACATCTCGAGAAACCCGCATCCGACGACCAACAGGATCCCAACACCGATAGCCCTTGTGCTCGGCACTGTATCCCAGAAAGACACACTCAACAGACTGAGCGGTCAGTTTGGTGCGTTCTCGAGGGGCGAGGAGAACGTAGCAAACGCAGCCAAACAGATGAAGGGCAGAGTAGTCAGGAAGAAGACCACAGAGACGCTCAACAGGGATCGCACCCTTAAGAGCAGAAGAGGGCTGGATGTTGACGAGATAGGTGGCAGTGGAAACAGCCTCGGCCCAAAAGTGAGGTGGAATAGAGGCGGCGATCATCAGAGCACGAGCCGTCTCAAGGAGGTGCCGATGCTTGCGCTCAGCGACACCATTCTGAGCATGAGCACCAGGACAAGAGAACTGAGCGAGAGTGCCCTGCTCAGCAAGGAAGCTGCGCAGGTGACGAGAGAGGTACTCGCCAGCAGAGTCAGCACGAAGGACACGAATAGGAGTGGAGAACTGTGTGTGTATCATAGTGGCAAATTGTTTATAGATAGGCAAGGCCTCACTACGAGAGGACATGAAATATATCCAAGTGTGGCGAGAGAAATCATCTATAAAAATAATATAATAACGATGACCCCCTTTCGAAACAAAGGGAGCCGGACCCCAAACGTCTGAATGAACAAGATCAAAAGGACGCTGAGACACAGACTCACTATGAGGATAAGGAAGCTGAATCTGTTTACCTAACTTACAGCCCTGACAATCTAAAGATACGTCTCCTAAGACAGACCCCAGAAGACCACGACGAACTAAGGACGACAGACGGGACCCACACAGATGGCCAAGACGGTGATGCCACTGCTGGAAAGAGCCAGTAGACGACGTGGCAGAAACGGAGAGACTGGCGGCGGTGGTGGCAGCGGAAGGAAGGTGAAGCCAGTCAAGCTCCCAGAGACGCTGAGTCACGGCGCCGAGGGCCAGAACCAACTAGAGCTCCCGTGTGGCGATCCTGAACACAACAAGAGTCAGAGTCGAGAATGACCCGATAACCAAGGTCAGTAATCTGCCCAGCAGAAAGAAGCTGTAAGGTAAGGCGAGGAACATGAGCAACAGAAGGAACATGAAAGGATGAGTTACTAAGAGATCCTCGACCAGAGACAGAAAGAGATGTACCATCAGCAGTAAGAACACTGACAGGAGAATCAAGAGGTGTAATAGAAGACAGAGTGGAAGGATCAGGAGTCATGTGAAAAGATGCTCCAGAATCAAGAATCCACGGGGAGGTGCCTGACTGTGTAGGGGGTGGTCTCTCAGTGCCCGAAGAGTCAGTAGCAGAAACTGCAGAACCTGTCGAGGGAGAACCTGAAGCGGCAAGCAGGCGTCGAAGTCTGGCTATCTCCTGCTCGGTGAGAGAGTCCCACGAAGAGTCAGTAGCAGAACCTGCAGAACCTGTCGAGGGAGAACCTGAAGCGGCAAGTAGGCGTCGGAGTCTGGCTATCTCCTGCTCGGTGAGAGAAACTGCTGAAGGAGTCGATGCAGACGTCGTCGTAGAAGCACTAGTGCCAGTAGAAGAACGGCGTGAAAGATGCCGCTTCTTCTTATAGCACTGGAACTCAATGTGGCCGGCCTTGTCGCAGTAGGAACAGTGAGGACGGCCACCTCCAGACGGAGGACGGCCACCACCACCTGTGATAGCCGCTGGAGGAGGCAGCGTAGCAGGCGGACAAGCGGCGAGCACAGAGGGGAGTGGCAACAGACCAGCACCACCCAGACGATCAAAGATCACCGGGCAGCGAGGGAGGGAAACGGAGCCCATTGGTAGGCGGCGCTGGACGGCGCGGCGACCAAGGCAACGAAGTCTAACAGGCGGCGCTGGACGGCGCGGCGGTTAGAACGACGTTTTTTTTTTTTTTGCTTTTTTTTTTCCCCGGTCGGTTTACAAACCGACCGAGTCACGGCAGACCGAGCAGCCCCTCAGACCGAGAGGAGCATCACCGACCGGCCGGAGAAGATGGCTGGCGGCGCGGCCTGGGGAAGACGGCGGCGCGGCCTGGGGGCGGCGGCGCGGCCTAGGGGTGGCGGCGCGGCCTGGCGACCGGAAGGCGGCAGCGCGGCCTGGGGGCGGCGGCGCGGCCTGGGAGCCAGAAGGCGGCGGCGCGGCCTGGGGAAGGCGGCGGCGTCCGGGAGGCGGCAGCGCTCGGGGACAGAGGGAGCGCCCGCGCGAGGGAGCGGAGCGGCGGCGACGGCCGGCGCGGAGAGAGCAGCCTGCTGTGTCGGGCTGGAGGCGCGACGGCGCGTGGAGGCCGGCAGAGGCACCGAGCCAAGACCGGGCCCAGGTGTTCCGGGCGAAGGCGGCGGCGGCCCGGGGAGTCGGCGGAGCCGACGAGTGGAGACGCGCGGGGAGGCGCGGGGGCGGCGCAGGGAGGCCAGCGACGGCGCGGGGAGGCCGACGGCGACCGGGGAGGCGAAGCGGGGAGATGGGATCTCTCAGGCGTCGCCAAGGATGGGAGGCCGGAGGCGGCACGCGGGCGCGGAACCCTAGTGCGGAGGAGCCGGCGAGGCAGCGGCGGCGCACAAGGCAGCGGCGGCGCGACGGCAGCCGGAAGCGGAGGAGTCGCCTCAGGCGGAGAAGCGGCGAGGCGGCGGGCAGCGGAGGAGGCCGACAGGCGGCGGTGGAGGAGGCCGTGAAGGCCGAGCGGGCAGTGGGGAGTCAGCGACGGCGGCGGAGGCCGGGAGTCGGCGACGGAAGCGGCGGACGGGCGCACGGAACCCTAGGTAAGCCAAAACCTTAGTTTTGGCTCTGATACCATGTTATGAATAGCGCTTGTATTCATATGAGGCCAATGGGCCAGAATATATACACAAAGTACAAGTGGTAAATATGCAAAGAACCCCTCATAACAATGGGGAATAACAAACTATACATATCTCTAACATATACATGCATGTAGTACTGCAGTGACAGATGCTAGTAGATCCTAGATTGTTGGACGTTGGTGTCCTTGTCATTTTTATTACAACCTGGTGCTTTTTCTTACTAAGTTAATTATATGACGTTTTCTCCGTATCCTGAATGCTTCTGTATCGACTCACTACACATTGATAGATCTTCTTTGAGTGGAAATTAGCTGCCAGGTGCCGCAGGGAAGACAGAGCAAATTTAGAACTGATGATGCCATTGCATTATGGAAAGAGTAGGCTTACATCATATTCTGGAACTCTGCATAGCCTTTTCCAGGCAGCTAACATTAGAATATCGCATGGTACATCATAATAGTATAAGCTGACCTATACCACTGAATTATGGCAATTAATCTTATCAGAGACAAAGTACAGATGTAATGAGAATGAAACTACAAGAATAAACACTATTGATGTGCTGATTATCATGATTATTTTTCTTTGTAGGGCATTCAGGAGACAGTGCAATGTCGAGCATCTGCATCAAAGAATGTTACTCCTTTGCAGACTGGAAGGAGGGCACCCAATGTATGGGATTTTATATTGTTACTGTGCAATAATCGTTGGAGTCTACAAAATATTCATGATTGGATGCATAATTTTTCGAGTCTATATCTAGACATTGGATTTGACCTTTTGCTCACTTGATTCTGCAGCCACCACCGCCTCCTCCCCTGCTGCACCGGCCATCTCAGATAGCGAGCAAGCCAAACCCCAATAATTTGTCTGTTGGTGGAAGAAAGCCAAAGTAAGCAACTGATCATAAGCACCAAAAACATTTCTTATCAAAATGTAGAATATTGTCATCTCACAGTAAGCTTCTTGTTAAGAACGTTTGCACATTGTATATGACTTAAAACCCCAAACCCCAATAATTTGTCTGTTGGTGGAAGAAAGCCAAAGTAAGCAACTGATCATAAGCACCAAAAACATTTCTTATCAAAATGTAGAATATTGTCATCTCACAGTAAGCTTCTTGTTAAGAACGTTTGCACATTGTATATGACTTATAACCATCTATTTGATCCAATGCAGGGCTTCTGCTCCACACTGGCACTGACGCAATCTCAAGTCTCCAATCTAGGATCCTGCTGAACAAGATAGCTGTGAAAATGTGAAGGAAAACGAAGCATTCCGCGCGGATAAAAGCATCATCCATGCTATTCCCGTGTCAACGGTTGATGTTATCTTGTGTCGTTACCACCACTTTTTGTCACTTGTTAGAGTAACCGTAGTAGGGTATGTAGCTACGTGTATCATATCCACTAATGCCGTAGTTCTACTACTGTCCATGAATTACGTAGAACATTGTATATACCTTAAATAAATGGAGCTTCAGGTGAAGAACATTGATTCCCACAAGCTTCGAGGGTAAGTCGCGGCTCTTCATCTGTTGGAAATGTTTCATCTGGATCTACTGATTGATCGATCGTTAATTGTCTGCTTGTACTTTATGTCTCGTGTGGAACTGATTGGAAGCCCTGCTGTCGGTTAGATCTAGAATCGACGTTCTGGATCGATCACCATGCATCAAGGGCTGATCAATTGAGAAACCAACTGCTGTATTCAATCTCTTGTTTCAATTGTTATCAGCGGTCGATTCTCGGAAGGTCCTCAGAGAACAATGCTGTACATCAGGACGTGTGTGTATTAGAAATGCAAAAATTTCACTAGCAATAATTCAATCACACCAAGGTTTTAAAAATCAGTAGCCGATACTCTATTAGTCACTTAATCTAATAGTGATTATACGATATAATCGGTTTATTATGTTATATAACAAGTTTGATTATACAGATAATCAACTTATAGGTATGACACTCGTTTATATGTGGTTATACGACCTACATAGTACACTCGATTTTAGAACACGGAATCACACAAACTGAAAAATAAGCGAGGCCTCACCAAGATAATCATGTGAACTAGGGTTACGAGGGTGTCGCACGTTTGCACCTAAGCAGGATAAGCCGAATCCAATCATGGCCGTCCATCCCCTACCCACCGACGGACTCGATTCCGGGTTCCCCACCAGACGGCCGACTCCTCACGAGTCAAAGAACGCTCGCCCCCAAGCAGTCCAAAGACCCGGTTCACGAAACGCCGTACTGGTGCCCTACGCACGGCTGAACGGGGGAGCGCTCGGTGGCCACGCTTCCCACGCCTTTCCTTCCATACTCTCCAAGACACGGAAACCTTCTGGAATCGCCCCCAATTCCCCAAAACACCCCTCCCCCACGCGTCTCCAGTGCGCACCACCCCAGGGGCAGTCGCGTACTTTCGTGGCCCCCGGCGCCCTCGCCTGGTCTATAGAACACGCCCTCCCCCGGAATCGGCAGAAGCCAGAAAGGCAAAAAAAAAAAAAAAAAAAAGAGTTGCAGTTCGCTTCCTCTTCCTTCGACGAGTCTCGTACGTTCAGATCTCTTTGCGTGCGGCGGCGGCGGCGGCGGCGGCGATGGCGTCGTTCTCGGAGGCGCCCCCCGGCAACCCGAAGGCCGGCGAGAAGATCTTCAAGACCAAGTGCGCGCAGTGCCACACCGTCGACAAGGGCGCCGGCCACAAGCAAGGTGAGCGCCCAGCCTCCTGGATCCCTAGGCTGAGCGTATCTAGCTAGCTTCGTGGGTGCGGGTGGGGGATGGGGATCTGGATGGTTCGTTCGATCTGCCTCCTCTGTGTGGGTGTGGCCGTGTGGGCTGTAGAGCGGTGGTTCGGATCGGAACTTGCAACGATAGATCCGCCTTGTGCTGCGCAGAATGGTAGATCTGTGCGATTGGTGACGAGGGAGTCGAGTGGGCCGTGGATTTGTTGCTTTTGCTGATGCTCGCGTTGTTTTATCATTAGATGTAATGGTTTAAGAGGTCTTCTGCTTGCTGTTATTGCTCTGATTGATTAGAGTTGGTGCGTTAGTTTAGTTGTTGATCAACTCATGGCCTAATAGAGTAGGGCACGCTTCTGTTCGATTGTTTATTGCTGTGAAATGGGTGGCGTAGCTATCTCTCTACTTGGGATTTATCTCCTGTCCAAATTTATTTATTTGTTGATGTTGCACGTTGGGCTGTGATATGCAAGTTTCCGCATTTGATTATTTGACATGGAGTGTTAGGCATCTGCTTATTTTGGGCTTGATCTATAAGCACACTTGCTGGTACTAAACTAATATGTGACGAGCACTAATCACCGCTAGAAATTGGACAGATTGGTTATTTTGTTGGTTATGGGCAGCTTTCTTTTTTCCAAGATAGTTATGTTGCATAGCGTCTCCATTGCCAATGCAGATTAGATGGTTTGTTCAACTTATGGTCCGCTTAGGATGCAACCTCGATGATGTCCATTTTCTGTCAGACATAGAGCATATGCAAGATTGGTGTAGTTCGTAATAAGAATCATGTTCGTACTTTGCAGGTCCAAACTTGAATGGGCTGTTTGGGAGGCAGTCAGGTACTACCCCTGGTTACTCCTACTCTGCGGCAAACAAGAACATGGCTGTGATCTGGGAGGAGAACACACTGTATGACTACCTGCTTAATCCTAAGAAGGTATGGTTAATGATCACTTGATTTACCTGAGGGAATGCTACTTGTTGTGGAAGTATGTTATTTTTCCCCTTTGGTGTGCATAAGATAGGGACTTGTGTTAGAGCTATCTAATCTGAGAATCCATTTGCTGAGATGTATTGTGCCAGTTGCGGATGACAGTATGAAGTACCCTCATACTATGGCCTGTACTTAATTGTATAGAAGCTTAGAGAACTTTCTAGTCAAACTAACCGAATTTATGCACCTTTACACTGATGTTATGGTTTTGACGTTTGCTAACTTGAGGCGGCTAATTGTAGCTATAAGCAGATGTTATGATAGTGCGCTTAAACTGTGTTAATATGTTTGTTACTGCTATATTAGAGCTACAATTGTTGTGTTACTGTATTATGTTATAATATTAGAGCTACAATTGTTGTGTTACCATAGCATGTTATAATGTTTTGCAACAGATTTGTCTGCGCTGAGGAAAACCTCATTTGAGCTAATGTTACGCTGTTCTGGAATAAATCAACTAAAGTAACTCAAGATAAGGACAACTTGATTCTTTGAAATTTGTTTGGATGAATGTGGTATCAAGCTTATGCATCTTTCAGCTAGAGGTCATGCAAAATCAGGATTCCTGTGTATTGTTATTTGTTAGCATGATCACAAATCACATAGTTCTTTCAGAATTATAGTCGCCTTTTGTTGTCAGTTATGTCCAGACATTATAAATACTTTCTTAAAGCTCTACTCAATTGTCTAGAACAAATCTGAAGTTAGTCCTGCTATAGTACTTACTGATTCCTTCATCACATCTGGATTTTTTAAAAATAAACTTTGCAATAGTTGTACTTTGTACTAGTCAAGCTAATTTTAGACAGCAATTTTGACCTTTTTGAGTCCTGATTACTTTGAGATGTAAATTTGTTTACCAAAAGTATGGAACCCATGATACATATTCTGGTAGATGCCCTAATAAATGGTTTTTCCCTGGGTGTAATTAGCATAAAACCTTTCTTCACTATTTGGCACATCTTTTAACCATAAGATTCTAATTCCGCCACTCTTATGTGGTATCTTATTACACAAACTGACTTTGTTGTTCTCATGTGCAGTACATTCCTGGAACCAAGATGGTCTTCCCTGGTCTGAAGAAACCACAGGAGCGTGCTGATCTCATTGCATACCTGAAGGAAGCCACCTCATCTTAAGGACATGCTTCCGTAGTTTTATCATGAAACAATTCATTTTACAGTTTAATAAAAAGAGATTGACATTTTAAGTCACTCTGGTTTAACAGGGTGCAAGCCACGAGACAATTATCTTGTTGAGTATTTCGTTCTTATGGTATGGGTTCCATATCTCTAGGTTTAGCAAGGAAAAAAACAGTTTGACAGCTTTTGATTCAATTGCTGGAAAATCCCAGCTCGCATATTTTGGCCACCAGGTGGTGGGAACTGGAATGCACCCATTTTGAAAGACATGAGATCCTTGAAAGTTGTGATGTTGATCTTTCATCTATGTTACGAGTCTTGTGATCTGCCTGCGATATGCCCATATGTTCTATTCCTTCATTTGCCATGTGTGTTGCATGTGTTGTTTGGCCTTATGTCTGTTTGTTCTGGCATCACGCATCGTGGATGAGCAACCAAGTAATCTTGCGGTGATGTTGGTCTAGGTACATGCTAGGTAAGCTGGTTTGCCTGACCATGTTAAAATGCCATTATATAGGGTGGGATGATATTTTGTGTTTGGTTGTACATAACGCACATTTAGGCTTTTGTCTTTTTTGGCTAGTTTGAAAGTTGAAATAAATAGGGTGGCTTTTTGATGTAGATTTTTCGAACTGGTTTCTGAGCATAAAACCGTACCCATCTTTCACGGTTCTGTAATCTAAATGAACATGACCCTGACCATATGTTCTGGATGGTATTCTGATTTCGGGGCCGCCTGTGTACCACGGTATTCTGCGCAAGCCGTGACAGTAGCTACCACGGAGTGAAGCCCATCTTGACCCGCACCTTTTGTTATGGTCGTACGGACGGCGTTTTGTTGCAAGACGACGTCACTTGGTGTGAACTGGTGACGTTGCTTCTGCCTGGTGTTCTGGTTGGTTTTTACGAGGCTGGATTAATGTCAGGTGGTGCCTCGAGAAACTTGTTTCCGGTTGGGCTAGAGCTGCGACGGTGCTTCCGCGCTTGAGATGGTTTTCACTTGTTTATGGCCTCACGCCGCAGCCGCAGTGAGATCTGACGATCACAAGTGCGATTTTTCAAAGGAATATTCACACAGCTACACACAAGCTTAACTTTGCAAAGATACACGGACAAACAATGTTTCACTGAATATAGTATTTATGTACTATATTCTAATTATGTTTGTTCTTTTTTTTTTGCTTTGGTTTATGCTTTGTCATTGCTCTTTTTTTACTTCTGTTTATGTTTTTCATTGCCGGCTTATGACTTTTGATCTGTTCGTATCAGAGAGTATGAAGTAATAGAAACTCACGTGCAATTTTGGCCTATATAAATGAATTTGCTATAGTGTGTACTACAATTAACTTATAAGACTTCGTCTTGAAAAGACACTCTATTTGATTAATAGAAACTCACGTACGATTTTTGTCTACATAAATGAAGTTATTACTGTGTGTACTATAATAAACTTGTAGATTTCGTCTTAAAAAGACACTTTATTTAAAAACTAATTACTATAGAAAAATTAAAAAAATAGCTTTTAAAAACTAAAAAAGAGACATTAAGCGTAATTTTAGGAAGACGCATGGAAAACACTTTTTTCATTGAATATAGTATTTATGTAGTATATATTTTAATTATTTTATTTTAAAAAACACTCTATTTAAAAGCTAGTTACTACTGAAAAGAAAAAAAAACTGTCAAGCGTAATTTTGGGAAGACGTAGCCCTGGGCGTTCGGTACTACCGAACCGATCGGTTCGGTTCCTCGGTACCCATACAAATTCGGTTCCTACGAATCTCGGTACCGTTCGGTTCCTGAAAAAACTCGGTACCGAAGAAATTCGGTATCGGTTCTTTCGGTTCGGTTCCGGTATTTACCGAAATTACCGAACAGGGTACAGCAGCATGTAACATCAAGTTCAATAGCCAATTTTGACATAAATGTAACATGATTTCATATAGAATAAGTGCCAAATCATACAGAGAAAAAGCCACAAATACATAATATTTCGGTAGTTCGGTATTTCGGTAAACCGAGGCACCGAACCGAATTTCCTCGGTAAATTCGGTTCCTGAGAACCTGGAACCGAACCTGGAACCGAAATTTTCGGTTTCGGTACTTTCGGTTCGGTTCTCGGTAAATTTGGTTCGGTACTCGGTTTTCGGTTTTTTGTGCCCAGGGTGAAGACGTACAGACAAAACACCTTTTCCCTGACTGGTATTCGGGTGGGAGTGCGGGTGCCCTCGATGTATCCAACTCTGACGGGTACGTGCAAACAGCCTCCCACCGAGCCGAGCTACGGGTCGCCCGAGAAAACACGGGAGGAACGTGACTGCTGAACTGTGACCGGGCTGTGTTAATATACATCCAGTAGAATATCAGCATTTTTACGTTAGTGAAGATCTCTGTGGGCGTGCCGAGTGGTTATCTGGCATGACAAGAAATCATATGGGTCTCTGCACGGCTTAGGTTCGAATCCTGCGCATTTTTATTTTCTTGTACTTCTGTTTCCAGCGTGCTTAATCGAAGCGTACTGTTTGCATCGACACGGCAACGTTGTGCTTACTTTTGGCAGTAGACCTTAGACCCACCTTCACGGCTCCAGATGCCAGTGTGGGTTTGTAACAATCAGTAACACCTGAACTTGTTCAAACTGAAAGTGCCAGACTTCAAACTAGTGTCGATTTGTCAGTAGACCATGTAACGCTCACCCAAATGTCTAGTTGTAGCACACAGTTCACATGCATTATTTATACTCCTTGCATCCACAAATACTTGTCATCTCTACTATATATAAAGAGAAGTTAGTAGTGGGTCGTTCGTTCTCCTTCGTCTCTCAGCCATCCATTCTCTTTTGACTCTTCGTAGTCGTTCAATCTCACGATCCCCCATCTCACTCACGCAATCTCCTCCACAACCACTCCTGATGACCAGAATACCTTCCCCTCTCTCAGGCACGTCTCAACTCCCACTCTTAGGCGAATCCCTTTCTCCCTCTCGCTCTCACACGATGCCCATCTCCCTTCCGCTTTTACCCTACCCATCGCTCCCCTCACTCGCCCCTCCTTCACTCCCGTCACCCTTGCTCCCGCTCCCCTTCACCTGAGCGCCGAGGCCTCCTCGAGCAGGAAGGAGACATTGCCGCCCCGATCTACCGCTCCGGCAGCCCCCTCGCCGCTGCCGGCCTCCCTGGCTTCCCTTGGTCTCCCTTGACCTCTAGTCGACTTCGGCTAACCCTGGCGCCCTCGCCACCGGCGGCCTCCCTGGCTCTTTGGCCCCGGCTAAAATTGGAGTTGATTTTAGAAAAGAAAGGAAGAATTTTGCAAAGAAAACTCCAAATGGTCAAAGAAAGATAGCAAAGAGCTAAACATGACCATTTAAGACATAGATAGATAGAATTTACTAAAAATCATAATTTTCACAAAAACTTCATATCTACCAAAAGTGTTGAAAAATCTCACTCTAGGTCCATATTAAAGAACAAGTGTTCGATGTGACATTAATCATGATGTGAGGTGATAGAAAATCACAGCAACACAATAAAGCTTCAAAAATTGAGATTTTACACAAAAACACTACATCACGCTCAAGATGTGCATTTTATCTATCTTTCTCCCCCTTTGACAATGGAATTATCAAGATACATGGAAGAAGATAGAGCATGATTAAATGAAGTGATTGTATTTTATTCATTTAAAACATTAGGAGCCATGAAGATTATCCAAAGCAACTTTCCAAATATTACACCAATCTATAAAAAGTGAAAATGCTTTTTAGATCATGCCAAAACATATACAACCAAACTCAAGCCAAATAAGCTGTAATTCTAAAATTAAATGGATTTTTAGCATGTCAAATTATCCAAAAATGAGTCAAACCATATCAACAGACTAAATGAAGTCAAGAATTTATAATTGAGTCATTTTAGAGTGTTACAAGTTCAAAATTGAAACATTTTGTTCAAGCACTTGTTAATATTTGTAATTGAGCAAATTTAGCACATTTGACACCCTTTTCAAGTTCATTTTTGGTTAGAGCCAAGCTTCAACCAAATTTTTTTTTACAAAATTTTAGTTTCTTGGCCATGTGCTAGATCTCAAGTCTTATACGACCACTCCAAGCACAAAGCTTAAAGAAGTGATCTAGGCCATCCAAAACTCTCCTGAGTTCATGCCTAGTGCAATAGCAAGTCGTCTCATGAGAAAGGATTGGTGAGATCAGTTTTTCGCACAAAAGAGATCATTTTGTATTTTCTTGACTTAGTTCAAGAACAAAGAGCTAATACTATTTTGCATTTTCTTGACTTAGTTCAAGAACAAAGAGCTAATACTAACTCATGTTTCAATAAAGAACTAGCATAGCTCAATCTAAGTTCAAGACTCAACTTTGCTGTTTGACATGGCATGAATCATAATAGGAAGTAAGATATGATTTAGTTCAAATTATTCACACTTAAACGAGCTATCATGGCAAAAGCTAAGCTACACATGAAATAGTACGATAAATATAGCAGACTTAGCACAAGATATGGCAAGATGTAAAGCAGTTTATCATGTCACACTAGGATAATAATTAGGGCTCTATGAATTTATATTACAATGCATCTTGCTGAATTTAAATAAGATGCAATAAAAATCCTTACTCCCCCTCAACAATTGAGTCAATTTTTAGAAACAATTTGATTCAAGTTGAGTTATGTCATCATTAAGCTCTAGAAAATTTCAAATGAATCCCCCTAAGCCAAAGCAATGAGCAAGAGAGAGGAAGCTTGGATAGAAAGGAGAAATGGCAGTCCTTAAAGTATAGACAAGATAGAAGGAATACTATGGGTCAAACTTGCTCTCATCTACTCCATATGACTCTAGGACTATCAGCTGGTCATCTAAAACACAAGGGAGTAAACACGTTCCCTGTCTACCCAAGGGGGCCCAACCATCGCTAGACTTAAAAGAAGTGAGTGAACTCAACCTAGTGAAAAGAGAAAAAACTAATAAGTAGTATCCTAGGATCATAAGATGAGAGGAAGAAGTCTAAATAACTGAGAATGAGAACCACTCTAGTCTATGCTAGAAAGACTAACTCAAATGCATCCATAAACAAATGCAACAGAAGGTAGATGTACATATAATACAGAAAGAACATGATGCCCCCCCTCATATTAAGCCATAAGCATAAACCAACCCAAACTCTCCCCGCAAAGTTGTGAATCTCGAGCTATCTAAAGGCTTGGTGAAGATATCAGCTAATTGGTGGTCACTCTTCACAAACTGAAACACTATATCATCCTTCTTCACATGGTCTCTAAGAAAATAATATCTAATATTTATGTGCTTGGTCCTGGAGTGCTGCACTGGGTTCTTGGCAATGTTAATGGTGGAAGTGTTATCATAGAAAAGTGGAACACTATCTATAGCTAACCCAAAGTCCTATAAGGTCAAAACCATCTAAAGCACATGTCTACAGTAACTAGCGGTTGTAACATACTCGGCCTCTGCGGTGGACTGTGCATCACTGCACTGCTTCCTAGAAGACCAAGAAAAAGAGAAGTGCCAATGAATTAGCAAGTGCCAGAAGTGATCTTCCTGTCTATCTTACAGCCAGCGAAATCTGCATCGGAATAGGATCTAAGGGAAATATAGGAAGAAGAAGAGTACCAGATACCGTAGTGTAGAGTAGCTTAAAGGTACTTGAAGATACGCTTCACCGCTTGACGGTGAGAGGCACAAGGAGAGGTCTGAAAATGAGCGCACAGACTACGGTGAAGTGTATGTCCAGCCTCAAAGCAACGAGGTATAGGAGGGAGCCAATCATGCTGTGGTACTCCTTCTGATCAACAGGCTCGCCATCCTCGTTAAGATCAAGTGTTGTCGAGATCACCATCGGAGTTGATACTAGCTTTCCTTGATGCAAGAAAATACCCTCTCAAGTCTGCTTGATCTGGAAGCCGAGGAAGAAGCTCAACTCGTCCATGAGGCTCATCTCGAACTCTGTGCTCATGACATCAGAAAACTGGGAAACAAGAGTATGAGAAGAGCCACCAAAGATGATGTCAACCACATAAATCTAGATAAGTAGAAAGTCATGCTAGTCTATGAATGAACAAGGTCTTGTTTACCTTATCCATCTCAAATCTATGATTCAACAGATAGGACTTAAGTCTCTCGTACCAAACTCTAGGGGCTTGCTTAAGTCCATACAAGACTTTGGAAAGTTTGAAGACACGGTTTGGATATTTAGGATTCCCAAAACCTGGATGCTGTCTGACATAAACCTCTTTCTCAATATACCCATTGATGAAGGCATTCTTGATATTCATCTAGTACAGCTTGAAGCCCTCAGACGTCGCGAAAGCAAGTAAAATCCTAATGGCATCAAGTCTGAGGGCAAAGGTCTCTTCAAAATCTAAACCCTCAACCTAGGAAAAATATTGAGCTACCAGTTTAGCCTTATTTCGAATGATAACCCCATCCTCACTCTGCTTGTTCTTAAAGACCCACTTGGTTCCTATGACATTATGACCACTAGGGGGTTCAACAAGCGACCAGACATTGTTCCTCTTGAAATTCTCTAACTCCTTATGCATGGCATTGACCCAAGACTCATCAGATAGTGCATGGCAAATATCTTTGGGCTCAAATGTGGTGACAAAAGCAGAGTGTAGATAGAAGTGAGATAAGCCAGTTTTTGAACGCATGACACACTTGAGGAGATCTCTAATAATCTGCTCAAGAGGATGTCGATGTTGAATGTGCCTGGGAGGTCTTGGATAAGAATAAGAAGTGACCTCTACCTCATGAGCTGTGGAGGTAGAAGCAGAGCCACAAGCTCCAGAAGAGCTAGAAGGCAAGAGCTGATTTCCCTAAGGCGAAGTGATAGAAGCAGGCACCTTAAGAGAAAGAGGGACTAGATTAGGTAAAGAACTTTCATCTCCATCCTTCTCATCATCTACGAAGATGGTCTCGGATTGCACAGTTAGGCCTGAGATGTTGGGCCTAATACCAGAACTGGCCTCATTGAAAGTCACCTCACATATCTCTATAATCCTATTAGTCTCGTAGTTTAAGACCTTATAACTCCGCGAAGAAGTCGAGTAACCTAGAAAGATACCATTCGAAGAGCAAGACTCAAACTTGTCTAGAATCCCAGACTTCAGAATGAAATACTTGCAAACGAAAACACAAAAATGACAGACACTGGGCTTTCGCCCATACCTCAACTCATAAGAAGTGCGATGCAAGTGTGCCCTAAGAAAAACTTTGTTCAAAACATGACACGTGGTGGCTATAGCCTCAGTCCAAAACTTTCTAGGTGTAGCATACTCATCTAGCATTATTCTGTCCATCTCGACCAAGGTACGGTTCTTCCTCTCTACTACGCCATTTTGCTGAGGAATGTGTGGAGATGAGAACTGATGTTCTACGCCTATATCATCACAGAAACTCTCAAAGTAGGAGTTCCTGAACTCTATGCTAATGTCACTACGGATCACTTGTAAGGCACTAGAGAGTTCAATAGACAACCTACCGAACAGACCACGAAAATGACTGAAGGTCTCATCCTTCGAGGCTAAGAAAAATTCTCAAGAAAACCTCGAGAAGTCATCAACAACAACAAGATCATACCAGTTCCCACTGGCCGATTGCACTCTAGCTAGACCAACAGTGTCTATGTGAAAAAGCTATCCTAGTGCGTCAGTCATAGTCACAGTAACTGGAGGGTGAGAAGCAACAACCATCTTGCCATGCCAGCAAGGAGTACAAACCAAGTCTTTGACCATCTTGAGCTTAGGCAGAGCACGAATGAAACCGTGGTAGCTAACTCGGGTCAAATGATCAAAGCCAATGTGAACAAGTCTCCTATGCCAGAAGGAGAGATCACGGGACTAAAAAGCAACTAAGTATCTGAGAGAATCATCAGAAGATTCGACAAAATCAGCATGAAAGATCCTCCCAAACCTAAAAACCTCATAAACTAGACTCCCCGAAGAATCAAGGATTTTATAAGAGTTTTTCTTAAAGTTTACTTTGAAAGTGTCATCGATAAGCTGAGAGACAGATAGCAAATTATAACACAACTTACTTACTAAGGCAACATCCTTAAGAATGAAGGAATCATTAATGTGTCAGTACCTTTAGCGATAACTCGACCTAAAGAAGAGTCTCCAAAGGTGATCATCTCATCACCTAAAGCTCAGACTAGGGAGGAGAACCAGCGGGAGTCTCCGGTTATGTGTCAAGAATAGCCAGAGTCAACAAGCCAAACCTCTCCCTTCCCATCCTGGCGAACCTGAGTCAGTGAGAAGAAGACATTAGTGGCTTAGTACTGGGGTAAATAAGAGCAGATTTAGGTGTCCAGTACTGAGTTACACGACGAGCAAAAGATCCAATCATAGAAAAAGAAGACTAATGTCTAACTACTCTACACACCTCACCTCTCACAGAATCAGACGGTCTAGGAGTAGACCTTAAACCTCTACTAGGGTTGACCGCTATGGAAGAGCGGGTCTGACCTACAACAGTAGGCTGATCACGCTGCGAATAGCTACCTCAATGGGGGAAAATAAGGTCTACCCTTAGGACGGCGGACACTCTGACTAGAAGCAACTCAAGGACCAAAACCAAACGTAGCATGAAAACCGAGTCCTCGACACTGCCTAACACCAAACACATTAGAAGAGTTGTCCACTACTCTAGACCTCGTGTTGGTCTTAGGAGCACTTGTAGTCTGTGGCCAATCCTGAATACTCCTAAGAGCATGAACATGGTCTCTACGCATGATCTTGGTGAGCCTGAAGCAGAACTCAACCACATGTCTAACCTTCTGATAGAAGTTACGGTGATACTTCGCCTTTTGAGAGGTCAAAGCAGCGGGAAGAGACTTCACCTTCTGAGAGGTTGAAGTAGCAGGTGGCACAACCTTACTATCAGAAATTCCCTAGACGAAACCTGCAGACTTAAATTCTATCTCTTTAGCCTTGGGCGCAACCTCAATCATGCCTCCAGCTACAGCTCTAACTACTGCAGGTGGATGTTTCCTCACATCCTCTAAGAAATCATATTCTAGACTCTGATTAAACTTGCAAATCATATATTTGTCTAGAATAAGATTAAGCATTTTCTTACCTCCTACAATTTTTTTGAGAGTGTTCATGAGGTACTCACATTCCCCAAAAAGAGAAGCACATGAAGCACAAGGAGAAGAAGAGGATGAGGTACCAGAGGGAGATGATGAAGAACCAGAAGAAGAAGATTAAATAGCACATGCATATCTAAGTGAAGTAACCTCCTGTGACAAACTCTCTACCTCCTCTAACTCACCACACCTAGTCCTGGACATAGTATAAAACTTTCCTAACTTGAGAAAAGCATCATTGAGCCGGTCGTAGGAGGGGCATACCTCATCGGAGTTGTTGTAGAGATCATCATCGCTGATGTCATTCGCATCAGCCATGAAGCACATCTCGGTGAAGTCATCGCCTTCCTTGGTGTCCTTCTGTAGATCATCCTCGCTGTCGTCATTGCTCTAGCCCTCCATGTCACTGAAGTCAAAGTTGTCGAAGGCAGTGAGGACGTGGTGGAAGAGATTCTTCACCTTTTCGAAGTTGCGGTACTTCTTCTCCTTGCCTTGATCACGAGCTGGGAGCTTCTTGTTGCGGTTCTTGCTGATATAGTCATTCTTGCTCACCCTGCCATAGTCGTTCTTGCTCTTCTCTAGCTTTGGACTATTCGCTCAAATGTGGTTGGGGCCACCACACTCGAAGCAAATCACCGGATCTTCTCTCTTCCTCTCTCTAACCCTCTTGTATGCATGAGAGAATTTTCTAGCTAAGAGGGCTAACGCACTATCTGAAAACTGCTCAAACTGGTTCTCGCTCATCTCGCATAGAGCAGCTAAAGAGAAACCAAAAGCACCATCAAACGATGCTCCGAAAGTAGCTGTGGGATCGGTGACCAAAGCCATCAACTGCAACTTCGTCTTGTGAGAGACGATATCGATCTCATGAGCTTGAGGAGCGAGTACAACATGTCAAGAGTCAAGCCCAACAAATCAGTCGTGTTCTTGATGGTGGTCACTTTTATCTCCCAAACCCTAAGGTCCAAGGCAGAAAGCATTTGATGAGCATTATCTGAGTCTGAGTATGTGAGACCAACAGTTCGGAGGTTGCTCAAAATCTTGTGAAATCTGCCAAAGCACTCATCCAAGGACTCACCAGCAAGCATCTCAATTTTTTTTGTATTCTCGCTTGTACTTGTCCTGTCGGACAGTCTTGATCTGGGGTGGTGGTGGCGAGGGAGAGGTGAAGGTCGGCGGGGTTGCCTTGAGTCGGGGAGGGCAAGGCGACAGTGTCGAGGGAGAGGAGGAGGTCGACGGGGTGGGGAAAAGAGGAGTCAGGAGGGTGGTGGGAGTTGGGCAGGTAGGGATGAGCTACATGTCTAGATAGGTCGGAGCAGATGGGGGATGGTCCACACGCAAATCATTTTCTGAGAAGTGAGAGGGAGAGAAAAGAACATACCATTTACCAATTCTATTTTTAAGCCGCACAGATATACGTAGTGACTATATATGTGTGTTTTCTTGCGTGTCCTTGTTCCACGCACGCAAGCCAAATGTTGGAGTGCATAGGCACGCAATGCGACCCCTGATCTGGAGTCAGCTGCTTGCTTATCTGTCCTTGTCCACCTTACAAGCCAAGTCAGGCTCAGACCCTCACGTTTGCCACTCGATATCATCATCATATTGCCCAATATCAAAGCTTTAATCCAATCCATCTCCCACACGATTCCGATCCCAACTCCTCCTCACCAACAAAAAGTCCCATATAAACCTCACAATCAATAACAACCTCCAAGAAAAAAAACAAACAGCAACAACCCCCACAGCAGCAACATCCAAGAATCACCATGCCCACCACCGCGCGCCACCTCGTCCTATTCGTCCTCTTGCTCCTCGCCGGCGCCGCCATCCTCTCCGTCTCCTCCGCGCGCGGCGTCCCCGCCGAGCCGAGGGCGAGAGCCGCCGCCAATCCCCTCGTCGGCGCCGAGCCGAGCGCCTACGAGATGCTGGAGAGGTTCGGGTTCCCGAAGGGCATCCTGCCGGTGGGCGTGACCGGGTTCACGCTGCGGCCGTCGGACGGCGCGTTCGAGGTGTTCCTGGGGAGGGACTGCGAGTTCGAGGTCGACGGCGGGTACCGGCTCACCTACCAGCGGACGATCTCTGGCAAGGTGACCGGTGGCAGCATCCGGGACCTCCGGGGCGTCACGGTGAGGATCTTCATGGTGAACTGGGGCATTGACCGGCTCGTCATGGCGGACGCCGACCACCTCATGTTCTACGTCGGACCGCTCTCGCAGGCGTTCCAGGCCGACAACTTCGAGGAGTCCCCACAGTGCCGGTGCCGCGGCGGCGGCGACGGGGACGGCGTCGGCGTCGCGGCGACGTAGGATCGGGCCGTTGGGTTGGTACGTGGAACTTGTTGGTTTGCGGGTTTGGTGCGCGCATGCATCATGCATGAATTAATTGATGTGCAGACGGAGGGAAAGGATCGAAGTGATATTTATGCAATTTTTTCACTGGTGCAATTGTTTTATGAATTAATACGCAATTAATTGATGTGCAGATCAGCTTATTGGCTTATTGCAATGAGATGTTCTGTTTGGACTGGAGAGAATTATGCGTTTTGCGTAGGTGATTAGATGAGGGTGACAATTATTGGTCAGGTTTGCTTCCCAAGTTGCTTAGGATTGGATAACACGGTAGGCTAAAGCGATTTTTTTTTGATGGTTTTTGCCTTTTTGATGTGGCTTTCGCTTTTAGCTGAAAGGAGCACTGACAGTTAGTTTTTAACCGAGGTATTTACATAAAAAATAAAAAGAAAAAAATTGTTATATCTCTACAGATAGAGTAAAGAAAAAAAAAGGAAAAAAGAAAACAAAGTGATCACATGGCTATTAGCTTTTGACGAGTCATTCAATTAAAGGAATATAAAGAAAAGAAAAAATACTGTTACATCTCTATGAATACTGCAAAGAGAAAAAAGCCACATTACAAAACCACATATTCAAAACAGCTTCCCACTTGTGGAAGCTAGAAGCCAAAACCGTCCGTTTTGAATAGGGCCTAAGGGCATGTACAGTAGTATAGATAACTGCTATCTATAGTACTCTTTTATGTCATTTATAGACAATAATAGGTTATTTGTAAGCTGTCTATAATGAGTTATTTGTAAAATATAAATAACATTGATATAATGGTACAAAAACCGTCTATAGCAGGCTATTTCTTATATTTCAACCGTCTGTAGAATTACAGTCGACCTCCTTCTCTCCTTTTTTTCTTACATTACATCCACCTCAATAAAAATCCTATGTAGCACCTTTTATAGACAGCTTATGTCGCATCATTGTATATGGCTTAACTAGTTTCGTAGTCCAACCAACGTGTTGTTGCGTTCATAGCAGCTAACCAGCTCTTGCCCCTTTTATGCAAATACAATTTGGAGGGCACCTTGAAGGAGGGGAAGACCCATCGGGGGGTGGGGGGGGGGGTCAGTGTGGGCTGGCACCCCTACTACTCCTGGTTGGACAGTGGATATTGTTGGAACCAATCTTATTGTGTTGTTGTTAGTGTGGTCGTGTCGAGTACTCAGTGTATTTGAATACTGAGAAGTCGTGCCGAGAACCCATGTGTTGAGTACTGTGTAGTCATGTCGAGTGTTTGGTGTGTTCGAGTACTCTGTAGTCGTGTGTCGAGTATAAGTTTTAGACTCAGAGTCGAAGAGCAATTGAAGACTCTGAAGACGGAGACTTGTTGTAGCAGTCGCAGCCGTAAGTCAAACTGCGTAGTGGTTGTAGCTACATAGTGGTCGATGGTCGGTACTCGTAATCTACAATATCTCGGTCATGCTCAAAGACTGGTAGTACCGTCTGTGTGAGCAGTACTACCAGAGATGCTGGTCGACAAGCTGTGCTCGGTGAAGTAGTCGATGAAGCCATGGTCTAAGATGTAGTCGACAAGACGTGGTCGGTGAAGCTGTCGAAGGCACTATGGTTGAAGTAGCCGTGGTCGTGAGGCATGGTCGAGACATGGTGGTCGACAAGACATGGATGAAGAAGGACTCAAGGGAGAACCCGAAGAGGGTTAGGTCTGTGTGTGGTCGTAGACAGGACCAGGTAGCTGTTAGTCTGCACATAACATGTTGTGTCCACTAAACTGTGTGAGGTGGCTGGTGGAACAAGTCATTCGGGTAGTGAGAGTCCTGGGATTGTGCCGGAAGATTCGGGCAGTTTGTTAGCCTGTGTCCATGTAATCTGTGAGTATAAATAAGAGGAGAAAATGAAAATCTGCAAGGGATTTGACGCAGAGCAAAAGCTCTTGTGTGTCTTGAGTTGAGTAAGGTGTTCGTGTGTGTTTTTTGACCACCGAGTGTGTTCGTTTTGTTCCGTCCCTGGGCCAACAATTGGTATCAGAGCTTTGGTGTTCTTTGTGCGTAGGTGAAGAAGTCAAAGGAAGACTTCCGTGTGTCGGAGATGGAGCTCGGTGATTCCCGTGAGTCGAGAAGATGCCGAGAGAAGGAAGGAGTATGTCTCCGTCAACGGTCCGAGGCCTGCTTCGAGGTGATTCGTCTGCCTCCAGCTCGCAGGTGGCCGTGAAGAGGGAGAGCGTGGTGACATTGTCGTACCCACAGCTCACCCGCACGAACTATACGGTCTAGGCAATGAAGATGCGGGTGGCTTCTTAGGCACAGAATGTGTGGGAAGCAATCGAATCTAGTGCCGCCGAGTACTAGAAGGATTAGATGGCGTTGTATGCCATCTACAAGTCAGTGCCAAAGGAGGTCATGTCTTCCCTCACCGGGAAGGACACGGCCAAGTCGACACGAGAAGTGATCAAGACGGCGCATATGGGGCACGAACGCATGCGTGAAGCCATACTTCGGACTCTCAAGAGAGACTTCGAGGGCCTGAAGATGGAGGAAAGGGAGTCCGTCAAAGACTTCACCGGTCGGGTGATGTCGGTCATCACCGACATCCGAGCATTGGACGACACCATGGTAGATGAAATTGCCATTGTTCGCAGGTTTCTTTGGGCTGCCCCTGCGCGCTACATGCAGCTCATCATGTCCATCGAGCAATGCATGGATTTGAAGAACCTCACCGTCGAAGATCTCATTGGGTGGTACAAGGACTACCATGAGTGTGTCCGAGTCAGTCTCGACGACATGAAGCAGAGTGAGCAACTGTTGCTCATGCATACACAGTGGGAGACCCTCAACAACAAGAAGAATGAATGGTTGGATGGCGGTGCAAGGAAGAACCGTGATCATGGCAGCGGTCATGTCAAGGATGGAGGTGGTCATAGAGACGACCAGGATGACAAGGGCGACAATGACTCGCAAACCGGTGAGCGGAGGTCCAACAAGAAGAAGGTGAAGTGCTACAACTTTGGTATATGAGGGCACTTTGCCATCGAGTGCCGCAAGCCGACGAAGGAGGAGACGCATCTCGTTGCGGCTACTACCGATGATGAACTGGCGCTGCTCTGAAGTCCGGCAAGCAGGTACTCAAGAATAATGGCAACAAGATTAGGGGGTGATTGCTGGAACCAATCTTGTTGTATTGTTGTTAGTGTGGTCGTGTTGAGTACTCGGTGTGTTTGAGTACTGAGAAGTCGTGTCGAGTACTCATGTGTTGAGTACTGTGTAGTCGTGTCGAGTGCTCGGTGTGTTTGAGTATAAGTCGAAGACCCGGAGTCAAAGACTAGTCATAGTAGTCACAATCATAAGTCGAGTTGCGCAGTGGTCGTAGCTACATAGTGGTCGATGGTCGGTATTCATAAGCTATAGTATCCTTATCGTGCTCAAAGATCGGTAGTACCGTTTGTGTGAGCGGTACTACTGGAGATGCTGGTCGACAAGTCGTGGTCGATGAAGCCATCGATGATGCCGTGGTTGAAGATGTGGTCGACAAGCCGTGGTCGGTGAAATGGTCAAAGGCACTGTGGTCGAAGCAGCCGTGGTTGTGAGGCATGGTCGAGACACCGTGGTCGACAAGGCATGCTCGAAGAAGGACTTGAGGGAGAACCCGAAGAAGGTTAGGTCTATGTGTGGTTGTAGATAGGACCAGGTAGCAGTTAGTCTGCATGTAACCGGTCGTGTCCACTAAGCTGTGTGAGGTGGCTAGTGGAACGAGTTGTTCGGATAGTATGAGTCGTGGGATTGTGTTCAGAAGACTCAGGCAGTTTGTTAGCATGTGTACATGTAATCTGTGAATATAAATAAGAGGAGAATTAAAAAGCTACAGGGGATTTGACGCAGTGCAAAAGCTCTTGTGTGTCTTGAGTTGAGGAAGGTGTTCGTGTGTGTTTTTCAATCACTGTGTGGGCGCATTTTGTTCCGTCCCTAGGCCAACAAATATCCCCATGGCACCACCTTCCATCGCCATGGTTGATAGCTTTGGTGAACTAGAGGTAGAAGATGATGACTACATTAGAGATTTGGGCTGAAATTCCTAGTGCAGGCCTCGCCAGATGTTTTTTCCTTGATGGGCCAACCGACCAATGCGCCAGGCCAACCTAACCCATTACCCCTATCTCACTCAAACTCTCTCTCCCCGCCAACCAATCCCCAATGTAGTGCCAAATGCTAGGCTATCTGCTGCTGTTGTAGGAGGTCTTGGTGGCACTAATGGTGAAGTTGCACCTAATATTGTTCCAACTGTTGATTCTCATTGGAGCCTGTAATCAACTTGCTTCTGCAGTTGAGTAAAAGATGTTATTATGTGTTGCTCTGAGTAAGAGTGAGTATGGCATACATTTGAGTAAGTGTGGCAAACCATTTTGTAGGTGGTTGTGGGTCAACAACACTCTTCCTCTTTCTACCAGATTTGCCTGGTTTTCTGCCCTTGCTAGAGCTATGGAAAACAGGGAATATAAAATTTCTTAGAATCACAAATTTTACGCTCGATCCCAACACTTGGTATCAGAGCTTGGCTTGCCCAAGTATCTCACGGAACGTTCTATGGCACTCACCACCCACTAGGCGGCAAACAAGAGCAGCGGAGTGCCGTTCAATTGTTCGATGGTAACATCAACCAACTACATGACGTGGGTAATAAAGATGAAGGTAATTATGGATGTCCAGGGCATCTAGGATGCAATCAAATCACCGACCGAGGTGGCTGTGGAGGCGAAGAAGGATAAGGCGGTGCAGGCTTATATCTTTAATGTTGTCCTGGAGGATGTTCTTTTGTAGATTGCGATGAAGAAGACTGTGAAGGAAGCTTGGGACAGCTTAAAGACAAGGTATCTCAGAGATGATCGAGTGAAGAAGGCTCAGTTGCAAACACTGAAGACTGAATTTGATGCTCTGCGCATGGCGGTGGGAGAATCGATCGATGAGTTCGCCGAGAAGCTGAGCGAGATGGCAACCAAATTCAAAAGTCTTGGAGACACTCTTGATGATGCTGCACTTGTTAAGAAACCTTTGGATTCCATTCCAGATAAGTTCGTCCAATTGGTCACCTCAATCAAGTGATTGCATGACCTTGATGTAATGCCATTTGAGGAGGCAATCGGGCGTCTCAAGGCTTATGAAGAGCGCACATGACCTCGCAGCAATACCGGCAATGCCATCGGCCAGCTCATGCTCACTCACGCTGAGTGGTAGGCGCGGTAGAAGGCAAGTGGCGGTGACTCATCTCGAGAGCCAAAGGGCATGGCTCCACCGGGACTATGGGGCGTGGGAGAGGAGGCTGAGGCAACCCCAATGGACCACACCAGGAAGGCGCTGGCGGTCCAAGCAACCAACGGTAGGGACAAGCGGCATATTAAGTGTTTCAATTACAACCAAATGGGACACTATGCTTCAAAATGCCGTGGCAAGCGCCGAGATGAAGAGGCAAATTTAACTCATGCTCAGGAGGATGAACCGGCCTTAATGCTGGCCGAATGGGTGGAGGAGCTGCACAATCTGGTACTACTAAATGAGGCACATGTCGTGCCTGACCAGCCCACTAACAATGGTGATCTTCGGGCAGAGGAAAACGGGCTGACATTCGATATGTGGTGTCTTGACAATGGTGCAAGCCACCAAATGACAGGGCAGCGTTTATTCTTTGCTGAACTCAATGAAAGTATTATTAGACAAGTGTGTTTTGGTGATGGTTCCACGATGAAAATCAAAGGAAAAGGCTCGTACTTGTTCAATTGCAAGAACGACAAGCAGTGGCTATTACTGGAGGTATATTTCATTCCTAGGCCGTGCAATTACATTCTGAGCCTAGGACAGATGATTGAAGATGGGTGCAAGGTTGTCTTGTTAGGGGAATATTTGTGGATGTATGATAGGGATGGCAGACTCCTTATGAAGGTGCAGCGGCCCAAAAATTGGCTTTACAAGGTCAATCTTTAGACCACAACGTCGGTGTGTCTAGCAATTAGTATGGATGAGGCAGCCTAGCTTTGGCATGCCTGGTTGGGGCATCTAAATTTCAAGGCAATGAAGCATATGGTGCCAAGGAGATGGTGCGGGGAGCACCTCAGATAGATCATCCAATGCAATTGTGTGAGGGATGTTTGCTGTCAAAGCAGTGCAGGGTGCGGTTCCCCATAAAGAGTGAATACCGTGCAGGCAATCCTTTGGAATTAGTTCATGTGGATTATTGTGGGCCAATTACACCACAAACATTGGCTGGTAATCATTATTTCTTCCTCTTGGTTGATGATTATAGCTAGTTCATGTGGGTATATGTTATCAAGTCCAAAGATGAAGCCTTCACTACTTTTCAGAAATTCAAGGCACTGTGTTGGAATATGACTCAAATAGATTAAATCCTACTCGAATAAGTCTATTCTAGTCCTACTCCAATTTGATGCCTGCAAGAGCCTATAAATATGGGCCACCCTTGTACATGTAATCCGGTACCGTTATTAGTGGATTTGTCTCCCGTGGTTTTTCCCTTCACATCAGAGGGTTTTCCACGTAAAAATTCGTGTCTCTTTTGTCTCTTTTTCTTAACAAGTGGTATCAGAGCATTGGAGAGCCGATCTAATAGCGACACCGTCCTCGTTAGTCCGCTCGTCCAAATATCGGCGAAATCATCGAAGGTGTTGTAGCGTTCGTCGAATTCGAGCCGGATTCGAAGTCGCTAGTTCCTGTGCATCGTCGAGAAGCAGCCGTTTTTTTCGTCGCCTGTTCCGAGCCGGATTTCAGCCCGATTCTCAGCACCAGCGCTCGTTTTTTGAAAGATCGGCCGCTGCGTCCTCGGCAGAAGCAACACAGCAGATCGAGCAGCAGGCAGCAGCACCCAGCCATCCACATCGCCGTGTTGCAGCACACAGATCGAGAAAAGAAAAATCAAACCGCCGAGTGTCCCAGGAAGTTTTTTCTTCAGAACCTACCGTATATTTTTTGATCTGCAATTTTTCTCCAACATGTCATCCACTAAATTTGACATTGAGAAGTTCAATGGCAAGATCAGTTTTTGCATATGGCAGGTTTAGATAAAAGCTGTTCTCACACAAATTGGCGTTCGAAAGGCTTTGGGTAATAAACCAGATGACATGGCTGACGATAAATGGGAGGAATTGGATGAAAAAGCACTATCTGCCATACAACTTAGTTTGTCTACGGATGTTTTGCGCGAAGTTATTAATGAGACGTCCGCGTCCTCATTATGGAAGAAATTGGAGACGTTATACATGAAGAAAAGTCTCGCCAACAAATTGCGCCTCAAATAACGTCTGTACACGATTCGCATGGCAGAAGGTACCTCTATTCAGTCTCATCTTAATGAGTTTAATTCGCTCATCATTGATCTTGAGAAGTTAGAGGTGGAAATTGATGATGAGGATAAGGCTATTTTATTGGTTGTCTCTTTGCCTGCTACCTTTAAACACTTCAAAGAAATTATGCTTTATGGCAATCATGATACCCTTAGTTTTGAGGATGTTAAATCAAATTTATTGTCCAAAGAGAAATTTGATACTGATTCTCGTTCTGAAGTTAAAGCTGAGGGGTTAATTGTTAGAGGTAGATCATCCCAAAAAGGTGATTTTTCTAGATCAAAGTCCAGATCTAAATCAAGAGACAGTAAATCCAATCTTTTTTGCCGTTATTGCAAGAAAACTAATCATGATATTTCTGAGTGTTTCAAATTAAAAAAGAAGGAAGAAAGGAGTAAAACTCAGAAAGAAAAACCTGCTGAGGCTAGTTTTGTTGGCATTGAATCTGATGGTTAGGCTCTTATCAGCACTACTAGTTTGGAGAATCGAACTGCTTGGTTTATTGATTCAGCTTGCACTTTTCATATATGTCAATATAAAGAGTGGTTCTCTACTTATGATTCTGTTAGTAGTGGTGAAGTTCTGATTGGTGATGAGTCCCCACTTGAAATTATTGGAATTGGTTCTGTTCAAATTAAGACTCATGATGGCGCTATTAGGACCCTTACAAATGTTCGCCATGTTCCTATATTGAAAAGTAATCTTATTTCTTTGGGCACTTTAGAATCCATGGGATATAAATATTCTGGTGATAATGGTGTTCTTAAGATTTCGAAAGGCAATCTTGTTGTGTTAAAAGCCAATAGAATCAACAGTCTCTATCACTTGCAAGGATCTACAGTCACAGGTGTTGCAACTGTTTCTACTATTGCATCAGATCCTCACATCACCAAGCTTTGGCACATGCGCTTGGGTCACATGAGTGAGAAAGGTATGCATCTCCTATGCAAGAAAGGTCATTTAGATAATATTGGCAAACTTGATTTCTGTGAACATTGTGTTTTTGGCAAACAAAAGAGGGTTAGTTTTAGCACTGCAACTCATCAGACCGAAGGAATTATTGATTATATTCATTCTGATCTTTGGGGCAAGTCTAAGTTTCGTTCTATTGGTGGATGTGAGTACTTTATGACATTCATGGATGATTTTTCTCGCAAAGTTTGGGTTTATTTCTTGAAACATAAAGATGAAGCTTTTTCAGTGTTTCAGAAGTGGAAATTTTTGGTGGAAAACCAAACTGGCAGAAAGATAAAGAAGCTTAGAACTGATAATGGATTGGAATTTTGTAGTGGTGGGTTTGCTAACTTTTGTGCTAATCAGGGTATTGCAAGACATTTGACTGTTCCAGGAACCCCTCAGCAGAATGGTGTTGCAGAGCGTATGAATCGTACTCTTCTGGAAAGAGCTCGTTGCATGCTTTCAAATGCAGGCCTTTGGAATAAGCGTGCTCTGTGGGCCGAAGCGGTTTCTACAGCTTGTTATTTGGTAAATCGCTCCCCAAATTCCGCTATCAATTTTCAAATTCCAGAAGAGGTTTGGTCAGGTAAACCAGTTGATTATTCTAATTTGAAAATCTTTAGTTGTCCTGCTTATGCTCATGTTAGCACTGGAAAATTAGAGCCTAGAGCAAGAAAATGCATATTTGTTGGTTATGGTTCTGGTGTCAAAGGATATCGTTTATGGTGTTCTGAAGCTCACAAGTTGATCATTAGTCGTGATGTTACTTTTAATGAAGGTGTTTTACTCTCATCGAGTAGTGATAATGTGGGTTCTTTGTCCACAATTGAATCTGAAATTGATGAAGCTGTTTCAAGGAATACAGAATTTGATGTAGTTTTACCTATTGTTAATAATGATTCTTTAGTTGCTCCTACCACACAGCAAGTTTCTGATTCATCATCTTCTAGTAATAATGATCATTGTATTGCTCGAGAGAGAACAAGAAGGAATATTCAATTGCCTGTTAGATATCGTGACACTGATGATATGGCTTGTTATGCTCTTCTTGCTGCACAAGATGTTAATGATACTGTTGAACCTTCTTCTTATTCTGAAGCTATCTCATGTGACAATTCTTCTAAGTGGTTAACTGCTATGAATGAAGAAATTGAGAGTCTTCATAAAAATCATATATGGGATTTGGCAGAACTTCCAAAAGGTAACAAACCTTTAAAGTGCAAATGGATTTATAAGAAGAAGGAAGGTATTTCTGGAGTTGAACCTGCAAGATGGAAAGCCCGTTTAGTGGTGAAAGGTTTTGACCAAAGGGAAGGTATTGACTTCAATGAAGTTTTTTCTCCTGTTGTACGCGACTCTTCAATTCGGGTTATGCTTGCTTTTGTTGCTTTATTTGACTTGGAATTAGAGCAACTTGATGTTAAAACTGCTTTCTTACATGGAGATTTAGAAGAGGAGATTTTTATGACACAACCTGAGGGTTTTGCTATTCCTGGAAAAGAGCATTTAGTCTGTCATTTGAAGAAATCTCTCTATGGTCTTAAACAAGCTCCTAGGCAGTGATATAAAAGGTTTGATTCCTTTATGGTTGCACAAAAATATTCACGCAGCAACTATGATAATTGTGTTTATTTCAAGCGATTTCCCAATGGATCTTTCGTTTATTTGCTACTTTATGTTGATGATATGCTCATTGCTTCTCATGACAAGTCATTGATTAATGAGTTGAAGGCTCAACTTAGTCATGAATTTGAGATGAAAGATCTTGGTCCTGCAAAGAAAATTCTTGGCATGGAGATTCTTCGTGACCGTGAGGCTGGTAAAATATTTCTATCTCAGAAAAATTACATTGAGAAGATACTTGACAAGTTTAATCTTGGTAATTGCAAGCCTGTTTCTACACCTTTTGCTTCACATTTTAAATTATCTTCAAGTCAATGTCCTGTTAATGAAGATGACAAAGACTATATGTCACGTGTTCCTTATGCCAGTGCCGTTGGCAATCTTATGTATGCTATGATTTGCACTCGTCCAGATTTAGCTCATGCAGTTAGTGTGGTTAGCAGATTTATGCATAATCCTGGCAAAGAACATTGGAATGCTGTTAAGTGGATTCTTCGTTATTTGAAAGGCACTTCTAATTTTGGCTTGATGTTTGATAAGAATAAAGTGAAGACAAATAATGTTGTTGGGTTTGTTGATTCTGATTATGCCGGAGATTTGGATAAAAGAAGGTCTATTTTTGGATATATCTTCTCTTTGTGTGGTTCAGCCGTTAGTTGGAAAGCTTCACTTCAACCTGTTACTGCTCTTTCCACTACTGAAGCAGAATATATTTCTACTACTGAAGGTGTCAAGGAAGCTATTTGGTTGCGAGGTCTTGTTTTTGAACTTGGTATTCCACAGGATATTAATATTGTTTATTGTGATAGCCAGAGTGCTATTTGTTTGATCAAGAATGATATGTTTCATGCCAAGACCAGGCACATTGATATCAAGCACCACTTTATTCGTGATATTGTTGCTCAAGGGCAAGTTATTGTGGGGAAGATACATACTGAAGACAATCCCGCAGATATGCTTACAAAGTCACTTTCAAATACTAAGTTCAAGCATTGCCTGGACTTAGTAGGCATTCGTGGTGCTTAGCAGCCCTTCGGGGTTTTGGAGACATTTTCTTCAAGATCATATTTATAGGGTTTTTGAGTCAAGGGGAGGTTTGTTGGAATATGACTCAAATAGATTAAATCCTACTCGAATAAGTCTATTCTAGTCCTACTCCAATTTGATGCCTGCAAGAGCCTATAAATATGGGCCACCCTTGTACATGTAATCCGGTACCGTTATTAGTGGATTTGTCTCCCGTGGTTTTTCCCTTCACATCGGAGGGTTTTCCACGTAAAAATTCACGTCTCTTTTGTCTCTTTTTCTTAACACACTGGTTGAGAAGGAGAGCTCATTCAAACTGAAGATGATGAGAACTGATCGGGCTGCAGAATTTATTTCTTAGAACTTTAGAGACTTTTGTGAAATGAAGGAGTGCAACGACACCTTACTACACCCTATACTCCCCAGCAGAATGGCGTGGTGGAATGCCGTAATCGTTCAGTCCTTGCAACAACAGGAAGCCATTTGCGTCTGTCATTCTCTTGGTGCAGTCTATGGCCTAAACTGGCTGCTATGAAAGCCATTTGTTGCAGAAGTTGAAGAGAAATGTTGCACGAGATATAGAAATGTTTGAGGATCTCTCCATCGGCGACAGGGGCTTACAGGTACGCTGTGTTTCTGCAGGGGTTGGGGATGCGTCAATTTCGGAAATCGGAGGATTGGCACTTCCTGGTCGGTGTGCTGCACTTGATTTTCCTGAAGGAACTGATCCTCAGTTTGAAGTGGCCTACCATGAGGCTTTCATGGAAGGATTCTCTTCTGAGGAGGTAATTCAATTTGCAAATGAACATCATGCCACGAAGGGCAATTTGGTTCATAGTGCTGATTCAATAACATCAGATCTGCAACTGGTAGAAAATTTTTGGTGTGATATGGGATTCCCCAAAGGAAGTAGATGGTGGGAGGATAAATTAGCGTCAGACCAGGAACAGGGATTGCCTACTTCGGGTCCTGGTACCTTGCCGGATCATGAACGGGAACACCATGTTAACTTGTGTGCAGACGTTTTGTCGGTTGATACACAGGAACGTTTGTCGGTCTCTGTTTTGAGGAACCGGAAGATTACGTCTCGGCCGCAAGGCAGACCGATTCCCATTCGTCGAAACGCTGTTCGTCCCTGGAGAGGACCTCTTCCCAAACGTCGCTTGCCGCCGGAGTTAACCCTCGAGGCTTTCTTGCCGGCGAACTTCCTGGGCGACAAAACAGCTGATCGGGGCAATCAAGAGCGATTTCAAAATTCGAACTCCAAATCGGAGAGGCCTTGCACCTCTCTGTTGATCAAACGCGCCCGGGATTTTGGAAGGTCTTGGTGGGCTTTATTGCCAACTGGGCCCAGGGACCGTAATAGGGTATCGGTGTGTGGGATTACCTCAGTTCATTCTCCGCCGAAAAAATCTGATGGCGGTATCTCAACTCCCATCACAAAATCGATCTGGTCCCCAGGGGCGCCGTCGTTCGCTGAGATCGTCGTCATGCCACCCTACCCTCGATCGTTTGAGACCCGGCGCGGTCTAGGTCGGGGGCGCGGTGAGGGATTTGGGGGACGAGGTCGTGGCGAAGTTCAATCCCAAGGGGGCCGCAGCGACGGAAGTGGTGGACGAGGGCGGGGAGAAGGACATGATTATGGCCGGCAGGATGGTTTCCATGGTCGAGGCGGTCTTCATGATCGTAACGAAGGTCCTGCTGGTCATGAACTGTATGGCCGCAATGATGGTGCTCAGGGCCGTGGTGCTGGCCGGGGCTCTTCTGATCAGAGAACGAGCCATCAACCACAGCGCTACAAGCCAATTCCGAGCAGTGGTCGCGACATGGCCAGGTCCATCCAGCAAGGGGAAGTCAGAGACTCTGAAGATCAGCAAGCCGATCAAGGTATTGTCAAGAAAAAAAGGCCTTTTTGTTTTAGATGCAAGAGTGGAGGGCACCTAAATGAGGAATGTAAAGCAGATCTTGATTGTATCATATGCAACAAGAATAATTCCCATTTGTCATCAAAATGTCCTATTCTCAAAATGCCTAAACCAAATGCTGCCTTTTTCGGTTCTGGACAAAAGGAGTTTGGCTTCATTAGGATTTCAGATATTGATTATAAGCTCGAGGCTCCGAATCCTGCACCCACTGCATTGGTTAGAGTCTTGGGAGGACAGTTATCACCAGAGGTTGTACAAGCTGAGTTAGCAAAAATATCCAGGGCTGATTGGCAGTGGGAGGCTTTACCTCATGGTGAAGATTCGTTCCTTGTCGCCTTCCCGACGGAAGAAGAGTTACAAAGGATGACTGACATCGGTTATCAGCTCAAGAATCATGGTGTCACACTCACTATCGCAGCATGGCAAAGTGCAAATGATATTATTCCTACATATCAATTGGAGGAAGTGTGGGTGCACATTACTGGAGTACCACATGCATTCAGACACTATTTGGTGTTTTGGGCGTTGGGAAGTGTCATTGGAGCGACTCTCGCTGTGGACATGCTCACATATAGAAAAAAGGAGTCATTCGTGTTCGAATTGGCATGTTGGACAAGAGTCAGTTACCTTTCACCACAGACCTGGTCTTTGGGATAGAGGGTTATCAAATCACTTTCACTTTGGAAGATGACAAGTTTCAACCAGCATTATCTCCACCTGAGAACCATGACCCAATGGATCGGGATGACTTAGGGAATAATAAGGGAGGCTCTTCCGACAAGGGACCAGAATCAGCAGCATCCAAAAAATTCAAATATGGTCCCAGTGATACTATTTCAAGCCATGCTCCCAGCGAGTACAAGGAATTTTCCTCGGGTCCGACACAAATGCAAACCCTTATAGCGGTGACACCTTTGGGGAAAAATCGCCCTTATCCGCCAACAAAACCGGTACCTCTGAAATCATCCTCATCCTTGTCTTCTATTTTGGTGACAAGACCTAGGCAAGGCTTTACACCAAGTCCGGGAAGCACAAAATTTACAAATCAACAAGGAGATGAGGCTGTTGTGGATCCGATTCGGGTGATTGTTGGCAGTGGAGGAAGGGCTGGTTTGTCACCTAAAATGGGGATTGAAGCTGTTACACCTCAACATCACCAGCAGCTGACCGTGAGTGGGAGTCACGAAGTGACTTGCGGGAGGATGGTTATGGACAAAACGTCAAGTGATGTTGCCATGCAGTTCCCTTCGGTGAGCACTGATAATGAGTTGAACACTCCAATTAAACCCACCCAGACCAGCAACACAGGTATGACTAGTTTTGGGTCGGTAATTTTGGATGGCAAACGTCGTAGTGCTCGCTCAGACTACTCATATTCTGCAGGAGGCATTGCTGCAGCTGATGAGCTAGTGATGGAGAAAGCAATGAAGAGAGCAGCGCTGAGAAACCTGGATAGCAACATCCTGTGTGAAGCCAAGGGGGAACATATTTTCCAATCTGGGACTTCACCAAGTATCTCGCCACCAGGTAACTCCATCTCGCCATCTTTTCTACAATTATCAAGAGACAAATGCATTTCGAATCTGCATAATATTGGTTTCTCTTTGGGTACTAGTACTAATGCAATTAGTCTATCTCTAAATGCTCTTAAGAGAATGGAAGTAGATAGATTCTCTGTTTTGCCAAGAGTAAAGGGGGATGAGCATGTTGCAAGTATTTGTGAGAATAATCCGTTTGCACCAAGTGATGATGAAGAATCTAACGAAAGATCTCTTATTACTCACTTGGTTAAGGAAGTAACAGATGTAGGCTTAGACGATTTGGACCTGGACACAAGAATTTGTGATCTTAAGGCATCCAGTCGTATGTCTAAGTCATTGTCCAAAAAAGCGAAGGCACGAAAAAGGGGTAAAACATCTAATAAATCGGTTTCAACATGAAGGGATTCTTTTGGAATAGCAGAGGTCTTTCAGACTTGGCTAAATTTCGTTACATTTCTGAGGCAATTAGGGACCTAACACTTGATTTTGTGGCTGTCATGGAAACCGGTAAACAAGATATGTCCAAAGCAAATATGTCTCGTCTTTCGGGAGGAGCAGATTTTGTTTGGCACTGTCTCCCCCCTAGGGGCCGGTCGGGCGGTATAATTCTGGGGGTCAATTCAACGGTCCTTGAGTTAACTTTAATTGTGGAAGGGGAATTTTATATCAAATTCCATCTCCGAAATAAACGCGACAACTTCCAATGGATCCTTATGGCTGTATATGGTCCAGCACAAGAGGAGTTCAAATCTCCTTTCTTGTCTGAACTCGTCCGTACATGCCAACAGAACCCATTGCCTACTCTCATAGGAGGGGATTTCAATATTATGAGAAATAGAAAGGAGAAAAGCAATAGCCGGTTCAACGACCGATGGCCTTTCCTGTTCAATGCAGTTATAGACAGCTTTGATCTTCGGGAAATCGAGTTAACAGGTCGGCAATTTACCTGGGCAAATTCTTTACCACAACCTACCTATGAGAAGTTGGATAGGGTGTTAATCACGACTGAATGGGAATTTAAATATCCGTTGGTATCAGTACAAGCCCTTGATAGAGGGCTTTCTGATCATACACCATTGCTTTTAGACACTGGCGAACCTTCCTACTTGGGAATTGTAAAACAGTTCAAAATGGAACTCAGTTGGTTCTCCCGAGAGGATTTTTTGGATCGTGTCGCAGAAATATGGAACAAGCCTGTACATGGCCAAAACTCGGTTCAAAGATGGAATAGGAAAATGGGGGCTTTGCGAAAACACCTCCGGGGTTGGGCAGGACATACCCATGGAGTGCACAAACAGCAAAAAAACCATTTTCAGTCTATAATTTTCTCATTGGATATAGCCGCAGAAGGTCGTGTGTTGTCCGACGGGGAGTGTAACCAATTACAAACTGCTCGGGATAATCTGGCTAAACTCCTACGGGAGGAAGAGATCAAGTTCTATCAATGAGCTAAGGTCACTGATGTGCTCCTAGGAGATAATAATACTAGGTACTTTCACATGGTGGCTAATGGTAAACATAGGAAGAAACGTATCTTCTCGTTGGAGCATGACAATGGAAAAATCGAGGGACAGGCCAACCTTAAAAGCTATATCACCCAATTTTACAAAGATTTGTTTGGGCCTCCTGATGATAACTTTTTCCTGTTGGAGGAACACAGGATAGAGGATATCCCTCAGGTTGGTCAGAGTGAGAATGCATTCCTAACGGCTCCTGTCGGGACCCCGGATTTCCGAACCCGGACCCTCTGTGTATTGCAGCACTAGTCCCAGATCAAAGCTAGTGCACACAGTCAAACAGAAATGATTACATAACCAACAACGCTTTATTACAATAGTAAAGAGTACAGACCGCAAGGTCTCATTATTACAACTGAGGTTTCAGGACCTCACACACTCACAAAACACAGCGGAAGCAAAAAAATAAATCCGGCGAAGACCCATCAATACGCCACAGGCAATTGACTGGGGAAACGCGACCTAGTACTCCGGAAATCCTTCGTCGAATCCACAAGCGAAGTAGTCGTAGTCACCTTCTTGAGCTTCATATTCTTCTGAGATTTATTTTTAAGTGTAGCATGTGAGTACATAAAGTACTCCGCAAGTCTTGGGAAAAATGCATAGATGCAAGGCTTGACAAAGGAAGGCTATATGGTTCTTTTGCACAAAGCAATATTTTAAAATTTCAATTACTACTAATTATTTTCGAAGGCATCCATTTAATAAAGTAAATGTTTTAGCAGAAACTATCATTAACTTTCTAGTGAAGGTTCCATCTACCAACACCAGCCAACAACTTGAACAAGTTTAATACTGCGGGTTAAATCCACCCTCTCTGGCTTCAACCGCCAGGATACCCTTCCGAGAGTTCCCTCCACTCTCGGAATACAAAACTTTTGATTTTAAAACAAAACCAGAAATCGACCATGTGAATGCATTCCTTGCCCGCCCTTGACCGTGGGCACGGCTATTCGAATAGTTTTACACTCTGCAGAGATTGTACAACTTTACCCACAAGAGATATATTATCCTAAAAGTCAACACGCTTCCTTTGGCATGAGACCCAGATAAAATATCACAAAGCCTTTACCTTACTCTAATCTAGCTAGATACCACCCACTGAGGTTTCACCGCAGGTAGGCTAACTGCCCGAACCGAAGCCCCCTCTTGCGCCATATGAGTACAGTAAATCCCTGTCCCTCACTGTGAATAACCAGTCCATCCCTGGCACCCACTTTCCACTGGTGGCACCTAAACTAGACTATCGTAAGTTAGTCAGCTAGGTCGTACCCATATAGACTTGTGGTTGTACGGTTAATGCTCAGTTTGGACAAACACAAGCGTCGGTCCTTAATTGACTAGGGTGGAACATACACATTACAAGATCTCGTGCTTCCTGCACCAACCCAAGCTAGCCATCCACCCTAATCTAAACCATCTTTCTCATTTTATTTTATTTTAAAACAACAGTGGCAATTCCAATCACCACTAACTTTGCAAAAACAAGTTTATCATAATTTCCCAGTTTCAAGGTTTCAAAGGTATTAAGTAGCATGACTAAGCATTATACTACCATTCTATTATCTATCAAAGGTTTAACAGTATTCTCCTTATTGAGACAAAGGAATTTCTAGGGTTACAAAGGTACAAGGCATTCAATTTCAAATGAGGGCATAACAAGTTGGATTAACTAATACCTAAAGATTTGAACTAATATTTTATATAAATAGCAATGCACATAATTTAAAATAATTAAAATATTTCAAAATCATAGGTTCAAGATGATCAAAGGAGACTTGCCTTCTTGCACGCTGTCTGGACCTTCTTGCTGCGTGTCGGGAAAGTCTTCGGCAACGACGGGTTCTACGCGCGAAAAGACCGAACAAACAAAATAAACTCAAATAAAATCCAAATAAAATATAAAAATTATAAAATATATACTAAGGGATAGATTATGATTTTAGATGAATTTAGGAGAAAGAATCAACGGATTTGGAGTTTGTATGAGGGAGAGCGAATATCTGGAAGTTTGGACATCACATGAAATGATAACAAAATACGAGGAGTGCTTTTTGAATAGTACAGTGTCGGTTGGCTACAAGGTGGCTGGCGAATGGGCAAAATGGAATCCTGGTGATGAGGCGAAGGTGGTGACATGGGTACGGCGACGAGGAACGGCGGCAATCACCCGCAAAGAGTGAAAAACGGCACCAACGGCACGGTAGTGACAACAGCAGGTTGGAGAGAAATAGTACCGGGTATGTAATGTGAAGATGTAGGGTGAGCACAGGGTAGAACACAGTATGGTGAAGTTAGGAAAATTACTGGTTAAGCTAAAAATTAATCGGAGATGATACAATCGACGTTTGAATGACGACACGGGAAAAACTTGATATCTTGGTGCTCGGTGAAGCGAATCTAAAACCACTTGGCAGATAGCTACCTGGGATGGTTTGGCACGATATGACGCGAACGGATTGGGGAAAACACCAACGGATAGACGGAGACACGAGATGCCATTGGCGGCCATGGCGAGGTATCGGAGGTGAAAATTTGTGGAGGATTTTTGGGAAAACGGAAGGAAGCACGGCGTAGAACGTGGCGAGGCAAGTCTAAGAAAAATTACGGCATGGGCTAAGGCTTACCGGAGGCGACGAATTGACGTCGGGAAGTCACAAACGGCCATTTTCACGGAAAGCTCAATTCCTGACAATTGGCTCCACGAAAAATTAAACAAAATGGTAGAAAAATTTCTTAGAGGCTAGGACACAATATGACGCGAACAAAAATCGAAGCGCTTACCAAAAAGGGGTGTACGCGCGAAGGTACAATTTTAGTGTCTGGGCCTGACAAGATCGACGAGGACTCGGGGAATCTTTAGGCGAGGGCGATGGAAGCACGATGTAGAACGTGTCGAGGCAAACTCAACGGTGCAAACGGCTCGGCCAAAGGACATCGGATGGTGGCGGAACACGGTGGAGAAGACATTTTGCGACCGTCGGGTTGACATCGGCGTTCCGGGCAAACGGAGAGGAGTTAGCATGTGGGGTTTGCGGCGAAACGAAGAGTAGAGCGTGGGGAACGTGATGCTCACCTTGGTTTTGGTCGGGCATGCACGGACGGCTGGTGGCGACGCGAGGAACGACGACACGCTATGGCCCACGGTGGCGATGGTGCTCCGGCTAAGTTCTGGCGAAGGCGAGGTGAGCACCGCGTAGAACGCAACGAGGCGAATCCGAGGATGTGCTCAAAAGTGGCGGGGCTCCACTGGACGAGGCGCAATAAGCCGAAGAACGCCGCTTGGAACACAAAAGAAAAACTCCGATTGCGCCCAAGAAAAGAGGAGTGGGGACTTGATATTTTCGGGGTTGAGTGAGGATGAGGAGGGGCTCACGGTGCTTTCTTTTATAGGGGTGGGGAAGGTCCGAGACGGGAGATCAAGAGACCATGTCCATCAATGGCATGGATTAATTTCTCACGAAACGGCTCATGAATGAGGGGAGAACGGTAGGGAAATGAAAGAGTTTGATGAGAGGAGTTGAATGCAATTTATTTCGCTAAAAACCGTTGAGAAAATCTTGAGGAATTAGAGCTTTAAAATCTTGTTCATGGCGGCCACGTTCGGGAAGAAACGAACGGACACTTTGGAGAAGAAGGCAGGAGAGAGAAAACGGGAATAAAAAAATAATAATTGTTTTTCCGAAAAAATAAAATAAATTCCAAAAAAAATTCAGAAAAATTTCACAGATATCCCTGGAACCCGAAAATACCAAATAAAATAATTTCAGATTTAATTGAAGTATATTGTGACCAATAAAAATATTTTTACTTTCTAACCTTTAATTTAATCAAAATAAATTCAAAAAACTCCAAAAATTTAAAAAGAGGATAGAAATGAATAGATTAGAATTTTATATGAATTTAGAAATTTTAATGGGCTCAATCGGAATTAAAATGAAGAAATACGATCTTTTGGAAGTTTAAAAGGAGAGAAAAAGAATAAACTGATTCTCTGAAATTATTTTTGAACTGAAATGACATCATCAAGGGAAATGATTTTCAAAGGAATTATTTTTCTATGGAAAAAGGAATTTATGATGTTAGGGTGACGTCAGCAGAGATTTTGATTTTCTGGCCGAATTATTTTTCAACAGGAAAAGGGTTTTATTCACTGACAGGTGGGATTGGGCTGTCGGTGAGAGGGAAGAGAAAGGAGGAAGAAGTGGACGGTCGGACGAATGCCACGAGGTGAAAGAGAAATCAGGGCCATCGGATTAAAATGAAGGGGTAAGTGAAGGCGGGTGGCTGAGATTAAACCGGGCGAGGATGGATTGAATCAGGGAGCGACACGTGATGGCCGAGTAGAGAGGTTGAGGATTAAATTTGATTTAGATTTTGAAATAAAATTTAGATAAATCCAAATAAAGTTCAAATACTTTAAATTAATTAATTTGAAATTAAATTTTTCAGAGAGCGAAATTTTGGGATGTTACAGCCCCTTTCACCGAAAAGGAGATTCGGGAAGCAGTATTTGACATGGAACACAACAAGGCTCCAGGTCCTGATGGATTCCCAGCTGAATTTTATCAGAAGTGTTGGGATATCATTAAACAAGACCTCATGCAGATGTTCCATGATTTGCATAAGGGTGATATTCCTCTGTTCAGCCTTAATTTTGGTGTAATAACCCTTTTGCCAAAAGTGCATGACGCAAACAAAATTCAGCAATACAGACCAATTTGTTTACTGAATGTGAGCTTCAAGATTTTCACAAAAGTTGCAACGTTACGGATTAATTCAGTTGCAGACCACGTTATTAGCCCAACTCAAACGGCATTCATGAGAGGACGTAATATCCTTGAAGGGGTAGTCATCTTGCATGAAACCGTCCATGAACTTCATCGTAAGAAACTCAGTGGTATAATTTTCAAAATTGACTTTGAAAAGGCCTATGATAAAGTAAGATGGTCGTTCTTATTACAAACACTACGGATGAAAGGTTTCTCATCTAAATGGATTTCTTGGGTGCATTCTTTCATATCGGGCGGAAGTGTGGCGATCAATGTTAATGACGATATCAGTCCCTATTTTCAAACAAAAAAAGGTCTCCGACAAGGGGACCCTTTATCGCCAGTTCTCTTTAATCTTGTTGCTGATATGCTTGCAACAATTGTTAACAGAGCCAAAGCAGATGGTCAAGTTAGTGGGGTGGTGCCACATCTGGTAGATGGTGGTTTATCCATACTCCAATATGCTGACGATACGATCCTCTTCATGGAACATGACCTGGTAAAGGCTACTAACATGAAGTTGTTACTTTGTGCCTTTGAGCAAATATCTGGTTTGAAAATAAATTTCCATAAGAGTGAAATTTTCTGCTTCGGAGAAGCCAAGGAATGCGAGCACCAATACAAAGATCTTTTTGGCTGTAATCCAAGTACTTTCCCAATGAGGTACTTGGGTATTCCTATTCATTATAGGAAATTAACAAAGGATGATTGGCGAAAAGTAGAAGAACGTTTTGAGAAACGCCTCAGTAGTTGGAAAGGCAAGCATCTATCAACAGGGGGACGCTTGACTTTAATAAATTCAGTCCTTAGTAGTCTTCCCATGTATATGATGTCCTTCTTTCAGATACCAAAGAGTGTTCTTAAAAAATTAGATTATTATCGGTCTCGCTTCTTTTGGCAATGCGACGAGCATAAAAGGAAATATCGTCTAGCCAAATGGGATATCCTGTGCCAACCTAAAGAACAAGGAGGGCTAGGGATTCATAACCTGGAGACCAAGAATACAGCACTACTCAGTAAATGGTTGTATCGGTTACTGAAAACAGACGGTACCTGGCAACAAATATTACGCAAAAAAATACTTGGACACAACACCTCTTGTCCAGGTGCAGTGGAAGTGTGGGGACTCTCATTTCTGGGGCAGCCTGATGAAGATTAAACGGGATTTTCTGCGGTTTGGATCCTTTATTATTAAAGACGGATCGCAGGTACGGTTCTGGGAGGATAAGTGGCTAGGAAATAGAACTTTACGTGATCGATATCCTCAACTGTATAGCATAGCCCGCAAGAAACAAGATACAGTGGCCGAAGTGTTGAGCTCATACCCACCAACTATATCATGGCGCAGAGACCTTATTGGTCACAAGCTAGAGTCGTGGAACAATCTCCTTTCACGACTGACCAACATTGTTTTGAGCCAAGAGGAAGATGAATTCCGATGGAACCTGAATAGGAGTGGAGAATTTTCTGTAAAATCCCACTATCTCGCATTGATCCATCAGGATGTGCCCAATTCTAACGAACGCTTATGGAAGTTAAAAGTACCTTTGAAGATCAAGATTTTTCTGTGGTATCTTCGACGGGGCGTAATTTTAACAAAGGATAATTTAGTGAAACGAAATTGGCAAGGCAGCAAACAGTGTTGTTTCTGTCATAAAGATGAAACGATCCAACATCTGTTTTTTGAGTGTCGGTTAGTTCGTATGGTTTGGGCGGTGGTCCATGCGTCTTGTGGTCTTTCTCAGCCTCGTAGTGTGTCCAATATGTTTGGTACTTGGCTACGAGGGTTTCGACAGGACTTAAAGTCTTTAGTTCTTCTTGGAGCCGCTGCTACTTGTTGGGCTATGTGGTTATGCAGGAATACAATGGTATTTGAAAACAAACAACTTTCATATTTGCAGGTTATTTTCTCACTTTTGCATTGGCTCCGTTCCTGGGCTATTCTACAGAAGACCGCTTCGCAAGATATGGTTGTGGCGGCCTCGCGTTCCTTGGAGAAGGTGGCCAAGGAGTGTTTTGCCCGGGCACATGGGTGGCGGTCTAGTCTTCGGATTGATTGTCATTAGTGTATCCCTTTTATTTTCCACTTTTTTGTAAGGCTGTGTGCCGCCCAGGCAGAGGCCGGGAGGATTTCAAGTTGATGTATCACCTTGATTAACATACTTGAAATCAATAAAGCTTCCCTTTTCGAAAAAAAAAGGAAGCCTTCTGAAGGCCATGGCTGTCTCAGGAAGGATGTGGGATGAAGCTATTCGTCATGCTGTATATTTGTTGAACTGAGTACCCACCAAGGCTGTGAAGGATTCTACACCTTATGAAGCCTGGAAAGGAAGGAAACCAACCTTGGCACATCTCAGAGTTTTTGGCTGTACTGCATACATGAAGGTACCCTCTGTTCATTTGTCCAAGCTAACTGACAGGAGCAAACCCATGGTTTACTTGGGAACAAAATCTGGGAGCAAGGATATCACCTTTTTGACCCTCAAAATGGTAGGCTGTGTGTGAGCCGAGATGTAGTGTTTAATGAAGAAAGGAAGTGGAATTGGGAAGAATCTAACAAAAGCAGTGACATTAGCAATCCAGAGTGGATAGCCTTCGCTGTAACAGATCCTGAAAATGAAGCCATTTAGCAAGAGTTAGTCGATGGTGGCTCTGACGGTAGCAATTTAGCAGCTGGTTTTGCAGGAGAAGGAGAGCATGGAGGGACTGATGTGTAAGCAGCACCACCAGACATCTTCTCACCAACACTGCAATCACAAGAAGTGCATTTTGCAGCGACCGACTTGTTTCTAACAATGCTAGCAATACTATCTTCATCACCGGTGTCCAACACATAGCAGTCAGCAGGGGGCATTTCGGTGAGTGGTGGCACACCAGATTCCTCAACTCATGATGCTACTCTGGTTAGGGGCTTCAGATCACTTGCTGAGATATATGCAGATCCTCAGCTGGGTGAGATTGAACCTGAGTAATTACTGCTAGCTGAAGATGAGCCAACAAGCTATCTTGAAGCAGCCAGTGACAAGGACTGGGAGGAGTCAATGCAAAAGGAGATTGAATCAATAGAGAGGAATAAAACCTGGAAGCTGACAGAGTTGCCATCAGGAATCAAGCCTATTGGCCTCAAGTGGGTCTTTAAACTAAAAAAGGATGTTGCCGGTGAGGTAGTAAAGCACAAAGCAAGACTAGTCGCTAAACGGTATGTGCAGAAAAAGGGTGTTGATTATGATGAAGTATTCACTCCTGCTGCAAGGCTAGAAACCCTGAGAATGATTCTTGCATTGTTTGCCTGGGAAGGGTGGAAAGTTCATCACCTCGACGTCAAGACTGCATTTCTCAATGGGGAATTCCGAGAGGATGTTTATGTATCACAACTAGAAGGGTTCACTACAGTTGGGAAGGTGCATTTGGTGTACAAATTGTCAAAGGCCTTGTATGGACCACGGTAGGCCCTAAGGGCATGTAATATCCGACTTGATAGAACATTGAAGGAGTTGGGTTTCAAGATGTGTCCCCAAGAGTAGGCAGTGTACAACATCATGTTGGTAACAAATTGCTCATTATTGGTGTATATGTTGATGACTTATGACCAAGTGAAGAGGATATTCAGATGTTCAATGAACAAATGAAGAAAGAGTTTGAAATGAGTGACCTTGGCACTCTTTCATACTATCTTGACTATCTTGGAATACAAGTGCAGCAAGATAGCAAGGGTATTAGTCTGCAGTAGACTGGATATGCAAAGAAATTACTGTAGCAAGTAGGAATGTGGGAGTGCAATCCATCAAAATATCCAATAGAGCCCAAGCTGCAGTCAACTAAAGATGGAGAGGGGACACCAGTGGATGTAATAGAATATTGGTGCTTAATTGGCAGTCTTCGGTATCTAACCAATACTAGACCAGACCTGAGTTATGCCATGAGAATGGTTAGCAGGTATATGGAGTCTCCACGGCAAAGTAATCTCCAAGTAGTAAAGTAGATTTTGAGGTATGTGAAGGGGACAATTCATTATGGCATTACTTATTGTAGAGGAGGAGATGGGGAGGTGATAGACTACAGTGATAGCAACCTTGCCGGCGGTGATCTAGATGAGATGAAAAGCACAACTGGGTTGGTATTCTACTTTGCCGGAGGTTTAGTTGCATGGTGTTCCCAGAAGCAAAAAATGGTGGCCTTGTCATCATGTGAAGTGGAGTTTATGGCCGCGACGGCAATTGCATGTCAAGCCATGTGGCTAAGGAGTTTACTCAGTGATTTGACTGGTTGTGCACCAAAAGAAGTGATGCTGAGAATAGACAATATATTTGCCATAGCACTCATAAAGAATCCGTTGTTTCATGACTGGAGTAAACACATTGATAGTCGGTTCCATTTCATCCGAGAATGTTTTGAAAAAAGGTTGATTTCAGTTGAGCATGTGACTAGTGAGAAGCAATGTGCTTATATATTGACAAAAAGCATTACCGAGGCTAAAATTTGCAGAAATGCGTGAGCTCCTAGGAGTCAAAGACCTGGAGCACACAAGTCAGAATTAAGGGGGAGAGTATTATCAGTAATTCTAACTTGATTTGGTTGGTTTGCCGAGTCAGGTTTTTGGTCAGAGTGGTCATATGTTGCGGTGGTTGTAAGCTACAGTGGTCATAAGTTGATGTGGTCATAAGCTGCAATGATTGTAAACTGTAGTGGTCGTAAGCTGCAGTGGTTTTATAAATTGTAGCAGTTGTAAGGAGAGTACTGTAGCAGTCGTAGAAGTTTTTAGAGTCAGTTAGCGAGTCAGTCTGATATTTTGTTACTGCATAGTATGTGCACAAGTCGAGGAAGTCATGGCCGATAAAATCGGATCACAGAGTGTGTCTCTAGATCATGCAAAGTTAGTTATGTGTTTCAGTTGTTGAGAAGAAAAATAACATTCAGAAAACTTGCCTAAAACTTAGTCTCTTAATGCGTTCATTTCAGTTACTCTAAAGTTTACTTCTCATAATTTGAACAACACCTTCTTTGTTTGATTGCGTGATCCAGCAGATTATGGGCTCGATCCAACAATAATTAATGACAATTGATTTGTGAGACTTATATTTTTTATTAGTTGGTGAAATAAGTTATATCCCATGGTGATAGATGACTCTGGAAGGCTTAATGTGTTGACTGTCTCCAAGTCAAGTTATCAACATCATGTGTTGTTGATCTGTCAAGAACCTAGACTTGGAGAGATGTTCATCATCAATTTTCAAGTAGATGCGTAAGGCAAAAATATGACTAGTATAGGTTAATAATATGTTCTTAGTCTTTTACCGATCTTGGTATTTGGTTGGAAGATCGAATTGCTAGAATACATTACCATATTATTAATTGGGGTCCTGACTAGTAGCTTGAGTGTGTCATGTGTTGATAGCTCATTATGCATACTCTAGCTCTCCGTGGTATGATGCTATTATTCGTGATTGTATTTTGTAAATAGTTGAAGCTCATGCATATTTATTGTAGCATGTTACTTAAGTTTGAGAATGTGTTTTGCAAATGCCTCAAGTGCATGCCTATAATCCTTGTGACATGATTCTAAAGAGTACGAATGTGGCTTGGACTTCCTTTTGGTATTTGATGCCTAACGGGGAGAAGAAAGAAGAAAAAGAAGATTAGATATTGTGTATCTATGTAGGTTAATAGACCTTGAATGTGAGGATAAACTTTTATACTTTTTTGTAATATTTATTATAAGCTTATTGAACCTCTTTTCTCTAACTATGTGTTACCCTTTTGGATTTGGATGTATTTTGGACATATGGATGTTTATGTGTTTATGTGAACCTTTGTGGTCTTTTTTAATCTTGATCCAAAATATGTTCCCTTTTTGCATCCTTCTTGTGTAGATGCATGCATATTTATATTATTGTTGATTATATTACTATATCATGCTTATATGGATCCAAAATATAGAGAAAACTCTGCCAAAATTTCCAAAATTCATATATGTGTGCATGAATTTTCTTCAAATCCTTATGCACATATTAAGGGAGCTTTCTCTATATCTCATGGCTTTGCCTAGCATTATCTTTAAAATTCATCTTGCTTTCACTAAAATGAATTTAATGCTTCTAAAGCTTATCCTAAAGTATACAATTTGTTGTGTACAAGATGTATACTCAAAAATTAACTTCATTATCTTATTATTTGTTGAGGTTGTCATCAATTACCAAAAAGAGGAAGATTGAAGATCTAGACCTGCCAATATGAGTTAATGGTGAGTTTTGATAATTAAACATAATCAATTTGTGAGACTAATATTTTCTACGAGTTGGTGAAATGGATTATGTCCCATGGTGATGGATGACTTTAGATGGTTTCATGTGTTGACCATTATCAAGTCAAGTTATCAACGTAATGTGTTGATGATCAAGTTAAGAACCTAGACTTGGAGTAAAGATGTTCGTCATAAATCTCCAAGTGAATGCACAAGATAAATGTATAATTAGCATAGGTTCAGGATATGTTCCTAGTCTTTTACTGATCTTGATGCTTGGTTGGGATACCGATTGTTAGTATATGTTACGGTACTATTAAGAGGGATCTTGACTAGTAGATTGAGTGTATCATGTGTTGATGGCTCATTGTGCTTGCTCTAGCTCTCCATGGTGGTTTGAGTCCATATCCCTAATCCTTGTGGCATTATTCTAAAGTTTATGAATGTGTTTTGAAACTTATTATGAGTCATGTTTTTAATCCTTGGTTGCATGATACTATGATTTGTTAATGTGTTTTTATAAATTTGTTAAAATACATTCGTCTATATCCCTGCTGGAAAATTAAGCATGGTCTAACCACCATTGGTTGGCCGGTTTGACTAGTCAGACTGAGTGTTAGACATCGATTGTAATTTTTCAGAGGAGTTGCTTCTCTGTTATGTACCTGTAAGGTCGAGGAGAGTGACTAGAGGGGGGGGGGGTGAATAGGTGGTTTTAAAAGTTTTTTTTTCAAAATTGAGTTTTAGATGCAGAAGCGTAAATCAAATCAGTTTTGCACAATTACATGTTTGTCTGATGTGCAAAACATCTTGATACAAGCATAAGAATGACTCTAATGACGGCGAGGGCATCGAGGTAAAGCAAGGACCACTTGCTAGAATATTGTGGTATCTATCTGTAATTTTCTATTTGAAGCGTTTATTTGTGAACTGAAAGGATGCAAGTCTGTTGTATTAGCACTCGAATGAGTGTAAGAAAGATGGAATGATAAGTCGCGTTGTTGATTCTACCCAGTGGAAGAACATCGATAGGATATTTGTAGACTTCAGTGCAGAACTGAGGAATATAAGGTTTGGGTTGAGTATAGATGGAATGAATCCTTTCGGTAGCATGAGTAACCGATATAGCACCTCTCATGTGAATGTATGCACGTACAACCTTCCTCCTTAGCTGTATGTGAAGCGAAAGTACATTTTGATATCACTACTTATATAAGGGCCAAAGTAACCTGAGAACGATATTGATGTGTACCTAGCACCATTGGTGAAAGATCTTATGACACTATAGAATGAAGGGGTATAGGTATGGGATGTGGACAAACGAGAGAAATTCACTCTGCACGCCATGTTATTCTGCACCATCAATGATTTTTCCTGCCCTTGGTAACCTGTCAGGGTTGAATACAAAAGGAGCCAAAGCCTGTCCACACTGTTTAGATTATACCGAGAGTGTGTGGTTGAACAACTCACGTAAAACTGTGTACATGCGTCACCGTAGGTTCCTTCCAAGGCATCACCTATAACGTAAGATGACAAAACAATTTGACGAAAATAAAGAGGATGACTCAGGACCAAGGCCTTTTAGTGGGAAAGAGGCCTATGATATGGTTAAGTAAATCAATATTGTGCTTGGAAAGGGACGTAAGTTGAGGACCCATCAAAAGAACATGTGAAAGAAGAGGTTAATATTTGGGACTTATCTTATTGGGAGCACTTAGAAGTTTGCAATTGCATCGATGTCATACACGTAGAGAAGAATTATATGATAGCTTGATTGGTCTCTTACTGAACATTCGTGACAAAACAAAGGATGGTGTCAATACACGGCATGATTTGGTCGCTATGAACATCAGGACCGAGTTAGCACCGATAAAGGCCAGATGTACCTTCCTCCAGCATGCTACACTTTGTCTAAGTCCGAGAGAACTGAATTGTGTCAGTACTTGCATGGTGTGAAAGTTCCATTCGGACACTCCACCAGCATGAAGAAACTTGTTTTTATAGAAGATTTGAAATTAATTGGCATGAAATCTCATGACTATCATGTGCTAATAACACAATTGCTTCATGTTGCAATTAGAAATATTTTGCCAAAAAAGGGTCGAGTGACAATTGTGAGGTTGTGTTATTTCTTTAACGCAATTGCTCAGAAGGTCATTGATCCTGATAGACTAGATGCTCTATAGACCGATGTGGTGACGAATTTATGTCATCTTGAGATGTATTTTCCCCATCATTTTTCAATATCATGGTCCATCTCATTGTCCACCTTGTGAAAGAGATAAAGATATGCGGCCCCGTGTTTTTACATCATATGTACCCATTCTAGAGGTAAATGGGAATTCTTAAGTCCTATGTACGCAATCGATCGCGGCTAGAGGACAGCATCATCGAAGGTTATGTAATCGAAGAGGTCACTGAGTTATGCATTAATTACGTGGCTCAGGTCGAATTGATAGGTGTGCCTCTATCTCATCACGAGGGGAGGCTAGAGAGTATGAGACCATCGGAAGGAAAGCAATAACTCTCGATCTGGATACGTACACTTGAGCCCATTTTATGGTCTTACAACACAAGACTGAAGTGTCCCCGTATATTGAAGAGCACAAGGACATGCTACGCCAAGAGAATCCAAGCCGGTCAGATGTTTGGATTACGAGACAGCACAACCGCCGGTTTAACGAATGGCTAAGGGTGCAATTCACTGGGAGGCCGTCAAGTGAAACGCTGCAATGGTTGGCAAAGAGACCAAAATTTACAATTGTGACATGGCAAGGATAAAATATTAATGGGTACACACTTTATACAACAGATCAGAATAGAAAGAGCACAGTCCAGAACGCAGGTGTCTGCATAGATGTATTTTATGAGCAGTTCAGTACCACTGCCCCCAAGCTCCTACTACAGGCTTGTAGAGAAGATTTGGGAGATTGACCATGTAATTTTCAAGATCCCATCTCTCTCTTTCAGTGCCGTTGGATGCAACTCCTACAGGGTGTAAAGGTCGATAAGAACGACGTCACTACTGTAGACCTCAAACGTGTAGGATACAAAGACAAACCATTTGTACTCGCAAGGCAAGCTGTTTAAGTTTTTTATGTAACCAAACCGGTAAATAAGAAGCACCATATAGTTCTTCATGGAAAAAGAAGAATTGTTAGAGTTGAGAATGTTATGGATGAGAAAGAGTACAATAAATTTGATGAGTTACCTCCATCGGAGATGACATCATGCTCGAGGAAGAACCAAGGGATGAAGCAAGCTATATGTGTGTCGATCATTGTGAAGAGCTTTATTTAAAAGCAAAATAGCCAAGTGGAATGTTCCCACACGCTGAACACCTATTTGAAAATTATTCCAATGTAATTAACAAACTTGAAATGTAATTAAGAAATTATTCCATTGTAATTGACTCAATAATGTAGAAATAATTAAATATGTGATTGTATCTGCTTACTTGTTTTCAGAGGGCATGTCTAGCATTTCCTAAGGCTAGTAGAATAACCAGGAACTATCACAGGCAGTTTAGTGCCATAAACTGTCTGTGTTATATGTATCACAGACAGTTCCATAATAGAACCGTCTGTGATAAGTACAACATCACAGACGGTTCTATAAGACAGTCCCATAATAGAACTGTCTGTGATAAGTACAATATCACAGACGATTCTATAATAGAACCATCTGTGATAATTCAACATTGTAGACAGTTACATCATCGAACCATCTATGATAGTAATATCACAGGCAGTTATTTAATACAACTGTCTGTGATAGTTCTTCTATAAGTAAGGCCCCTGCTAGGTTTTGCTCTCTTACTCCTCACTCGCGCACCCCTCCATTTCCTCGTCCTCAACTGCCATCGCCGCCACCAAAGAACCCGATGTCTCTGTCCTCTCCTTCCCACTTGGCGTGGTTGCCCCGTCGCCTCTCCACCCAGTGCCGCCTCTCCTCCCAACGCTGCATCTCATTCCCGTCACCTCTCGTCCTAACGCCACCTCTCGTCCCCGATGCTACCTCTCCTCCCAAAGGTACAGATCTCAAATCCCACTTTTTTTTATCTCATGTGTGATAGATCCGTCCATATCTGTTAATGTGTGTTCATGAGTTCTCTCCTCCCCATCGTATCTCATCTCGAAGGTATGAATACCAAATTCCACTTTTTAACTCATGTGTGATAGATCCGTCCATATATATTAATGTGTGTTCATGAGTTCTCTCCTTCCTGTTGCCTCTCCTCTCGAAGGTATGGATCCCAAATCCTACTTTTTAGCTCATGTGTGTTACATCCGTCCATATCTGTTAGTGTCGGTTTTATGCAGAACCCAAAAAGGAATGGGAGAAATGGATGTGAGAGGGACGACAGGACTACTTGTGTCGGGCTGGAAGTGGTAAGATTGTTGGTGTGGTCCTCATGCAGATGAAGATGTGGATGGTGGCCCTTTGTCGTTGCCGAAAATGTCGCCTTCATGTCAAAAATATCTTGTAGTTGTTGAGAATTTGAAACCTTAATTTATTTGGATCCAGTAGTTAAAATTTCTTAAGTCTCAAGGATTTTCTATATCTGTATCTCAAAATGATGACATTTTTGCAAATAAAAAACCTTGAGTCTCCCTTTGTTCAGCCTCTCATATATTATTACTGCATTCTATGTGGTGACTTGCTGAATATCTTTGTACTCACTGTTGCTCAATTACTAATATCCAGTAAGTTGGAAGGAGAAAGACAAGCCATACGATCATCTAAGGGTGTTAACAAGACTGGAAGACGATGAGACTAAGAATTAGGTTGCGAATCTCAATTGGCTGCCTGTGGGTATGTGTCTTGAGGGTCGCACCTATTGAAGTTTTTGTTTCCACTGCTACTCTTTAAATGTTTCGGCCTGATTGTCTTATGTATAAGTTTATTACTGTATTAGTTACACTTCCGTATGATATGTATTTGATATTTTGTACTATATCTGTGAGCACTATCTACTGATTTAGGAAATAGTACGATGGAATCACAGAGAATTCTAAATTATTAAATTTTGATCCTACACCACCCAACCCCGGCACGCCATGATGCCATTTCTCGGCGATGTCAGGTGGGCCAGGTCAGGGCTTTAATTCTTAAACTCTACAAATAAAGGCTAGGTTCTGCTGGCCTTCCTGCTATTCCTTTTCACTTTTACTACAATATATAGTTTTCAAATGGTGCGTCTTTTTAAGACGGAGTCTACAAGTCGATTGTAATATATACTGTACTAAGTTGATCTGTACCAACAAAAATCTTATACAACTATCTCCCTCTTTGTATTATTTTTTCACGAACAACTAAAATTTAAAAATTATAAACTAAAAACCATAATTCACAGTTAAAAAAGCCACCCAAACATGCCAGTTTCCCGGCCCAACGCACACCAATCCGGCTCAATATGTACAATCAGCGTCTCCAAACCAAAGGATTCTTCTCCTCTCTCTCTCTCTCTCTCTCTCTCTCTCTCTCTCTAAAACCAGAAGATACTGGAGTCTGAATCCTTGTAAACTAGAGTACCAGTGTGTATATATATATCGCTGGACTGTTATCCTCCAGAAGATACCAGTCCATCTAATCTGCCCACGTAGCAGGACACTTCTGAGGTCTGAGGTTCCTCTAATTGCTTCATTTTAATAACTAGAAAACTCAAATATAATTCTATAATAATTGACAGACTCCATATACGGCCATACCAACTGGATCCATGGATGGATGGATTGTTCGGACAAGAAGCATGCACGCAGGGACGAGACATGGAATCATCAAGAAGCCAGGCCGAGAAGGTCAGTGTTCATACACGCATGCAGCTGGAACTTTATGGAACAGTAGCATTAGTAATATGAATATACAAATGTCACCTACTCGTCGGCGTGCCGTCACGCTTGTGCCACGTGATAGTATCGTGGCTTTTGTCTTTAATTGAAATGGTACTGTAGTAGCTATTATTTATTTTTTATTAAAAATTAAAAATATTATTATATTTTTACGGATAATATAAAAAACCACACTAAAAAACTAACGCAATCTAAAGAAGCTATCAATATGTGAAATAAGGCCTAAAAGAACGGGACAAACTGAAACCCAATGCTTATCCACTGTATATGCATCCATCATAACAATTAATTAATTGGATAATCACAGTACCTAAACTGAATGGTCGATCGGCTAGCTAGCAAACGTACATACGTGGCAGGCAGGCATCACTCAGGTATGTTAATATATGCCCTAGAGAGGTAATAATAAAGATAATTATATCTATTTCTATATTTATGATTTTTTAAATAAGATGTTATTTTGTCCTTTGAATAAATGTCTTATATTTATCAACAAGTATGTGACTTGTTCGTGGAATTCTTTATTCATATTTTGATGTTATTTTAAATTATTCCTGATCTTATATCATTATATGAGACAATTGTGATTTACACATCAGCACATGTATTGATTGATAATCATGTTTCACGAATTATGAATATGAGATATCAAACTAATAATGTAGATATATGTTAGAGAACAAGATATTAGATTGATTCACCATGAGAACAGTGCGGGAATTGTTATATTCTTAAGTGTCATCAATTGGTCGCATATATAGTGTATGTAGGATCCTTAGATCTGATATCGTCATTGTTTTCTACATGTGTAATAATTTATTTAGAGGTTACCAAATACTACTCTGTGATTAGGTGGTCATAAATGTAGTTTTTAGGTTTACTGTGAAACATACGGAGGAATATGAGCGATCAAGATGGAATTTGCCCCTCCTATATAACAAGAGAGATATCTCTGGGTCCCTCAATGTGGTTGGACTAAGGAAGTATATGGCCACGCTGAATGTGGTTAAGAAGTCAATTACAACTAAGTAATCCACTACAGATTCGAGTAAAAGACCGAGCTATCATAGGATGGCACGCTTCTCGTGTTGAGTTTGAGCTAGTATCATGAAGCAAAGGGATCAGTACATAAGCACTACATAGGTTCGTCCGATATGATCTTTATGTATATTTAGGAGTCGTTATGTCCTGCTAGGGACCGCTGCCGACTTATGAACCAAAAATGAGTTTTCAGCCCATGGACAAATATACGTGAACCTACAGGGTCACACACTTAATGGGCTAAAACGATAAGGTTCTGGATGAGAGTTTTCGAGTGGGATTCGATCTGTGCTCGTATCAGATAAGGATCCGATTTGAGACTATATAAAAAGAGGTGCGGGGCTGAGGGAGGTATCCCGAAACATACCTGTCGAAACCCTAGCCACCACCTCTTATAACTCCTGCTGTGCGCGCTGGTGCTAGAATGCCAATGTACGGTGTTCCATCCCTGGATGTGTGGACTTCGGTAGAAGCGCTGCTGCGACTGCGGCGCTGATTGGGACGATCCGAGGAGGAGACGGTTGGCTAGACGACGATCGAGTACTACCATTACACCATGAGCTCTTCATTGAATCGGCTGCTTCAACTCTACTTTCGCTGTACTGCACGTCTAGTGGTAATAATCTATGATCTCTTATTCGTATGGCTTTCTGGTTTACGCGGTAGAAAATTTTAATCTGCGCTAGTGTAGCCTACCCGTATCTCAACAAGGTGGCCATGAAATTATCTGCATTTATTTGTACGGAAGATCAGATCGATGCAGGTCTGAGTCATCAATATATTATTGATCATCATGATATCTCCAATATCTTGCTTGTTGTTTTGCTCTCTTTCTCTCTGTTTTCGAGCTGTCTCTGTCGTGTGTTGTTTTGGCTCTCTACTTTTGCTTGACGGTGAGATACGAGCCATCCACGTTCACTCGTCGAGCGCGCGGAGAAGAGATCAAGAGATACTTCGTACTACGCTTTAGCTTGCAAGTTCCTTTCGTGATCAATCGGTGTCTATCTATAGCTACCTTGTAGGTGCAATGAATGCAGTGCTATTAATTTATTACATTCGTTTCTTAATATAAATTTGATATATATCTCTAGAAAATATATTATTTAAATAATATTTAATAAAATTAAATTTACCTCTAACATAAATAGTAGCACCGTGTTTATCTAAGAGAAATAATTATGGTCTAATTTTAATATGAAGAAAAAGTAACTATAATCTAATTTTTATGAAATATTATTTAAATAATATACTTTCTAGAGATATGCACCGAACTTTTTTATATTACGGGATGAAGAAGATACAGATTTAGCTGCATTAATTGAGCGATGAGTGATTGCGGTAAGAGACACATCAGCGTCTAAAATTTGAGCAGCCCGCGTCCAGATCTTTATTTTGCGAGCTGCAATGCGTACGTGTCACGTCCTTAATATGGATGCCCGATTAAATTAGGTCTCGTTTGGCAGAGCTCTAGCTCTAAAAAATCTGTAGATTTCCTAGAGCTGGTCATCTGTAGCTCTAGGAAATCCTGGATCTAGAGTTGCAGGCATGTTAAGTGCATTTACATGACTCATTTCATTTATATTATATATTAAATAAAAATATTTAAATCACTTTAATTTAGTCAACAAACTACAGATTCAGCATAGATTTCGGAACTAGAGCTGTGCCAAACAGGGCCTTAGCTAGGCTTTCTTCTGGGATTACAACGGAGCATATGCTCGAACAATCGAATAATATTCCTGTATACTGCATGCTTAGCTAGCTAGCTCTGCCAAAGACAGGAAAGAAAGGGCGGCGAGAAGATATGCCTACTGTGTATGATGTGTACGTGACACTCGCGCCCTACGTGGCTGATGGCGCCAGGTCGATCGATCGATCCTGTACTTTCGGGCACGATCGATTAGACGTGCGTTTCGGACAGCTAAAGATCCGTACGTTGCTATCCGAGCGTACGTCCAACTCGAAAGAAGCGGCTAGTACATGCTTGCGACGGTAGACACCTCATGGTAGACCAGCTAGCTAGTTGATTATTCCGGGACGCATGGGCATCGATCTGTACAAATCTGCACACGAATCTATTCGAAAGAGCTTTTTTAAGTGGTTTATGGTTGAAAAATACTGTAGTTAGCTGAAAAAATACTGTAGCTGACGGAGCCTTATTTAGCATAATTAAATTTTAAAAAATTTAAAAATAGAAAAAATATGTTAGCCCATCAGTATAATGCAAATAAATACGAGAGAAAAAAGGACCGTCAAAAAATTAAAAAAAAAGCCAAAAGTATAGAAAAGAATGAATTTATGAATAGTGAAAAATAAGCCAAAATATGCTAGTTGAGCTGAAAAGATGTGGCTTATGGCTAAAATTACACTGTAGCGGCTGAAACTTTACTTAGTTGAAGATGGCTTATTTGATGTAATTAAATTTAAAAAATTTAAAAATAGAAAAAAATGCTAGGTCATCACAGACAACGCAAACGAATACAGGAAAAAAGAACCGGTAAAAAAGCTCAAAAAAACCAAAAGTTTAAAGAAAGATGAAATTTATGAATAGTGAAAAATAAGTCAGAAGTAAAAGTTAAACGAGCGGGGATGTTATGTGGTTAATTGAAAGAAAATGACATAGGGTTAAAAGGAAAAGTTGTGGCTACGGTAAATTAATTAGATCACAGGATCGGGAAAAGTTAAAGTTAATTCTCTCTGAAAGCTACAGGGTCCGAACAGTGCTCGATCGGAAAGCAATTTCTGGAGGCCGCAAAAGTGGTGCTTTGACTAGTTAATTGTATCGAAATGCGAACCTAGTATCTTGCCTTGTTGATTAGTTCCCGTTCGTTGGTTCTGGCGGTGAACACGGATAAAATAGGATATGACAGTTTTCGATCGTTTCGGATAATTTTTGAATACCAATTTTGTGGTTTGGATATTTATTAAATAGTGTTGAATTTAAAATAAATATAAATTTTTTTCTATTAGATACGAATACAAATTCGATAGTGTACTATCCATTGAATACAATTATGGATCCAAATTATGTGGATATTTAGAGGCCAGATATCCATAACATATATCCTCTATTTCAGTCCAGCACATTTACATGATACTTTAGTAGTCTAGTATACATTAATATGTATATTAATATATAGAGTTAGAGAAGGAATCTTAGTTTATAGTTTATACGAAGAATTCATTAATGTGCTTCACGAAAATTTGGATCAAATAAAATATTTATATTTTTTATTCATTTTGTGTGTACAATTTAAAGGATTTTTATTTTTTGAGAAATATTTGTAATTGCATTTGATTTGATTCGTATTTGCTCTGTATTTGTATTCAACATTATTTGTATTCGTATCTGAAGTATCCATATTTGTATCTGCATCCGAGAAAAATATAAAATCAAATATGCCAGAACCATATCCGTCCATATTCAATCTATTTTTACCCTTAGTTGAAGCCTAGCAAGGATAGTGGAAGCTTTTCATCTATTTGAGGGTATGTATGCAGACCTGGCCAAATGGGTCACCAGACACGGCACGACACAACCTCAGATAGGGCATGGCCCGATTAGGCCCGACACAATTGGCCCGAATAATTTACCGTGCTGTGCTGGGCTGACCTGAGCATGCTTAACCAAATGGGTCATTGATGGCTTGTAAATTTTACTGTGAGTCGCAAGTGATTTTACTGCCGATCACAAGTAATATTACTGCTAAGTCACCCATCCGGGCTCAGAAGAGTGTAGTAACTGTGACACAAGTAATTTTATGTCGGACCTGGATTTTTCAATCCTGAATCCCCTGTGTTTCACTGCACTATTCCCTGGATCAATAGATAGTGCCCATAGGTACATTGCTGCATCTCTCATACATCGCGTAACACATAACAAATCATAATATTACATGACCCAGTTTAAAATACACCATGTTAGGCGACAGTTTACATAAGGGTCCTAACCGGCCAAATGTCGACATCACAATGCAAACAACGGAAACGAAAGCAAAAGTAAGACCATCCACAGGCAAAGCAACTGAGGGGTAAAATGAGCTACATATACTATCTAAACCTAGGTAATATATATGCACACAGTCTCCATCAAGCCTACTTGTCTAGGAACCAAAAACGTAAACATCGCCCTAGTTCCCTTCGTTATTTCCTCCATCAGTGGCAAGGGCATCTTCATAAGCATAGTGGTCCTGGGTTCCTATTTCTGATTTGGTAATGCGAGTGTGAGCACAAATCCACCATGCTCAGCGAGCCAACACACAGTATGCAATAGGTAATATGCATGGCTTATCAAGGGAAGGTTCGGGTTTATTTCATTTTGCCATAAATTGCTTTTAAATATATTACTTAGAAAGTTCCTAAGACTTAGCAGTTTGAACTTATAACAAAATTTGTGAGAGACAACTATAGTAATAATGATACATATTCCATCCGCCATTATATAGCATCCACACCATATATTCACTTTTCAACATTATATCTGCTTACCTTATCATTAGGACGACACCTAGGGCAATTCAAATCATGGCTTTCTACCGCCCTTCATTCTTCCAATTCCACCCATAAAGCATTTCGAAACAGAACTATGTCTAGTAAGATTCCCATGTCCGCCCTTGACCGGGGGCACAGCTATTCGAATAGTTTCTACTCTGCAGAGTTTGTACACTTTACCCACAAGGATAATCCACTCGTTGCTCCACACGATACCTTAGGCATGCGGTTGTATATTATCACAGGACCTTTAGAATGCATAGTCCTACCGTGGTTACGCCCGCTAAGTTCTGCCATCTGTAGGATGTGTACATCCCTCGAGAAGGGTCCCTCATGTGCCATCATGGGCAAAGGTGGGGATGAGACCATCCATCCCTTTGCTCGTGTTCACACCTTCAAGTAACCACTTTAGAGCTACACAAATTAGTTAGCCCTGCCTACATTTTGCTAGCTTGTGGTTGTACTGTTGTACACTTAGAGGTCATCACAAGATTCGGTCATTAGGGCTATCTGGGCAGTTCTACCACTAACCACACTCTCATGCACCACTGCACCACACCTCCGATCCATCCGCCCAGATATTTAAGCAAGTTGGGGTTTTTGGGAACATAAAATAACCACATCAGTTATACCAAACATTTCCATCATAACCTCCCAAATCAGTTTCTCATAATTCAAAGGTAAGGTTGTGGGGCATTTTTGTTACCCCCGAATATCTAAGCAATACTAAGCATAGCGAGTAGTTGTAGACTTATTTTTGAAAGTTATAACATTATAATTTCGCTAGGGTGATAAGGCTCATATATCCGAGGGTTTCAAGGAGAGTAATATTAACAGGTGCAATAATGGGTGTATAACTAGCAACTTGAAATCGAACATAAATTGACACATAAAATAACAGCATGCAAGTTGATAGTTTAAAACAGATATAAATTTGCATAAATGTAGGTTCAAATATGATCAAAGTATTGATTCGCCTTGGTCACCGGTGTCTTGGTCTTGGTCATCAAAGTATGCTTCGCTTCTACCTCCTGGGCCTCGTACGCTATTTTTCCGACGCGCGAAAATTCAAATAAAAATTAGCAAACCAAACAAAATCTCACAATAATTCAAATGAGCTTCAAAAATCATGGTTTCAATTCCATTGGATAGATATTGAATTTATATGAATTTAGAAATTTATTTCACTCAATTTGGAGTTAAAATGAATAAGTTATGCCCTTTTAAAGTTCTTGGTTTAATTAAATATGAAAAATAATAAAACTATGACGGGTGGGCCCACTTCCGGTTTTTAAGTTGTTCTTTTATTTTTACTTCCTTTACTCTGTGCCTATGACAGGTGGGGTCCATTTTCCGGGCATGGCCTATGTGTCAGTGAGAGGTTTTGCCTATTAAACCGGTATTAGTATTAATGACTTCATTAATCATGTTTTAACCGCTTTAACCGCCGGTCACTGTTTATCCCCTTCCTCTGGCCGACACTCGGCGAGCTCGCTGCCGGCGGAGGGAGTGGCGGCCGAACGTGAGCACCCGCAAAATGCGTCGCTCACGCCCGCGCCTACCTGCAGGCGGAGCTTCGCCGGCCAATTTGGCCGGGGCACCGGCAGGCGGTTCCCATGGGCGGCGGCGGAGCAAGGGAAGGGCGGGCGCGGTGGTGCACAGCCTTAGACCAATTGCGGGCTGGGGGAGCATGCTGACGAGATTAGGGGCTACCTCGGGGGTCGGTGTAGCTCGGGAAAGGTGGTGGTGGTCCGAAGACGAAAGGCGGCAGCGGGTATGGGAGGAGCTCGGTGCCAGCGAAGGAGAGGTGGGGAAGAGCCCAGCCGAGAACGGGAAAATCCTGGCAACATTCCGAGGAAGCTCCAGCTCTGAGGAATTGGCTTGGAGTAGCTCCGAGCGGCTAATTCCTCGCCGACCTGAGTTGGGGATGAAAGGGCTCACCGGTGAACTACGGTGCTTGGGAATTCGATTGTTCGGGGCAGGAGGCAGAGAGGGGCGTGGCAATGAGCGCAGAGGGCCGTACGAGCTTTATAGGCGGTAGAGAGAGGCTGGCAATGGGCGGGCGGCTGTGCAGTCGCATCGGCATCAGGCGCCAGTGACAGGGCAGCAGCTGCGGCGAGATTTCCAGTGGATTTGATTGTGACAATGCAGTGTTGAGCTGCAGCTTTGCGCCGCGCATGTGAGCAGATGCAACAGAGCGGAGGAAAGCAGTGGGTGGCGGCGGTGGCGCAGAACTGTGGGGCAACGGTGGTTTCTACGGGTGCGCCGGCTGAGGTGGAGTGACGGCACGGAGAAACTGTGGGTGAGCTGTGAAGACCGTTGGCGATGGCGGTGTCCGGTGGAGCCAACAGGGGCGCTGCGAGCAGAGGCGAGTGGCGGCGGTGATTAGAGCTTCGGCTCTACCGAAGCAGAAGGAAGAAGAAGGAGTTGGGCCGGGCCGTTTCGGCCGGCCGAATGCTCACTTCTTTTCTATTTTTTATTCATTATCTACATTTTCACTTATGTATATGCATGTATTTTCATATTTTTGTTCCTTTGCTCACTTGCTTATTTTTCATACTTTTTATTTCCCATTGCTAAGCTCAGCATGATATATGTTTAGTATGTTGCATATTTTGTCTCTCTCTATATATATATATATATATGTACATTTATATATACATATTTGTATTTTATTCATTTACCTTTATTGTTATTTGTACTACTATGCCCAAAATGGAATCTTATATTTTAATTCAAGTTTCTCCCTCCTTTTGATGGATCATCTTTTTAGATTCGAATTTAAAATTATAGATTTCCATTATTTCCATATTTCTTTTATTGCTTATTAATGTTGGTTTTATTTTTCATGAATTTCTTCAATTATTGGAACCGTAAGTCCGAAGGACGTCGTCGACAAGCTTGGCCGACGGGATTCGGAGCCCGGCTTCAAAATATGTGATGAAGATGATCGCCTCCGACTCCTCTGGGTGCGGCTCCGTCTTGTCACTGGGAGGCAGGTGAACCGCACTGCGGTCTGCCAGCTTCCCTTCGCGAAGAAGAGACCGGATCGTCTCCTCCGTCGCGAAGGTCTGCCCCAACACGCTGGAGCAGGGGCCTTCCAGCTTCTGCTCGGTTGTCCACCGCTTGTTGGCCAGCGATGGATCGCGCTCCACCAGGGTGTACTCCACCTCCGTCGATGACGAGCTGCGCCGACTGGAGGAAGCGCCACCGCTGGGCCAGCGAGTGTGCTCTTCACAGCAGGCCATTCTCTCAGAGGGCACGGTGACACGTACGGTGAAGGTAGTGAGTGGTGGCAACAGGCGGGGCGAGCGCAGGGCGTGCAGGAGCAAAAGAGCAAGGGCAGGTGAGAGCGACTAGGGAAGGACGGGGGAACGGTGTCGACAACATATATAAAGGCCATCTGCCTCTCCCATGATCGAGAAGCGCAATCGGCGGAAGTCGAACCGTTCGCCTCCTCCATGATCGGGAAGTGCGACCAGTGGAAGCCGAAGCTGCGCAGTCACCCACGTGCGTGCGCACGCGTCCCTTCCCCTCAGGAAGGAACGCACGATTACGATCGTGCGGCCACCTGACAGCCCACGACGCGCCAGTCACATCCCGCCACACATCCCGCCCCCTTGAGAAGGAACGCACGACCATGGTGGTTTGGCCACCTGACAGCCCACGACGCGCCAATCACGTTCCGCTACGCGTCCCGCTCCCTCGGGAAGGAATGCACGACCGCGGTCGTGCGATCACTTGACAGCCCACGATGCGCCAATCATGTCCCGCCACGCGTCCCACCCCCTCGGGAAGGAACGCATGACCGCGGTCGTGCGACCGCCTGACAAACCACAACGCGCCAATCCGGCGCTGCCGTGTGTCCCTCCCGACGCCAACGCATGGTGCAACTCCCGTCGCACGGCAACAACCGGGTAATCCTCGGTGCTATTAAAACACCGTCGTTGGGTTGCGGGCCACCGGGCTGTACTTCGACCCTGTGTCCGCGGGACGAGCCCGGCCTCAACCTCGGCCTCGGCTTCGTCCCCGCGGGATAGCTCCGTCAGGTACTTCGATTTCGCATCTGCGGCACGAGTTCAGCCTCCGCTTCGACTCCGTGTACGCGGGACGAGTCTGGCCCCCGCTTCGACTCCATATCCGTGGGACGAGTCCGGCCCCCACCTCGACTTCGTCTCGGCGGGACGGCTCCGCCATGTACTTCAACTTCGCAACCGGAGGACGACTTTGGCAGCCAGTTCGACTCCGTGTTTGCGGCACGAAGCCAGACTGCACCGGCAAAATCATTTCCGTCCAAGATCGCAGTAGGACACAGGCCGCAGGGAAAATGAGGGTGGTTTTGTGAGAGGGGTTATTGGCGAAAATCTCAATAGTTTGAGGCGTAGTCTGCGGTAGACAGTTAAGTTCATGCTTGCTATGCAGAGGTTCATTTTACATTCACCGGAAGTAAGCTCGGCTCTACGCTCGAATGGAGGCCAGCGATCCGTACACTCTGGCCCCTGGCCCGCACCTTTCCGCTTTCGCATCCTCCACCACGTGTCGGCCAACCAACGGGCGCACGTTCCCTCGTGGGCCCCGCTCTCCCGCCCAAAACGGAACACCTGTCCACGTGAGCCGCCATTCCGCGGGGCCCACCCGGCCGCCTCACCGCCCCCGGCCAGCGCCCGTCCAAGCGCCCTGCCGTCAGCAGTGACAGAAGCCGTCCCCCGCCGGATGCCCGCCCACACATCATATATGGCGCGCGGGTCGCACGGCGCATGGTTTTCATGTCCTCGAAGGAGTACTAGTTCTGCGACGAGACCAGGAGAAAAAGATTGTGAGGCGGTGAGCGTCTGGATCGGTCGGTTGTGAGGCGGAGAAACTGAGGAGATGAACGGCGGCGGAGGGTCGGCGTCCCAGGGGCAGGACCTGCAGCTGCCGCCGGGGTTCCGGTTCCACCCGACGGACGAGGAGCTGGTGATGCACTACCTCTGCCGACGGTGCGCCGGCCTGCCCATCGCTGTGCCCATCGTCGCCGAGGTCGACCTCTACAAGTACGACCCATGGCAGCTCCCAGGTACGACCATGTCCTCCGCCTCGATTCTCTGTATCCCGTTTAATTTGCTTCCCATGCATGCATGTGTTTATGTCCGTTTCTGATTTGCATGTGTATACGATGCTACTGCAGGAATGGCGCTGTACGGCGAGAAGGAGTGGTACTTCTTCTCCTCGCGTGACCGAAAGTACCCGAACGGATCGCGGCCGAACCGCGCGGCCGGCACGGGCTACTGGAAGGCCACCGGCGCTGACAAGCCGATCGGCACGCCCAAGCCGGCGGCCATCAAGAAGGCGCTCGTTTTCTACGCCGGCAAGGCGCCTAAGGGCGACAAGACCAACTGGATCATGCACGAGTATCGCCTCGCCAACGTCGACCGCCCCGCCCGCAAGAACAGCCTCAGGGTACGTACCCTCCATCGCCTGGCGCGCGCCAACTAGCTCAACCTGCGCACGAATTATCCTAGTTTTCTTTTCGCCATCTCTAGTGTCACTAGCACATCACAAAAGTTTAGATAAGGACGTAGTTATCGTCACGGATGGATCATACGCTAATGTTATGAGCAATCGAGAACAGATAAGTGGGGCTCGTGAATCATTCTTGTCGGGCCGCTTTCTTAGCTGCGAGTGTGAACACGGGAGATGCCGGCGCGCGTCATTTCTTCCGCGCGCCAATTATTTCTCGCGCTTTGCTCGCCGCGATAGCGACGGACACGAAAATAACCCACCAATGATGCCTTCGGATTACACCTAAGAAAATCGTTCATAAATTGCTCATTCTTTTCGATGGATGGATTAAGTTATATTTATATGTTGTGATTATGAAATGATAGTTTTAACAATCGAATTTTAATCGATCCGTTGTTGTTGCAGTTGGATGACTGGGTGCTGTGCCGAATCTACAACAAAAAAGGCGGCCCGGGGAAGCCGCTCGGTGGTGACCGTACCAACCCGGCGGCTGCCAAGACGAGCCACGGGCAGGCGGCCGTGAGCTCGCCGCCGGAGCAGAAGCCTTCCGTGCTGCCGCCGCCCTACGCGCCAACGCCGTTCTCGGAGCTGGCGGCGTATTACGACGTGCGGCCGTCGGACTCGATGCCGCGGGCGCACGCGGACTCGAGCTGCTCGGAGCACGTGCTGACGGCGTCGTCGTGCGGCAGCGAGCGGCCGGAGGTGCAGAGCCAGCCCAAGATCGCCGAGTGGGAGCGCACATTCGCCACCGCCGATCCGTGCGTCAACCCGGCCAGCTCGATGCTGGGGCAGATCGACCCGGCAGCCGGGCTCGCCGCCGCCGACCCGCTCCTCCAGGACATCTTCATGTACTGGGGCAAGCCGTTCTGAGGGCTCGGCCCGGTGGTTTGGTTGGGATCGGGGTGACTCGGGCGAGCCGCCGGAGTCAAGCGGCCGGAGATATTCGTAGCCGTTGGATGGGAGATATTGCACCGTACAAGTAGTAGTATGGATGGCGGCGATGAGACGGGGGAGCCCTGAGGTGTGCGTACGTACGTACGGAGGAGGTGCATGGTACTGTACTTGTTGGTATAAGATTTGAATTAAACTGTGTATATGCGATTGATTTGGCGCTGGTGTTTTTGGTTGATTAATCGAGTCTAATTTGCTTCATCAATTCGTTAGTTACGAGATATCGCATGCATGGCAGTGGCATGAGAGTTATTCATTATATCGATATTGTGTCAAATTGGCCAGGAACAAAAAGTTTTAGTAGCTTCGAAGTCATTTCCGGTGAATTTTCTTATAGGGAAAGCGTCGTTTTTTAAATCTATGTGAATCTATAGTAGTGGTGGTGTAGTGGTGGTAATTGAATAGTAATTGAATAATGTTGACGAGGATTAAATAATCTATTAAGAGCAGCTTTTAAACGTAATAAAACACTTAGATCAGTGTTACAGTGGCCACGTTCCAAATACCCCTGGTCAGAGAATTACTGTTCGTCTACCCGACCAGCCACTATTTGGAAGTTCTATAACCCGACATACGGGCCTTCCATTGGGCAATATCGTCCTATGCGGTTAAGGAATAGAACACATGCGCTTCTATTCCCTTTAATCGTTCCATGTTTGGCCCTACGCCTCTAACAATAACCCCTTGCGGTTATCTCCTGAGACTATCCTTCACTGACAATAACTGGTTGACAATAATTGATCAAACTTCTCCCACTGACAACAATAGCTCACTTGGACAGATGGATGGAATTGACAAGGCGTAGTTCATACAAGCAACTGACATCTCTTTGACACTATTTAAGCCATGTTCGAAGGAGACATCGAAACAAGAAGATATCATGAGGATAAGGGGATTGGAGATCATACACTGCATTAGTGCAAGTAGCATATACTCATGTAAATGCTCATTAGAGCAAGTTATAATCCCAACATAGCAATACAAATCATCCCAAATTTCCTCTTCATTCTTGTATGAGGCTTGGAAAACCCTACTATTCGTCCGTGGTCCCATTAGCCATTCATAGGGATAGACACCAAGCGGCTCAAAGTTCTAATCTGCATCGCCATCCTTCCTTAGTCTCATCAGCATCACCTTTGCGATCATGGCGAGGACTTGGGATAAGGAGAATTGGTTCGACTTGAAAAACTATGCCAACCTCGACATGGATGCATGTATCACCACATAACGCGGTGCCCCTCATCATCCTCCTCTATCCCAGGGTTGCCAACCCTTGCGACAAATGAGGTCGACTGAATGGAAGAAGACACACTGCCCTGTCATCAACACCTCTCGGGGAATTAGCACTACTACAAAAGAGGCTAAACTGGATGCTTACATTACAGACGGTTCCCAGGAACCGTCTGTACTTCAAGTATCATAGACGATTCATACGAATAACCGTCTATGGTATTTTCATAGACGGGTTTTTAATACAAACCGTTTGTGATAACTTCATTATCATAGACGGTTTTTAATACAAACCATCTATGAAGTATCACAGACAGTTCTAGATAACAACCATCTGTGATCTCTGCCATTATCACAGACGGTTCTTATCTAGAGCCATCTATGATACTTCACAGACGGTTTGTATTAAAATCCGTCTGTGATAATGAAGTTATCACATACAGTTTGTATTATTAAAAAACGTCTGTGACTTCAAACGAGTATATATAAGCCATATAAAATTTTACTATTTTATCTTTTGAGACTAGTTATTTATATTGTACCAATATATTATTTTTGTGATGCCATTATCATAGACGGTTTTTGTTATGAATCGTCTATGATATCTCTTGTTATCATAGATGGTTTTTGTTATGAATCATCTCCGATGTCTCTATCAGAGACGGTCTGTAATACAAACCGTCTGTGATGTCCTGCCATGTTACCGATCCTCGGCATATCCCGTAGGATCCTGATCTCACCCGTCCATTCTCTCTGCATCGAATAACCCCTCTACTTGCTCGAAGAACCAATACCACCAGTACTACTACATCTCGTTTGTGCGCAGCAAGGGTGGGAGGGGTTCGGCAAGGGCGACTAAAATTTCACGTAAAGCAAGATGGAAAGGAAGAAGGCAATGGCAAATCTTCACTATTCTAAGTCGCCGGTATAGAAGATATTGATTTTCGCATAGAAGCTGAAAATGGTATTCGATGCTTTTTTGTTTCTGCTACTTGAAAATTTTTCCGCACTATTTGTTTTAGATTGTAGTTTAATGAAGGATGTGTAAGTCTAGCTTACATTAGCTTGAAGTTTCTTGTAGTGTAATCATTTTTCTGAATTTGTAACTGTGAAATTGTAAGTGTCCTCTTGTGTATGCAGAGTTATGAGTAACCTACTCGATATCTTGTGATGTTGTAATGGTGGATTCTAATCTTAATGGAAATAGAATGTGTTGTTGTGTTTGTTACTGTATTTGCTTGTTTTTAGATGATAAAGTTAACATTTCCTGAGGCTAGATAAAAAATAGAAAAACTTTAGGTATACAATGAACCATCACAGATGGTTTTGTGGTATAAACCATCTGTGATGGGAAGTATTACAGACGATTTTATATACCAACCGTCTATGATACTCACACATCACAGACGGTTGGTAGCTAGAATAGTCTATGATGTGTGAGTATCACAAATGGTTGGTAGCTAGAACCGTCTGTGATAGTGTTCTTCACAGACGGTTCTAGTTATAAACCGTCTGTGATGTATTTATCACAGACGGCTGACAAACTGTCTGTGATAACCTCTTATTATCACTGACGCATAAATTCAGATGGTTCAAAAAATCGTCTGTGATGACAGTTTTGAACCGTCTGTGATGACCCTTTTTGTAGTAGTGTAGGCATCTCCACCTTGTCGGAGTACCCTGGCACCACGACAAATCTGTCTTATTCGATCGGTAACCGTGGCCCTGGAAGCGTGCTGCCGCGATCTGAGGATTAGAGTACTCTATATCCGGCCATGGGCGACTAGTATTCGCTAACATCTCCTACATATTTCGGGAGCCGACCGATAGTCACGGTGTTAATGAAGTTGCCCTAATAGAAATTCAGATGAAGCTGACAACACTCACCATTCGATCAGCAATTCGTCATATCAGGTTGAGTTCACCACACAATCCCCAGAGACCGTAGTTTCCAATCTCTCTCCTTCATGAAAGCTCCTAATCGAAGTGATGAAAGGCTTTTCCTTAGTTTCGATAGGAGTTCCTTGGGAGATTCCTGACTGGAAGCACGGGATTAACATAATCGGTAATACTACTCAAGATGCTAGGCACCATCCTTCATGGTAGACCTTTCCTCGATCCATTGATTGAGATGGTGCAAACTCTCCAGCATCACTTGGAATAACCAAAGGTAATGGAACTGGTGGACGTCGACAGGGCAACTTGCCTATTTCTCCCCCACACGCATGCTAAGTCATGAGGAGTAGGTGGTGAACTCTGGGCAAAGTTTAAATTATCGTACTTCTTCTGCCAACAGAAGCGCTTCAAGGCCATCGGTAACCATTGAAAACCTGCAATGTGTTCATGACATCCATAACAACATAGATCCTACACTAGCAGGAACTCTGGGTTATGCTCAAGTTGCAGGACAGATATCGGAGATCCTCTAGTAGACAATGCAGCACACCGACAGGTAACAGGATTAGAGGCATCCGTAGAGCCAAACTATGACCTCCTCTTTACGCTCCTCCCATGGCGGAAACCAAAGGGGTCGGCTTAATAATCCTGGTTAGAGGTTTTGACAAGGAAGTTGTAAGGTAAGAAAGCTTTTCAGCAATGAAGTAACCCCTTCCCCCCAATATGAGGGAAGAAACCAAGTTCATGGTCCAGGTGATCTATGATAACATCTAAACCAAACATCTAATCGTAGATAGTGCTTGAGTGTCCATGACGGAATTAGGGCACCGGCTCCTAGCTCCTCTCGACTACTGGAGGAAAGGATCTCCGATAAATTACAATCTGACTCCTTACTAGAGAAGGTGCTATGATTCCATCACAGGTTATCGAGCTTTCTCAGTGGGCCTCCAAGCAATACACTGGCTGGATAGGTTCTACCAGGCTAATCTTGAGAAATTCGATGGAAGTTAGAATCCATTGGAATTCTTGTAGATCTATACAACCACTATGAGGGCCACATGAGGCGATGACAACATGGTATCAAACTATCTGCCAACCATTCTCAAGGCTCCGCCCGATCATAGTTGCTTAATTAGCCGACCGAAATAATCTACATGTGGGAACAACCATGCGACTTGCTGATAGCCAGCTTTCAGGGAATACACGACCACCCTGGCAAGGAGGATGATCTGCACTGGATACGTCAAGAACCCAATGGAACTCTATGACAATACATCAAGAGGTTTGGTCAGTTCACAATTCTTTCCCTGAGGTTACTGACTCTTCTAGTATTCAGGCATTTAAGATTGGGCTAAGGAACAAGCGATTAATGGAGGATATCACTGTGAATCCTTCATGAATACTAATAGAACTATTTGACATGGATGACAAGTACATCATCGCCAGTGAGACGGTTGAGTGGAATAAGACCATTGATCAGATAGAAAAGATTCCCAGCTGAGCCTTAAGAAGAAGGATAAGAAGTCGCACAAAGCAAGAATAATCACAAAGCTAACCCAAAGGAAGTCCTTGTGATCCTAGAAAAGCATTCGAAGAGAAAGAAGGATTATTCTGGATGGAGCAAGGCAAAGGCTCCAATCGATGATATAAGAACAACAAAAGATGGTATCCACTCCTCCAGACTATAGGGCCTGACCTCTGCAACTATCATGCCTAGCAAAAGAAGCTTGAGGGCTATTACTTAGGTAGGGAACCTCTTCCTTCCATCAAGGAAATTGGAGAACCGAGCACCAAGAGGGACAAAGATGGAGATGAAGAAATGGAGTATCAGGAGCCTGAACACACCATTGATGTCATCTTTGGTGGATCTGCATCCTATGAATCCATAAGACAAATGAAAATTGTAGAGTGTGAGGTGAACCTTGTTTATGTTCCTATAGTTGTCAAGCCTTCCAGGTGGTTGAAAGCAACCATCTCCATCGACAAAGAAGACTGCCACATCCCTTTGACCCAACTAGGTAGGTTTTCGATAATGGTAGGCCATAATATCAATAATTGTAAGGTAAATTGCAACAAGCTTTGTCTTAAATGGAAAGGTCCTTACACTGTAGTAGAAGTCACCCGACCAGGCTCGGTACGACTAGCCATGCAGGATGGGTGCATTCTTCCCAACTCTTAGAATATCGATCAACTCCGTAAGTTCTATGCTTAAACATTCATTAATATATGCCAATAAAGTTCTTTTATATATTTTTTAGAATTTCTTTGATAAGTGTTTCTATCAGTAGTTTCATGTCCTAGACCTTGTCCTACATATCGATGTTGTCTAAATTCTCAAAGAGTGGTTGCACCCCTCTCACACCCATACTTAGGGACCTTTCACCATATATTACATCTTGACTTTGACATTGTCAATGAAAGCCATGTAGATTCTTATCGTGACCATGCCAGCCAAGGTCTTCATGAATATCTACACGTTTCCTTAGAAGGAAACAAGGTTCTTTCAATTCTTCTCTTGTTTTTACTAGTCGAGACACGGAAAACCTTCTAGACAAAATCTCCTCTCTACATGTGGTTACACCCACTGAAAGGAGTTTCCTAGCGATGGTCTTTTTCCTACAATCTTTGCTACTAGTTGAAGCCAAGTGATAGAATATATTTACGAGAAGTCTTCCTTTGCACTTTTTGCCCCTGACTATTCTGTGACCAAGTTGGATAAGAATACTGGTAGAAGCACTTATCTTCTTTATCTTCTTTTTTGCACATCACGTTATTTTATTCTTATTTGACAAATGCAAAAAGGTTTTGTATTGTAATATTTGTACTCTGACCATTTTAAGAGTATATGTTATCACTACTACAGAACCCCTAATACTAGACGCCAAAGTACAGACGATTTTGTGAAACCGTTTGTGATGTATACTATTACAGACGGTTTTAATTTGGAGGTCGTCTGTGGTATTTGTGGCGGGAAAAAGGAGTTGTTGTAGGGGTGGCCCCCACCTAAGCCCAACATGCCTGTTAAGGGAGTATAAGGCCCAGAATGGGACATGTATAATGACATAGGTACCCCTGAGGGGAGGACTCATGTGTAAGGGTATAATTGTAAAGGCACTCCCCATGTGGATGTAGAGGTATAAGACATAGGCCATGAGGAGAGAAGCCTAGGCCATTCATTTTACTCAACTCTCCACTACTACACACTCTCTCTGTTTGGTCTGTAACCACAACAGTTGGCGCCGTCCGTGGGGAGGACAAGAGCAAGCCTCAAGTCTGAAGGAGGATGGCACCAAAGAAAGCTTCATCGTCGGCGGCGAAGAAGAAGAAGGCGGAAGCGGCGAAGTCTCGCGTCAGCACAAGGGCTTCGGCTTTAGCAGCCGCAGGTACGAGCAGTGGTGCAGGTGCGACCGAGGACCCCGCCATCGACGCGACGACCAACCCCGCCATCGACACGACGACCAACCCCGCCATCGACGCGATGACCAACCCCGCCATCGACGTGACGACCAACCCCGCCACCGACACGACGACCGACCCCACCAGCACTGCCCTGACGGCCAACCCCGGCGGTGGCAACGCAGGCGCACCCGTTTTTCCACCCGGCGCAGAAGCGGTGAATGACCCCAGCAGCGACGTGAACCTCGTCACCGGCTCTAGGGCCCTCCAGGACAACGCGGCGCGCAGCCTGGGCGCGCAGGCCGTGGTCACCACCATGCCGGTAGCACCGCCAAGCGCACCGACGGCCCCGGCCACGCCCGCGGTGGAGACTGCCCTGCTGGCGGCCCTCAGCGCAATTCGGCGGGAGCTAACAGACCTCAGCGGAGCTGTCCGGGACATGCAGGAGGCTCGGAGCCAACACACCCCTCCGGCGGTGGCATCCGAACCCGCTCCGGAGAGGGCGGATAGCCGCGACGCCCCTACGTCTAGCCGCGCCCCACTGCGGCGCGTAGACCCGGAGTCCCCGCTTTCTGCGAGCCTACAGCAGGCGCCATGGCTTGAAGATTTCAAGTTCCCGAGCGTCATCGAGGCCTACAAAGGCGACTCCGACCCGCGAGAGTTCGTGCGCGTGTATGAGACCGCCATCGAAGCCGCTGGCGGAGACGACACCACGAAGGCAAAAGGGCTCCCCCTCGCGTTACAAGGGGTGGCGCTGTCCTGGTTCTTCACCATTGAACCACAGTCCATCTACGCGTGGGAACAGGTCCGCAACCGACTCTACAACAACTTTCAGGGAAACTACATCGAGCGTGTCGATGCGGACCAGCTCTTCGCAGTCAAGCAAAAACCAGAGGAAAGGCTCCGGGACTACTTCAAGCGCTTCGCGAAAGTGCGCTGCCAAGTCAAGGACGTCAACGAAACAACGGTCATCAACGCAGCAATACAAGGCCTCCGACCGGGGCCAATGGCCGAGTACAACGCGCGCAAGCCCATTAAGACGGTCGGGAAACTCTTCGACAAGATGGAAGAGTACGCCAGAGCGGAGTAGGACGCGCGGAGGCGACACGGTGATGACTCCGACTCCAACAAGGCGGAAGGCTCGGTCAAGAGCGAAGACTCACCGAAGTAGGGCTCTTCGAAAGGTAAGCGCAAGCAAGAGCAGCCGAAGGGCGCCTCCGAACGCAAGGACCCCCAACACAATGACCAGCCAGGCGACAGGCCCAAGCGCGACCAACACAAGTCCAGGAAACCTCGTTACATTTTCGACATCGAGGGCGGCTCCGAAGACAACGCCTCCGCAGGTTGCGGAGGCAGAGGGCGCCGAGGCCGAGGACGGGGACGTGGCCGGGGTCGAGACGACCGGACCCGCGAAGAGTATGGCGACCAGCACCACGGGCAGTGGTGCGAAATCCACGGCCGGGGCAACCACGACACGCGTGCTTGTACCACCATCGCAGCACTACGGCAGAGCGTGGCCAGGGACAAAAACCCGGATGCACGCGCGCCCGTTGTGGCTCACGTCCAACACCCCCAGGACCAAGGAACACAGCCCCAGGAAGGCTTCCTGCAGATCCAGGCGCATGTACAACAACCTCGGGAAGGCCTCCTACAGTTACAAGCCCCGGAGGGAGCCCAGCGCAGGATCATCAACGTCATCTCCGGAGGCTCCTCACTGGAGTTCGCCTCAGCAAGACAACGGAAGGCTTACGCGCGGAGGCTGCACCACATCACGGCATATCCGGCGCAGGCGCCGCCAGAATGGGCGCAACATGAAGTCACATTCACGCCCGCTGACGCTGACGGCGTGGAGTTCCCCCCACCAAGACCCTTTGGTCGTCCGGGTCCTCGTAGCCGGATGCGACATCAGGCGCGTCCTAGTCGACGGAGGAAGCTCCGCAAACATCCTGTTCGCTGCGGCCTTCGACCAAATGGGGATCCCTCGGAGCCGATTGGGCCCTTCAGGCATCCCGCTGCAAGGATTTGGAGGGCAGCCTCTGCGCGCCTTAGGCCAGATATGCCTCCAAGTCTCCTTCGGCCAAAATGACAACGTCAGGAGCGAGGACACCATCTTCGACGTAGTCGACATTGCATACCCCTACAACGCCATAATAGGGCAGCCGCTCCTAAACACCCTCGGGGCAGTCCCGCATCACGGCTTCCTGTGCATGAAGCTTCCCGGGCCGTGGGCCATCATCATCATCCATGGCGACCAGGACATGGCTCGGCGCATAGAGATTGGCGCCAGAGGTCCATGCCACGCGGCTCGCCAAGGCACCTAAGCCGGGAGGGCGGATGCGGAGCCCTCGGGCACCCCCCCGAGAGCGTCCCGCGCTCCTCGCGCACAAGGTTGCCCCAGTAGCAGCGGCTCGTCAGCGATCACCCCGCCCTCATAGCGGTTAGTGGTCGGTATCCCCCCTTCTTTTGTAATTGCTCACCCGCACAAACGGGACTTTAATAAAGTTCACCGTTTGCACAAATTTATGTTCTCTGAAACAAAGACACGCGTTCGCGCGCGCACTCTCTGTCAAAGATACGGGTATGAGTATAAACAAAGACACGCGTTCGCACGCGCACTCTCCGTCAAAGATACGGGCATGAGTATAAACAAAGACACGCGTTCGCGCGCGCACTCTCTGTCAAAGATACAGGCATGAGTATAAACAAAGACACGCGTTCGCGCGCGCACTCTCTGTCAAAGATACGGGCATAAGTATAAACCAAGACGAGCGGGGGGACACCTCCGCACGCACTCTACAGAGTATAAATAAGACGTAGCGTCGAGGTCTGCCTCCGCACGCAATTTCACCGCTCGCAACGCGCGGAGGCTCGCCTCCGCACGCAGTCTACGGACTCTAAATAAGACGTAGCGTCGAGGTCCGCCTCCGCACGCACTCTACGGAGTATAAATAAGACGTAGCGTCGAGGTTCGCCTCCGCACACAATTTCACCGCCCGCAACGCGCAGAGGCTCGCCTCTGCGCACAGTCTACGGACTCTAAATAAGACGTAGCGTCGAGGTCCGCCTCCGCACGCACTCTCCGGAGTATAAAGAAGACGCGGACGCTATCCCTGCGCACTCTATGGAGTATAAACAAGACGTGAACACCGCGCACGCACGGGCGTTGCCCCAGGGCGTACTCTTCGGAGTATAAATAGGACGTGGATGCCGATCCCACGCACTCTACGGAGTATAAACAAGACGTGAACACCGCGCACGCACGGGCGTCGCCCCAGTGCGTACTCTTCGGAGTATAAATAGGACGTGGATGCCGATCCCACGCACTCCCCGGAGTATAAAGAAGACGCGGATGCTATCTTTGCGCACTCTTCGGAGTATCAACAAGGCGTGGGCATTGGCCCCACGTACTTCAGAGCACAGCTTACCCCGGTTAATTCTACGGCGGGCAAAGTGCACCACGGGGGCCCACCCCCACGCGCCGCCCGCGAAGTACCAGGGCGACGTGTTAGGGGCTAGGTCCCGCGTGAGCACACCCACGAGCGAGAAACACCAGAGGCTGGTTCCCGCGTGAGCACACCCGCGAGCAAGAAGAACCAGAGGCTGTTCTGTTGCCACCACTTCGAAGGGTAGGGGACGGAGCGCTCGCGCGTCTACTTTGACTAGGCGCCAGCTCCGCTGCCACCCATTCAAAGGGTAGGGGATGGAGCGCTCGCGCGTCTACTTCGACTAGGCGCCAGCTCCGCTGGCACCACTTCGAAGGGTAGGGGACGGAGCGCTCGCGCGTCTACTTCGACTAGGCGCCAGCTCCGCTGCCACCGCTTCGAAGGGTAGGGGACGGAGCGCTCGCGCGCCTACTTGGACTAGGCGTCAGCTCCGCTGCCACCCCTTCGAAGGGTAGGGAACGGAGCGCTGGCGCGTCTACTTCGACTAGGCGCCAGCTCCGCTGCCACCACTTCGAAGGGTAGGGGACGGAGCGCTCGCGCGTCTACTTCGACTAGGCGCACTAGGCGCCAGCTCCGCTGGCACCGCTTCGAAGGGTAGGAGACGGAGCGCTCGCGCGTCTACTTTGACTAGGCGCCAGCTCCGCTGCCACCGCTTTGAAGGGTAGGGGACGGAGCGCTCGCGCGTCTACTTCGACACTAGGCGCCAGCTCCGCCGTCGCCGCTTAGATGGGATATCGGACTGAGCGTGTGCGGTTATCGCAACTACGTGTATATCTCGATCACACTGCCCCCGCAGGGCGCAACTCATCGCGTACGGGCGCGCGTAGTAACCCTCCGAGCTTACCATGGGACAATGTAGCCGGAGGGCAGCGATGCACTTCGCAAGATCTGGTCAAGACAGTTCTTTGTATGCGCTAAGGACGCTTACAAAGGCGCACAAACACCTCCGGCGCACCAGGCCGCTACTCAGCAGGCTCATCCTTAACATGCGTCCGTACCGTCCGTACCGAGGTTCCACTCGAAGACGCCCGACTCGCCCAGAAATCCAACGCTTCCTTGGCTCTTTGCTAGCGCCGAAGACGCCGTCGGGTCGCAAGGTCGGAGATCAGCAGCCGGCCCCGGCTGGGTAGCTGCTCGGGACAAGGGGGCAGGAATCAGAACAGCGGAAAATAACTCTGTATTTTTGCAAACACAAAACAAAGAAGACAACCCGGGCTTCGGTTACAACGCATACCAACACGCGACAACCTCCCATCACACCTGTGGATCCACGGTGCCCTCCGGAGCCGTGGCGCCATCCTCGTCACGCCGGGGGACCTCGTCCAGAAACCGGCCAAGGTTCCCCTCGCCGTACAAGTTGTTCCGTAGCTCGACTATGGCTGCGGCCTCGCCGCAGTATTCCCATATCCGCTCATGGAAGAACCTCACGGCACGGCGTACAGCTCGCACGGCGCCGGACATTACCCCGCCCCTTGCGGGCATCTTCAGTCGGGGATCGGCTAACCCCGCAACGTGCTCACAACCGCGGTGTCGCAGGAGCGCGCACGTCAGACACGACGCCACGTAGGCGCAGTGATTGCCGAAGATCGCCGCGGCGCCACGTGCAACGCCGGCCACTTCTCCAATCCACCGGAGTGACCGCGACAGGTCCTCGGGCCCGAAGCAGCGCGCCGGCACTTCGGCGACAAGCCCCTTGAGAGTGTCTTCCAGGGCCAGCATGGCGTCCCAGGCGGCTGCCGAAGCGTCGCCCAAGGCTTGATCTCGCTCCGCGAGAGCTCGATCTCGCTCCACGAGAGAGGCAGCAAGCTCGCTGTTTCTCCCCTCCAGAGCAGCGATTTGTTGTGCAAGGCCGTCGCGCTCTGCAGCAGCCTCTTGCCGCACCGCTTCCACAGCCGAGGCTCGCGCCACGGCAACGAGTCCATCGGTGCGCGTCTTTACCTCCGTGCACTTCAACTCCTGGCAGCGTATATGAGCATCCTGGGCGGACCGCCCTCCCGCAGCTCCCTGCAGCTCTTCTTCGGCGGCCCGCAGCCTACTCCATATCGCCGCTCCCTCGCGGACGTGAGCACTTCGCAGGGCCTGGGCCAGCACAAGTGTCTGTGCGACGCAGGAGTTAGCAAACGCGAAGCGGCTGCAAGGGGTCTAAAAGACAGACCCTTACCCGCACCCCCGACACCTCCAATGCATCTCCAAGGCGCCCTGACCCGTAGGTCTACAACACCTGTTGTCCGATGCTGGAGGCCGCGTCCTCCGCAATCCCGCGCCATGCCCTCAGAGCATCCGAAGGAGGGACAAAGTCCGCCGGGCTCGGCCGCGCGGCACCTGTGTCGCCAGCACCGGGACTCCCGCGCTCAAGGAACGGTTCCTCCTCCGGGATAAGGACCGCTGCGAAGAGGAGTTGCACATGTCACGAGGCGTAAAAAAACCTGTCGAAGGAGTACCATCATAACCTACCTTCGGTCGCGGGCGGGGGGGGGGGGCTTCGCGGAGATGTCTCCCTAGCCGTGGGCGGGACCGCTTCTACTTCGGCCCTAACGGACGGCGTTGTCTCGCATGGCCTGGGAACCTCCGAGTCAGGACCTAGCGCCAACCGAGCCTGCGCCACGGTCACCGTGGCCCGAGGGGCTGGAAGGGCGCGGGGTGGAGGGACCTCGGTGCTCGAAGCGGGGTCCCACAGGCTCCCAACACCGGTCGCCACAACGAACCCTCGCGAAGTCCGCGGAAGGGGGGACTGCAGGCGCGCCCGCTTCGCTTGGGCGGAAGGTACCACCACGGTACCCGCCACAGAAGGGGCCCCTCCGGCTGCATCACCCGCCGAAGGGGTCTCCACAGCTACGACGACAGAGGTCGGGGACTTCACCCCCATGACCTCCATGGGGGTTACCCCCGCCTCTGCGAGCGACACTTCAGGCTCGGCCGCCGCGATTAGCAAAGGCTGCCATGGTCGGAGATCCGGTGTCGCCAGCCGGCATCACCGCCTCGGTGACGGTCGCGGGCAAAGAGGCCTCCGCGGCGCGCCCTCCGCTGCCGGCGCCTTCGCCCTCAGTGCCCGCGCCCCCTAAATCTGAATCGGCATACCTCGCCGAACCCGACCCCGGGCTCGCCGCGCCGGCAGGAGCAGCGGCAACCGCCGTACGGGCTGTGGTCGCGGTGCCCCGGGTCCTCTTGCGGGACGGCGCCTTCGTCTTCGCGGCACCATCATCCTCATGCTGCTGGTCCGGAGGGGGGGCGATCCGGCACAGGAAGCCCTAAGGCCTCACACACGCGGTTTATCCGCCCCAATCCGACCTCCGCAGTCGCAGCTGCACGCTGCCCGTGCTCTCTGCCGGTGTATGGCCCGAGGAACACGCGCGCGGTGCGCTCCGCGTCCTCAAGGCGAGTCCCTGCCTCAGACAGCGCATTTACATAAATGCAATACATACGAATGAAGAGGAAGGTATGGCCGAGACTTACGAAGGCCAGTCGGCACGGGCAGCGAGCAAACGGACGGGCGAACGTTATCATCCCGACGTTCGCCGGTGGTGAAGCGCCAGCCGTGGGAAAGCGGCGTCGCACCGAGCATCATGTACTCCTCGGCGAGGTCGCGCATATTGAAGCGGGCGGCGACCCCCACAAGTCTCCGCACCCTCAGCCTTTCCTCCTGGTCAAGTGTTAAGCCGGGGGCGGTCTTGAATGTAATCGGCCCGCCTGCGCACTCAAGGCCGCTGCCACTCGTCACGCGAAGGTAGAACCACCGCCTCGCCCAGTTGACCTCCCACTTCCCTCGGGTCGTGTTCGCAGGGAAGAGCTTCCCACATGACGCCCGCAGGACGAAGTTGACGCTGCCAAATTTCGACAGCGTACCGTCCTTCCGCTCCTTCGGTTGGCACCGGGCCTCATGCAGATACGCGAACAAGGAAGCGCTGGGCCAACACCCCTCCGAGCGCAGGGCCCAGCTGTACACGGCGAGGCGAGCCACTGCGTTCGGAGTCAATTGTGACAACTCCAACTTGAAGGTCCGCAGCACCGCCCCGACAATTGCTGCGGATGGAATGCGAAGTCCGGCTTCGAAGTAGGCAACGAAGACGATCGCCTCCAACTTCCCAGGGCGCGGTTCCGTCTCGTCATCGACGAGAAACCGCACCGCGTGGCGATCCGATAGCCTCCCATCTCGCAGCCGTGACTGGATAGTGTCCTCCGTCACGAGCGTGCGGCCCAACTCGCCAGAGTATGGACCCTGACTCTTCTTCGCCGCCCACCACTTGTCTGCCGCCGGCGGATCGCGCTCCCCCAGCGTGTATTTCACCTCGAGCGGCGAGGACCGCCTGCGGATGGCGTAGCCGCCCACCTAAGTACGCTCGTCGCAAGTCGCCATCGGCATCCACGGGGAACTCGGCGGCAGGAAAGGAGCGTAGGAACAGGGCGAGCGAATGCGGAAAGCAACGTGAACAACCAGAAAGCGCGAGGAGGCCTGGGCACAACACCACGGGGGGTTCTTAAAGGCCCCCCGCCTCCCACCGTGGGTAAGCGCAAACGGCGAGCAACATCCGCTCACCTCCCCACGCGCGAAGCCGAAGCGTCGTGGCGGTCCACGTAGCCAGCACGCGACCGTGGTCGTACAGAGTCCTGTCACCACGCGACGCGTCACTAGCGTCCCGCCGCGTGTCGGTCAGCGCAAGCAATAAACGCAGGTCGCGCGACCCGGCATAGCCTTCGGCGCACGTCGGCGCGGCCCCTCGACCCTGGCCACACTTGTCTGAAGGGACAACCGCAAGTCCGCGCGGCATGCGCAACCGAGGATCGGCGAGCAGCGCAACCGCTCGCAGCCGGTGGCGCGTGTTGGAAGGGGGGCAGCCAGCGGGCGGCGCGCCTACAGCGCTGCGCCACGTGCCCCGCCCCTCTGAGGAAGGGGCTTGACCGCGGACGGCCCGTTGGCACACCAATCATGACCCGCTGCGTGTTCATCCTGAATGGACAGGGTAGGGGACGGAGCGCTCGCGCGTCTACTTCGACTAGGCGCCAGCTCCGCTGCCACCGCTTCGAAGGGTAGGGGACGGAGCGCTTGCGCGTCTACTTCGACTAGGCGCCAGCTGCGCTGCCACCACTTCGAAGGGTAGGGGACGGAGTGCTCGCGCGTCTACTTTGACTAGGCGCCAGCTCCGCTGCCACTGCTCAGCATCCCTGGACCACCCCGCAATCGCCTGCCCTCCGCGGCTACTATTCTCCAAGGCAGGAGAACAGTGGTTTCGGAACTCCACCCCACTGCTCGTCTTGTAGGCACCGCCTCCGCGGGGCGGCACATCCGGAGGCATTCCCCACACACCGCACTGGCGCAGGTCATGTCACGCCAAGTTTTGGCTTGTTCTTATAAACAAACCACCTTCAGTCCACCAAGATTTTCTCAGAAGGCGGGCTTGATCACAAGCCCTGACTGAAGGTGAGCCTGTGTAAGAGAACAGGGCAAACCTTGCCGTTGTATGCAGAAATACAGAGCGGGCACAGCAAGTGCAGGCAGTTGCTGTTAACAGACGCTAACCAAGCTCCCGAGAAAAATAGGCCTCCATCAGTACATCAACATCCCCCGAGCCGCGTGGTGCCGCCATGGAATGTGGATGCACTGAAGAGGCCCATTTTAGGGAGCAGCACCTATCCGCGCGCACAATGCAGGTACAAGATTACACCAGCCCGCTATATATATATATCCCATCAACGGGAAAGTCCAACCGGCGGAAGTCCATCCGGCGAAAGTCCAACCGGCAGAAGTCCATCCGGTGAAAATCCAACCGGCAGAAGTCCAGCCGGCGGAAGTCCAACCAGCGACAGTCCAACGTTGCAGCATCGTGCCGTCACGATGCTCCAAGATCCGCGCCAGAAGAAGGAGCGTCGCCACATGGCATCACCGCGCCCCCCTCAAGTCTCGCGTCGCGCCAATCAAGCCCCGTGGGGTAGGCTGGCAGTCGCTTGTCGTCAAGGGCGCGCGGCGCCGAAGACGCGCGCGCGTGCGATGGCTTACGACCCGCTCCGCCTCCTATGCCGACGCATTTGGCTCCGCCAACATCTCCACTCCGGACGACGGCCTCGACCCCGCCACGGCAGGACTCGGTGGGTGACGAAGCCTTCGACAAGCCGCCCGGCGTCACGCCTTCGCAATAAGGCGAACACTGCACTTCGAACGTTGAAAAAGCTCACAGGCCGCAGGGACGGAGGGGGCCAAAGGGCTCGGCAACATGGCTTCGGCCCGTGAAGCCCTTCACCATGAGAGGCTCCTGTTGTAGGGGTGAACCCCACCTAAGCCCAGCAGGCCTGTTAAGGGCGTATAAGGCCCAGAATGGGACATGTACAATGACATAGGTACCCCTGAGGGGAGGACTCATGTGTAAGGGTATAATTGTAAAGGCACTCCCCATGTGGATGTAGAGGTATAAGACATAGGCCATGAGGAGAGAAGCCTAGGCCATTCATTTTACTCAACTCTCCACTACTACACTCTCTCTCTGTTTAGTCTGTAACCACAACAGGAGTATCACAGACGGTTCTTACCGCTGAACCGTCTGTGATACTGGAATATCATAGACGGTTTTATAATAAAAACCGTCTGTGATATTCCAGATTATCACAGACGGTTTTTATTATAAAACCGTCTGTGATACTGGAATATCACAGACGGTTTTTATTACAAAACCGTCTGTGATATTCCAGATTATCATAGACGGTTTTATAATAAAAACCGTCTGTGATACGTTTCCCGCCTTGCAATCCCTCAAAATTTCATATTTTCCCGCTTAAGTCCGAGTATGTTTCAGTTTTGAGACACCTTCAGTAAAACGGGCATAACTTTTGCATACGGTGTCCGTTTTCGACGTTCTTGTTCTCGTTGGAAAGCTAACGATGAGCCCGGTCCAAAAAATAACCCGCTTGCACTATTTGCCCTCCAGGACCCCGAAAATCGGCCATCTTTAGACCTAAACCTACGTCACAAGTTTTTGGTTTCTGTTTTTACCATTTTTCTTGGTCTTCCTTTTGGAATTTGGATTTTGCTTCAACTGAAAGTTGTAGATCTCATCGAAACCTTTCAAATGAGTATATATAAGCTATATAAAATTTTGCTATTTTATCTTTTCAGACTAGTTGTTTATATTGCATCGGTATGTAAAATGTTGTGCTCCAATTCACAGACGGTTCTATATATAGAACCGTCTGTGATAATCTGACTGCTGGGCCCATCGATCCTCCTCAACCCAATCATAGCCAATAGAAATCCACCAATCCTCACCACACGGATCGTAGCTCCGCCTCTCCGTTCCCGCGCCAAAAATTTCAAACTCCCACCTCTCCCTCCCTCTCCCTCCCCTATAAATATAACCAAAACCCAGCCTCCTTGCTATCCTCCTCCTTACTGTTCTCCTCCTCCTTGCTGTCTTCCTCCTTGCAGACGACGCACAAGTCTACGGGAGGCAAGACACCGCAGAAGCAACTAGCTCGTGCCAACCGTGCAGACGCTCAATCAACGCCGACGATGGTGGGCGTCAAAGACATCCAGCTCATGTTTGTGAAATGAATTGAGATGTGAATTGGATGTATACATGTACATGTTGATCTGCTTATTTCAGAGGGCATGGCCAGCATTTCCTGAGGCTAGCCAATAAATAGAAATAGGTTTAGGAGTAGAAGGGAATATCAGAGACGCTTCTTAACTAAAAACCGTCTGTGATATTTGCACCACAGACAGTTCGAAAACCGTCTGTGATGACCTCGTATTATTACTGACCCATAAATTAAGACGGTTCACAAAACCGTCCGTGATGACGTTTTTGAACCGTCTGTGATGACCTTTTCTGTAGTAGTGTATTCTGGTCAAGACTAAGGCATCTATAACTAGTCAAAATCTCTCATTATGGCTATGTCCATCAAGACAGTTTCCTAGTTCTACTCGCTCCTTTACAACCTTGCTACCAAATCATTGATATACCTAAGTCAATTGGTCGGAAGCAAAACCAATACAACTTTCATCTTCTACTGCTTACTTAGTACAAGTTTCTACTAAGAAAGCAATCGGGGCTAGGAGAGATAAGAATAGTAATCTTTTCTATCAAAGAACATTGATAGACAAAAGGAGCTTCATCACGAATTAAGGTAAGCTTTTAAATGCAAGTATTTACAAAATTTTACATTAGAATTAAAAAGTTTAACAACTTATTGGAGCTTTCCGATTGGCCACTATCCGATGGAGACCTAACGTTCATTTCGTCCGTGATTTTGTTTCTGAAGGATTTCATGTCTTCAAAGAACTTCGCTGCCTCTTTTTTGATGCAAAACAATAGAAGAGACTCCTATTATGCTATATTAGATAGATAATAATGTACAAAAGAGGAGGGGTCCCCGACTGAATCCAAGTACAAAGCAATTAAGGAGAAGCCGGCTTGACCCTATGCAAATGTAGTGTCACCACCATTCTAAGCCTTGTCTTCCCACCACTCAGACTATGCTATTGCTGCTAGAAGATGTGCTCATTTCAAATTTTCTAGATGTGCCAAGTAGCCATGATGAACTTCTCTATGAAAAAAATGTCCTGGGTAAATTAATTTTGTGTTTGAGCACCCTTACTAGGGTATTCATATCTAAAGTCTAGTGAATCCCAATCCGCAATGGCATTCCTCATGGTTGCTCCTAGAAATAGTTAATAGGCCTTGCAGGTTCTCAACTTGCTGCCTGATGCATCACGTTTGCTCGACTAGGTCCTCTAAGGAGGTTAAGATTTTAGTACCCACTCGGCGAGCATATTGATGAGAAGAAGAATTTTTCTTTGCAAACTCTCCTACATTGCCTTCCTCTTCTCCTCTTCGACCCCAAGTGCTTTCTCAAGTTCTTGAAGTTTCATTGCTTGCTCTACATGAGTAAATGAAATTTGGCAAGAAAAGTTTGAGTGACTAAGAAACTAGATGAAAATATGATCAATTACATTGGTTGACCTTCTCATATGCTTCAACGTCCTCTCTGTGCTTAAGGGTGATGTCCTTGAGTTTGCTTCTCCAGTCCTCAATCGACTAATCTTTCATTTTGCATGTCTCCTACAACTCTCGGATGACAACACCCTTACCTTTTGCCTCGACCTCTCTAGCCAGTGGCTCTAGCTCTGCTCCTATGGCCTCTCCACCAATGTCAGGTTTAGCCACGAGGGCCTTGACCCAAGAAATATATTCTTGCTGATGTAATTTATCCATTTGTTGTACAAGAGTGGCAGGCTTATAAGAAAATCTTTCAAAGTCATAACAATAGCCTACCTCCAAGGGGAACTTTTCCTTCTATTTGAGTGCTTGAGTGATGGAAGGGGCATGAGAAGACCTGCCACCCCATGTGACTTCTTCACAAGCCAGCGCTTCTTGGGAGTCAGCACGATCTCTTCTTTTGAGCCCTTCTTCAGCTAAGAACCATCCACCCTAATCATCTACATATGCAAAGGCATAAGAATGCAGTGATCGAAGGTGATCGTTGAGTAAAGGTATCCTTGATTACCTTGAGTCTCTCGATCCTTTCCTCTAGAGAGGTAGCTGCTAGGATCAAATGCACTTCTGCTTTCTGCTTAAGTTCCCCTTCACAAATTTTCTTGACTCTTTCCTATATCTCGGAAGGGTACAGGGCGACAAAATCAAAAGCACAATGAGTCGAAAAAGACATGACTAGACAAAAATGCAACCGGCCAGAATCTTCGATGTTTACCTTTCGAAGAGTTCTTGGTTGAATATTTTTCGCCTTCATACCATAGCATGGTATGATCGCGCAACTTCAGGGGACTAATTCGGCCTAAGGTGAAGTCCCTTACCACGTGCCATGATGTCAACCCCCTGTTCTTTAGGTACACTACGACATCGACCAGTAGTCATACCCTTCGCTCCTTTCTAGGAGAGGCCTTCTACTCCAGACTTTCTATGGTGATTCTCCCCTTGAACGTCAGACTGTACTCCTTGGTGACTGATATGTAGAACCAAAGCTTCATCTATGATGACCAGAAGGACTTTGCATACATGGGGACGTACTCTTTGCCCTCTCATCATGGAGACATAGTGAGCAGCCCCTAGGTATCGCTTTCACTCTTCTGGATCTTTCGGTCATCCAATAGTAGTACTTGAAAAGATCCAAGTTCGCCGAGATTCCTAGGTATGCCTCACATAGGTACACAAAGATACTGAGTAATTTAATAATTGAATAAGGAGCCAAAGATTATAGGGGCTATAGCTACGCTTGTGTAGCACTGAACATGGTTTCGGGTACTCAAGATATTGTGTTTGGAGAGGTGTAGATAGATTTCTTTCTATTGTGTACTAAGATTTCTTTTCTCTTCAGGCCATTTAAAAGTCTAAAGTCTTTAGGTAAGCAGTTAGTTCCGGCTTTGAAAGGATTTTTGAGAAGTGTGCTTGGTACGTACCACTTTCTTACAAGTACTGGGCAAGTTGGGTAGATAAGATGGAACCCTATCAATCAAGTAAACGCTAAGAGTAGATTCGATCAAGGTGATTGAGTTAGGTGCCAGATTCGCCAGCTCAATCCCATAATACCCGAGCACCTCCATCAGGAAGAAATGCGCCAGAAGCCTAAACCCACACTCTACATATGCCCAAAATAAAGGCATCTCACCCTTTTCACCACTTAGGAAACCTTCACCTTCTGCTAATCTCCAAGGGATCATCACATGGTTGGGGATCAATCCCACATCCTCCAAAGCTTGAGCCTCTTCGATCCCAACTCGGATTTGGGTCACTCCAAGATGAACTCAAGCATTTTTGGGGATTTAGGTTTAGATCTAATGGAGATCAAGAAAATTTAGGAAGAAAAGAACTAGAGTTGCAGCCACCGAGGTAGAGGATACAAAAGGTCTCTAAGAAGTGTAGGATGATACTGACACCGATTTGGTTTATAAGAGACCTCCCATGACCTAGTTAAGTAGTTTCGAGAACCATGCTCAATAGTTATAAACCTTTCGGTTCTACCCCTATTTCGATTGGCTCTTCAACTTCAAGTGAAAAGACTTCTTCACCTTTCTAGACTACCGTCAAATGACCTTCCAACTAGGGAACATATATTCTGACTAGTGTTTTAATTGAAGATATCCCAAAGTCGTAATTTCACACGAAGTTTTGTTTTAAACAAATGCTTGACAAGTAGTCTGTCCGAATGTTATTAACATATTGGTGGTGAATGGTGTTATTACATGTCTGGATGTTAGTTTGTTGGGCTTCATAGAATGTTGAGCTTAATATAAGTAGGTTTGTTTTAAACACAAATGCTCGACAAGTTTGATGTAATATTTCAAGTGCATGATTAGTATTAATTCATTCCTTAATATATGCTTGATTCATGCTTTGTAAAATGCTTTCTACCACTTTAGGTTTATGGCCTGTATTAATTCGTTTCTTATTCTGTAACATATACTTGGAGTGTGATGTGTAAATTTATTTTTTCTACTTCAAGTGCACTTTTATTCTTCCCCGTATACTGGAGCATATATTTCATGATAATACTAACATATATAGTTTGCACATCCCGCATTTTATATGAGCTAGAGACAAAGTTAGATCCCATATCACACTTGACAGCTAAAACTATGTCAGTCAGAGTAGTATTTATTTTAAAACACTATTTCAATGAGATCTTGTAGAAATAATATATTCCAAGATGAGAAAAAGAAAACAAATTGTCCACAAATTCTTTTGAAAATTAGTCAGGCTGCTCATGTTGGTATTTCTCAATAACTACAAGAGGAACATTAAATCACTGTACACTTAGGTTTCAAAGGGTATAAAACAAAATCACACACTCCAATGTATCAGGTTCTATGAAGTAGGCCATTGCTCTACAGACGGTTATTTTTTTTAAACCGTTTGTGTTATAAATTATCACAAACGGTTTAGAAACCGTGTCTGATGAGCGTTACGAACTGTCTGTGATGACCTTTTCTATAGTAGTGCCAGTTCATGCAAGCAATTAGCACCTCTTTAGTGCTATTTAAGCTTTACTCGAAGGAGACATTAGAACAAGCACAAGAAGACACCAGGAGGACAAAGGGATTAGAGATCATACACCACATTAGTGCAAGTAGCATACACCCCTGTAATCACTCATCAGGGTAGCTGTAATCTTGAGATAGCAATAAAGATCATCATGTTTTTTCTCTTTATTGTTCTATGAGGCTCAGAGTGTCCTACTATTCGTAAAATCGACAATTTGATTATTGGCAAATGGTAAAAGTAGTGAACACACTCTCTCGCAGAGAGATATTCCCACGTTTAACATGAAAAAACAAAATATTTACACCGGTTATATAACGGTGTAAATTTATAGAGATATTCTAAGTTACACTTAGTTAAAGTTATAAGTTTAAATTAGTCTACAATGAATCCAAATACAGAAGATAGACATATATAGCAGTATGCACAGCGGTGCAAGTCCATAGATAAACCAACCAGTTCCATATATGCAAATTAAATTGAACAACCTTAATTCGTGAATAAAGGGCCTCTGCACTGTAGTCTTCATACAGTCCCAGACCCATGCGATCGGTCTTCAGCTTCGCATCACGGCGTCGACCAAGCCGTCGACGACAAAGAAAGATAGCCATCCGATGATATCGAGGGACCTCGGCGGCTCAGCCTAACACGTAACAGCACGAGCTAGCACGCGTATATATGTTGTGCGGTAGAACCGTTCGATCAGGTGCTTAGACTAGCGGCCTATTATTTTTGACTGAAACTTATAGTTTTTAGTTATAGTTTATGGTTTTTAAGTTATTTATGTGAGATATTATAAAGTATCAAAAATTCACATATGATTTTTACCGATATAAATAAAATCGATAAGTATATATTACAATTAACTAGTAGATCTTAATTTAAAAAGATATTTCATTTAAAAATTAATTACAGTAAAAAAAATTAAAAATTAAAATCAAAAGCTGAAAAAGATAAAGCCTACATTGCACATGCTGACACGCATGAACCGGTGCTATAGTTGCAAGTACGTGGACAGAGCAAAACCGTGACGCTTTGGAGTTGTCAGGCAGAATTCCACAAGATCGAGGCTAGTGCGTGCGCTCGTGTACGTGCGTGCGTGCGTACGTACAGGCACCGAGCATAGAATTCAGGCCGGGCTGGTCACTGGGCACATGTGCATGGATAGTGAGATGAGGTACGCACGTGGCATGCCTCTTTTACTCGAATCGTCATCGGTGTCTCCTACCATGCCGTGCCGTACCGTACGTCTCCGGTCTCTGGTCGGCCGGCGGCTATCCCCCGTCCAAATTGCAACGTCCCTCTGCCACGTTGCACTACACGTTCTTGCGCCTGCGCTACCATGCATGCGTGAGCCATCGGCTACAGCCTACAAGTGCATTCTTTTTTTTTAATTATAACAGAGTACACATTTATTCATACCATATCTCACACACACATATATGAGTTCTAAAAAACATATACTAGAAATTATATAAAAATCGCTAAATAAATACTGATTTTTTTCAATATCTTTTGAAGCACAGACACGTGCTTCCCCGTGAAGACACGAGCAAAGCTAGGTCCACGCCTACAGGTGCATTCTGGGCGGCTCCTTCGGAAATGCTCTGGAAATCGAACATTGAGACAGCGTTACGTAGGCCAGGGCCTGCTCAAGTGCTGGCAAGCTTAGACTTTGATCACATCGGGGCCTGAAATTCAGTACGCAGGCCGGAAGTCTGGATCATGGCTTATAAGTTGCGGCCTACAGCATCTTTGGTTTGTTCACTTGGCCATCCATTTTCCCCTAAAAAAAAACCCGGCCGTCCATTTCTGTTCCTAGGAATATCCAAAGTTATATGGAGTAGCACTCATTATAAGCCAACCCTTGTATTATTGAGCAACTCCAAAAGATTAGCCAAAAAAAATATCTAAATTTAGTGATTTAGCTATTCTCTAAAATGGATCTCACCTAAAAAAACTAGACTACTCCAACAGGCTATCTAAACTAGAGGGCGCGCGGTGGGTCACGTAAGCGCAGGAATGGGGCGCAGCGTGCGGAAAGGAAACGTCGACCGCGCCAAGAGGCTGGATGACGAGCGAGATAGGCTATCCAAAAATAGAGAGCGAAGAAGGAGGGATGGAGAGCTACTAAATTTGGAGAGTCATTTACAGAGTCTATTGGAGATGTTTTTTCTCCAGTAATAGCCAAATTTACCTTTAGAAAATGATTTAGCTCTACTCTTAGAGTTGCTCTAAGCCAACCCTTGTATTATTGTATTCGCAACAGTCTGCGTATGGTGGTACGTATACATCCATGCAGTACTACTAGCTACGCGAACGTGAGCCCTGGTACATGCGTACCTTACATATGCCCATGGAGATCTTTCAAGGTACGTACAATATAGATCAATTAATAATCTTATAATCTCATATATGGACCCCACAAAGACCAGAAAGAAACAACTGAACAGCAGCAACCGCATAGCTAGACGGTCTCTTGGGCCTTGGGTGGGCTCTGGGACGACGACGGCGCGGCGGAGAAGGTGGGCGGGCCGAGCCAGCGCGCGAAGGCGTCGAGCGTGCGGGTGTCGGCGCGGTAGTGGCGCTGCGTGAACCGCATCAGGTCGCCCCACGTGAAGTCCGGGTACATGCGCGGCGCGTCCTGCGCCGGCGGCGGGCGCACGACGCGGTCCTTGCGCGGGCAGAGAAAAAAGGCCAGCGACCGACGTTCCCGCTCCCGGTGCACCACCGCGCGGTGGAGGCAGCTCTTGTACCGCCCGTTCGACAGCGCCTGCATGCACGCACGCGTCAACCAGCACAAACACAAAGTGTTATCTCTACTTTCAAACACCCCTTTGCACTTTTCTAAAAAAAAACTCTTATCAAAAATAGAAAAAAACAATATACCAAAAAAACAAATTTGACCACTTTAAAATTTCTTTAAGAAAAAAACTCTACCAAACATGTGGCAGAACCGAGAGCGCTTAGACATGACACGGCTGAACGTGGAAGCGGAGCCAAAGGTATGGACCAGGTCGATTATGGTAATGTTAACTTAACGTGTTAAGATAGTATAATTTTTTATCTATAGTAAAACATAAATATCAGTATACTTCAAGTAAATTAATAACCCCGTTCAGCTGGGCTGAAAAATAGTGGCTTATGGCTGAAATTGAACTGTAGCTGAAAGTGACTTATTTGGCGTAATTAAATTTTAAAAAAAATAGAAAAAAAATATGTTAACTAATCACGGACAACGCAAACGAATACGGGAAAAAAAGAACCGGCAAAAAAGCTAAAAAAACAAAAAGTTCACAAAAAGACGAAATTTATAAATAGTGAAAAATAAGTCAGAAACCAGAAGATAAAGCCGAAATGAACGGGGCGTAGCTACTAAGCTGGCAAGGATTGCAAGGATAGAGCTAAGCTAATGATTGACTCATGTCTTCTTTCGCTAGGGGTCCAATGGTCTGAGTCAGCTAGCTATATATATGTACACATCAGCATATATCTTATGTGGAGGAAAGAGAGTATGCAAAAACACCGAGCCAGCTCTTCCTTAAGCACTAGTCTATAACGCAAAACGAGGCAGCCTCTATAAATGATAGTCCTTTTCTGTGTGTGCATGTAAGCATCAAATAGCTATCCTTATAGATAATTCTTTAGAATGCTAGCTTTTAGTGTGTACTATATAAATGATGTGGAAGTCTTCTAGTTAGTTGCTAGCTAGAACCATTGGAGATGCCCTTATTGTCATCCTTAATGGTCAGTAACTGAGATCATATTCTTAAAATTCCACAATAAACTTATTTAGCATATAGTTTGTGGGACTTGAACCATGGTCTCAAGCCACAAGACAAGGTACCATATCAGGTTGGACAAGCTACCGGCTACCGGTTGGTGAATTTTTTTGGTTCATTTTAACTTAAGCTTTCCGTCCCATTTCTTTTTAGTTTTGCTATTGATTTTGATTTTGCAAGATGTGGATGGTACAACGTGACCTTTGGTGTGCATGCATGGACGGGCCTGTGGAAGTGTGGACGTACGTACGTCCTGGACCGCTAGCATGCGGACGTGCAAAGTCGAGTCAGGTCAAGTACTCGAGTCCTCTGCTCTGCCCGCCGCACAGGGCAAAGTTACATAGCGCCGAAACTAGGAAAACGACGGCGTCACGTACCGGGGCATGGAGCCCACCAGCCACCACCGCCTGCGTCCCTGTCCGGCTCGCTTCCTACCGTCCAAGATAGACAAGCGTCCAAAGCGGCTAAAAGAGAGAGAGAGAGAGAGAGAGAGAGAGAGAGAGAGAGAGAACCCTAGAGCTTTTCTCGATCACTCTGTATGTTGATGGACGGATCCACCGATCGGGAAGGCTTCTCTCTTGGAGAGGGCCTCACGCCTTCTCATTCTCTATTGATTTGGCGTTAGGTCCACCGAATCAACAATGAATGGAAGGAGTCTCATTATGAGGCCCTCCTCGTACACTTGTTCTCCTAAGTATGTACAGTGCCCATTGTACGTTGATCAGGGATGGTAACACGCCCCGCTCCTGAGCAACCGTAGGTAATTTTTCCCTTACCATCTAACAAGTGGTATCAGAGCCCGATTCTGTCCCAATAAACACAAGTGTGTGAACACCTGATAGACTGTGACCCTGATGGACCGTTGGTGTATGGTGAAGGGACTCTGAGGGACCGTCGGTGTATGGTGAAGGGGCGGTGAAAGGCTGAGGGACATCAATGTGTGAAGAGGAAGATTGTTGGAATAGTCCCACATTGGTTGTGGAAGGGCAAGAGATCTAACTTAAAAGTGGGGGAATCCCTCACCTCATTGGCTAGTTTTTGGGGTGAGAAGGCCCTTACGATCCAACACCTGTTCCCTGCTATATTTTTGATATATACTCATATACATGTAGATTGATAAATCTACAAGTCTAAAACATAGATATCTTACCTCTAACCTAATATATTTTGATATAATCTATGGTATATAACTTATTTAGTATTATTCTACCATCTCAAATTATTAAATTCATATATTTCTACATAATCATATGATAAATTTATGAAATTATATCGACATCATTCAAATTTAAGTTCTTATTGAGGCCTCGATCCCCGGCAATTCCCTGGTAGGGGCAAGAACGGGAGGAAAATCGTCCCCAATAGCTAATAGCTAAATAAGGAGTAGGGAAGGAAAGGTATCCCACGGAGAATAGCCCCCTTGCCATCCCTAATGCTGTTATATACGGATAGCTGTATGTTTGCTAAATTTTGCTTTAAAAAACTAACTGAACTACGTATCTTGAACATCCAAGATACATGTGTGTAAGTAAATGTGAACTATGTATCTTCAACATCCATGGTGCATGCGTGTGTGTGTCCGTGTGTACATGCGAGACTTGATACGTAGCAAGTCAACACACACACACACATGTACACGTGCATTGTCGCATGCCTAAACAAGGTTCCATATTTTTGTCCCACGTTTAATTTCTCCCTAGCTTAGACTCAACACGAATGTAACATAGGAATACCGCAAAAATTTGCCTGGCATGGTGTGAAATTCTTTCGTAGGTCACAATTGTGTAGACCCCAAAAAGAAAAAAAACAAAGGAATGACTCTGATAAGTGGAGTGGGGCTAAAACCATTTTTTATAACTAACGCTTGTTTAATTTATACCAATGACACCCCAATTTTAATAAAAAAAACTTATGCGTAATTCCACCTAAATACGGACGTACTACTTCGATTTCATACATATACAGTTATAGCTGGATAACTACCAATTTCTACACACACACTATATATATATATATAAAACTTATTTCGTACTCCTGTAAGTACATGCTCTCGTTTATATCATTTAAACGAATATGTTACACTTATTTATCATTTTTGGTATATTTATATACTAATTGTAAGATACTACAATGTGATCTAGTTGAAAAACTTTTATCGGGGTCTTTTATTTTTGCCATATGCCCTTTTTCATATATAAAACGATTATATACACAAATTATGCTATAAAAAGTGAAATTTGATAAAATTTTCATGTAACTCACTTTGAAGTATCTTATAATCATTATTAGAGTATACTCAAAAGATAAAAAGGTATAACAATATTATTTAAACGGTATATAACAAATGGGAGTGCGTACTCCCATAAGTATGAAATCATATTCAATACACACACACAGGGGTGCTATTCTGCGCCTGCGCGCTGGAAATTTACTGTCGTGCATGAGTAAAGTTACTGTCAAATACATGTAGAGTTACTGCCAGTTGTGTAGTGTTAGCACTGAACCAATTTCACACACACACACATATACTATATAGTTACGTACCCGTGCGTTACAACGGAACTCATTGAATGTATAGAGAATCGTGCTATAGAAGAGAGTTACTCTAATCGGTTGGAAAGTGGAGAATGGTGAGAAGTTGAGGGAATAGAGCGGTTGGAGGAAAATGGACATACAATTTCCAACTCGTTCTTTTATAATAGTGTGTGTGTGTATTCTATCCATGATTAATTCAGCATGCTAAATCAATGGCTTCCTTTCTAAATCGATACCTTTTCGAATTAATGAATGTTAACGGGTTTATCTGATATATTATATATCATTGCACTTGCACATATCTAAAAATAATATAAAGACAGAGAGAGTTACGGTGCTCCCATCGAATTGAACCTCCAATGTTTACTAAAGATAACACTAGAAAGTGATCTAGAAAGAACAGCAAAGAAAGCGCCACTACGTGTGGACAGAACACTATGCCATGCCATGGATCATGCATGACACGAGACGCGACACCATGTACCGAGATCGAGACCGAGGTGGAAAGTGCTTAATTACGCACGTTCGTACGTATGTCATGACACGAGAGGCACGGACACGAGACGCGACACCATGTACGTACCGAGATCGAGATCGAGGTGTAAAGTGCTTACGCACGTTCGTACGTACCATGAAGGTGTCCCCGATGTTGACGACCAGCGCCCCGGGCTTGGGGCGGACGGGCCGCCACGCCCCGTGGACGAGCACCTGGAGCCCGTCTACCTCGCCGTCCTGCAGCAGGATGGTGAGCGCCGACGGGTCGCAGTGCGGCCCCGTCCCCAGCGTCCTCTCCGGCTCAGGGCACGGCGGGTAGTAGTTGCACCTCATGATGGAGCTGCTGTCGGTGAAGAAGTCCCTGTAGTAGCCCCTCCCCACCCCCAGGCTCACCCCCAGCACCTCCATTATCGCTAGCGACGCCTCCTTCATCGCCTCGCAGTACTCCTGGTACACCTCCCTGCATCCATCCATGGCTCCATCCATTTATGCATGTACGTACGCGCGTGTAGGAATAGATATGTACGTGACAAATGCAGCACTAGCTACTGAGGTGTACTGTGTATGGTTGTTTACCCTAGGGGTTTGAAGTCGTTGCCTAGGGTGGAGGTGAAGTAGTCCACGATGACGCGGTTGCTGCCGCCGGTGTCGGCGTCGTTGTCGTGGTGTTGCCCGAAGGAAAGCGTCTCCTTCCAGGGCAGATTGGCGGCGAAGCGGTCGGCGTGGGCGGTGGTGTAGCCTGTCACGGTCCCGGGGTCTCGGCGGGCGCGCTGCTTCGTGGCGAGCGGCAGGCGGAAGAAGCCCGCAGCGCCGTCGAGCGCTGCGCGTGCCAAAGCCGGGCTCACGCCGTGCCCGGCCACCTGGAAGAACCCGTGGTTCGCGCACACCGCGGCTACCTGCCCGGCGGCGCGGCGCATCCCGGCGGCGTCGCGCAGAGCCGCGCCTAGGTCGACTACCGGCACGTCCAGCTCCCTCAGCGACGACGGCTGTGCATCGGCGCGGGGCCAGACGAAAGGCGCTGGGATCTTGGGCTGGCGCCAGAGGTCAAGGACGTCGTTCTTGCCATCCGTCTCGTCGGCAGTAGCGGAAGGGAGGAGAGGACTACGACCAACTTCCATGGCCGCAGGCGAGGTGGTTGCATTGGCTTCTGCTGCGTTTGAGAGGTAGACCATGGCAGCAAGTTGACCGACACACGGGAGGCGCCGCGGATACACAGGATTGATGCAAGTTTCTGGTAGTGATCGAGTGTATGCCTTTATCATGTATGGGCAAGTGGTTTGCAAGTGTGAGAAAAAGCCGTCGAGGGTTGTGACTATTTGTAACGGGCAGGGTTTGAGACTTGGATTTTTTTTATTTAGCCCTATTGTACCACCTTTCTTTCAAAAATAGCCGCATGCGCTATAAATTTACAAATCTAGCTTCCTAACCGACCACAAAAGAACCAACATGTGACGCAGCTCTCCTACCGCGGCACATTCGTCCCACCGCGGTAGCACCACTAGCGTGGCACAGTTTGGCCAGACGCGGCAGGTGGTAGGACCCACAAAGGTGCTGTTGAAAGTATCTAGATCCCTAAAAATGGTTTTAGTAATTAATGACATTATGTTAATATGGAACTAACATGTTTACTGAGTGTTTAAAAGGTTTAATCCCTATAATGATTGTGAGATGCATGCTAAGGATCAACATAAAGATCAATGTGGCTAAGACAAAAGTATAAATAGACTATGATCCCTTTTATTTTTTACTAGTCTTAGGAGAAATAGTGGAAGACCGGATTATAGGATAAATACCATACTATTAAGAGGGATCATAGCAAGTAACTTGATAGTATATTATTGTGCCATTTGGATCAATTTAGGATCATACATTCACTTAAAACTAAAATTGATAACTAATATGTGCTCTGTCTGGATAATCGGAACTACCGGAGTGTAAACGGTGGTACTTCTGCTTTCCTAAAGTTCTGACAAAATGAGTGATACTTTTTTTCTAGAGAGCACCCTTGGAATTACATTGCCTCTCCAGAAAACGAAAGTACCAGAGTTTCAATAGTGGAACTACCGTAGAGCGGTAGTGCCGTAACTCTTGAACGGTACTCCCGGATCACGGAAGCTCCAAAAATCTAGACGGTACGTTTTTCTCAGATAGCGCCAACTTTTGGCCTTGAAGCAAACGGAAGTACCACACCAAAATTTCAGAACTGCCGTGACCACAACGGCGCTAGTATCGCACTGACTTTCAATAGCTAGCTCAGAAGCTCTAAAATAACTGTTACTGTTGTGTTAGAACAGGTGCGGTAGTACCAACCGATAAATAGCGGTACTTCTGCTCGCCCTGATTTTTTTACGGATTGCCCTGTAACGGCTAGTTTTGGTTAGTAGGAGTATAAATACTCCATCACCTGCTCAAGGACAGATGGAAGAAACTCCATTAAATATTCTTGAAAATTGAGCATTCACTCCGCACCTCAAGTTTACATTGTGCATTTATTTGAGATGATTGTGCCAAAATCAAGTGCATACATCAATTAATTGCTAATCCTACTTCAGTAATCTTTTATGTGTGTCTGTAGTTCGGTCGGTGGACATGAATCAACTAGGATCTATGCATTACTCCATACCTTTGACCATCGTTGTGACAGGCCTTGTCTTGAGTTGGTGTTAACGACGGTTAATTTGTCCCTCGATGACATCTCCCTGCATGTCGTCCTAATTAATTTAGCGCATCATGTTAGTGCTCGATTTTATCTGCTAAAAGCCCAAAACTAGTCCATGCATCCACGCAAGAGTCAAGATTTGCCGCGGCGCCGCTCATCAGAGCTTCTACTTCTAGCTTTTGATTTGTAACTTCTTAATTTTATTGTTTTTTCTTTTTTTTCTTTTACTCTTTTGTATTATCTGTGATGATATAACTTTTTCATTTTTAAATTTGACTACTCTAAAAAATCTAGCAGTAGTTACAATACATTTTCAATAGCTACAGTGCAAAATAAGTCATAAGCCAGAACTTATAAGCCCAAATAAGTATTATCTTTATAATTTGACCCTTAAAAAAAGTAAAGGGCTATATGTTCACTAAGACATGTAATGCAACGTACTATTCAAGTACTCCATCAGTCACTAAACATAGGTCTCGTCTTGGACATTGATGGCACTTTGTACTACTTCGAACATTGGTTTCTTTTCATATACTATTGTTATACAATCAAGAAATATGCACTATGAAAATATATTTCATAATAAATTGGTGATTCTTAAGTCATGTAATCTAAATACTTTTGTACTATTGAACTAAAAATATTGTTTGACTGGACTGTGTTGCATTTTCTGAAGCTTGTTGAGCAATCCATTTAGGATCTCTTTGGAAATAGGAATTTAATTAAAACATTCAGTATTCTTACATTCTAAATATGTCTTACTACCACTAGTGTCCATTTGCATGTTAACTCACTGCCAGACCGGAGATCTTTCGTGACAGCTTATAATTGTTTTGACGGGCCCGCAACCCATCGTCGGAAGTTCCAATTTATATGTGTCGGTTAACCGTCGGCCATTTAAAATTTTCGTCTCCTCGTTCTTCTCACTGTTATTTTCTGATGGTTAAAAGAGCAAAACTATTCTCGATGGTAATACGTATTCTCCTGTCGGTTTTTGCCCCGTCGCGAAAGATGCTGAGGCTGGTAGTGACTGTCCTCTTAGATAGCGATACATAGTACTTTGCTTGAACACCATGCAAATCTCTGTTACGATTGTCTTCCCAGAGGCGGGCATTGGACCATGCCGTGCCTTAAACACCATGCAAATATTTGTAATGACTGTCTTACCAGTGGAGGGCATTGGGCCGTACCGTGCCGGCACGGCAGAGGCCCATCATGCTTGAGCCATGTTGTATTGTGCCGGCTCGGCCCGGCCCTATCGTGCAGTGCCACCCCATCATACCTCCGGTCAGATCTAGACATGGCCCAAAGCACGTCGTATTGGCATCCATGCTGTACCAACCCAAGCTCAGCTTGAAATAACTATAGACGACGAAGACGGCGACGACAATGGTGGCGGTGATCACCATCTTCATTTCTCTCGTACCCCCTGTTAAAAACTAGTTAAAATTTAATTAGTTTTGTAAAAAATATGGGCACGTAATGACGTAAATATTTATGGGGAAAATAGAATTTTCTTGATATTTTAAAAATATAATGTCACTACCTCGTGAAAAACCTTACGTCACAGAGTAAGATTCCTCGAGTAAGGAAAAGAGTATAGTAACATTATACATATATACTAACTATAACATCATACATACATAGTATTTACTCATCAATGTCCAGTCATTCATGTGTTTGAAGTCAACGTACACCTGCATAATTTTAGGATCCTCCAGTTGATATTGTTACCGCTCTTTGGCTAATTCCCAGTCTTTGACGCATGTGATTACCTCCACCATCCTATGCGTGAGGGATGATCTCCTTTCTTCAACTATTCTCCCTACCGTGCCGAACGTCACTTTTGAAGAGATAATGGACACCAGCACCAGGAGAACATCCCATGCAAAATGTGACAGCACAAAAAAATCCGCTTGTTGTTCTTTTACCATTTGAGCAAGTCTATCTTGCCTCCGCTAGTAAAATCAGGGTTAATATTTGCAAAATTATGCACTAGGTAGTGGTTAAACACTAAGACAGAATTTCACTTAAAGGCCATCTGATACTGAGAGGACGAAGAAATAGACTTGCCATTTAGCTTCTTCCACAAGTGGGATGTCAAGCTTGTCTTTCTTTGTTGCGTCTGTTGTGAGGCTTCTAATCTCGCACTGCTGCCAAAGTTGTTATGATACATACGAAAAAACATGAAAAAGCTCCTCTTTGATATGTGAAAAAGTTTTCGAGCAATCAAGGCCGAAGCATTCACCTATTCCCTCAATACCAACCTACAAACCTACCAACTTTTTCATAGAATTGAAAATGATAGCAAAGCAATACAAGTGTGAAATAGAATCAAAATATTTAATAAATTTTTCCTCCATTACTAAGATAGCATGGCCTAAAAGGGGATCTCCCTAGATTTGGCTATCTTGTCTATAATTAACCAAATAAATTATATAACTAAGCAAGAGGTAGGACAGTAAACACCAGATAGAACCTTTGTTACTTTATAAAAATGTCTTAAAAACTCTCAAAAATGACTAGTAAGCTGCCAATCTGAATTAGTAACTACCAATTCATTATTTTGAGAGTTATTACTGACAAAAATAGATATGACATGTTCGCACCCTTGTAACTTCTTTAACATGATGAATGTCGAGTTTCACCTCACCTTCATATCAAGATCAAATGTTTTTGGCTCCTTCCCATTGGCTGCGCAGTACTCCACGAACCTGGCTACCACTTGTGAGAAACTTGTGATGAATGGCATCCGGATACTGTTCAAATATGCACCAATTACTTGCATACCGTCTTGAACAAAAAGGTTCAAGATGTGGTATATGCATCTCTGGTGGAGGACATAACCACCAATATATGTCTGAAACCTTGGTGTGAGGATGTTCATAGCCATTGTGTTTGCCAATGCGTCATCAAGAGTTGTAGAAATAAGTTTATTATTTATCTTAAAATCATCAAATACATATAGTATACGCTCGGCAATAGCCTCTCCGGTGTGTGATTCATTAATTATCTTAAATCCTATGATTCTCTTGTTTAGATTATAATTATCGTCTAAATAACGGGCTACAATACTAAGGTAGGCACTTCTCTGGTATGATCATGTTCAAATATCTGAGGTTGTAACAAAAGAAAACTAAACTTATAGGAATAGTTCTCTCAACTCTGCTAGTTTCTTACGATATATCCGTAAAATATCAGATGTAGTAGTTCTCTTTCTAATAGTTGGTACCGTGGGCAAAAGCCGCGTTGGATCATTATTTCTAACACACGACTTTCACCCATTCTAATCAGTTGGTCTTCTAAAATAGTATATCTAGCAATTTTCTCATGAACAAGAAACAGATTGTATACCCAACTACTTATAGAGCCATTAACCTCGAAGTTTAGTTGCGTTTGTACTCCTCTCCCTCGGCTCTATGCTCCCATCTTATGTAAGCATGCTTTGTAGTGCCGGTTCAGGTGCCCTGTTTCTACAGCTATACGAGCAGTTAATTTAGCTTTGCAATAATTACAAATTACGATATCTACTATTTTGCACTACTACAAAAAGTCGTATATTAGATGCCGCATCATAAACGGTTCTTCAAAACCGTCTGTATTAAATACAATCATAGATGGTTTTAGTTTAGAGACCGTCTATGTTGCTGCCAGCCCTAATAATCATCTGTGAAGAGAAAATATTACAGACGATTCATGGTTAAAACCATCTATGAAGTATCACAGACGGTTATTACCAAGAACTATCTATGATATTTCCAAATATTACAGATAATTTTTTATTTGAACCATCTGTGATACTCCACAGATGGTTTGTATTAAAAACCATCTGTGATAATTATCACAGACAGTTTGTATAAAAACCATTTATGATAATTTCACTATATTAATTGCACGCAAACCCGTTGACCTTCTATATTAAATTCTAGATCTATGCTGCTACTTTGAGCTAGAGGTAGGGCTTTGAGGCAATTTGGTGAAAGGAGACTATTTGGCAAGAGTAATTGAACATCCACTAAGTTTTTGACTATCTATAGTTAGTAATTTGTTCCTAATTGCATTATAATTTACATTTATATCTTTTGGTGAAAGGAGAATTGAAGATGGTCGATCTAGCTAGCTTGATGTGGAGAGAAGATTATTTTATATCTAGTTTGGTTTAGGGTTTAGTCAATTCATAGTCTATTTCTTCTTAATTCAATTTAATTAATTATTATTGCTATATATAGCTACTTATTTTATGTTGTACATATATATTATAGTAATTAATTTATTGAATATGTTATACTAAATTGTTATATGCGTAATGTAGTACCGAAGCTAGATGTATGTTGGAAATCGTGTGAGTGAAGAGTACATTAATGATGTTTCTACTTTTACAAGAGTTGGGAAGGAGGATATGTTGAATAAGGGGGTGGAATATATGTATTGTCTATGTATTGACTGTGAGAATCTAAAGATGTTTAAGAGGCTCTATCTCGCCATGAGGGGAGGCTCAAGGATATTGAGACCATTAGAAGGAAAGCAATCACTCCAGATATGGATGCGTATACTCAAGCCTATTTCACGGTCTTGCAGTACATGACTGAAGTGTCCCCATATATTGGCCAATAAGGGCGTGCTTTAGCAATAGAATCCAGAGCGATCGGATGTTACAACAGCCGGTTCAACCAATGCTTGAAGAAGCGACTCGCTAGGAGCTCGTCAAGTGATATGCTGACATGGTTGGCAAAAGGGCCAATATTTACAATTGTGATATGACAAGGATATGATATAAATGGATACACATTCTATACGCAGGCTTAGAATGTAAAGAGCACTAACTAGAACAGTGGTGTCCGCATAGATGCGTTCAGTGCCGATAGGTTGAGGAACTCCTACTATAGGTTTATAGAGGAGATTTGAAAGCTCGACTACGTGCTTTTCAAGATCCCCTTATTTCGGTGTCATTGGATCCATCTCCCATAAGTGAAGGTCGACAAGTACGGTGTCACTACCGTGGACCTCAAATGTATTGGATACAAAGACGAACTATTCGTACTCACTAACTAAGTTGTTTAAGTTTTTTATGTAACCGACCAAGCAAATAAGAAGCGCCACGTAGTTCTTCATGGAAAAAAAGGATTGTTGGAGTTAAAAATGTAGTGGACAAGGAAGAATACAATCAATTTGATGATTTACCTCCTTTCAAAAACGGCATAAGGGTAGAGAAAGAGCGTGACGAAAGTAACTACATACGCGGCGATCATCATAAAGGACTAATTTTTAAAAGGAAATAAGCAAGTGGACTAATGAATGAAATGTTTATGTGACATATGTGTTGTATTTGCATTTATATATGTATATGAGAATGTGTGATATATATGTGAATTTGTATTTATGTATATAAGAATGTGTGATATATGTGAATTTGCATTTATGTATATAAGAATGTGTGATATGTGTGTGTATGTGAATTTGCATTTATGTATATGAGAATGTGTGATGTGTGTGTGTGTGTGAATTTGTATTTATGTATATGAGAATGTGTGATATATCTTAGGGAACATCACAGACGGTTTTACAGTAAAACTGTCTGTGATATGTGTGTGTGTGTGTGTGTGTGTGTTCACATATGGCTCTATATTAAAACCGTCTGTTATGTTTTTTTATCACAGTCGGTTTTAAATAAGAACCGTCTGTGATGATAAATATCACATATAGTTCTTAAATAGAATTGTCTGTGATTATTCCCCTATATATATTGTGCACTAGGGTTTGTACCCAGTGCCTCCTAACTCTAGGACTATCTTGCCAGAGATTGCATATATATTACATGGAACAGGCCAACAAGCTGGAGGAACAACAGTGCTCAAGTGCCAACGTCAAGTTCATGCCACATCATCAGCACACAATATTCATGATTGTATCTTCCTGGTGACCTTCGAGGACTTATTCTTTCTCTTCACACTTGACACCCTCGACACCTCACTCATTCGATGTCGACACTGTAAGTGTATACAATCACGGTCTACATGTATGTAATGTTGATACATGGCATATATAACTCATTGCTTTTGTGTGTGTGTGTGTATATACACATGCTGAGTGAAGCCAGATTAACGAAATCACTGGTTAGTTTCCTCGACCCACACTTGGTCACCATGGATATTATCAAGAAGGATGCATCCTTCGTCGAGAATTACATTACAAAGGCATTGGAGGGTTATCGCGATAAGAAATTCATACTTATGCCCTACAACCACGGGTAAGTGCTACACTAGTAACTATACTTACTGATTTGTACTTTATAAGCAACACGAACTTAAATTTAATGATCATGACATACCTATGTAGGTTCCACTGGATTCTAATTGTAATTATACGAAAATAGAATAGGCTAATATACCTTGATTCCCTAAAGAAAAACAAAACCAACTACATAGTTGTCCAACATGTAATCGATAGGTAAACACATTTCCTCTATAGATAACTCTATTGTAGTCTTTTCTTCCTTCCCAACGACTAAGGCTAACATTTCAGAATCACGTAGGTCGTTCGCCACATACGTTGCAAAGGTATGAAAATCCAAGGGAGGGATCGACGCCCTGCAATACGTTCTAGATTTCCCGACATTCGCTAGTACACAGTAATCCTATACAACACTTCGTAGTAATGCCTCTTGAACTAACAAATTATATTTTTGTAATGCCACCAGCAGCCGTCAGGCAATAACACCTGTAGATTCTATGTTTGCCAAAATATGCAACTACTCGTCGGTTCTGTGATGAACAAATCCTGAGGTTTGTTAATCTTGCAATAATTATTTCATACTTATCAATTTATATATGTATGCACGACATTGATCTTCATACCGATAGGTTTCATCCATCACTATAACTCCGTTGGAACATGCCGACCTCAAATATATTAGAGAACAGTGTGCGTACTTCTTGATGTCTAAAGTCATAAAAGAAAATAGGGAGTTCCTTAATGTAGAATAAATTTCACTGGGATAAGATTGAGCTTAATTATTCATGTGTGTATTTGTATTTTATTTCTGTTAATTGATTTGTGAAATGGATATTCTTATTTCTGAAATAAATGAATGTGAATTGATTGTATGTATACTGTGTTGATCTACTTATTTCAGGGGCATGGCTAGCATTTCCTGAGACCAGCCAAAAACAGAAATAGATTTAGAAATAGAAAAGAATATCACAGATGGTTATTAACTCGTAGTCGTCTGTGATAGTTACTATCATAGACGGTTTATAGTAGAAACCGTCTATGATATATCATCTGTGATATTATTACTGATCCATAAACTCAGACGACTCATGAAACTGTCTGTGATGACATTTTTGAACCGCTTGTGATGACCTGTTGTGCACTAGTGTCGCTGTCTTAAATTTTTTGGCTCCAGGTCATGTGCTTTCAGCAATTCGCCCTTCATCTAGACCCGCTAATGTTGTCTTCCATGGACAGGAGAGGGGACTCTAGAGTCCCCATTAGCTCCGGACCACCCTGGTACTCCTCGTAGCCCTTCGTACCGTCCATATGATGGTCATCCATGTCGCAGTCCTCATGCTTGGTGAGAGCCGACGAGCATCAACAGGAGTCTGAGCTAGAGGAGGACTAGGGGAGCGTCAACGGGAGCTTACACTAAGTTGCCCTACTGCCCTTTTCGTGTTATGACTCCTCTACAAATCGCTCGGGACATCCTTGGTTCTTCGACTCCTTGGTACCATAATGGATGAATAGATGATGAATAAATGGGGAGAGTATATGGATATTGAAGAAATGAGGAGGATGGATAGATGGTTGAAATGAGGAGGGTGGATAGATGGTTGAAGAAATGAGGAGAGTGAATGGATGGTGAAGAAATGAGGAGAGTGCATGGAATTTGGATGGCGAAGAAATGAGAAGATGGGTTGATTTTATAGTCATCAGGAAGTTGAACATTGCTCCCGAATGTTGCTCCTAGCCGTTGCCTACACTTTTCAGAGACTACGCTCTCATCTTTCTCAGATTCTCTCCACTCTCTCAACTCTCATCTCTCTCCAACTTTTATCACTCACTCAAATCACTCTCTCAGACTCCCTCACTCACCCCCTCACTCTCATCTCTCTCACACACTCTCTCACTTCGGTCGGTTGGCCCGAAGCCCAAACGACGTGGCGGCGCGGGAGGCCGAGCGCCTGAGCAGCGTGGGAGGTGGCACGGGAGGTAGAGCGGCGACAAGGCGGGAGGCAGAGCGGCACGGGAGGCCTGAGGCGGGAGGCGACGTGGGAGGCAAAGCGGCGCCGAGGCGGGAGGCGACGAGACGGGACGCAGGAGCAAGCGAGGCGGGGAGGCAGGAGCCGGCGAGGCAACAACCCTGAGGCCACAAGGCGGGAGCCGGTGAGGCGGCCACAGGAGGCAAGAAGGCAGGAGGCGCAGAGTGGCGAGGGCTGCGAGGCCAAGGCGGCCATCGACGCCGACGTGTCCACTGTGCCACCTGTTCCCACCATGCTCGCCGTGCTGGACCAGTGTAAGCACGACATAGCTTGCCAGGCCATACCGTGTTGCCTGATAGGCCATACCATGTTGCTTGATGGGCCGACTTTCTAGGCTTAATCTACTCCACTGTTCGTACCGTGTCAGCACAGCCTGCCACACGTCAAATCAGGCTGTGCTTGGGCCATGCTCTAGTCCGAAAAAGCACGGCCTATCTCCCAACTCTACTTACCACAATACCACATGCAGCTTGCACTGTTTCACACAGTGCTTGTTCCAACAAAGCCAAAATTAAAAGTTAACCTACAGTGGCGAAGCTAGAGCAAATTAGAGGGGGGTGTGCCTGCTTTATAGATCGATAGACTTGAGCCGTAGCTATAGTGAAAAATTGATCTACTCAATGGTATATTCTATTTTTTTGTGGGTGTATCCGCATTCATAATGTTGTATATAGCTTCGCCACTGCCTACCACTAACGACTCTCGCTAGGCAGCTAGCGTCATCCGGCCTGGATGCAGACATAGGGGGGGGGGTTAAATTTGTGGGGCCCGTTGTCATTCAAACGACCGTGGCGGGCCCAGGCATACATCGATCTGCTTTCACATACATACTTGCATGGCTGATACGATGCGGCTATAGTGCTAACATTATCTCTTTGCTCTCTAGCTAATTCCTCTTGGTATAATCTCCTCTTGTCCGGCTTGGAGACATGACATGGGTTATCTACAGGTGTGTACTGCGTATATCTTCTCAGATTCTGTTCACTACGTTACAAGCTTGTCCTCACCCTTATATACACACACACGAAAAAGTTGTTCGTACTACATTGTATTCTTATCTCATATGCTACGCGCAACTCTACAAGATGCAATTAATTATCATAGTCATTCTTAAGGCTCAGCAAAACAACAATTGAGGGGTCAATGAGATCAATCCCGGAAAATCTTCAATAAACACACCTAACGGTGAAGTCAATTCACCTACAACAACAACAGGAACCCTAGTACAACACTCCAATAATTTCGTTTTACGTACGCTCGGCTAGCTAGCCAGTGCCAAACTGCGAAACCTTTGATCCATCGATTGGTAGATGATAATCAGTGTCATGTGACATGTAAAATCTCTGCCGGAGAGGTGCACGAACCTGCCCGGGACATGGCGATACTGCAACAGTTTTTTTTGGGCAGTGGGTGTGCACATGTCAGGCGCTCAGGCATCGAGCTAGGCTCCAAGACTTGCACATATACAGGTGTAGTTTCTTTAGAATATTGCTGATGGTTTTTATTTGTGTTTTTAAGATGATGACAAATGACGAATATGCTGACACAAACAATATATATGGTTTTAAGTTTAGAAAACTGTTTAGATATAATTTATTAATTTAGTGATTATTAAGAGAAGATAAAAATTAAAAATCGCTAAAAAGCCGGAATGTAACCTACCCTGGTCCTGGGTCCTCCTATGAACAGCGTTTAGGAATTTTTTTTGTACTGGAGACTGGGCAACGAGACAACGGGGGTGCAATAATGGCCTGGTGACTCATGGCTGGGGTTCGAATCCCGGCCTTCGTGTAGTACAGGTACTGTGCTTTGTCGTCGACTGATCAGAAATCAATGCGTGAAGTCTTTTTTTTTCTTTACATTATGTAGCACACTAGACTATAAGTACGTAACAATAGCAGAATTGGTTCGAAGTGTCTTCGTCAAAGGAATCGACAGTGTGAAAACTGGAGAGGCACCGTACTGTAGGCCCCAGGATCTGGTTCCTGATGACCCAGGTTATGCTTCCATTGCTCTCTTACAGGTATCCAAAGCTCGATGTGGCATTATGCTTGCGGTGCAACAGGGAGGGGCCTCGTGGTCCACAACTTCTCTGATCTGTCGAACACTCAGACCTTTCACATAAACGATGAACCAGTGCCTTTTCTTTGAGTAATGATGTAACCAGATTCGTATCGTCTACCGTCGCAATGCGATGGCACCATGCCATTCTCCCTTTGACAGTGTTCACCGAGACAATAGTCACATGGCAGACCGGCGTCAGCGCGTAGCCCACCTAGGTGCCGTCTAGGCAGCCAACTTGCAGCCACTGAAACTGGGGGTTAGGACTTGGTTGGGGCCAGGAGAAGAGGTGAGGATAGAGGAGAAGGGGGGAGAGAACCACGAGGTGAAGCAACTTTGTCGTCGTCGGCAGCTTTGTCCACAACGTCGCTGTTAGCTTTGCTCCTTCCTTCCTTAAATATTTCCCTCCTTGGCCTTTGGGCCAAAAGCCCTCTGCTAGCCTAACCAATTTCCCCGCTACAGCCCAAGTTGAGCGACCCACTCCCGCTTTCACTTCCTTCCCCCGTGTGGCCCATGCCCAGCCCAAGTGTACTCTCTCGCATCACTTACCACCGGGCCCCCACGGTCCCACCTGTCAGCCCCAGCTATTGTTCTTCTTTCCCATCTTTCTATCGCTCGTTCTCTCTCCACCAGTGGCGGACCCAGGACTAACATGTAGCTAGGGCGAACTTTCAAGCGTGAAGCAAACAGTATTACCTAAAAGCAAAACAATTCATGATCAAACTACGTTACAATCGCATTAATAACATAACTAGAGAGTGTAATTGATGTTTTTTTTATCTTCCATTCAATTTCTAAGTACTCTAGTCAATCTTATTCTTCTACTAGGGCAGCCATTAGGAACTTTCCGCATATAAGCTACGTAGCATTTATTAGGAATAGGACCTCCATTAGTATTTGCATTAAAACATCCATGAGCAGATAATTATAGTGATCAAAGGAATATGAGCTGATAGGAAGTAAATCCTCCTTGGCTAGAAACTACTGTTAGGTAATTATAGTAATTTAAGGAATATGAGCTAATAAGAACTCACAAAAGCCTTTGAAAGTAGGTCGATGAGCAGCCATCTCATACATACAACATCCTGTACAGACATATATCTGTTAAAACTAGGTATGTAGCAATAATTTCTCTAAGCATCTCCATAAAAGTAAGGGGATATTACCAAAAGACCATGTCTTGACTTGAATCCGTAAGGAATGTCTGCAAGCAGCTCTGGGCACATGTAATTTCGTATTCCCACAACCTAAGAAAGCATCATGCTAAAACATAAGATTCTGAGAACAGAAAAGGCATCAAGCTAACATATCGATATATTATTAGAACATATAAGGAATTAAGGATGAATCAATATGTGGCTTTCCATGCAAGATTTCAAAACAGAAAGCAATAGAAGATGAAGGAAATAAGATAGAAGTTTACCGAAGAGGCTAACTCATCTGCCTTTAAAGTCTTAGCTAGGCCAAAACCCCCTACAAGTAAACTAGAGATATTTAAACTGCAGGAAATGAAGCACTCCAAAATACATATGGAATAGCATCAAAATGCCTATGTTACTATGGAATAGCATAAAAAATAGCAGTCATTGAAACTCTGAAAGAAGTATACCTTGTGTTGTGTGATTATGTCCTTGTCGGTTACAACTGACACCATGACAGCTTGAATAGAGCAGCTGCATTGGCTCACGTCCTACACTTCCACACACTACACACTACACTTATACACTAGAGAAGAGAGCATCAGCAGCACAACACACAGCAGATGGCAGCAGAGCAGCCGAGCAAAGAGCATGAGCCATAGAGCTAGCAGATCTGGGAGAAACGGGAAAAGGAACAAAGCAGAGCAGATCAGGGAGAAACGGGAAGAGCATCAGAGCAACAAAGCAGAGTAGATTGTCGAGCAATTCAGCGAGGGGGGGGGGGGGGTCCGGCCGGCGAGGGGAGCTCGGGCGGCCGCCCGGGCTCGCCCGAAGGGCAGGTCCGCCCCTGCTCTCCACGTCACCCGAACAAGCTCGCAAAGCAACATTGAAGACCAATAGCACCACCCTCGAGCCTTCCGTTGCCGCGAGATAGTCCCGTCTACACGCTAGAGCCATTACAAGCCCCGCCGCTCAAATGCCCGCGCTATGACCGAGCGCCCTCTTTTCGTTCTCCCTCCTTCCCTCTATTTAAGAAATGCCCTACCATGTCACTAAGTGCGCCTTCTACCCCCTCCTCCACTTCAACCGAGCTCTCCCCCTTTCTTCGCTTTCGGTTGAAGCCAGTCGTGCCATCAACTTCAACCCCAGCCGCTTCCATCGTCGAATTCCATCGCTTTGGTAAGCTTCTTTCACCACCAACATGTCCATCGAGTTCACCTCGACCTACTCTTTAGTTTGCTTACACCACCTTCGCTTGTTCCCCCATAATTAGGCCGCACGCCATCGCCACCACCGTCGGCAGAACTCGGCTGAGCCCACCATCCACACTCACTGCCTAACTCCACCTCCCTCGGCCCCGAGCTTGTAAGTACTTGCATCACTTCGTGTTTTAGCAGTAGTGAAGACCATTAAGTTAACCAATTTGAGCCTTAAAGCATGGTAGCTCCACCTTGCAGTGAGCCCTTCATTCACAACTCCGACCACCATGGGTAGCCTCACCCATAGCGCCTCACGTTGGGTAAGTGGCACCACTATAATCCCCTTAGGATGTAGATGCTTATGCATGCCCTAGGCATTGAGTTTAGCCAACAGCTTGCCATCGTCGTCGTGCGTAGTCACGCTGCCGGTAGAGTCTGTCTCTAGCCATGCCATCATCACCCTAGCATCATCTTGGAGCATAGATCATGAATTCAGCCTCAATTTGAGGAATTGGTTGTGAAATTTGCCCCCCCCCCCCCACCATCACTGGCATTCCACTACCGCCATGGAACCTCACTACTAGCGAAAACATGATGACCTTCGATCCTCGAGCTGGTACTTAGTCATGCGGTTACACCCTTAGCCTAGCACACAAAGGAATCGTTCCCACCTCACCGTGGACCGAGCTTGTCCTTCGGCCGCGCCACCCTTAGCCTAGCACACAAAGGAATCGTTCCCACCTTACCGTGTGCCGAGCTTGTCCTTCAGCCGCACCGTCCCACTGCTCATCACCGGCGAACCACCGCTCCAATGCATCTCGTCGACCGCTTCCACCGCCCATAGCTAGTGTGTGAACCCCGTAACCCGTTTTGCCCATCGGCCGAGCCCCTTGGCGCCTCCCTCGCCGCCAGTGAGCATGGCAACGACCGCTATCAGAGCTCCCCTGTTCCAGTTGAGGAACTCGGTCTCAATGAGAAGTGGACCCCGCCTAGTTGACAGTTAAGAGAGAGTTTATTATTTAATTAGTAGTAATGAGTGACTGACAGTGGGTCCCATCAAGATTAAGAAATGTATTTAGCATTCGGATTAACCGTTGAGTCACTGACATAGCGGCCCCACGTGTAGCCGACAATTCATGGACTCAGTCCAGTAGACCATGTCACTGCCTCTCGGGTCCAGGTGTCAGCCTCTCATAGGATTTCACATGTCATCACCAAGCAGCTTCTCCTCATATCTCGCTCTTGAATCTTGAAGCTCTGATACCAATTGTTGGATTTTCACATGGTCGAACACGATTTGCCATGGTCAAACACAACTTGCCATGGTCGGAAGCTTACAAGTACGCTTCATGTGGTCGTAAGTTTCTTCAAGCATGTGCACAACTTCCTTCACGTGGTCGTGAGCTTCTTCGAGTACTGCAGTACTCATTTGACTGTTACAGTACGTCTTCGATTGGTACCGTACTCAAAGTGGGTTTTGGACTGGTATCGAGTACTTAGAACTCTCTGCAGTACTCGGAACATACAACTGCACTAGTACTTGTACTTGAGTTACGACTACAGCAGTACTCGATCACACGCACTGATTGAGTACTCCAACCACTTGACTCACACAAGAACTCTTTGGAGAAAGCACACACACAAGCACAACACAAGCTTTTTCGACGCGCAAACTTCTCAACGTCTAATCTGATTTTCTTCCCTTTATGTACTACTAAATATAACACACGGTTACAAGTTTTTGATGATACGTTACGACCAGTAAAATCCAACATTACGACCACTAAATGCAAAATGCTAAATGCAACTACTAATGTTTCTGTTATATGCATGCAGTCACTAACTCCACATCTAACTCTATGCCTAAATGTTTCTAGTCAAGATTATAGCTAACATGGATTGGAGTGGAGAGGTGGACTCTGGGAGGATAGCATGGCAGAAGCGGGTGAGGAGGCGGGAGTAGGAGGCATAGAGAGGGGGAGGGAGGGAAGGCATGGCGGCGGTGCGAGCTGGAGAGGGGTTGGGGTGGGAGGGGAAGTGGGAGAGGAGGGTGAGGTTTTTGGGGAGGGGGGAGGGGCCGAGCACGCGGGAGAAGGGGGACACTCTGGGAGCAGAGCGGGCAGCGGAGGGAGGTGGCGGCGCGGTGCTCGCCATGGCCATCGCTGCTGCTCGGCTGGGGTAGAGCAGGGGAGCTCGCCTCGAGGGAGGCGGGTTGACTTTGGAGGCGGGGCAGCCACGGACAAGGAATAGTTGTTATGACCAGTGCTCGAGAGGAGCCAGTTGGAGCCAGCCGAGGAAGTGAGGAACGGTTGACTTCTAACGTGTGGCCCCACATGGCAGCCATAATACGGCCAATGCGACTGCAACCAGAGGACTGCACAGTACCAGTAATTTATATGAATTTTATGAGAATTTCATTTGAAACAGCTCGATTTCTGTGTTCAAATTGGGGTTTTGGAAGTCTAAAAGTATAATAGTAATGTATTTACATTAATGGAATGGATGTACATGACACCCTAGATTCTAGCAGGGTGAACCAAATAGGGCGCTGCAGCTGTGACAAATGAAACTGGCTAGACGAAGGAAAAAATACAAATGGGCTATAAATACCCTTCTCAATCAAGATCATACGTCAAGAGTTAATGGTTGCTCAGAAGTCAATTGGCAGCGAACACATCGAGTCATCGAACATCTATCTATCTTTGTTACAAGCGACCTTTGGCGAGGATTTTAATTGGCTTTCCAACGCTACACCACAATGGTTAGCTGGGTCGATAGTCGAAGCTCGGAATGGCAAGCATCGTCTGGGGAAAGCTGCTGACCTTTGCCTCATCGGCATGCTTTGAAGGCTTCTGTTTTTCACTAGCATGCTGCTGGGGTGCCGCCTTCGGAGGGTTAGCTTGCGGCTCCACAGCATCAGAATCTGGTTTTCGCCTCTTTATGTCGATAGAAGAACTCCGGTTGCTGTCTGATACTGCACCGACGACGCTCGTTTCACCAACTTTGTCAGCATTTCTGGAGGCCTGATTCTGTCCGTAGTTTATGGGAGGATATGCGATGTGAGTGCTTGTCATGGATGGCTGCGTGTCTTTCATGGGCGGCTGTATAACTTTATGTGCCCGGGCATATTGTGCTACCACTGGGTTGCCATCTCGCAACTTGGCTGCAGCAGCCAGCCTTCTCCTCTTCATCCTCTCCTCGTTGCGGACCTAATTTTGATTTAACACGGAACACCTAGTAAGTGTAAACCATTTGTTCCAAACTTCCAATCAGGTACTGTACATATGCTTCATATTATCAGGGCCGGCCCTGGCCTAGGCAGTAAGGCGACCGCCTAGGGCCCACGAAAACTTGGGACCCCTAGCCTATGTATGTTAGTATGTATACATGCATTTTGTCGACAATGAGTACTTTGTATTTTGTAATGTACTAAGCCTAATGTTGTCAATAAGTATTTTGTATTTTGTGACGTACTGTCTAATGGTTATTATATTGAACTTTACCTTTTAAAAAAAACTCGACCTGCGGGGGGGAAGAATCCCCCCGGGCATTGCTTTAAGAAGAAGGTCTTCTCACGCAGACCGAGAAAACCCTCGAACCCCTGCTCCACCCTTACACAGCGGCACCATCGCCCGACCTTGTGAGACTACCGGCGGATCCTTTGGATCAACGCATTGGCGGGGCCTTAGACCTGTGCTTTGGTGTGGTAGCAGGCGAGGGGATTTTTTCCCCCAAGCCTGAAATTCGCTCCCACTGGGAATCGAACCCAGGAGCTGGGGGTGCTACTCAAGCCTTTAACCATTGGGCTAGAGACCCTTTCGCAACTTTACCTTTTACAACTGATATAAAATGTATTATTACATATTTATATTAGAATGAAGGGTCTCATTTTTATCATGCCCTAAGACCTTCAAGATGACAGGAACGGCCCTGCATATTATGCAGGATAATTTATAAATGTATGTGGCGGGTTGTATACTTGCTTTTTCTTTCCTTTTTTTCGCAGTTAGGAAGGGTGAAAATTAGACATGTAAAGCTAAAATGATATTCACCTTACGCTGCCTGTACAATAAATTTCTTCGCTCCTTCGATCTAGAAATGGCATCTCGGATTCCAACTTTATCCATGTAACCTTGTGGCCATAAGTCAGCAAGCTGGTGCACAAAGATAATGTAATCATATCATGGACAAGTATAAGCACATATGAGGGAGTGTACCTCAAATGCATATGCTGCTCAGAAATTTATGGAGTAACTAAATTTAAAGTTGATGCAAAGATCATGATCCATGAAACAACAATTAATGGAATATACATAATACATTTATGTGGATAATATCTAGCTCAAAAAAAATGTAAGGAACTTAAGGCATTGTTTTAATTTATTTGGATTATCAGTGCTTCATCAACATATGGCGGCACAAAGAATTTCCTCGTCCACATACAAACGAGCATGCAGAAGGGAATGATGTATTGGTTTGCTTACAGACAATGTCACAGTCAATGGTGGTGTTCTAATAAACAAGTTGGCATTACAATTACCAAAAAAGAGTACTAATTAGGAACCACATAAAAGTTAATGACCAGGATCTTTCTAAATGTGAAAACTACTGTATCAGAACTGGAAGGAGTTTCCACCGAAAGAAGTATCAACTTTAAAGGACTTCTACTCTCTTGAATCAAGTGAAATAGAAAAAGGTGTACATAGAATAATGTTCCACACAGATGTTTAAAGAAGGGATTATGATTAGATTTCTTAAAAATTGAAATCCACAACTGTAAAACTAAGAAAAGGGGGGATGAGAAATAAACATGTAAAGTGTCAGGCCAGTACCTCTACATATAACTTACGACTCTGAGGGCCCTTATCTTCATCCATGCCCTGAAAAGCATGCAATATTCATGCCAATTAAGCACAATCATAATTTATTTGGAATTTGGGCCTTTGAAGTGATACTAAATATAAATTAAATAAAATAAGGCCTGACTGGGAGGGCAAAAATTAACTATCTCTTCACCAACATACACACATAAGACCAGATACAACAACAACAATAAAACCATTTGTCCCAAATAAGTTGGGGTAGATTAGGAATAAAACCTTCTTAAGATCAAAGAAATGAGAGTCTTGAAATAAAACCTACAATGCTAAAACCCTAAGCCGTACAATCTGCTATCCGTGCCGAGAGCTTAAAAATACTGCCCCTAACTTTCTTATGGTTCTGGTACGTAGATCGCTAACTTCCATGCGCTCCTATCTAAAACTAATTCTTTAGATACACTTCAATCCCTCAAGTCTCTTTTAACTGCTTCCTCCCACGTCAGTCTTGGTCGACCTCTGCCTCTTCTTACGTTTTCAATACGTCTTAAAATTCTACTACGTACCGATGCCTTAGGAGGCCTTCGTTGGAGATGTTTAAATCATCTCAAGCGATGCTGGACAAGCTTCTCTTCAATTGGTACAACCCCCACTCTATCACATATATCATCATTGTGGATGCGATCCCGCCTTGTGTGACCACAGATCTACCGTACCACCCTCATCTCCGCTACACTCATTTTCTGTATATGTTATCTTTTTGTCTAACATTTTGCTCCATATAGCATCGCGAGTCTGATCACCGTCCTATAGAACTTACCCTTTAACTTTTGAGTGACTTTTTTGTCACATAGAACACCATATGCTTATCACCATTTCACCCACCCCGCTCTTATCCTGTGGCTCACATCTTCATCAATCTCACCGTCCCACTGTAGCATCAATCCCAAATGTATTCCTGTTGCTAAAGCCTTTCTTTCAGCATCTCCGCATAACAAGCGCAAATAGCCACTAGTATAGCTCATTAAAGGACATATGATTACATGCCTATACCTCAACATACAGATCATATAGATCACAGATCCTGTCCTCCAATGCAGCATCCATAACAGATTTGCCTTTTAAGGCTCTTCTTTCATCAATGTTGACAACCCCATGAAAATCATCTGCTGTATCATCCTTTTGTTCAGTAACCTGAAAGCAAATGGATATAAGAGCTCCTAAATCAAAGTTGTTGATCAAAATGAAGTCTAAAATAAAATGCAAGGTATATGCAAATGAAGTGAATCCTACACATCCTAATCAACATTGCAGTTTTACCTTGGGCTTGGTGGCTAGACGTTCTATGATCATTTCATAGATCTCCATTTTCACTTGCTGGAACTTGTCAGCCTTCTCTTGTTTAGCATATAGGCCTGATTTAACCATTTCTTTCATGTTTCTCTGTATCAAAATACTAAAATTTAGTGAAAGCCTGAGGGGGGTCATGCTAGCACAAAAGGAAGAATTTTGTCAATGCCCCATAGGATCTAGTTTGAATTTATGTTTATTCTACAGGAACAGTCTGCAACACGTGTTCATTCTACCACACCTTATTAAAGGGCATAGGAAGCCAATGCCAGCACAAGAGGACAAATCCTGTCAATGTCCCATCAGATCTAGTTTCAATTAATGTTCATTCTATAGGATCAGTATGCGACATATGTAATACAATACAGTATAATATAAAATTAAAAGCAATGCAGAACAAGATGTTAGTAATATACAGGCCACAACTGATAGATGACATGCTCGCACGCATACATACATACATATAACAGGGGCACTATGGTGTCCAGGCTCCATTATTAAGACTTTCCATTCATGATTGATTTTCTTTTCAAATCGATGTCTTTTTAAATTAATGAATGTTAATGGGTTTGCCTGATATATTATATATCATTGCACTTGCACGCATCTAAAAGCAATCCAAAGATGGGGAAACTTGGTGTCTAGGCACCGAACTTCCCCATCTTTGGATTGCTTTTAGATGCGTGCAAGTGTAATATATTAGGCAAACCCCTTAACATTCATTAATTCGAAAATGTATCAATTTAGAAAGGAAGTCATTGGTTTAACATGTTGAATCAGTTATGGATGGGAAGTCTTAATCATAGATGGAAGGTCTCAATCGTAAAGCCTAGGCACCATGGTGTCCCTGTTATTTATAATATATATATATATAGACACACACTGTTATGGACACATTTGTTGGCAAGTTTTATACGCGCCGTCCACGGGGATCAATTCACTCAGGTGGTGCGAAAACAGCTGGTTGCGGTACAGTGCAAGCGGCGACAATAGCCAAGTCTGGGGTAGCACCGTCACAAGCAGAGTTGGAGACAACATCAGTTCAAAGCCGTTCGGATACAACAGCAATTTAGGAAAGAGATAAGTATAAGGAAAGGCTTGCTATTAGTATTGATATAATATTCTTGTATTAGGCAATCTATATTAAGAATAGTGCTTTTAGTATTAGTATGACATAGTTTCTTTTTGTTAGAAAGGCTTCCAGTATATTAAGGGATAGCCAGCTATTTGTGAAAGGCAATAAAGAAATCAATTACTTCAAGTGCTGGCCGAATCAGAGCCTTGACCGCAAGGGTCAAGGGCAATTCTTGCCTATCTACCCAGTTCTTCCTTCTAGTCCATATCATACTCTTTTCTATTTTATAATGTTGCTTGCTTGCTCTTTGGCAGTAGTACGTGCAGAATGAACTATCGAAGGAACCCAAGGCTAATGTATGACTTTATCTACTACCAGGGTTATTAAGGCGTCGCTTAGGCGACGCTTAAGCGTTGCCTAAGCGGTAAGGCGTTCCGACGTGGCAAGGCATCGCCCCCGCCTTGCCACTCGTGACTAAGGCGTCCGCCGCACCCACGCTGCCGTCTCCAGGTTGCCGTCTCCAGGCTACCACACCTGTGCCACCATCTCCAGGCCGCCGCGCCCGCGCCGCCGTCTCCAGCCATAGGTGGCGAGCGGTGGCGTCGCGATAGGGGAAGGCAGTGCAGGTGTGGCGGCCTGGAGACAGCAGCAGGGGAGAGGTGGAGCGGAGTGCCGGGGTGGCTACCGGCGAAGAGAAAGAGAGAGAAGCCGGCATCTGTGGTGAAGAAAGGGAATGAGAGAGGAGAAGGAAATCTGGGGGCGGGCGTCTATGTCTCTGTGACTCGATCTGGGGTGGTCGGCTAGGGTTAAATGGGTGGGGTGTGTTTTGATATTTTTACAATTTAGTCTTCAGAGTTTTACGAAATTACAATTAGGTCCTTTTCTTTTTGGCAAAATTTTGAAAATTTCTGTTTTGAAAATTTGATGCCCAAACATATCTAATAAGTAATTATTGTTATGAATATTGTGTGTATTAATATGAGACCCAAAGGGTCATATATATAGGAGAGTACAAGAGGATATGCCATATAGAGATAAGGCATATATGGAATAGAATACAAACTCTATATCCTAATACAACTCTATCTCCAATACCCTTAACACCCCCCCACAAATGCAAGGCGTATGCAATAGCATTGCATTTGAAAAAGGGGTTAATACTAAAACAAAAAAATATCCGACATCCGAGTCGTGATAAAGTCGTCGTTGCGTGCAGTCGTTGAATAAACTGTCAAATCAAGCCGAAGAGGAATAGATAGAAGCATGACGGCACAGATCGAAGCCTGAGACGGCGGCGGCGCAGTGCACAAGAAGCGCAACGGAGGCGTGGTGCAGAAGAAGCGCGACGGCCTTAAAAACTCGGGGCGGCGGCTCAAAGAGAAGCGGCGGCATCATAAAGACTTCTACGATCTGCAGCGGCTCAAGGAAAAGAGCAGCGGCTGCTGCCATGCAAAAAGAAAATTCCTACACTTCTATGACTGACAATAAATTTGTGGACTCGCACAGCTTGAACGAACTAAAAAATTAGAGACTACGGATTTAGATGGACGCAGCAGAAGACTCACAAAAAATAACCAAAGACTGACTAAAAGAAATCAGCCGCAGAAAATCCCACTCCCTCAAAAACCCCTTCTCTCTCTCTCTCAAAACCCCCTCCCCTCACACGCGCAAAGGAAATCAAAGCCTGCCTCCTCCCGTCACTCTCTCGCCCCTTCCTCTGCCTGAAATCAAAGCCGCATCTCCATCGTCTCCCTCCCTCCCGTCTCTCTCGCGAGCACAGAGAGAAGAGGAGCGGCGGCCGGAAGGGACCGGGAGACGGCGGCGGCCGGATGGGACCGAAAAGGGGCGGCGGGGGCGCGGAGGCGGCTGAAGGAGGCAGCGGTCGGCGCTGGCGCAAGGAGGCCGCGGAGAGGCCAGATCCGGCCAGTACAAGGAGTCGGCGGCCGGCGGTCAAGGCGGAGAGGTCGGTGGCGAAGCTCACCCCTGGCAGCGACGGATCCGGTGGTGGGGAACCCAAAGGGTGGCGGCGACCCGAGAGTGGCGGCGGCGGAACACCCCGACGTGGAGAGAGCCAGAGGGAGGCGGCGCCGCGCAGCATCCGGAGGCGATGAAGAGCCCGGCGGCGGGATCCGGCGCAGAGAGGCCGGATCCGGTGGCGATGAAGAGCCCGGAGTGTCGCGGCCACCGGACGGGCGAGGGAGCGTCGGATCTGGACCAGGCGACAACGAGATCCGGCGGCGGCCACAGGAGCGGCGGCGGCCACGAGAGCTGCGGCCGGATCCCCTCCCCCCGTCGGATCTGGCCCAGAGGCGGCCGGATCCGGGAGATGCGAGGCCAGCGGCGACCTGATCTGGAGAGGCGACGGCGGGGAGGCCGGATCCGGCGGCGGAGAGGCTGGATCCGGGCTTGCCGGCGGTGTCAAGATGGCTGCCCCCGGGAGAGCAGATCGATCCTCCGGGGGCAGCAGCAGCGGAAGTAGATTGATGTAGATCGAGGTTAGGGTTTCAACCTAAGCTCTGATACCATGTTATGAATATTGTGTGTATTAATATGAGACCCAAAGGGTCATATATATAGGAGAGTACAAGAGGATATGCCATATAGAGATAAGGCATATATGGAATAGAATACAAACTCTATATCCTAATACAACTCTATCTCCAATACCCTTAACAATTATATTGGTATTCAGCATCTAATATGTTAGGGGGTTGTTTTCGAAAATCATATGGGACTGGTTTGGCCGAAAACCGGCTGAAGCACACAGTGGTCAAGATCTTATATTAGAATCACCTCCATTTCTTTATGCCTGGCACATTTCTAAGGTGAGAGTTCGCTTAAGTGTTCCAGTCAAAGGTCCAGGTGGTCAATGAGGAACTGCAGGTCCTCACGTCATCCAACTTGGATGTTCAATTTACTGGCATATGTTTCTCTTTTAATTATTGAATTATTTATTAGAACTCTAATTGTTAAATAGTTAATAGGTCTCGGATATACAAAATCTTCCTACTGATGACATGTATGAATGGATGATATATAGTTCATTTACCATGGACATCTGCTTATTGACTTATTCATTGTACATAAAATCAGTTCTAGTCCATTGGCAGTAGCACAATTATTGGTTATCATCAAATCCAGTTCTGGGCACTTGACTTTCTGCTATTTTTTTAGTTCATCCTTGTGACTTGAACTGTCAAATGCAAACTTTCTCATAGGAAAATGCATGATCACATAACAATGCCCAAAGTGCATTCTCAGAAAAAAGATCTCAGTGTGCCAACAGCGATCCACACAGTCCTTAGATTCATTCAACAAACCACAAAAAATATATAGTCATGCCTGCAGCGTGCCCAACATCTAAAAAGTAAAAAGTAGATGAATAAAGGTTTGGAACTAAATAGATGGTTCTATCCTAATATTAATTAATACTAGAACACATTTATCGCTGTAAGAGAATCTATAAATATAATCGCCCTTTCTCAATAGAAGATTCATTGATCACAACATCCTGTAATTTTTTGTCAAGATTTAAGAAACGAAAACAATTTCAAGATCCAGATAGTGAACAATCCACAAATAATTGCATGCACAAAACCATAATGACATGCATGAACAGATATGCAGAAAACTAAAAAAGTATCAAGTCCATAGCACCCTGCACATGTTTAATTACTACCTCTACTCACCTTCAGTGTCCTACGCTGCACAAGGTGCCCAACTATGCCCATGAGGCGATTCATCAATTCATCTTCAGGGATTTTCCCCTGATTTGCCTGCATTTATCAAGATTCTGCTGTTATGAGCTGCCAAAGAAGTTTAAGTTGCCAGTATAACACATCATTTGTACTGAAAACACAGAACAAGCAAAGGTTGACTTCTTCAAGCTTCGATATTCACATAATCAATAGCAACAGGCCAGCAGCATGGGAATTTAAAGTATGCCTGCCTGTATCTTTGTAGTATCCCCAACAATAATAAGCATTGATTCGATGCCATGATGCATCATCATTCATTATAGATCAAATATGAAATCCAACAACTATCAAATATCAAATCAACCAGAAACAGTGAACCAAATGTTATAAGCCTTGGAAACATTACTGAATTACCGTTCCAACTGAAAATCATATAATAGTACTGAAACAACTACGTAAATAATCACTAACATAATAGTACCCAAACAACTAGGTAAATAAACATTAAATATGAATCATATCCAACTTAAAGTAAAACACTACAATATTACATATCATGGTCTGTTTTTTTTTCTTCAGCTTATAGCCTTTGGCTCTCACAAGAGAAAGTACGGAGAGAGAGACTCGCATGCAATTTTAGCCAATATAAATGAAATCACTGCAGTGTCTACTACAATCGACTTGTAGACCTCGCCTTGAAAAGACACTTCATTTAAAAGGTAGCTACCGTAAAAAAGCGGCTTTTAGAAGCTGAAAAGAAGAGATCTCATAACTATCGTTACATGGAGGCTACTGAGTTTATCAAAGATGCCTACCAAAGGAAATCGACATGGATTTTGATGAAAAATAATGTATGAAATGTAACAGCACAGATATAAGAAATAAAAACTGTAATTTCAGCGATGAAATTATGAATATGCCAGCAATAGCACAAGATTGCAGAAAAAATTCAAAAATCACTTAAACATCAATGCAGTAGTAGTCAAATCTCAGTAAGTGATATATGCATGTTAGGAACCATGTGGGATGTGAGTAATCAGAGGCACTTCACTCTGAGGTAAAATAGCGTATGCCACCACATACCGATAACCTTGCGACCTTAGCGAGTTTTTGTTTTACTTCTTGAGGCAATCTTCTTTTAACTGCTGCTTGACTATTTGGATCAACCTCATGAACATCAAGAATCTGCGGTCTGTCTGTGAGGAGGATTTTAAGTAGCAAAGACCTAAAGTTACTTCCAAAAGTGCTTCAAAAAAGTTTATGACCTAACATAAAAGATTGCCCATAAAGTACGCACATTCACTGACAATATTTTGGAGGTCACGAATAGCTCGCTCAAGTCTGGTACCCTTGGCTTTGGTACCTGCACCTTCTATACGCCTGTTTGTGGCCAAGTGCTGAAAAGGCAGTATAGGATATGATAAAAATTAGTACATAATTGTCTCAGTAGCTTTACAGATAGTTAACAGGCAACTCATATCGTAGCACATCTTTCACATCTGCCATGTGGCAGTGGTTGTTTATTCTGTTCCCTGTTTTATATCGGGAACGTTTTTGCGCTGGACTGTTGGTGTCCTGTGCTGTGGGGATGGAAAGATAACTATCAATCTCACCATAATCACAATACCAGTTCCTTTGATTCTTACAGTTGTTTGTGTCGAATAGGAGTTACTGGCAGTAGTCAAACCAGAAAATTGACTGACGTCATATTTCTCTCTGCGGCGCAGTTTCTTTGATAACTCTTGATTCGCCCTGTTAAAAGTTCTTTCCAATTGGGGGTTAAGTTGCACTGGAGCATCTTTGTCCCAGTATGCTGTATAAGGGCAGTCATATGTTTCATTGGTTCCAGAATTATGAGCAATATTAACAGCCTGGGGCACTGCAGTTTTATGCTTATCAAAGTCCTTCATCTCTAAAGAAGGCAATGGCACATCCATACTTGATATCTTCATATGTGCTGCATACTCAGCACCAGTTGCAGAGTTACTGGAATTCATTTTCTGGATTCTTCCAGGGGCATTACTTTTATTCTTCACCGATCTGTTGCTTTCATAGTGATATTTACTGTAAGAACTTAAGTTACTACTCGCTAAGTTCTTCCCTATTTGCATAGAGCTTCTTTTAGGGGCTTTTACAGGCATGCTGCCCCTGTATGAACAAGAACCCAGTGCAAAGTCCCGGTTATTTTCATTGTAAGAACTTGATGTGTCTTTTCTTCTCCGTTTCTTTGGTGCAACATTTTGTACTGAACCATACTCACTGCAAAAGAAGGTTGAAGTAATGTCACAACTTTGTCTCCTATAATGGCATATATGCAAAGCACATAGGCAGGTAAGCTAAGGTTGCTGCTATGTTGTTAGTATATCATCCAACATAATACCATTCTGAAGAAATAGCCATGATTACGACACAATAGAATGTCTTCTACAAGCATTGGGTAGGCAGATTGGAGCATAAATTGTGCAACTCCATATTTGCAAATAAAGGAGTTTTTAGGAAAATTACATTTGTTCCAATTTCCCTTTGTTCACAAAATATCCACCGTGCTTGGTTGCCAAATTGTCAACTTCAAAATACTCATCCTGTGGATACAAGAAACAACAGAGCAATCAGAACACTGACTATCAGCCTACCATTCTCAAAGTGTCTAATGACACAGCAAAATACTTGAGCTTGTTCTCTAACAAGGCTAGATATATGCAGCAAGAAACATTTAAGTTAGTTTGGTCTGAACAGAAGAGAAACTAAGGTCACTGTATGCTAACAGGACTTGGAGCCATTTTAGTGCGCTACTGAACATTTTTTGGGTAAAATTCTTGCATGAATATAGGTCATACTATGTGTACACAATGAGTTGATTGTTCTTGCCGCCACCCAAGTGGAAATGCCATATCGAATTTTGAACCTTCATTGTTCTTACTAGTAGATAAATAGATTACACCAGGAAAGAAAGAATATAAATGAGCATGTCATTCTCAATCATTTTGGTTAAAAAAAAGGCAGGTTGAGTGGTTGTCAAGATTGTTATTTATAGTCTGCATAACAGCACATTGCCTACAGGGTGCATGGTAAAAATGGTAACAAGGTGGAACCAAAGCACTAGAATTGACAGATATTTACTAGCATTCAGGTCAGAAAATACCCTGAAGCAATGGAAAAACATAATTTTTCACAGTGCATTACATGTGATTAAATTAATTAACCTTGAAAACTAACCAATTCAGAATCATCAATGAAAGAATCCTCTGTGTCATACCGATCATCATCTGGCACATCATCCAGATCTTCCTCATCACTACTATGTTTGCCCTGGCACAGTATGGAATGTGGACACATAGTAAACATTTCATACACATGGTGTAAAAAGTAAAAATTGAATGTCCTCTCTGGTAATAGCATCATATGTTCCTTACCATGTAAAGGCGCTCAATTTTCTCAATAACTGCACTGAACCGATTTGATAGTGCAGGATCATTTGGGTCATTTTCTGTGGGGTGTGCCTGATTCAAAAGATGAGATAGCCTCAATGTCAAATACAAGGCATTATTTCAATTGCAACCACAAACCTATAGGCGGTGAGAGCTCAAGGCCCCTAATAGGGTTGAGTAGGTGTGGCTTGCAACCATCTTCCTATGAAAATTTGTCATGGGCAGCACGGGAGTTATAGTTATGCTGAAGAGATTTCTTCAGGTTTTCGCTGCACCATCTGGTGGAGAACGGGTATATGTTTTGATGATCAAGAAAAGGAGCAGAGCAGGCATATTCCTTCCTCCTTGCAAAGATGTCTGGGACAACACATGATGGAATGCTTTGCCTTTATGTCAAATTGCCTAGCTTTGTCAGGTTTCACTCATTTTCTCTGTAGCAAACTTAGCTTGTACGCTCACTGTGCATTCCACCTCACCTAGATACAATGTTGCGTTCGGCCATTTCATAGAAACCATGATTAGCTCATCTCCAATAGAAGCACCGAAATTGGACCTTTTCCACTTCCTCATGAATTATGAAATCCGTCAGTTTGCAGGATTGATCAGCCCACAAATTGCACGCACACAGGCAGTGTACACAGCAAGCAGAATAACGCGAGACATAGAACGAGCGCACGAAACCATACCGTACCAGACGGTCCCGCAAGGGGCCCGACGACCGGCTGGACCGCCGCCGCGGCCGGCAGAGGGGGCGGCGAGGCAGCTCCCAGGCCGGCCTGCTTGAGCATTTTCTTCCACGACACAATGGTGGTCTCCCCAGGCCGGAGCTCCACGGAGAACACCCGCCTCCCTTCCCCGCCCCCGCCCGCCATAGCCGGAGCCACCACGGCGGGCGGCGCCACCGCGCCCGCCGCAGAAGTCCTAGCCGTGGCCTCTACCGCCGCAGCCGGAGGGGGCGGCGCGGCGGCGGGGGCAGAGGCGCACAGGACGGCCGCGGGATCGTCCATGGAAGCGGGCAGCGGGAATTGCAGGACAGGGATCGCGAATCAGCGGGCAAGCGCATCGGATCGAGAGGGTCTCGAGGGGTACGGGGAGCGGAGGCGGCGGGATTTTGGGCGTGGGGGCGCGGGCCGGCGCCTGGGCGGCGTGCGGCGTTTGGTCGGGGTGGGGGAAGAGGAGGCGTGGGGCGTGGCGTCGCGCGCGGGATACAGCTGGTACGAGTCAGGTGAGGACGACCGTCGGTCGGGCGAGGCCGAGGAGGAGGCTTCTGCTTAAAGCCTTCCTTCACGCGCAAGCGCAACGGTCGTGGTGGATTCCCTTCGCCGTTAACCGTTCCGTTCGTTTTCTCTCGCGGGCTGGGCCGAGCAGTGCGCTTGTAAATTGCTCGCCCATTAGCGATGCCTCGCGCTGGCAGGCTTTGTTACTCTGAAACTCCGACTGATACAGCTCCCCACCGAGCACACTTCGTGCCTGAAGATGGCACTACTAGAAGACTTCGACTTCTTGATTTCCTCGAGAATCATCATACAGGAGCATCGCGACGCATATCTTGCAATTTACTAATCACACTCTTACTGTCTGAAGCCACGTTGATGTTCCTCATGTTGCAGCCCGGAGCAGGAGAAAGAGCTTCAGTGCAAGAGAATTGTTTTTCAGGGACGGTTTCACGGCAGAGGTTTCAATCCTAAATTCTTAATGGCATCTCGGAAAAAGAGAGGTTTGAGGATGTTGGATAATCCTGGTCGAAAATTCACTGTAGCAGTTGTGGTTGTCATAGTCGTAGAATTACTGTAGCAGTCGTAGTTGTCATGGTCATAGAATCAATGTAGCAGTCGTAGGTCATAGTCATATGATCACTGTAGCAGTCGTAGCGGCCGTGGTCGTGTCATAGCGGTCGTGGTCATAGTCATAGTGGCCGTGGTCGAAAGTTTCTGGACCAGTCGGAAATGCTCGACGCGTGCTCAATCCACGTGAAAGCACGTTTTCCATTTTGTTAGCGTCATGTGTGTCATGGCCTGGGTCCGTGGAATTGTGCAAGTGGTGGCACATAATAAGGATGGGTTAACCACCAGAGTTAGTCTAGAATTTCCTTTAAATAGGAGGCTAATACAACAGAAAAGGCTACCCAATTTACCAGCAGCACAAAACTCTTGTGTTCTTATTCTGTTTTTCCAACTTTGTGTTCGTGTGTGACCTCAGGTGTGTTCATCGGGCGAAATTCCTGGCATTTGGTATCAGAACCAGGGAACGCTAATCCACGATGCAACCGGTTGATTCTGTGTTGCCCCGGAGCGCCCATTCTTCATCGCCACGTTCTAGAGACTGCGTCGACGGCAGCGGCGGTGCTCTAGTGGTACAAAAGGTGGTGAAGGAGGTCGGGGCATTGGCGGTATATCCGACACTCACGAAGATGAAATATGGTGATTGGATCTTAATGATGAAGGTCATGCTCCAGGCACGCGGGATCTGGGACGCTGTCGATAGCAGCGGCACTGAATTCTAGGAGGATAGGATGGCGCTAGAGCCCATCCTGCGTGCCGTTCTACTAGAGATGATCACCACACTTGCCGTCAAGGCAACCGCCAAGGAGGCATGGGATATCCTGAAGACCATACGCGTCGGCATTGATCGAGTGCGCAAAGCCAATGCTCAGAAGCTCCGCAAGGAGTTTGAGGGCATTGCATTCCGCAATGGGGAGTTGGTCGACGACTCCGCGTTGTGGCTCACTGGGCTGGTAAACCAGCTTAGTACTCTCGGCGACCCGAAGCCGCCACACAAGGTTGTCGAGAAGTACATGCGTGTCATCCCCTCCAGGTTCTCCCAAATCGCTCTCTCAATTGAAACTCTGCTTGATCTCTTGATGCTCTCAGTGGAGGAGGTGACTGGGAGACTTAAGGCAGTGGAAGATCGCTAGACCTGGCGCCCGTCGCCAGTGCTAGCAGGAAGCTGCTCCTCATGGAGGAGGAGTGGTCTGCGCATATGAGAAAGCAATGGTAGGGGAGGGATCCTCTGGCGGCTCCAAGTCTGTAAACCGATGACACAAGCCCCTGCAATGACGAGCTGATAGTGGTGGTGCGGATGAAAATAGGGAAAGGCCAGGATCTGGTGGTAGCCGCAACTTCTCAAAGGATAAATGCTACAACTGCGGCAAAATGGGCCATTGGGCCAAGGATTTCCATAGCCGGTAAAAGCGGGCCAAGGCCCACCTGACGCAAGGGGATGACGACAAGGCCACACTCCTGATGGCCAAGGCCATCACCATCCTTGAGTCCTCGATGCGACAAGCCACCGTCCCCAACTTCTTATCGCTGTGATGCAGACCCCTCCGACTGGTCGAGGCAAAGGTCTTCGCACAACTAGATCGAGAGGAGGCACATGACGATGAGCTTTGGTACCTCGATACCGGTGCAACTAACCACATGACTGGCTCGCACGAGGTCTTCTCTGAGCTGAGTTCTGAGGTGGTCGGCACTATAGCAATCGTAGGTCATGGTCGTATGATTACTGTAGTAGTCATAGCTGCCGTGGTCATAGCAATCGTAGGTCATGGTCGTATGATCACTATAGCGGTCGTAGTTGTAGTCATAGCGATCGTGGTCAAAGAGTTTCTGTAGCGGTTGGAAATGCTCGACTCGTGCTCAGTCCACGTGAGAGCACATTTTCCATTTTGTTAGTGTCGTGTGTGTCATGGCCTGTGTACGTGGGATCGTGTATGTGGTGGCGCATAATAAGGGTGGGTTAACCGCCGGAGTTAGATTAGGATTTCCTTTCAATATGAGGCTAATACAACAGAAAAGGCTGCCCAGTTTACCAGCAGTGCAAAACTCTTGTGTTCTTGTTCTGTTTTTCCAACTTCGTGTGCGTTCGTGTGTGAGCTCAGGCGTGTTGATCGGCCGAAGTTCCTGACAGAGGAAGAGGGTCGATTTATCTAGAGGTGGACGGTTAACCTTTCTTACTCCTCCCGATCTGCATACCGAGCCTTCTTCCTTGGAGCCATCATTCGTCCCCGTTTTAGGCAGCTGTGGGAGGTTGGGCACCTCTGAAATTCAAGCTTTTCGTCTAGCAAGCGATGCACGACCGCTATTGGATAGCAAATCGGTTGCAACGACAGGGACTCCCACACCATCAATACTATGCTCTCGGCCTTCAAAAAAAGGAAAGTATGCAGCACCTACTCGTTGATTGCAGATTTGCACTTTCACTAGGCAGGTTTGGTTCTGTGACACCATATGAAGGTAGCCCTATAAGAGTAATAAGTATTTGATATTGCTTGTCTTAACTTTTATTGTTTAAGTTTAATTTTAAGAAATTACAGTTTGTCTTGTTGCTTTCTAAAGCTAGCGATCAGATCGGCTCTGGCATGGTAGTTTGACCGACCAGTGGTAGTATCGGTATTTGAGATATGGTATGACCAGTCTACGGTAGTATCAACCCTTTGTTAAAGATAACTAATTTTCAGAGAAGGTCTTTTGGAGGTTTTTGTCTGTGATCTGGTGCGATAGTACCAGCATTGGAAATGCGATATGACTAGAGAGGAGCTGTCTGACCAACTATTGCACAGTAGTCTGACCAGAGTGGTGTTAGTGGTCTAATCGGTTTGGTGCCCACGATCAGATCGACCTTTGTGGTAGTGTGTTGAGTTGAGGTTGTTTTGGATTGCTAGTCATGGCAGAGTCCATACCGTTGTTAGTCATGGTGTGTTTTATGCAAGTGTGAGTCATGGTGTGCCCATGCATATGATTTACTGATAAAAGTCAAGTGCATTTCATTTGTTATCGAATCGATTTCTTGTCCTTTGGTGTGCAGGTGTTTTGATAATTGTTGCAACCAGCAACAAGATCAAGGCTATAGAAAGGGTCCTTAGGCTATGGCATATCGTACAAGTCCAAGTGGACCATCATCTCAAGCTGAGAAACACGGGAGAAAGACAAGGGTCGTAAAGAGATAGCACATGCATGTGGTGTGACATTTAGACTTATACGTTTCAAGTAGTAACGTTCCTAAGAGTAGATGTACAATCTTGACGGTGAGGCATTGGATATTGTTGTGGTTACAGACCAAACAGAGAGAGATGTGGTAGTGGAGAGTTGGGAAAGAGTGATGAGTAATGGCTTGGGTCTTCCCCATGGCCTGTATTCCATATATACATACACATGGGAGTGCTTTTACAATTATACCCTTACATCCGAGTATCCCCTTTAGGGGCACTTTCGTCGTTACACATGGCCTATTCTGGGCTTTACATTCCTTTAGCAGGCCGGCTGGGCTTAGGTGGGGGCCACCCCTACAACAGGAGCCTCTCATGGTGAAGGGCTTCACGGGCCGAAGCCATGTTGCCGAGTCCTTTGGCGCCCTCCGTCCCTGCGGCCTGTGAACTTCTCCGAACTGTAGACGCGCGCGCTCCGTCCAGGTCAGACTTCTTGGCTCCGAGGTCGGAGTCGCGGCTGACGCTGTAGTGAGAATGGGCCTTGCGCCGCTGATGTCGCTGCACTTCGGGACCGTTGTGCCCCGCGGTCGAGTAGTGCGCTTTTAATGGCGGCTGGAATCGTGCCGACGCCTAGCCTGTCAGGGGGAAGGCTGTCGCGTCGCGCAGTCTGCCTTCTGTGGGTGGGGTACGCGGCGGTTTATGCCTGGTGCGTCGTGGGATGTGAGCGGTTGCGTGAGCGCGACCGTTCACCTCTTCCCTAGGCAAGTGGGACGCGTGTCGGTCGCGCGCTGGCGTTGTGCGCTGCCTGGCCACCTACCGGGCACGCCCCCCGAGATGCCGGCGGTTCTTTCCAGTCGTGGGTAGTCGAACCGCTGGGGGTTTTTAATCTGGCTGCGCTTCTGGTCGTGGAGGAGGCGAACGGGCTTTATAAAGCGCCATGGCTGTGGTGGGGGTGCTCTATCTCGCCTGACGCCTAGCTCTACTTATTTCGTGTTGATAGCCCTTCTGCCCTAATCTTAGAGAACAATCCGCACGAGGGATGGCCTTGACCGTGACGCCCAAGAAATGTCTTTCCCTTGCTCTTAAGGCGGCGAGGTATTTAGCCAGCTCATGGTCCTTAGCTTGATATGACTTGTCTACGTGGTCGGCCACCAAGCGCGAGTCCGTGCGGACGAGCACTCGCCGCGCACCGATTGCCTTGAGATTGGTCAGGCCGAAGAGCAGCGCCTCATACTCAGCTGTGTTGTTGGTGGCCGGAAACGCGAGGCGCGCCGAGTACGATAGGCGCTGCCCCTCGGGCGTGACAATTACCGCGCCTACACCCGCGCCCGCGACGCCGTAAGCCCCATCTATGGTGAGGGTCCAGACCGGGTCGTCGTGCTTCTGAGCAGGCTGAGCCGGCGGAGTCCATTCTGCGAGGAAGTCGGCGAGGACTTGATATTTGATTGCCGTCCGCGAGGCGTATGTCAGGGAAAACGGGGCGAGCTCGGCAGCCCACTTGCCGATGCGCCCCGTGGATTCCTTATTGTGTAACATCTCCGCTAGGGGAACGAGGAAGGCACTATGATCGGGTGGGCCAAAAAATAATGTCAGAGCTTCCTGGAGGCCATGACCAACGCGTAAGCAAGCTTTTCGAGCTCCGTATATCTCGTCTTGGCGCCTTGGAGGGCTTCGGAGACGAAGTATACAGGCCGCTGTATGGCGCCTTCCTCTAGGACGAGCACTGCACTGACTGCTGTAACCGACGCGGCCAGGTATAGCAAGAGGGGAGCCTCTGGTGCTGGGGCGACCAGAGTGGGGAGGCTCGCCAGGTGTTTCTTGAGCTCGTTGAAGGCCTCCGCACAATCGTTGTCCCACCGAAATCCGTCGCACCCGCGGAGTGTCTTAAAGAATGGTAGACCCCGTTCCGCTGCCCTAGATAGGAAGCAGCTTAGGGCTGCCATGCGGCCCGCCAACCTCTGGACCTCCCTCGCCGTCTTGGGTGGCTCCATATCCAGGATGGCCTCAACTTTATCGGGATTCACTTGGATGCCCCGTCCGGATACGAGGAAGCCAAGCAATTTGCCCGCCTGGACGCCGAAGACGCATTTGTCGGGGTTGAGCTTGATGCCGGCCTTCCTGAGGTTGTCGAAGGTCTCCTGGAGATCCCGGCCGTGCAGAGCAAGCTGCCGGGTTTTGACTACCACGTCGTCGACGTAGGCTTCCACGTTCCTCCCAAGTTGGGCGGCGAGGGCAAGGGCGATGAGGCGGGTAAAGGTAGCGCCTGCGTTCTTCAAACCGAAGGGCATCCTGACGAAGCAGAAGGTCCCAATCGGTGTGATGAAACTGGTCTTGTCCTCGTCGTCTTCGGCCATGTATACCTGATGGTAGCCAGAGTAAGCGTCCAGGAAACTCATTAGCTCGCACCCGGCGGTAGCGTCGACCAGTTGGTCGATGCGTGGCAAGGGGTAATTGTCCTTTGGGCACGCCTTGTTGAGCGCCGTGAAGTCGATGCACATACGCCAGGCTCCGCTGGCCTTTTTGACCAATACGGGATTGGCGAGCCACTCTAGGTGATGGACCTCGCGAATGACCCCAGCCCGGAGGAGCTTCGCCACCTCCACCTTGGCCGCCTACTGCCGATTCATGGACATACGGTGAAGCTTCTGCTTGACCGGCTTGGCGTCAGGGTGGACCGCCAAGCGATGCTCGATCACTGCGCGATCTACGCCCTTAATGTCCTCCGGCGACCATGCAAAAATGTCGGCGTTGCTCTGAAGCACTTGGAGTAGGTCTCGCTCGACCTCCGCAGGGAGCCCCTTGCCAATGGACACAAATTGCCCTTCCGCCTGGAGCGGCACCTTTTTTACTTCACCTTCGGGCCGAGGCTTAGGCGTCCATCCCGGAGCGGAGGGCGTGTCGTCGAGCATGTCTGGGAGGACGTGCACCGGGCGTTGCAAGCCCCAGCTGCTGGCCTCGACGCGTTTGGCGAGGTCCTGGTTGCCGAAGACAGTGATCACACCCTCTGGGCCTGGGAGCTTCATACATAAGAAGGCGTGGTGTGGGATCGCCTCGAGGGAGTTGATGGCGGGCCGTCCCAATATGACGTTGTAGGGTGCGGGATGTCTACGACGTCGAAGATGACGTGCGCGCTTCGGGCGTTTGCCCCCTGGCGGAATGTAGCTGGAAGGGACACGTGTCCTATGGCCTCCAGCGGTTGGCCTCCGAAACCTTGAAGCGGAGCTCCTGGCTGCTCTAAGCGGCTTCGGGGGATTCCCATACGGGCAAGGGCCCCCACGAACAGAATGTTCGCAGAGCTCCCCCCGTCGACAAGGATGCGCCTGACGTCATGGCATGCAACATGGGCCTGTATGACTAAAGGGTCTTGGTGAGGGAACTCAACACCCCTGGCGTCATCCAGGGTAAAGGTGATGTTGCGGGGCGGCACCCACGGCTGTGACTGCTCCAAGGGGGCCCCTGATAAGGAGCCTCTGGTAATGACGCTGATGGTGCGATGCCGCACGTCTTCTTTGGCGGAGGCTCGCAGAGGGTCACCTCTTGGCTGCCGCTTATGGACTTCGGCAAGGGGCCTAGGAGGTGAGGCTCGAGAGTCGGCCATCACCCGTCGCAGTTCCATGACCGCGGTGCACGCCTTCGTAGAGTGATCGCCGTAACCATGCACCTCGCACCACTTGCCGTAATCCCGAAGCTCTTGCTCCGCTCGGGGCCGCTCGCCCTGACCGGGTGCCGGCTCTCGAAGGGCGCTTCCGATGCCAAGGACGTGGCGGGCCTTTTGTGGTTTGCGCTGGTGGCGCCGGGGCTTGCGCCTGCTCCTTGATGAGCCTTCCTGCTCCCCGGGGCCGTTGCCTTCGGGAGTGTCCTCCCGGGGTTGTCGACTGCGGCCCTGCTTCGGGGAATCATCGCCCGCCTCCTCCTCGCATGGCAAGCGTCTCGCTTGGGCGAGGTCGGGGGCAGGGGCGTTGCGTCTCCTTGCATCCTCCTCAGCCCGCGCATACCCCTCCATTTTGTGGAAGAGCTTGGCGACTGTCTTGATAGGCTTGCGCGCGTTGTACTCGGCCAGGGGGCCCGGGCGGAGGCCCTGTATGGCCGTGTTGATGACGGTTGTCTCGTTAACGTCCTTGACCTGGCATCGCACCTTCGCGAGCATTTGAAATAGTCTCGGAGCCTCTCTGAAGGTTTCTGCTTCACGGCGAAGAGTTGGTCCGCGTCGACTTGCTCATCATAGTTCCCTTGAAAGTTGTTGTGAAGGCAGTCGCGGATCTGCTCCCATGCGTAGATGGAGTTTGGCTTTATGGTGAAAAACCAGGAAAGCGCCACTCCTTGCAACGCGAGGGGGAGTCCCTTCGCCTTTGTGGTGTCGTCCCCACCCGCGGATACGACCGCCTCGCGAGCTCCCGATCTGCCGATCGCTCCGTTGTGGCTACCTCCAACCGCCCGGTCCGCGCTGCCGCCGAGCGTTGGGGCGAGGGCGGCGAGGTTGGTCGCTGTCGCGTCGGCGGGGTCGGTCGTCGCAGCGCCGATGACGGGGTTGGTCATCGTAGCGCCAGTGGCGGGGTCGGTCATCGCAGCGCCGATGACGGGGTGGGCCGTCGCAGCGCCGATGACGGGGTTGGTCGTCGCAGCGCTAGTGGCGGGGTCGGTCGTCGCAGGGTTGGTCGTCGCAGCGCGAGCGTCGATGTCGTCGACCGCCGCGCCCGCGCCGTCACTCGCGCCCGCAACAGCCGATGCCGAAGCCCTGGTGCCCGTGCGACGCTCTGACCCAGCCGCCTTCTTTCCCCTCGTCACCGTCGTCGAAGCTTTTTTCGGTGCCATCCTCCTTCGGATTTCAGGCTTGCTCCTGTCCTCCCCACGGACGGCGCCAACTGTTGTGGTTACAAACCAAACAGAGAGAGATGTGGTAGTGGAGAGTTGGAAGAGAGTGATGAGTAATGGCTTGGGTCTTCCCCATGGCCTGTATTCCATATATACATACACATGGGAGTGCTTTTACAATTATACCCTTACATCCGAGTATCCCCTTTAGGGGCACTTTCGTCATTACACATGGCCTATTCTGGGCTTTACATTCCTTTAGCAGGCCGGCTGGGCTTAGGTGGGGGTCACCCCTACAACAGATATCATAGACTATGGCGTGACATATGACTCAAACGTTTCAAGTGGTAACGGCCTCAGCTTAAGCGTACGATCTTGACGACGAGACATTGGGTATCACATCTTTGTGAAGACTAGTGTGTGAAAATTATGAAAATTGTCTAATACTGGTGGATTGGCGGTTTGTAAAAGCGAAACGTTGGCCTAAATGGTTTATGGCATATCTTTCAGGATTGAGTGTGTTAATAGGCTTGTGGAGCCTTATGGAAGTCACACTTTAAAAAATGTGTAAGTATGTGAAATATAAAACCTTTTTGTGTGTGGATTACTAGGTTTCTTCAGTTATAAGTGGTATAATCTACTAAGAGTAGCAGATTGTTTAGGATTTTTGTGTGAGGTGGTAGCTTTCACTATATAAACATTGTGTATTGAAGAGAGAGTTGGTGGTTGAGAGAGATTAGCATTAGGGTTTTCTTATGTTTGACCTTTTTGTGTATTTGCTTTAGGCTTAGAGTTCTACCATTCTGATGGAGTAGCAATAAAACATTTCTCTCCAAATAAAATAAACATCCAAAGTTTACCCAAGTGAATTGTGTCATGGATCCTTCCTTATACTTTTGATTTACTTCTTGTTGGGATTTCTCTCTTCTTGATCTTTTCTAGTATCAAGGACATGTAAGAGGTGGAGATGTCTATTGAAGATTAGATTCCAATCAAGGGTGAGTCCTTAATGATCTTGATGACCTTAAGTGGATTCTTATATACCATAGTAAACTAGATCACAGCACAAACTCAAGTCAAAAGGTCCATAAAATCAAGAAATCACTTCTCTCTTGAGCTAAACTGGACAATCACAAGAAATTTCCATAGAAAGTGTCTAGATGGATGAGATCTAATTTTCAAGAGATATCTCCGCCTCTTACATGTTTTTGACACTAAGAAATGTCAACGGGAGATGAAATCCAAACAAGAAAATCATGCAAATTAAAATCACAAGGAGAAATCTATGGCACAACTCATTTGGATGAAATTTGGATGCTCATTTCACTTTGAGAAATTCACTGCACCTTTTGTAAGAAAGATATCCACATTATTGAGTTCTGCTTTTGTAGAATCAATGTTGAGATGAAAGAGAGGATGTGTGCTTTGAGATTCCTTAGAGGAGTTCCTTTACTTGTGAGTGTCTCTAGAGCCAGACAGCATGTCTTTTCTTCTAGACATAGGTCTAAATTTGTAGATGACTTCTTTAACTCTTTTAGTAGCTCTAGGCGGTACTATGGGTTAGGATATCATGAGGATAGACTACGAGTAGCATTTAGACAAGGGAAATATGGGCCTTTTCGTAGGCCAATTCGGAGAGATCTAGGTAGTTCTTATGTGCATTCCCATGATCATCTTACTAACCATTTTATTCCTACTTCTACTGCTGTTCCTAGACATCATGTGGCTTAGTACTAGATTCCCAAGTTTTTATCCAATACTGAGGCACAAGTGTTTCCTACTTATGCTTTGTAGATCCGATGTGTGAGGAAAGAAGACATGTGGCTTGTTGACTTCTGATGTTCTCGATACATGACCGCAGATTTTTGATGGTTCTCCTCCCTCACTTGTGTATTCAGCAACGAGTTAATCATAATTGGAGATGCTTTTCTACTAGGACCGTGATAACAAAGGGTACAATGTACATCAACAACAATTTTATACTCAAGGACGATGCTTGTGACTATCCAAATTGAGCACTCCTATACAACTACAAGTCTAAATGGGCAGAGGCTTTAAGCCCACCCTCCATTTTCATCCTGGCTTCACAACTGGCCATAAGGTTTTCGTGGCCACCTTGAGGTCGGCTTCAAGCATTGCAGAAAAAATGCATTTCAATCTTAGCTTTAAGCCAACCTCAAGCTTATGGGCTAGTCATAAAGAATAAAAAATCGATATCTTTCCTCTTTCCCAGCCAACACTCACCCCGGTAGTTGTTGTTGCCAACACACTCACTAGGGAAGGCATCCTCATCGACCACCGCCTTCGAATTGGGTCGCCATGAGACCGAGGAAGATGCATTGTCTTGAGCCGCTGAGATACCAGGAAAGGGGTGCCACCTTCGAATCTGGCTATCAGGAGGTCAGGGAAGCAATGTCGCCTCAGATCTGGTCAGTGGGATGTCGAGGAAGGGGCTTATCTTAATATCTACTATGGTCTTATACCTTGAGCAATGTCATCCACCTTAAGACTGACTTAAGAAATAAACATTGGAGATGCCCTTATAGGAAAAGCACAGCCAAATCACCATTTTTTATGTACTATGTGCCAATGACTACAAGCAAAAAGGCAAAAGAGAAGAGAAAAAGAGAAGAAAGTGCTCGATGTTATACCTGTCAAATGGCTGAGCCAACCGTGCTGGCTCGAGGCACGGTATGTTGACCTGATCTAGGCATAGCATGACATGAATAGTCAACAAGTCATGCCGGTCCGGCTCGACCGGGCGTGCCATGCTTAGGCTGGCACCTCGGCACGGTGGGTCGGTCTTCCACGACACATACAGTGATTCCCTTGTGGTAGTGTAGTAACTCCCATGTGGTAGTGCAGTAAAATTGCTTATGGTTGACAGTAAAATTACTTATATTAGGGTTACTGTACTCTTCTGAGCGCGGACGGGTGACTTGACAGTAAGATTACTTATGACTAATAGTAAAATACTTATGACTATAGTCAACAGGCCATCGATGGCTCTATTGGGCTAAGCGTGCTCAGACCGACCTAGCACAATTCAACTTCTCTCCATGCCAGCACAATTCAACTTCTCTCCATGCCATGGCTAGATCAACGGATAGACACGTGAACCAACACAACACAATATAATAACTTATTCAAACTAATTATATTAAGCCTAATCGAGTTATGTCTTATTTAGACCTGTGCAAGTGGTCTATTTGGCCGGGTCTGCTTGATGTGCCACTGATCCATCGAGAACTTCCCTCCATCTCAAGCCTGCCAGGCCAGCTCAAATCCAAACGTAACAAAACAGAGCACGCCTGCGCACGAGAGCAGTTTCCATTTCCGGCCATCCAACCCTGAAGCAACCCGAAAGCACCCTCACCTCCGTTCCCTCCATGGCAGCCAGCCTCTTTTACTCCCCTCCTCCGCCAACCATGACATCAACACCCACCAAAAAGATTCACACCTCCACAGCTATCAAGCCTCAGAACTCAGAAGGGGGGATTCTTCTTGGAGGAGGTGAAGGGGAGGAGGAGAGATGGGGCGCGGCAAGATCGAGATCAAGAGGATCGAGAACTCGACGAACCGGCAGGTGACGTTCTCCAAGCGGCGGGCCGGGATATTCAAGAAGGCCCGCGAGATCGGCGTGCTCTGTGATGCCGAGGTCGGCGTCGTCATCTTGTCCAGCGTCGGCAAGCTCTATGACTACTGCTCGCCCAAGACCACGTCCGTGCTCTCTCTCTCTCTCTCTCTCTCTCTCTCTCATGTTTCTTGGGCTCTGTTTTCTTTGGAACTGATCACAAAGATGCAAACTTTGGTTTGATATTAGGCTGCCAAGGATCTTGGAGAAGTACCAAACCAACTCCGGGAAGATACTGTGGGATGAGAAGCACAAGGTGCGTGCTTGTCCGGTCTATTTTAGCAAATTGTTTCAGTACCAGTCGAATAGAAAGGTCTAAAAAATGGAATCTTGGAAATGTTTCAGAGCCTCAGCGCGGAGATCGACCGGGTCAAGAAGGAGAACGATAACATGCAGATCGAGCTCAGGCCAGTGTTTCAGCTTAGATTTTCCATTTTTACTTGCACGCACTTCGGTGTTTGCGTGTGATGCGATTGTGGTTGTTTGTGCCTGGTGATGGTGTAGGCATTTGAAAGGCGAGGATCTGAACTCCCTGCAGCCCATGGAGCTGATCGCCATCGAGGAGGCGCTCCAGAACGGCCAGACCAACCTGCGGGACAAACAGGCAATTACTGGCTTCAGAGTTTGATGTTGCAGCTTGCAAGTGCTGCACTGTTTTTGGGAGGGGGGCCGCGCCGGGGGGGGGGGGGGGGTGATGTTTCTGTTTCTGAAGTCAGTTTTGTTTTGTTGTTCTTGCAGATGGACCATTGGAGGATGCACAGGAGGAATGTACGAACTCTGCATTTGGTTCTTGTCCTCTATGCTTCTTGTGTAGACCATGGAGTAATTTCTTGAACAAGAACTTCTTTTGCAAGTTCTGATCTTTCACTGCCTTTGTGATTGGCTGCAGGAGAAGATGCTGGAGGACGAGCACAAGCTGCTGGCTTTTAGGATGGTAATTCCCTGAAATTATAATTTTCCACACAAAGTTCCCTGCATAAGTTCAGATTTTAGTGAAGGGTAACCGTGCTTTTCGCTTTGATGAAAACCAACCTGAAAGCTGAGAATTTACTGAAGTTTTCCTCCTGTTTCCAGCACCAGCAGGATGTTGAGCTGAGCGGCGGCATGAGGGAGCTGGAGCTTCGATACGATCATGCCAGGGATTTCGCTCCCCAGATTCCGTTCACCTTCCTAGTGTAGCCCAGCCACCCAACCTGCAGGAAGACAAGTAGGCTGCTGAGTCCTACCGAGCCACTCTGAACTGAAGCTCTTTCCCTGCTGCTGCTCACTTGCATTTCTTCGTGCGCTGTTATATGTATCTTTCTTGATCTTCATGTCTGTCTAGATGAATGCTGTCTCTCAGTTGCTTTGATATGGTCGTGTACGCCGCTTTAGCACTTAAGCAGATGGTTAAGGTCCATGTCAAAATGCTACCGGCATTAGAACTGAAATGGATAAATTGGCATGCTTGTTTTAATTTCTGTTCTTGTTGCCAGAGAGTGAATAGTATGCCTTGCTGATGATCATTAAAAACCAGAATAACAAAGTTTGATGTGAATGCCATTTATACCGCCACTTGAATAGATTATACAAAAAATCAATTTAAATCAAGAAATGCTTACACATTACTCTGGACTTCAATTGACTAGAACTTGTACAAGTACTACATCCCTTATCCTATAGTTCTTAGCTAGACCTTGTGTTACTAAACCCATCAGCGAACATTGCCTCCTCCATCACCTAAGCATGTCCCCATTATCCATGAACGGGCCACTGAACACCGGTGAAGCACTGAAGTTGCTTCCGGCTTCGTTGAAAATGATGCCGTGTCCGTACGGCAGCGGCCTGTCCGGCAACTCCGGTATGTCCATGTCCCCTTCCAGCATCTTCACAGCCTCGGTGATGGTTGGCCGGAGCGCCACCATCAGGTGCGCGCACAGGATGCCGACAAGCACAAACCTCTCCATGACCCCTCCTCTCGGGCTCTCGCCCGACGACAACGCCTCGTCGAGCACCTCCCTTGCCTGGCCAGCCTTGATGAGCGTCCATGCCCAGTCGGTGATCAGCACGGGCCCTGCCGGAGCCGTCATGTCAAGCACACGCCGCGCACTCAATATCTCGAGCACCAGTACACCGAAGCTGTACACGTCGCTCTTCTCTGTCAATTGCCCATAAAGCGCGTACTCTGGCGCCAGGTACCCATGCGTGCCAGCAACGCGCGTCGTGAGGTGCGACTGCCCCTCCCGGCTCCTCCTGGCCAGTCCAAAATCCGCCACACACGCACGCATCTCGCCGTCGAGCAATATGTTGGTCGCCTTGATGTCCCTGTGATAGATCGCCGGCTTGACGCCATAATGCAGATACTCCAGCCCCCTCGCCACGTCCATTATTATGCTCCGCCGCTGCGCCCATGTCAATGCCGGCCGCTTGCTGCTTCCTTCCCTGTCCCGGAAGATAAACTCCTCGAGCGCGCCATTGGGCATGAAGTCGTACACGAGGAACCTCTGCTTCCCTTCCTCCACGTCCTCGTCGGCAATGCAGCAGCCACGCAGCGGCACCAGGTTCCGGTGCCGGAGGTGGCTGATGATCTCCACCTCGTTGGTGAACTCCTCGTCCCCGCCCTCCACGTCCGGATCGAGCATCTTCTTGACAGCGACCACGGACCCGTCCGCGAGAACGCCGCAGTAGACAGCTCCGAACCCACCGCGACCGACGAGGTTGCGGTCGGCGAAGCCGTCCGTCGCCTTGGCCAGCTCCGCAACGTCGAATAGTATCGATCCGGTGTTGGGCCGCGGGTGCGACCGCCGCTCCTCCGACCCCTCGTCGGAGATCCTGTGGCCATTCTTCTTGCTCTTGGTATGCCTTCTTTTTCTCCAAATAAAGAATGCGAGAAGTGATACGAGCAGGACGAAGGCGATTGGGATTGTGGTGGCGTAGATGGCTGCGTTGTTGGACTTGGGAGGCGGGGAGGGAGGAGAGGAGAGGCCGAGGCCGAGGATGCAATTGGCGGTTGGGAGGGAGGTGGGTCCGGCGGTGTTGGAGATGCCGGCGGCGTACATGACGGTGAGGTAGAAGCAGTTCTGCGATATGGTGGCGTTGGCGGCGGTGAGGCGGGAGCTGGCCTCGATGCCGGCGGAGAGGCAGCGGTCGCAGAGCGGCAGAGGGGAGAGGTCGGGGCCGCAGGCGGCGTCCAGGGCAGCGACGGACTCGTTCCCGACGACGGCCGCATACTCCGCAGCGGTGGTGACGCCGGCGCAGAAGGACGGGGAGGCGGCGAACTGGTCCGGCTCCGGGAAGCAGGCCGGGACGAGGGAGGCGCCCGGGAGGGAGACCGGCGCCGCAGCGATCGCAGCCGCGAAGTCCTCGAGGCACGCGGCGGAGGCGCCCGCGGACGGGACGCGGAAGTGGCCCGTGGCGCGGAGTCGCTCCGCAAGGCCAATGCCGAGCACGGACAGCAGCGTCTGGCAGCACGCCGTCATGTTGGGAGCGCCCCGCGCGCACGGCGTGGGGTCCCACGGGAACGTCGCCACGTAGCCCATGTCCAGCGGGCACGTCCCGTTGCCGAGGCCGCCGCCCGCCCCCGCCACTCCCTCCGGCGAGCGAGCGAGCAGCAGCAGCAACAGGACTAGAGGGAGAACCCTAAGGAGCGCCGGGCTCGGCATTTCCGCGAGCGGTTGGTGTGCGGGGAGGCTACGAGTGGTGGAGCAGGAGAGCTCACGTCGGGGGGGGGGGGGGCGAGAGACGGTGGCAGTAGTAAAATGGGGCGGCTACGCCAAGCTTGCGTGTACGGATTGATTTATAGGTCGCGCGAGGATATGGCCATATGGGGGCGTTCCGGGGAGTATGACGGGTGGGCCCCGCTTCTCTTGGGGAGTGGTCGGCTGCGTCGGATCGACGGAGTCGTGGGGAAGTAGGCAGGCATCGGTCGGGTCCACCGGAAGGTCCCTGGAAATGAGGGAGGAGGTGGCAAAAGGGCGGTATCTGAACACAGTGGCCGCGATTTTGCGGTTATGTTGACGTGGCGTGGATTATGATGGTACGTAATGACATTGTCAATGTGGATTGGTGAGCTTTTTTTTTGGGCGAATCAGGATTCAGGAGTCCATTGGTGAGATTGATGGGCCCTTAAATTATCACTTCAGATGTCCTAGCACATTTGTTTGCAAAATGCAAATAATGTAGTTTAAAGCAAGAGGAGTCGAAAGTGTAAACAATTAAAAGATTATCTATGTACCACTTAACTAAAAATTCCAGGGATTTAGCTATTTTTTGGCCTATTAGATTAAACCCACACCTACCGTGATTGGTTGACATGTGTTTCAACTCTCAAACCCTATTTTCCCGAAACACAACAAATTCAATGCATAGGCCTGCCATTATCTCTATCGTGTGTTTACTGCAACCGTCACTAGTTGTGCTCACCTTTGGCATCGGTCACCCTATAACCCCCTAACGCGCAGCCCCTAATGTCGAAGAGGGTCGCTCGCGATCACCTCCCCCACCGCTATTTATGCCAAGGGTAGCACGGACGTTGCCCACCTCCACCTCCCATCATTCTTCCTTGTCTCCAAAGACTGTGTCACCAGATTTGACACCGCCTTCGCTACCTCTCCTTGTTCAAGTTTGTTGACCTACCCACCACCATTGCCCACTACCCTCCTCTATCCAATAGACAAAGTTGTGCCACTGTCGCCCACCGTCCACAACTGTGCTTCCATCGCCCCCCCTTCCTCTAAGATCAGGGCTTCCAGTGGACCCTGAACCCGAATCGATGAATCCGAGTCCTAACCCGACAGTGACGCTGGAGAGGACGGCAACGAGCCCCTGGGAACATGAATCTCCAAGCCGATCCAAAGGTTATAAATTCGGTTGATTTTACAATATTTTTTAGTTGACTAATATATGGGAAATCCGATTAAATATGTCTTTTTTTAGGAGTGCCTAGTCATTGTTAGCTTTTGTGTTAAAAATTGTCAAACTTTTGACCCTTGAATTAGCATCCAACATATCTCTATCCTTTATCTCTCCTAACACACACTCATCTCCGTCGGTACATCATAACCCTAGCTACCTTCCCTCCACCTACCATCTTCCTTCGCGACCACCGCCCCTTCTAATCAGTCTTATCGTCGTAGCCTTCCCAAATCTAACTCGTCCACCCCTGTTACCCTTCTCTAAACCCATGGCACCACCAACCTCCTACCAGAGTCTATGATGGGCTTGATGAACCAAAAAAAAACTATAAAGAGTGCTAAAGTCTTGCCAGAGCCGCTTACCTTCGCACGAACCGTGATGCAAATCAAACAGTATCGATTTTCATGAAGAAAATACAGATGAACATTTTTTATTTAAAAAGCAATTTATCATGTTTCAGATCGAGAATAAAACGATCAGTAAACTAACCAAACATCCCTGTACCTTTCTTTATGCTTGTTCTGGACCTGCTGAAGGGGGAGACAACATCACGACAGTATATTCGTCGCATGGCAAGTGGCAATTAGTTTACTGATTAATTACACGTTGCCCAAGAGCTGATCGACACACATACAATGTATTTGGACTGCATGAAGAAAGATGCCCAGCCGAACCTGCTTCTCAAAAGTGAGGCTGGTGACATCTTTGCTCCCATTTGGTAACAGAAAATTCAGCCTTTATTCCCCCTAGACAAATGTGTGCCATTTTATTTCTTTAAACGCATCAACTGATTTGATCACGGCTCCAAAGAAGAAACAGCTGCTGTACTGGAAACCACAGCATGCAGCTGCTGATTTGCATGCATGAACGAATACAGTGCAGACAGCTTACCTCTACAGTGTTCTGAACTTCTAATCCGACGGCATCCGTCGACTTTTCTGCATGTTTATGTGGCTGCGCAGGTGGCTAATACATTTGCTTTGACCTGTGCTGCTGCAATAATTTGGCGCTGGCGATCAAGGAAAGCTGCAGTCCAAGCATGGTCCAAAAGGGAGAAAAGGAAAGAGCTAACATCCAGCTCTAAAAGAGACAAATGAAGTATCCTTGCATTAGCATTTGCATCCATCCGACGAAAATTTTCTCAAATTTGTTTTGTTCTCTCCACATCTTTGAACGAGCAACGAAGACCACATCACATTCGTACGTAGGAGCCGGCTTAGCTCGCTCCTATCTTATGGCATACCATGCATCGTTTTCTGGCCACGCTTATGTTACTAATCACTTATCAGCAATTACTCCAATTTCCACTGAGAAAACAATTACCAGTCCAATCAAGTGACATCCCACAAGTTTCATCGGATCTTCGGGTCAAACTGACACAAAAGGGAAAAACAAGAAAAGGAAGGCCATTGATGGGGTTCTCCAAGATGCTGACACAGTGAGCTTCGAATCCTTTTTTGTCCATGGAGAAATATTAGCGTCGTTGTCGGCGCTTATCCCTGAACGAACGAGCTCAGAAGCTTCACTCTTCACAGTTTTACAGTCGTGTTCTTTCTCGACATCTTGGATGATGGAGGTTGCTCGTGTGGGCTCAATCTGGAGCACGTGTGTTGAACTAACTAAACAGACAGACGCTCCAGCTCACCTGCCACGTTGACTGCATGCAGGCGCTGCTCCCGTGACGTGTCGACGGCAGCACACCACCATTGGGCCAAGGCCTCGCAGCTCTGAAGCGGTTGCATGCTTGCATCCGGTCGAAATCTGCAACGGAAAAACAGAGCCCAAAACTGCAGGTCTGCAACGAAGGATTGTCCTTTTTGCCCCATTTTGATCAGTTGGTTGGCCCATTTAGGGCCTGTTTGGGACTGCTCCGCTCCAAGTTTTCCAGCTCTACTCCCAACTTCGCTAACCAAACAGGTCTAACTCCAAAAACTCCGCTCCAAGAAAACGGTAGAGTTGATAAAAAATTACCCACCACTGCCACGTTTTTTATGGAGCTCCTCAAGGAGTACTCCACAAACAAAGATTTCCAAACTCCTCGTAGAGTTGATAAAAAATTACCCACCACTGCCATTACTGCCCAAACGCAGACCTCGCTACACACCGGCGTCACTCCTCAATCGAGCTCGATTCGAGCGGCTGTCGCGTCTACCCACCTCCCCCACGGGCCACGACGCCCCCCATCGCCGTCTCCGATCTCCCCTCGCGCGCCCTCTACACCGCTCGTCTCGTCCGTCCGCCGCCGCCTCCTCCGATCGCCAGCAACAGCCATCCACGCTCCCCTCGCCCTCAGATTCCTCCCGCGCCAAGCCCAAGAAACCCGGAGGAGGGTGGGCAGGATGATCGGCGTGGGAAAGGCGAAGCAGTACGCGAACGTGCTCGACAAGCCCCTCAGCCGCGGCAGGCAAGATGTACACGTCGTCTCCACCTCGAAACCCTTCAGATCTGCACAACCACGGCCTCGATCCGTGCTAAATGTTTAGATCTTGTTAGGACGGCAGCCTAATCTGCCCCGGCTCTTTGTTGCCAGAGGTTTTGTTAGGCAGGCTGCAGGTGTAGGCAACTAAGGCTAGGTTTGCGGGTTAGGAGAGTAGTTGTGCAAGTAGTGTTTGATGAAATGCGTTTCAGCTCCTGTTTGGTTAGTTCGAGCAGCGTCATGGTTTTTGACTCATGGACTGTGAATTGAGTGAGAGGATTATTTCTTTTTGTTAGTGGGATACGGATGGCAATGTGAACTTTGCCGGAAGTTGAAATAGAATGCATGGTGGTGGTAGCTTCGATTGGAATTGTAGAGGAATGTGGCACTACTTTATCCATGTGTTTCTTCAAAGATGGAAAGAAAATGCATGACAGTATTACAGTAGTTGAAATGTTTGCCCAACATGTAAAGTGAACGATACTATGCAATCTTAATGATACATTTCAGATTTAAATACAATTTTTACAGCTAAACAGATCATTTCTCCACTTCCATTATTTTCTAAGGTACATTCAAGTGAACCTATCACTTGTAAGCAACAAAAGGAAACTATGTCTTAAAAAGGGCCAAATAGAATGACAACCAGAGCTCTTACCTTGGGAGAGGTAATCTCATGAGTTGAATTGTGTTATTATTTCAATTGGCAACAAAAAAATTCAGTTACATATACTCCGCAGACATCAAAACATACACCAAACATCATTCCGGGGCACATTGGACCTTTCTCAGGGAAACCTCACATTCCTGGAGCTGGAGCTAGCTGCGTGCCAAACGTGACCACCTGCTCCAGGAACTCCACAGTGAAGCTGCTCCATAGTGGAGTTGGTGGAGCAGAGCTGGAAAAACTGGAGCAGAGCAGTCCCAAACAGGCCTTACTCTGCTTTCTACTGTTTGTTTCCATCCTCCTCGCTCCGAATGGATTGTAATTTTTTTTGAACCTTGCTGATTGATGAAAGCTCCTGGTTTCCCCTGAAGAAAAAACAGATACACCGGATCACCGATCACGACGGACTGGAGAGTTGTGCTCGGACGGCAAGCGAGACAGCGGGCCGGTGGCGCAGCTGTAGGAGGACAGGTTCCAGCCTTGGGCGTTGGCTGCTGGTGGCGGCGAATTAATAATTCTGCATGGTGGGTGATACGATGAAATGAAGGCCTGACTTTTCGACTGTTTAATCGATTTTAACTTCGATTTCTACCAACTAATACTATTTATCCTACCTACAACTATAATAAAAAACCATCAACCCTATATTAAAAAATAGGGCCAAAGGCACTGGCTCCTGCTGCGTCGCGTTCTCCTCTTGAGTCTGGATGGTCTGTCTGCGCTCTGCAGGTCCAGGCCTCCGCGCCCCACGATCTGCTTTGAGTTTGCCGTCGTGGACCATCGACGCACGACGAACGATCACCATCCCTTTTGTTTCCAAGGGGTCGTAAGGGCATCTCTAATAGGATGACCAGGGGCGGAATTAGCCCCTGATAAGATAGGCCCTAGCTCGGAGCGTGAGAAAATATATAGTGTATAGCCTAGATATTTTCAGCTCAGCCCAGGATATTATTGCTAATATTCAGCCCAGGTAGCCTATATATTTCAGAATTCACCACTATGCCAGCGGCCCACCACTGTCTCCACGCGGCCCACGCTCTTCACGCGGCCTACCACTGTCTCTGCGCGGCCTATGTCTTCACGCGCTGCACCTGCGGCGCTGGTCGCTCAAAACCCTACTAACGCGACTACGCCAGCAGCCGCAGAAGGCAGAAGCCGGGCGCCGATCCAGTGCCGCCGCACCGCACCGCAACCGCTCGTCGCCAGCGCCGCCTCGTTGCCTCCGCCTCGTCTCAAATCTGTGCCGATCCAGCGCCGCCCCGCAACCGCTCGTCGCCAGCACCGCCTCGTCTCAGATCTGCGCCGATCCAGCGCCGCCCCGCAACCGCTCGTCGCCAGCGCCGCCTCGTCGCCTCCGCCTCGTCTCACATCTGCGCCGATCCAGCCCCGCCCCGCAACCGCTCGTCGCCTCGGCCTCGTCTCAAATCTGCGCCGATCCAGCGCCGCCCCGCCTCCCGGCGTCGCCTAGCCTCTCAACCCGCCCCGTCTTGGTGCCCCTCCTCGGCTCCTCCTGGCCTACGCCACCCACCTCCCAGCCAGGCGGCCAGCGCCGGCGTTGCCCCCCTCCCGCTCGGCTCCTGCCTGCAGCCTGGTGGTCTGCGGTCTACGGCGCGTCGGCGCTCGCCTCCCGGGCCCCGGCTTATCGGCTACACACTCTCAGTCTCCCAGAGCCCCACTGTCGCAAGCTGCCAGATTCACTCTTCAGTGGTAGGTAAAATGGTAATTGATAAAGATGTGAAATACTGAAATGTGATGCATGTCCAGATTAATTTTTCCAACTAGTATGTCCAAATTGTATTCCTTTCCCAACTAGCATGATGATATTAAGTTAATCTGGTGGAGGCTCCTCAGAGCTAGATCCCCATGGCAAGCTATGCAAGGGATATTTCTTGTTCTTATGTGAAAATCCAGCATATATGGAGGGGTTCATTCAGCTGATATATTGAAATGTGATGATTGATTGATCCTAGCTGTTCTTGTATTATAGCTCTTGAAAACATATTAGTGTTTTATGCCTTGAAAAAACATCTAAATTTTTGCTGTAGGAAACTAGGAGTTATTAGTCAATACAAAATGAAGCGGGCGAAGACATTGTCATCTTATTTTTCAACAGAAACACAATCCAACAAAACACTATGGTATGCTATATTGAACGAGACATATTTGCAAACATTAATGATGATAAGATTTTAGAGCGTTTTCAAGGGATGAGGTCACGTAAAAAATAATTATCTCGTGCTTGTGGTAAGTTAGCTTCTTATAAATGTAAACTTCGTGTTGTTTGTATTTATTCATACACATGTTTGATTTACTCTCATATGTTGTCTTTACAGGTTTTGATTCATGTCCAACTATCAATGAAGAAATGACAGGATATGATAGAGGCAAATCTTCGTAATTTAGGTACTCAAATCATATCTCTATTATGTTACATTTTTTATATTTTGATATCATGCCTTGTTTTTCTTATTATGCTTTATGTTTACTTGTTTAGTATTGAACTCAAGTTTCATATCAGTAATGCAATTAGCCAATTATGATATACTTTTGTTATATCGTGGTATGCGTACAAATTGGCGTTGGTTTTAGGTTGTTAGAGTTTAGCCCGGGGGTGTAGCCAAATCTTGGTTCCGCCACTGAGGATGATGTGAGTAATTTCTATAGCATGCTAAATAAACAAAATGATAATATGTAAGGACTATTAAGAAACAGATAATAGTAGTCTCATATAAGATATTGTTTATCTAAGAAGACCAAAAAAGTTAGAGCATTGGGAAGATTGTTTCAATCTTTGTGTCTATATAAAGTGGTAAACTATAGATATTGTTATACAACGTGTACATTAGGAGTGTCCGGGGGTCAGGCGTTAAGGCTGGCAGACCTAATTTTGCTTTGCTCAGTGAGCCTCTTATCTAGGAAAAATTTTATTATATTATGATTACACAATTTGGTTTATATAACGAGCCAATTAGATATGGACAATGACAAAGGATTACTCTAGCAAACACTGTCGTAACCGTGATACAATATATTTTTTCCTTACCTAGATCCCACCAAAAAGCACCGATCGATCGACCACGACTGATTGGTCGATGCATGCAGCAAAGGCTAGTGATAATCCACTGCTGTTATACTGGATACTAAATAAATATACTAATACCCCAGCGTCACCTATAGCACTGGGTCCCTTTGGTTTGAACGGGAGCGGTCTAGATTCACGACACGTGGCAGTAGACGTCTAGATTCGTGACACGTGACAAAAAAGTATTTTTAAGTATTTAAAAAATATTTTTATTAAAAAGTGTTTTTTAAGTACTTAAAAAATACTTTTTAATAAACATATTTTTAAAGTACTTAGAAAAGACTTTTCAAGTATCCAAAAAATACGTTTAAAAAATTTTAAGTATTTTTTTATTTGTAAGTATTTTTTTATTTTTTGCCACGTGTCGTAAATCTAGGTGTCCTGCTGCCACATGTCCCAAATCTAGACGCTCTGTACATAACTATGGGCAGAGGCCCCGCTGCTCCCGGTTTGAACTACTAGCATAGTACGGCGCGCACTGGCACGAGTTAAGCCGTTCGCCACTAGCTGTGGTTGCCATCACCGGCACGGTTGACGTGCGGCAGGCAGGCGCGCCAGCTTTTGGTTCTGCGATTTGGCGACGTGAACGTGTGCTGCTGGAGGAACATGCGGGGCGATCAATCGAGCAGGGATTGGATGGAAAGGCCGGCCAGATGCGGCAGCACATGTATCGTACTGGCAACAAAATCCGTCCAGATCCAGCGATCCAAGATGTTCCTATTGAAACAATCATACCTATATCTCTAGTTTTCTTGTGTAGTTTGGTAGAGATAGAAACATATTTCAAAGATAAAGATAACATCATATCTCCTGATTTAATTATATTGTCTGTTGTACTGTTTTCTGATATTGTTAGTTACTATTTTCTATCTGGCAATGTTCAGCGCTAATATGAGTAATCTGTTGAAAACCAATTGCTGATTTCCTATCTCTCCACTTCTATCTCCATCTCTCTTGTGTTTTCTCTCACAGAAATACAAACACATGCATATGATAAACACACAAAAACACATAGGAGCAGTCTTCTCAACATGGCTCAAATGGTTCATTCAAGAGGCCTACAACTTATATGGAAGTGATGCACGGACTAACTAATCTACTAAAAACAAATTCCATTACCTCATTGAGTAACTCCACCTCTTCTACATGCACACACATTGACCACTTCTTCAGGAGCTATTTGGCACCGCCCTATGCATGTATCACCATGCAACAGACTTGCACGATGCAATCTTCTCACCACTAATCAACACTAATGCATGCAGCTACATACAACACAACTAACTCAAACTATGACACATACACATGCGCATGTATGTACTCAAACTCAACACACATAATGTGACAAGATTAATTCCAACACAATCTATGCCATGTTTTGGGTGTGCGAGTTCATCAACAAATCTTCTCTAATGTTCTTTTACATGGTATCAGAGCACCTCTTCTTTCCACATCATCTCTCCAATCTACCCAATCCTCCAGAATCTCTGCTAGTTCTAGCTCGATGAACCTTGCTATCGCCAGGCTCCTTCCGACGCCATCCTTTAGTCACTTGATCATCATTAAGTTGACTTGGGATAATTACCTCCTTTGGAAGGCGTAGATCACACCCTATTTTTGAGGGCAACAACTCCTCAGCTTTGTTGATGGTTCGGTTGTTGCTCCGGCAAAAATAGTCATGCAGACCACTGATGAAGGAGCGTCGCAGGTGGAGAATCCTGACTATGTGGTATGGCTTCAAAAAAAAAGGATCAAATTGTTCTCAGCACTTTCCTGTCATCTCTTTCTCCGGAAGTGCTAAGTCAAGTTTTGTTCCTAACAAGCGCCACTAAAGTATGGAGTGTGTTGGAATGAATGTTCTCATCGCAGTACTTGCAAATACACATAAGAATGAGCTTTCTGCCACTAAGTACTTCACCAAGTTGAAGGCATTGGCGGACAACATGGCATCAACTGGACATCTGCTGCAAAATGAGGAACTCATCTCCTACATCTTTGCTGGACTAGACTCAGATTATAATCCCTTGGTCACTTCTATGACCACAAGGACCAATCTAGTCAGTCTAAATGATCTCTATGCCCATCTCTTAGCGTTTGAGGTGAGGCTAGACCTCAAGACTTCCATGGTGCAGTTCTCCAATTCCTTTGTAAACTTTACTTCGTGAGAAAACAGGGGAGGAGGCAAAGGACACAATCATGGTAGCGATGGAGGCCGTTGCGTACGAAAATGCATCCAGAAGGTAGAATAGGGACACAACAGGAGGAAGTAATCGACCAACCTATCAAGTGTGTGGGAAGGTTGGGCATGTCGCATTGAAGTGCTACCACCACTTTGATCATTTGTATCAAGCAGATGACACCATGAACAAGGTGGCTGCAACAGCATCATATGGCATTGACACACATTGGTACACTGATTCAGGCTCTACTCATCATATTACAAGTGAGCTTGATTAGTTGACCATGCACAAGAAGTACAATGGGCGTGATTAGGTGCAAACGGCACAGGTATGGGCATTAATCATATTGGCCATTCCACTATTCATACCCCAAATAAAAATTTACATCTCAACAATGTTCTTCACATTCCAAAAGCCACTAAAAATCTTCTTTTGGTTCATCATCTTGTGTTCTGATAATAATGCCTTTGTTGAGTTTCACCCTAATTATATTTTTAATAAAGGATCAGGCAATGAGGAAAACTCTTCTTCACGATAGAAGCGAGGGTGGTTTGTAGCCCCTTGTCATGACCCATTCTTCTCCGGGAAAGCACATGTTCGTGGGTCTAAACCTACCTATGAAAGATGGCATAGTCATTTGGGGCATCGATCCTTCTTCATAGTCCAGAAAGTTCTTAGTTATAATAATCTTCCTTGCTCTAGTATATCAAATAATGTGTCAATTTGTGATGCTTGCCAATAGGCTAAAAGCCATCAACTTCCATATTCTCGTTCAAATAGTGTTTCTTCTAATCCTTCGGAGCTTGTATTTTCTTATGTATGGGGGCCTGCTCCCACCTCAGTTGGAGGATACAAATATTATTTGAGTTTTATCGATAACTTTAGTAAATTCACATGAATTTATCTCTTGAAAACTAGAGCATAAGTCTTACAAACTTTTATGAGCTTCCAACACCATGTTGAATGGCTCCTTGATAAAAAAATGTTCGCATACAAGCAGATTGGGAAGGTGAATATCAATGACTAAATACTTTTTTTTTGGAAAATTGGTATTGCTCATCAAGTCTCTTGTCTTCACATGCATCAAAAAATGGGTCAGCCGGACGAAAACATCGCCATATTGTTGAGATTGGCTTGGCCCTTCTTGCTCATTCCTCCGTGCCTCTCAAGTTTTGGGATGAAACATTTCTCATAGCCAGCTTTCTTATTAATCAATTGCCTAGCAAAGTTATTCACTCTTTCACTCCATTATAACGTCTGCTAGGGACAAGATTACCCCTTCTTAAAGGTTTTAGGTTGTGTGTGTTGGCCAAACTTGAGACCATACAATGATTGCAAACTCCAATGTTGCTCCAACCAATGTGTCTTTCTTGGGTACAATTCTCTTCATAAGGGGTATAAGTGCCTCTATATTCCTCTAGTTGTGTCTATATCTCTAGGGATGTTGTGTTCGATGATGATGTTTTTCCTTTTGCTAGTCTTAGTCCTTTTGCTGGACAACGACTTCTTGTTAAGCAACTCCTTCTCCCACCTTTGCCTTCTATTCTTAATCCACATTCAGATCGAGGGGGTGATAGTAATGATAAACAAAGTATGTCAGTATATTCATTCTCTGACGACAAAAACATTGGTCGGCCGCAAAAAGAATATCGAGATACTTGAAGAACATTGTCACATTCGGCTTAGGAATTAATAAATCAATGTAGACACTTTTAAGTGATTTTTTTTGATGCAGATTGGTAGGTTGTCTAGATGATCGAAGGTCCACAAAAGGCTTTGCAGTGTTCTTTGTTAAATCTTATCTCATGGAGTGCACATAAATAAGCTACAGTGTTGAGATCAAGCACTGAAGCTGATTACAAGAGCATAGAAAATGCAACTATAGAAATTATCTGGGTACAATCACTTTTGGGTGAGCTTGGAACCTATCAAGCAAGAACTGTCTATATGTGGTGTGACAATTTTGGTGCTACATATCTATCCACCAATCCTTTTTTTCATGCAATAACCAACTATATAGAAGTGGATTATCACTTTGTTTGAGAAAGGGTTGCACGAAAGGCACTAGATATCTGATTTATACCCTCTAGTGATCAAGTAGCAGATGGAGTCACAAAGGCTCTACCGGCACGTCAACTTGATGTGTTTCGATGCAATCTTAACCTTGATCAGTTGTGATTGAGGAGAGCCGTTAAAAGAAACTTATCCATCTCTATCTCTAGTTTCCTTGTATAGTTAGCTAGAGATAGAAACATATTTTAGAGATAGTGATAGCATCATATCTCTTGATTTGATTGTATAGTCCATTGTACTATTTCCTGATATTGTCGGTTACTGTTAATTATCCAACAATGTTCAGTGCTATATAAGCAATCTTGCGCCCCTATTTTGGGTGTGTGAGTTCATCAACTAATCTTCTCCAGTGTTCTTTTACAGTGATTAACATTTCATGTATCTAGCACTATTGCAACGCTTTTTTTCAATTTTGGTCCTTAGCACTCGTTTTTTTGCAAAAATGCCCCTCCCTGAACTCAGAAGGTGCAACAGATAACACATGTCACCTGCCTCATTGCCTTAGATCAGCAAGCCGGGGGTGGTGTGCGACAAGGCAACGAGCAGGTGCAGTAGCAGGCGCTGTTGAGCTAGTGTTGCTCGGCAACAGCCCATCGAACTGCCCTTGCTTGGTAGGCTACTGCAGAGCAGCACTGGCTCGGTAAAACATGGGAATCTCATGGGGGAGCATCAACGCGTGGTTTGCCTCCTGATGTGAGGGAATCCCATAGATAATTACACGACGCGAAGCAACATGATGTTAGATTCTCATGTTATTCACACGTTAATTGCACTGCATTCACATGCGCGTATAAAACATGAAGCGTGGCTGATTTGCTGCCGAGCGAGAGCATAGTGAGGGAGGAAAGAAAAAGGAAAAGGAATTTTCTACCAAGCGAGAGCGCAGCTAGAGGTGGCAATGGGTACCTGAAACCTGAGTACCCGATGGGTTTTACCCGATAAGGAGGTGGGTATGGAAAGATATCTTCACCCGCGGGTATACTGATGGGCAAAAATCTCTACCCATCGGGTAGAACGGGTGCGGGTACGGCTGTATATTACCCGTACCCGCATACCCGTGGGTAAAATATACCCGCATACCTTATGTGCTTCATGGAATCATGGTGGCAAATTTACACATTACTAAGAGAATTTTGTACCATATTAATCATTTGGCATCAACATTAAGGAAAAGAACTCAACAAATAAGTAGTCGATACTCTAGAATAAGCTAAATAGAAAGAGAAAAATTTTAGTTCCAAATTGCACAAGATGATACTTCAGCAAACTAATTGGGTATGGGTTACCCGTCAGGTATAAATACTCGCGCGGGTGCGGGTACGGGTAAGTTTCTATACCCGTGAGCGGGTACGGGTATGGGGTAGCTATACCTAGCGGGTATGTACCCGTTGCCACCTCTAAGCGCAGCTATAATCCTTTGCAGTTGGAACTATTGTGGAACTAGTGAATACTTTTGGAAAAAGATATGCTTCATTTGCATGTGAGCAACACATTTAATATATCGTTAGTGTTTTCGTAAGCATAACTGTGGTTTTGCAATATGGAATGCACTAGGTAGCTATGTTTAGTTCATGGATGTGTTTCTGTAAGTAGCAATGTTTACTTATTGTAAATAGCCGCTGAAATACATACTGAAAAATAGCTAAAATAATTTTATGTATGTCCATACATGTATATTTATTAGTCTCATGTGATTAGATAAATCTATAAAAAATGATGGGTTGTACGCATTGTGCATGCCTAATTAGCGTTGTAACTAGAGCTAATCATATTTAATTAGTACTAATTATAATAAATTAATACTAATTGCAATTAATTAGTACTAATTTTAATAAATTAGTAAGTGTGCATTTAATCAAAGTAGTAAGCTAGCGCAATAAGAAACATATAATTTAGGCAATATGTACATACGTATGCGGCGTGATTATTCTTGGTTGTGGCCAGTTGTATTTAGCACCGTGTAACACCGACATATTATTTTATGTACCATAGGGAATGACTGCTGGTGGCTATCTTGGGGGTGGCACGTTGCTGGACCCATGCTGTGATGGTCAACATCGTTGTCGGGTGTGGTCGAGCGGTGAAGGACTGACCTCCTTTGTTCTCTACGGACCTCGGGAGGACTAGCCTCTCGACAATCGGTACATTCTAGGTCTACGCGTGGGCTAGGTTGTTGCTCATGGTGAGGATGATGGACATTGAGTGGTCGTTCACACTAGACTCACCATTTCTGTCAGCACTCGTTGACCAGTGGAGGTTGAAGACTCACACGTTTCACTTCCGGTGGGGGAGATGAGATGATCATCACCTTGTAGGATGTTGTGTATCTCACTAGCCTGCCAGTACGGGGTCATCTCGTGGTTCCACCCTCTAGATCACATGACCGAAAGACACATATGTTGTACCAGTTTGGTCATCCTATTCTAAATAAGTCCCCTAGAGTGCCACATGGGTGGTTGCAGCTGTACAAGCAATGCCCAGTAGACGTGCCTGCACATGTCGTGAGGCCTCACTTAATGGCTTACTTGCTCTTCATGTTCAGGTGGATTATGTTTCCTATGACTCAGGGAGACTCGATGTACCCTACCTACATCCATATTGCTGAGTCTCTAGTCAATGTTGAGCCTCAGGAGGCCCTGATGTACATATAGGGCTCGACTGTTCTGTGCACTACATACAGGGCTTTGTGCGGCAGCTCACGGTGTGCCACTAGCATGCCAAACCTCACCAGCTGCTACATCTTGTTGCAACTGTTATTGTAGGAGCACTTCTCTACTAGTCGGCCATACTTTTAGGTGCGAGTGCACCCATACCTGTTGAAGGTGTGCTCCTATCGTGATGGCGATAGTGACGACCTGGTGGATGGACCCACCATATGTACTCATTGGACTGCCAGTGAGCTACGATGGTCTAGGGAGAGGCCACAATGAGTGTACCCATATTTCCATAACGTGTTTGAGACCTTGGACGAGGGTAGCATCTGTGGATGGTGTGAACCACACAATTTATCTTCGAGACAGCTCCTTTCAGACTATCAGGGTAGTGCGAGCAGGACAGGAAGCACTGCCTCACAACCTACCATCTCGTCTTCTCCCATATGGTTAGGGATGGCAATCGGGCGAGATGGGTACGAGTAGTGCTCACCCATACCCGTACCTGTGACCCCGATTTACACCCACGGGTATACCCGCGAAGGATGACGGGTGAAGAACCCGCCCATACCCGTTGCCCACGGGTACCCGTTGCCCGTGGGCATACCCATTTACTCGTGAACTGAAAGTCACCATATGAGAGTTGCACTAATGACAGGTACATATAAGCAGTAACTGTTGCTAGAAAAACACAATAGCTATCAAAAAAGTTTATAACAATTAATAGCAATTAGAGATATGCAAAAGCTTATAACAATCAATAGCAATTAAAGATATTGCTATGGGTGCGCCACCTATCAATCTATATCATGGGTAAACATGCGGGGCGAGTACGGGTAGAGCTTACCCATACCCCTGCTCGTTTATCCGACAGGTAGAGTGTCTCCCCCATTTCCATACCCGTGGGTAAAAAAAATATCCCATACCCGGCTCTATTAGGGTATTTACCCATGGGTATACGAGTAAACGGGCACAATTACCATCCCTACATATGGTGGAGTTGTACGCCCCACAATGAGTCATAAGATGGTTCGGGCTTCACTAGCAGGTGCCACTAGCACCGTGTCGACCACTACCCAGCCACGTTCAATAAGTAAATTTATTTGTTACCTCGTTGCGTACCATTCATGTTTGTTTTATTTTCCCACTAAAGTAACAGTTGCGTGCCCCTAGATTTTTCTATAGGCAATCAAAGAAGGGACAGAAAAGCGACAAGTGGAGGGAAACATAGGCCTTGTGGACGAACGCCTAGGAGCAGACAGTGAGGACGGAGGTCGAGCAAGAGCGACAACCATACAACCCAGACACGTAGCGCTTGTACTTAGAGTGGTACATGTCGTGAACCCACTGCAGACTTATGCGTCTCCCTGCATAGCCCCCTCACAGGCCACACACACTGATAGGCTGGCACTCGGCCCGGACCGACACCGTGCGGCATAGCAAGACAAAGCAGTAAAAGACTTAATGTTCATATTTGTATCATATTATTAGAGCATACACACCTAACAAGTTTCGTCTGTCATTGTAGGTCGACCGACTACACCGCATCATGTTTGAGATTGGAGCTGTACTTGGTCGCAGATAGTCGAGCATGATCGAATGACTGCAGGGTCTGTCCGTAACATGTACAAAGATGCCATACACACACTAGGGACCATTAGCTGCAGCTGTGCTAGCGTCATGTTTACCTGGGGGCGACGAGCCACTGCATCATCCGTCAGGAGCTTCGTCTGCACGTCCTAGCTCGTCGGTTCACCTCTAGCCTCGGTTGCTCCCAGTCTGTGTAGCATACTGCCTAGGTTTGACAATTTTATAATATGGTACAATCAGCAAGATACCTTATTTTTATTGCTGTTCATGCATGTTGTCTTTGTGTAGGACATTCACACTGACACTACTCTACTCTTGTCTTCGTCATGGAGGCAGCCCGAGCCCAGACCATCCTCGTCGGGAAGACGAGGATGAGGGAGCACTTTACTTTTGTCCTCGTCACGGAGATAACCCGACACACAAGACACCATAGGAACCGACATCGACTCCCCTTTCCTAGACTGCGAGGTGCAGTATGGCATGTACGCGCCCGCGGACCACCCGCATCTCTGGCAGTGTGATGAGTGGTACGATCATACATACGACAGCTACACAATCCACCAGTACGACATGGACTACGTGGCATTGAGCTTCGCTATAGCCGACTACCATGGATTGGATTACCCGTTAGGTTCGTCATTTGTGCAACATGTGACAGCGATCCATACAATTATAGGTTTCAGTTTAGTTCTACCTTATGTCAATATAACGAAACGTGTTTCTTTCCATAGGACGCCAGCAATTACGCGGAGGATTGATGTAGCATATGTTCAGCACATAAGAGAATAGGCCTAGTCAATTGTATGGTGCACCTGCTCCCACTTGGCCACCATCGAAATACGACTTGTGCGACATACGACGCTCTCCTGATAGGTTGATTTTCCCTCATGACCAATTTCGCCGTCAGAGGAAGTGGACAGCGGGCAATCCTTGACATGCTACTGCGTTCGGTGCCAGCTCAGCAGTCATAACTAGAATTTGTACCCGTTAAAGTTAATTACGTACTCGTTAAAGTTTTGTACCTATTATCCTAGCAGCCATAAACAAAATTTGTCCTAGCAACCAACTAAATTACGTACTTGTTAAAGTTTTGTACCCATTGTAGCAACATAAATAGAATTTGTTAGTACAAAAGACATGCATTTTTTAGCAATCTTAAATTAAAGCACGTGTTTTTAGTGGCTTCCACAGGAATTCACTTAGTTACTACCACATGTTTTTTATTGGTCTCCTGCCCACGTGTCCCTGCATGCTTGCTACAGAGCTGGGGTAGCTTGGCAGCAGCCTACTGAGCAAGGGTAGCTTGGCAGCCACCTGGGCCACCTTCTGCCGTGCCTACTGCTTGTCCTTGCGCGCTAGCTCGGCTTGCCACTCAACTCGTCTCCTGCCGAGCTAGGGCGGTGTGATAGGTGACATGTATCGTCTGTCGCGCTATTTGAGTTTGAGAAGGAAACTATTTTTGTAAAAATAGGTATTAGAAGACTAAAATAAAAAACATTATAACAGTGCTAGGTATGTGAACGGTTCAGATGAGTCATCGTGACAACAACATCTGACGCATGCCAGTAGCGGATGGTCTTGTACGATGGCAAAAGGTGTAGAATTTGCTAAAACTGCTTAGCTGTTTGCCTTTGCAGCTCTAATGGGGAATTTGGGTAAGACGCAGCAGTGGCATTATGATACTCAGTCTGCTATTTGCAACTTTGTGAGACTTTTCGGGGACCGTACGTGGCTGCCTCGTGCATGTGGGACCCGCTTCCCTTTCAAATAAACCCTTGCTATTGCAAATTTATTACTACGAGTAGTATATGTGTAGTATTTTTAGTCTGATGATTTTTATTCTAAAGTCGTATCGGATACGATAAGCCAATAAACTATTTTAAAAAATTATTTTGATAAAGCGCTTTAAAATAATGACAAAGAAATTATCTCATTTATTTATTAGAATATATAAAGCACAAATTAAAAAGAAGGCCTACGTCGGCATGTTACTCTTAGCCATTCGCAGGCCACTAGCATCTCCAATGGGTCTATAGCAGCTATCTACAAGAGAGTCCATGTCATCAACTGTCCTACGTGGAAGATATTAAATGAAGAAGGAGAACGCAGCTCTCTACAGCTCTAGAGATAGTCTATAGCGCCAAACGAGGCAGCCTCCATAAATTTTGTGTGTGCATGTAAGCATCAAATAGCTATCCTTATAGATAGTTCTTTAGAATGCTAACTTTAGTGTGTACTATATAGATGATGTGGAAGTCTTATAGTTAGTTGCTAGCTATAACCATTGGAGATGCCCTGAGAGCAAGTATTATAAGAGGCTGTAAGCTGGCTGTATGCTGAGGTGGAGGAGAGAGAGGAGGAAAGAGAAGAGAGGTGGGCTGTAAGCTTACAGCCAGCTGAAGCACAAGAACCAAGAAACTTTGTGAGAGGAAGGGGTAGGTCATACAGCCTTCAGCTGGCTGTAACTACTATATGAGTAGGCTGAAAAATGAGCTGTAAGTATTCATACAGCCAGCTGAAAGCTGTATTATAAGACTTGCTCTGAAGGCATGGAAAAAGGTATATGATCCTTCTTATCATGAAGGAATGTTGTGTTCTTACCGTTGCTTTTCTTCTCTCTGCTCCTCTGATTTTGGCGGGTCAAATAGGGGGATTAATATTAATCGAATGGAATCTAAGCCAGCCAAAGTGACTGTATAATATGAACCTCAAAAAGTGATAAAGGAAGGAATTAGCTAGGTTTAGTACTATATAGGCACTGTTTATAAGGTTTCTGTTTAGAAAAGTCAAAATCTAATATGGACATCTGACTTTTCAAATCAGCCTTTTCACTCCTTTCACTACTGTCTCGTTTCGGAAATAAGACATGAGTCATAGGTACATCATGCACCCTGCTCATCTCGCTTTTTTTATGCGTACGTATTTCTCTCACTTTTTCCACCGTCCATCATCTCTTTTTAAAAACCATTTTTTTGTTATTACTATTTATTTTTAATAAAAAACCATTAGCAAAAGTTAATCCGAACATTCGACAGTATCATGATTAATGCTGTGTGTAAGCTTTGGTGAGTGGTGATGTAGGTAGACGTACTCACGAAAGGAAACTTGAGAAAGCTTTTGTCATCATTTTTCTGATAGTATCAAATTTTTGTTTAGTAAAAGCTGTTGGTAGCTTCGCTCTAGCTGACTTACAGTTTGAACTTCTGTCTATGGCTTTTGGTTCATGACTAAAATTATACTATAGCAGTTGTTAATTTTTCTGAGAAAAAACGAAGAAAAAATAAAAAAAACCGTTATATCGTTACAAATAATACAAAGGAATAAAAAATAGGAAAGATAAAAAGTAAAAAATATCCTAAAAATCTAAAATAAACTAAAATTAGAAACTGAAGTATTTTAAATGGCTTCTAGATTAAATAATCTAAAAACCAAAATAAAATAGACGCTGAAACCGTTTAGAGCATGCCTGAATCACGCAGGGTGTTGTATTAAAAAAAAAGGTTAGGCTATCAAGATTCTAGCTCCTTGCATGCATGCATGCTTATGTACCTTCCAACCCAAATATGAAACATGCATGCATTACTCAGAGTTGAAAGAATTCAAATGTTCTAAGCTCGCAGCAACACTTCCAAGACTAGAACATCTTAGCTTTGGAATACAGGGGATCAAAATTGTCAGGATCTCGGTCCATTTCATAGGATATTACGAGTTACGATCTATAATGCTATATGAGGCTATTATTTCAATCCCGATCTCCTAAACGTAAGAACCATCTATTAAAACAATGGTAGACCTAGTAATCTTCAGAATCATAAATTTTGAGGCATGATCGTAACACGGCCCTATGATGCAATCGTAGAATCCCGATCCCGTCAACGTGAAGATGATCATTCCTAGGATCCAGATACTGACAAGTGACAACCTCGTAGGCTCGTTACTTTCAGGCTTTTTTCAAGTGCAATGTGCTGGTATCTAGAAGATTATGTTGTTCCTCGGTTGGGTTAAAATAAACTGGTTTATGATTGAAATTATATTATAGCTGACTAAAATTACATTGTAACTGATGGTGGTTTATTTGATGTAACTAAATTAAAAAAATTTGAAAATAGAAAAATAGGTTAATTTATCACAGACAATGCAAACGAATACAGAAAAAAGAACCGGCAAAAAATCTCAAAAAAGCAAAAAAAAATCAAAAAAGTTGAAATTTATGAATAGTGAAAAATAAGCTAGAGATCAGAAGCTCAAACCGAAATAAGCAAGGCCTATGCTTAGACGTCTCTAGCTATCATGCCCCGTAATTGCAGCCTAATTCACTTCCTACTTAATTTGATTGGCTAAGCAAACCTTACCCGCCTCTCTTTGCTAGCTAGACTCCAAACTACTAATGGATTGTTAATTTTGTCTTCACTACTAATTGATGGACTCTTTTGTACGAATTTAAATCACTCCTACCACACCATTGCTTTGCTTGCTCATTGCAAACCATGAGATGTCTAGCTAGACTCTAGGGTTAAGCTGAATGGGTTAGTTGAGATTAGCAGGAATTATGGACCAAAGAGCTAGCACATGTACACCAATAACATCGTTTTAATTGTGAATATTTCTTACGTGGGAACATATTGGGTACAATCTAGTCTGGGATAAAATTACGGTGCACTCTAATTAAAAAAGTAGTAAAAAAATTCTAAATTTTTTTGTAGATATGCTTCACGGTTTACTTCATACATACATACATACATACATACATACATACATACATACATACATACATACATACATACATACATACATACATACATACATACATACATACATACATACATACATACATACATACATACATACATACATACATACATACATACATACATACATACATACATACATACATACATACATACATACATACATACATACATGGTCAGATGTCTTGGTTAGATGTCGCAGTGGTCAAAAGTAACCAACGGGAAGGACCCCACTGCTGTGCAGACTCACTTAGCCGAACTCAGATGTCATATGGGCAAACCATCCTTGCTTTTAATACAGTAGAATGCTAGGGTTCAGTATCGACGTGGATGAAAGTAAACGCCGGGAAAGACTCATTAGAAGCCAAAAGCCATCATCATTCGGGAGTGGTTGGTAGTCGGTAGTCGAAAGCCAAAAACCATCGTCATTTGGACGTAGTCAGTAGTCAAAAGCTGGAAGCCATCAGCAATCGGATATAATTGGTAGTCGAAAGCCAGAAGCCATTAGCAATCAAACATAATCGGTGGTTGAAAACTATCGAAAGTCGTCAAAACCATCGGAAGCCATCCGTGGTGGAATCCATCATGGTTGAAATCCATGGGAAGTTGTCCATAGTCAAAAGCCATACTGGTTGAAAGTCATCAAAAGCCGTCCGTGGTCGAAATCCATGAAATCCATTGGAAGTTGTCTATGGTTGAAGCCATCATGATCGGAAGCCATCGGAAGTCGTCCGTGGTCGAAATCCATCGTGGTCAAAATCTATGGGGAGTTGTCCGTTGTCGAAAGAAATCATGGTCAAAAGCCATCGGAACTCATCCGTAGTTTAAATCTATCGAAAGTTGTCCGTGGTAAAAAACCATATTGGTCAAAAGCTATCGAAAATCGTTCCTAGTAGAAATCCATCGGAAGTTGTCCGTGGTCGAAAGCCATTGGAACTTGTCCGTGGTCGAAAGCTATTGGAAGTCATCTGTGGTCGAAATCCATTGAGGTCGAAAGCCATTGAAGGTAGTTTGTGGTCAAAAGTCATCGTGATCAAAATCCATCAAAAGTCATCCATGGTCGAAATCCATCGGAATCCATCCGTGGTCAAAAGCCATTGTGGTAGAAATCTATCAAAAGTCATCTGTGGTTGAAAGCCATCGTGGTCAAAAGCGATCGGAAGTCATTCGTGGTCGGTGGTCGAAAGTCATCGACCATCGGTCGTAAGCGGTAGATGGAGGAGATGGACCATCGGTCATGGCCAGTACTGTAGCAGGTCTGGTTACTGTAGCCTGCCTCATTTGAGTACTACGAGCGGTCAGAAGGCATATGAGTACGATGGGTGGTCAGAAGCATCTGTGTATGAAAGATAGTCGACGACGCTCGAGTACACCGAGTGGTCGTAAATGATCGAGTGAAGCGTCCGTGTCCGATAAGCGGTTGGAGGCACTCTCATACGGTAAGCAATCGAATGCATTCAAGCTCGAGATGCAGCCAAAGATGTCCGACTACCAAAGGCAGTAGAAGATGCTTGAGTATAGTGAGCGATCGTGGATGACTAAGTATCGAAGTCGTTCGAGGACGTCCGAGTATGACAAGTAGTCAGAGGCATACGAGTGCCAAAGGAAGTTGTGAACGTCCAAGTATGAAAGATGGCTGACGACGCTCGAGTACGATGAGAGGTCGTAAGTGATCGAGTATTGAAGATGGTCGGAGGCTCCTGTCTTTGACAAACGGTCAAAGGCACCCGTCTTTGACAAGCGGTCAGAGGTGCTCATGTACGATAAGCAATTGGAGATGTCCATCTTTGACAAGCAGTCAGAGGCACTTGAGTATGATATTCATTCAGAGGCATCTGAGTTCGACAAGCGGTCATAGGCGTCCATAGTCGGCAAGCGATCGAAGGTGTCCAAGTTGGAGAAGTGGTTGGAGATGTCCATCTTTGACAAGCGCTCAGAGGCATCTGAGTTTGAGTAGTGGTTGATGGCGATGAAGTGCCACCGGTGGTTGGCAACGTCCGAGCATAGTGGCTGGTCGTGAGTAACCGAATATCATAGGCGGTCAGTGACGTCCGAGCACGGTGGACGGTCATAAGCGACTGAAAATCTTAAATGGTCGGCGACGTCCAAGCACAGCGGCTAGTCGTAAGTGACCGAATATCCTAGGCGGTCAGTGATGTCCAAGCACAGTGGACCGTCATAAGCGACCGAGTACCTCTTGAGAAGTGTATGCCATGTTTGGATTTGTGTAGATTGCTTCTTTCTGCTTCTCTGCGTTCTCCTCCTTTCGAGCGTATATCTTCTCAATATATGTCTTCTTTGTGTGTGTATGCTAATGGGGTATCTCCTCCATCGGAGTCTCCGTCTGGGCGTCCTCCGCTTCCAGTCCATCTCCTTGGTCCCCCTCTCCTTTTATAAGCACAAGCGAAGGCAACAGGCAACATACGCGGCTCCCACATGATGCTAATCATGCCATTAATTTTGAGATAAGTTTCCTGATCGATTATCTATTTGTTACCTTCTAGACCTCTGCTTTCCATCCAAAGGAGATTTATTGAGAATTACTTTTATTCAATGGAGATACAGTGTAATAATGTTTTTATTGCAAATACGATAAACCTAGAATGGATCTTTTCCTTCCATCTTGGTTCATAAGCTACATATGGTAGTTGAGTACATGCGCGCCTGAGTTCATGTAGTAGTCAGAAACCAGTTGGAACCCCTAGAGTCAGAGACCCTTCGAACTGGAGTTGCAGTAAAATCAATGTTGTTGACGAGCCATGGTTGACACGACATGGTCGACAAGCCGTGGAGGACAGAACATGGTCATCACAACGTGGTCGAAGACCCATGAACTCAGAGGAGGATCTTAGCGCATATACTTCATGATTGGCCGACAGCGTGCAGCCATACGAGGTGTAGCATAGCGACCAATTGAACTAGGCCGTTAGAACGTACAAATAGAAGTGTCTTTTTCTTCTCAAACATATATTTCTGTATTTCCTTTGACTTAGCATATTTGTATAACAAGTCATCAAAAAATGCCCCCCGCTGAGTGAGTTTGCTGCATAAAGCAAAGCGAACTTAACTTGGTGACACCATTTTGGTAGTCGATCAGACGCCGATTTTTATGGCAGCCATAGTACTAGAATGTAGCTTGAGTACTAGAATGTCTGAGTATGTGTTGCAGTCGTACTCGATTGGTTATCGTAGCAGTTGATGCGTCTAGGTGCTGAATCGGTCGGGGTTTAAGTCATAAGGAATTGAGTAGCAGTTGTAGTGGGTACTATAGTAATCATATCCACTAGCTGCCGTGGTATACTCATGCTGAGGTGAAAGACCATCCCATATAATGGTGTCGAGGTGAAAAGTCCATGTCATACGATCATGTTGAGTTGAAAGACCATGCCAGGTAAATGTGTTAAGGCGGAAGACCATGCCAAGCAATTGTGTTGAGGCGAAAGACCATACCATATTACTGTGTTGAGGCAAAAGACCATGCCATACAACTGTGTTGAAGTGAAAGACCATGCCGTATAGCTGTGTTGAGGCAAAAGACCATGCCATAGTCATCTTAAATTTACGGTGAAAGCCCATACCACACATTGAAGGAGTTTTATCAATCTAGTCATGACCTTGTAGCTATTACGGTGCCTGCCAACTAGGTAGAAGGGTTTCACAGATTCACACAAGTTGCACTGGCGTGCTACACTGCTCCCACATATTAGATGCAAATTGGTGTAAAGGATAAGGTGCGAGGATACCATCGGCGATGCATAAGAGTGAGATGTTGTGATTATAACAGAACATCGACTTAGCTCTCGGTGTGGTTGAGAGGGACTTTGAACCTGTAGAAGTCTGTGCTCTCCAACAACTAATAAAGGTATCTTGTTGTAGTCGTACGTCAATGTGTTGTGGCGCTAGTCCACAGGAAAACCTTTAATCTTCTTCAATTTGTGGAAAAGCTCATTCCAAGTCTTGATGTAATTTTATCAACCCAGCCGAGATAGAACAACTCCTGTGGTGCAAATCGGAAGGATTAAAGTTAAGTTTCACGTGTAAAGCAGAACAAACTTAACTTGGTGAAAACTCTTAGTTTGTCAATTAGGTGCAACATTTCAAATTGCCATCTTGGCTTCAAATTCCTAGTCACACACCGATTTTTCATTTCCTTCATGTTAAAAGAATTGGATTTTGTGATGAAGGCATGAGTTGTGAGGCTATAAACGAGGTAGCATCCTGTCAGACGGCACACTGAGTCGCCTTGACTGATGAGATCTCTTCATGTGATTCTAGTCATGCTCTTGAGCGTACCATTGTCGCAGCCACCTTCCTGTAGAGATTAGAACACAACAAAACAAAGAACTGAAAGAAACCAGGCATTACATTTTTTTTATTATTTTATGAGTCGGTCTTTCGGAGTGTGATGAAGACCATTGAACTAAGGTTGGGTATATTTGTGCTAAGGCAAAAGATCGTACTGCAAAGAAGTAGTTTTTTTAGACCATTGATAGTGACTCGTATCAAGGTCAAAAATAACAATAGGGCAATCCATCAAGGCCCCATAACTAGATGTTGCGGTGTTGGTACCATAGTTATGCCCATTTTGTGGTGAAAGTTCATACCACATTTTGAAGGGATTTTACCAACCAAATCATGACCATGAAGCCATTATGGGGCTTGCTGACTGAGTTGAAGTGCTTCACAGATTTGCACTGGTGCACCATACTGGCCCCATAAATTTGATGTTGGCTAATGTGAAGGATGAGGTGTCGTAAATCCATCGATGATTGACACACTTCTGTGTAGGAGATGAGACGCCCAGATGACATCCATAATATTGGTGGATGAGGAGGTGGGTGCTTCCCCTAGTGCTGTCAAATATATGTTAATGCAGAATGTGAAGTGTCAAAATGCCATCGACAATTGTTGTACTTCAATCAAGAGGAGTTGGTGCTGCCCCAACGTTGTTGGTGTAGAGTATCAGATGCTGAGATGCCATTAGTCACCGATTTACGCTCAAGTAACATATGATGCATCGAAATGCCATTGGTATTTGATGGACGCAAAGATGATGCTATCCCTAATGCCCTTGATGTACATTAAGATAGAAAAATTGGATGCCAGGATTGAAACATCAAGCTCCGTTAAGTTAGTTTTGGTGATAATGACAAATACAATTATGAGGTCTTGGTGATAACAACAAATGCAATTGTGAGATTAACCTTGTTTATTGATTATGATATTGATTAGTCTCATTTGGATGACAAGGCGAAATCAAAGAGGTATGCATTCGAAATCATATTCTTATATATTAATGCATTCCTTGAATCCAAAATATAGAATGAACTCCATTAATGGTATAAAATGAATATGTGCATATGTCTTCATTACACACACTTATATGCACACATTTAGAGAGAGTTCACTCTATGTTTTGTGGTTTCATTAGTATTGATCCATGTTTCTTTTTCCACATATATTGGGATCTCTACTTTGAAACATATCCTTTGAGTATAAGAACTGGTGTAGTCTATGTATACTCACATTGACTCATATTGCTTTATACTCAATTATATATGTATGGGACTAACATAATTATCAATTATATGTGTATAGGACTAACTGGATTTTGCTTGACAACTTGAAGATGCATGCTAAGGTTGACAAGAAGATCGACATAGCTCAAGACAAAGGTCATGCGTGCATTTTAATTCAAATTCTAAATCCAACTATGCATCGTCAGGAAAATTGGTAGTATCAGAGTTTGAACGGCGGAACAACCGTAGTGCGGTATGATCGCAACTCCTGAGCAGTACTACCGGACCCCAGAAGTTCTGAATTTATGGGATGGAACCTTTTTTCCAGAGAGCACCAACTCTCGGCCTCGGATCAAATACCGCGTCAAAAATCAGAACTACCGGAGAGCGGAACTACCGGACCTTAGATGGCGGTAGTACCACACTTTGAATTCAAATGATTTTATATTCAATTTATTGTCTCATTATTTGTTGAGATTGTCATCAATTACCAAAAGGGAAAGATTGAGAATCTAGTCCCTCAATTATGAGTTAATGGTGAGTTTTGGTAATTAATGATAATCGATTTATGGGACTAATATTTTCTATGAGTTAGATGAATAGGTTAGGTTCCATGATGATGATGACTTTAGATGACTTCATGAGTTGAAGGTCACCAAGAAAAGGATGCATCATGTGTTGATGCACATCAAGATTCTGAAGAGAAGATGTTCATGAGTTGATCATCAAGAATATGGTCATGAGTTGATTATCAAGTCGAGAGAAGACAATGACCCGAACTTGAAGTGAAGATGTACGTCGTCAAAACTTAAAGAGCATGCTCAAGACAAAGGTATAAGTAGTTAGGGCTAAGGATGTGTTCCTAGTCTTTTACCGATCTTGGTGTTTGGTTGGAAGATTGGATTGCTAGTATAGGCTTGCTGTACTATTAAGAGAGGTCTTGTCTAGTAGCTTGAGTCTCATCATATGTTGATAGCTCAATCCCGCTTGCTCTAGCTCTTCGTGGCATGATGCCATTATTTGCGAATGTGTTTTGCAAATAGTTGAGGCTCACGCATCTACTCCTTGTAACATGTGACTATATTTTGCAAATGTGTTTTACAAAAAGTTGAAGTCCATGTCCTAATCCTTGCAGTATGATCTAAGTTTGCAAATGTGTTTTGCAAAATTTGGAGATCATGCATTGTCACTTGGCATGGTCTAAGATTGTTTGTTGCTATTTCCTTTGACATTAGACCATGGTAGTGATTCTTTGGATGTCTTGTAATTTTTGCATTGATCTAATATGTTTGAGATCATGCAAATAGATGGGTTGTGTATCCTTCTGAATAAGCTTTCCATAGAGTCCAAGATCACTCAATTCCAATATCGGAGTCAAAAGTTATGACCCTTTTTCCGAGTACTGTCTATGTTGAAAAACCGAAAACGGAAGTACCGCCCGTATAACTGCGGTAGTTCCGAAAAACGGAAGTATCACTTTTATAACTGTGGTAGTTCCACAAATGACTGAATAACGGCTATTTTTCTAGCCGTTATGATGGGGAGTGGAAATACCGCTCCTATAACAACGGTACTTCCGAAAAACCTATTTTTTTATTCCAACGGCTAGTTTTGAGGTGTGAACTATAAATATTCTCTTGTGGCAGGTTGGGATATGGTTTTTGGCACTCCATTTCACTCTCTTGAGCTAGTGTGAGCTTCTCTTCTTATTTGTGCATGTGTTGCACCTTATGAGCAAGGAGAGAGGTCTCTAGTTGCAGGTGTTGTATTTAGAGGTGGATTTTGTATCCACCTGAGTTTGTGCATTCGTTGCACGTGGTGAGAGTCAAGTAAGGGGTTTGACTTATTACTCTTGGAGTTTGCTGACTCCTAGACGGCGTTGGAGGCGTCGTGCCCAGTGATCTTCTCAAAGAAGCTTGTGAGAAGGCCCAACGTGTGTGAAGGTTGGAGCTCACCTATCCGGAGCAGGGAAGAGCTACCACTAGTGGATTGAGGTGGAAGGCTTAATTCATGGAGCCGGTCCAATTCGTTTGGGCTAACCTCAATGTGGACTAGGGGAGACCGGCAAGTCTCCGAACACCACGGTAAAAAGAGATCATGTCAATTGTGGTTTGTTTCCCTATGCTCAATTTATATTCAAGCAATTTATATATATAGAATTAAATTGATTGCTTGTCATCATAGGATTGCAAACCTTGGCATAGCCTTAAGGTATTGGTGCACTTAGGTGAACTTATTTGATCTAGGCGCTATTTGTGCTAAACCAAATTGATTTAAGCTTCCGTATTATATATTTGGATTAGACAAATAGAATAGGTCTTTAAATTGATATTAATTGAAAGAAAAAAATTTTAAGACCGCCTATTCACCCCCCTCTAGTCGGCCTTCCTCGATCTTACAAGGATGCCACTAGCGGTGTTGAGGGTAAGACCTTGCTCCTTCCCTAATGATCTTCAATGGAAGGTGAACTTATCACAGCCGAGTTCCATGATATGTCTTCTTGCAAGAAGAGGTAGGTTTCATATAGTGCGCCTGGATAGTAGCAATGGCTGCACTAAGCATGTATGCAAAGGATATGCAAGTTTGTTTGATGTAAAAAAATTTGATTGTTTTAGTGTTAGCTTTCTTGTTGAGCATCAGGTATAGGAGTGACCTCAGATAAGGCTACCAAAGGACTTAGTTGTTGGACGTTGAAAGCCCATGATGATCACAACTCAACTACCTCACTTCTTGTAGTGTTCGTGCTTAAGGGATGCAGTGTTACCGGGTGACAGCGAACATCCCAACGCTTTGTCTCATCGAACCAAGAGACTTAGGTTGGCTTAAACAGGAAGAATAGTTTTGGGAAAATGGCTGGGAAGTATTGGCATTACTTTTGCTGAGGATGGTGAATGACTAGCCTCCTCCTTTCAACTGCTTCACTTTGAGTCGATTTTCTCCTTTGATTGCTAGAGAACTTTTGAACCTTTGAAGTGGGATTTTTTTTATCCCTTCTCACTTGTGAGAATGAATTTTGCTTCTTTTCTTTTTCTTTTTTCTTTTTTGCAATTTCTTAACATTGGAACTTGAATCTGCCTCTTCCGAAGATTACCCATCTTGTATTGCTTTCTTGAGGGTACACGTTATCAGAAATTTGGAGAATAGCCATTCACCTTTATGGACTAAACAAACCTCACAGGCTAGATGTTTTCATCACTTGTTGATACGCCTCGTAGGGTGGCAATCGGCTGCACACTAAATCGAACTTGTGTTGGTTAGGTAGCCCTTTCATGTTCTTCTCCTATAGTCTTCGCTACTCAACCTCGCTACTCAAGAATGATTCGAGCAAGTTTCTTCCCTACCCCCAGTAACAACTGCTTGGCATGCGTGCAGTGCAATGGGTATAAGGTATAGTTTGCCACAAGTTATAAGGTAGCCAAATCTTCAGTTATCAACCTGACGTAATGTGAGAAAAGCCATTTTTAAAGAAACATTGGATTTTTTTTGAGAAAAAGGAAACATGTGTATGCTTGAGGTGCCATAACTTTTTGATGTCGGACTCAGCTTGCAGGGTACTCATAGCTTTGGGAGCAAGGCATGCATGGACATCGATCTTACGACGTCCGTAGTAGCTCCAACAACTTTGTTGACAGGCATCTTGGAATGGACTTTAGCAACATGACACAACATGCGTGCAACCTTCAATTCAGATTGTAATGGTGCACCAAATCCACAACTTCATGAGCGTGGTTGGCGTCCTCCAGTGTGTCGTGGACAGTGGCACCACATAGGTCCCCTGATGGAGAGGACGTTGGCATCTGGAACTAGCAGAGGCATGGCTGTGTATAGGCATCATGGATGAGAAAGATCTTGAACACTGTGCACAGTAAATGGTGCCATAAACATTTTACAGTGGTTTGTGTAAGCACCATCATGTAGAGTCTAGCATCAGGAAGAGTGGGGCATGACACATGAATGCATACACCCATATTGATATACATGCGTGTCTAACAGAGGGTTGACGATGATTGTGGTGTCTTTGCAACCGACTTGATGACTCTGACGAGGGACATGATAGCTTGGTCGGTATTAGTAGTATGCATACTGACATCTTGGCCACACCAATGATGTTTGTTGTAGCTTACGGATGTCTCTAGCGCGTTCACGGCCTCATTTCTTGGTAATGGCGCTCATCACATAGACATGGCGTTGAGCAAACTGTTTATCCACATCAGACCGTTGTTTCACTATGTGAACTATGGAGTGAATAACAGATTGAAAGCATATACCTGAAATGTGCATCCTGTAGTGATGGCGCTTTAAGCCACTTAGCCGGTCATCAGAGCAAGGCACGTTGTAGATACCTTGTCCTAGAAAACCAATCATCAGCGTACGCTTAGAAATTGCTGGAGAGGTTAACAGAGACATGTATACTGCCCAACTTCACAAATCAGTACTCATCAAATTGCGAAGCTGAGATGCAGGTGTTGCCGCACAAAACCAATGTGATGCCTATCGGATGAAGCGACTGAGAGTTTATGACCATGGCCGCTTACAACTGCATCAGATCAATGGTGGCAACTTGATCGCGTTAGATCAACAACAGCAGATTGATTTTAGTAGATCGACCATGATAGGTCAAGCACGGCGGATAAGACATAACACGTCAAGCACAAGAAAATGACCATAGCTGCATGACCAAGACAGAATGACCACAACAGGTCGACCGTGGCTTGGTCAAGCACAGCAAAAATGATCTCAACTAAACGACCATAGCAGAACAACCATGACAGGTTGAGTGCGGCCAAAATAATCTTGGCTAAACGTCTGTTGCAGAATGACCACGACAGGTCGAGCGTGATAAAAAATGATCTCGCTTGAACGACCACTGTCGAATGACCACGATAGGTCATGCACGGTCAAAAATGATCTATGATGAATGACCACTGCCGAACAACCATGACAGGTCGAGCGCAGTCAAAAAAGATCTTAGTTGAATGATCACTGCTGAACGACCATGACAGGTCGAGCACGGTCAAAAACGATCTCGGTTGAACGACCGCCGTTGAATGAACACGACAGGTCAAGCACGGTAAAAAATGATCTCAGTTGAATGACCGTCACTAAACGACCATGACAGGTTGAGCGCGGTCAAAAACGATCTCGTCAAACGACCACTACAGAGTGACCATGACAAGTCGACCGCGGTCAAAAATAATCTTGGTTGAATGACCACTACCGAATAGCCATGACAGGTCGAACGCAGTAAAAAATGATCTCGGTTGAATGACCACTGCCGAATGACCATGACAGGTCGAGCGTGGTCAAAAGCGATCTCAACTGAATGACCACTGTCGAACGATCTGAGTAGGTTGACCACACTTCCAAGAATTAGCAGAGCCTCACCAGCATGAAATTGCCAAGACCTTAGTGAGTTCGCTGGAGCAAACTGCCATGGAGATAAGAGAAATCACCACACTTGCTCTGCTGGATAGCATGAAGACATTCCCCTCTAGAGCATCGAGCTCCTAGAATCATAGCTAGATCAGCTCATCTTGGGTAAGCTCGTCATGGATAGCCACCCGTAATGAAGGGACTTGTATTTCGGATAGCAAAATAACTTCCCTCCTATAAACAAGAGAATATGGTGTACATTGTGTTGGGGTATAGACAGTTACACGGTACGCCCATAGAGTTGAAAGAGACGATCATGCCAATCCCTTGGGTACCTATTGACAGTTTTCTTAAATATCTTGCCAAGAGTTTTATTGAATGCTTCAATCATTCCATCGGATTGAGGGTAGTAGCCGGTGGAGTACGTCTACCTCTTTTGTATTTGGCCATGAATGTGGAACCTCATCGGTCTTGTTGATAGGCATAGGGCTCTGAACAACATAGATGTCATAAAGATTAGATTGGGAGGCGTCGTTTCATGGTCGGTGTGGTAACTTTCTTAACATGGAAATGGCATTCGGTCATATCAGTAAAGTAGAAGTTGCACTCATGACATGCGCGGGTATAACCCAGTAGCAACATGGCCTTATCGAAGTGTTTATGGATACGGCGATCTCTGCAATTGGAGTAACGCGATGAGTTAGATCAGCATCGGATACTGTGGATTTTAATGTATGTCTGCGTCGCAGACGGGGTGTCCATGTGAGATCTTGAGCCCAGCATAGCATCATCATTAATCGATGGACATCCACATGTGACAAATATGAGAGAAGGAGAATCTGCATGGCCCATGCATGTACATCATGCATACTAATCCATGATAGATTTTCTGCTCCTTGGTGTTAATCCTTGATTAGTGCGTGGAGCTTGCATTCTGTGGCGCCATTTCCTTTTTCTTCAACTAAGGTCAAGGGCACATGGCATCGCTACAACCTGTGGTCAACGGGATACGGAGGCGCCACCTACCGTGGTTGGCGACAGAACTGCCATTACTCGGATGGCCTGGCCTGAACATGATTGCTGGCTGTTGGTGACATCATGTTGGTACTTGCATGTGCAGTGCATCCAGGTTTGTAGTAGCCGCAACACACACACACATGCATGTGAGCTTGTTATCTCCCTGTACTACTGTGCGGCCATGATCGAAACCACATACACGGTTGAAGCTTCGAGTCGATGCAACCATTATCGAAGTACCAAGTCGATGCGCCATTGTCGAAGTACCAAGTCGATCCATGCCATAGTATACACCGTCGTGATTGAAGCATCGAGTCCAAAACCCATGGTTGAAGGTACCGAGTCGATGCGCCACTGTCGAAGTACCGAGTTGATGCGTCGTTGTCAAAATAGTCGATGCAGTGGTCGAAGCAATGAGTTGAAGTAGCGGTCGTAGCTAGTGTATCGGTTGTAGCTAAAATGTACCGATCGTAGCTACAGACCGAGGATGTTAACGCTGACATGAGGGTGGCGTCTGTGATGACTTCGATGACATGACCACGCGCTATGCAATAGTGAGCTTCGTGTGAATGAAAGGGACATCAGCGGGTCACTAGGCAAGCATGCTTTGATGTCTACTGGGTTCAGCCAGTGAGCGTGGCCACTACCGAGGGCTCCGACAGCACATTGTGTCTCCAGGTTGAAGAATGTTCTAGGGCAAGTTTGGCATCCTCGAGAGTGTGGACGATGGTTCCAACGAACACACCCATAGTGAGTGTAGAGCTCAGGCACAACTGGTGAGAGCTGCAGCATCCTCAACTGTGTGGTCATGGACCTTACGGGAGCGGGTTCTGTGCCCCGTTGCTGGCAGCATCGGATGTTGGATTAACAACATTTTCAGGCTACGAGTGTCAGTGTTGAATGTAGTGGCTTTTGTGTGGATGATAATTGCTGCAGCAGCCTCGACAACACGACCATGGACTATGCAACAATGAACTCCGGCTGTGACCTCTAGTCTACTTGTTAGTGGACTTGATAGAGAGATGTATGTGCATGGTCAAATCATGCTTGCATATACTGCTTCTTGACTTCCTTGTATTCAACAGATTCTACTTGGCAAAGTCCATAGCGGCTTAGATGATGCACCCGGACAAGATCACGGTCATTGTGACCTTGATGCGTAGCTGTCGATTGTTGCACAATCTATCATAATGAGCACAACGATGATAGCTACAATGGCTCTCACGATGATGTACAAAACTAGCCTCGCTAAAATGTGGTCCGAAGGTAGTTGATGCTCGACAACGGTAACCACAATGACCTTAGTGGCATGACCATGAATTGTGAGATGATGAGTTGTGAGACCTTAAGCCAAAGATAGGCCAGGCAATGCTTCTTGCCTATGCCTTTTGTGGAGAGAGAACACATAACCATGCTGATACGGTGTAGTTCTCCTTTCAAAGCTTTTGGGGACACTTTATGTCGTGCTGACAAATTCTATCATAGTGTTAGTATGACTTGCCCCCAATGATGTCATCACCTTGGCTAGCAACTACAAGCTCCTGAGCCATATTAATATTGCTAGCACAAACCTCATCATCAAGGTGGATAGGTGGTGGAAGCTCGGGATGACACTGAGGAGCTATCATGCCTTTGAAGTGCAGTCGGCTTCATGCAGAAGAAGCTAACTTTTAATCTTTAAATGCTTCTTCTTCAGAAGAATATGACAACTTGTGAGTAATGGGAGGCGGCTCCCAATTGGAGTTCATCTTCGAGGAATGAACCTGAGGCATGTAAAATGCCACCAATATCTAAAGATGGCAATTCCTCTTAAGCTTGTGGTTGACGAGGTTGTTGTTGGAGTTTGCCTTCGCGCATAGTAAGCACCCTCTGTATTTGAGAGTGTCGGGCATGATCTTTCAAGGAAGAGGCATTGCTAGAGTGGCTGCCTCTTGTTGAAGGGACCTTTGTTTTAGCAGCCTCGACGTGGTGCTCCCGGGGCATCTAAACTTTGCTTTATCTTCTTCTTAGCCTTGCGATGAGGCACATTGTTTTTTATTGACCATTGCACACTTGTAGCCTTATTATATTTGATAGCTTGGGGTTGTTTCAACTCCCATGCTTGATGGAGGTGCATTTTTGAACCATGCTAAAAAATCTCAACTGACGGGAATGACCCAAATTGGATCATGACGGGCGTCGGGCTGTTATTGGCGGAGAAGGATTCTCCATCAAGATGGGGACCCTTAGCAAACACAGCACCAAAGCCACATATATTGATTCACCATGTCACATGTTGGAGAATCAGCTAAAGACAAATCCGACTATTGATGCATAGCAAAGGTGGGAGGAGAACCATGTCCCACTGGGCGTGCCATTTTTTTGACAAGAGAAATCGCTCCTGGATGTATAAGGTGCGGGTGTGCCAGTATACTAAAATACACAAAATAGATAAAACATAAGAAAGATAGGGAAAATATGTATTTTATTTATTCATTTAAGAATAACAAAATTACAAGTTTCTGTTATATATGTACGCTCCATGGCCTGCTTTGCGTAGCAGATCTGACATAGGTATTCCTGGGGCCTAGGAAGGCTCCCGATTAATTACATCCATGCGTGCACCCACGGAATACCTCCAATTAAGCTACGCATGTGATGAATGGTTGACGTAGATGTAGGCATTGGCATGATCCATAGCCTCGTCAGTCTATGGGGCTATTGATAGCGTAGCCATTGCATTGGACATGCCCGCCTATGCCACTCGACCTCGTCAGTATCAAACGACACACAAAATTAAGATGGTTAAAGGTGTGCATGATTCACGTTAAGCATAACTGATCTAATGATACAGTAGTAGAATCAACATAGTAGACATACTTAATTCGGGTAGTGAGGCTAGCAGAGCGGAACACCTGGGTCAGATGTCGAAGTGGTCATAAGTGACCAACAGGAAGGACCCCACTGCTGTGCAAACTCACTTAGACTCACAGGAAGGATCCATAAGTGACCATCATTACTTTTAATAGAGCAGAACGCTAGGGTTCCGTATCGATGTGGTCAAAAGTAAACACTGGGAAAGACTCCTCAGAAGCTGAAAGCCATCAGCATTTGGGATAGGTCGATAGTTGAAAGCCAGAAGCCATCAGCAATCAGATATAGTCGGTAGTCAAAAGCTAGAAGCTATCAACAATCGAACATAATCGGTGGTCGAAAACCATCGGAAGTCGTCCGTGGTCGAAAGCCATCATGGTCAAAAGCCATCAAAAGTCGTCCGTGGTCGAAATCCATCGTAGTCAAAATCCATCTGAAGTTGTTCGTGGTCGAAAGCTATACTAGTCAAAATCCATCGAAAGTCATCCGTGGTCAAAATACATTGTAGTCGAAATCCATTGAAAGTTGTCTGTAGTCAAAATCCATCATGATCAAAAGCCATCCATGGTCAAAATCCATCATGGTCGAAATCCAACGGGAGTTGTCCGTGATCGAAAGAAATCATGGTCGAAAGCCATTAGAAGTCGTTCGTGGTCAAAATCCATTGTGGTCAAAATCCACCAGAAGTTGCGCATGGTCAAAAGCCATACTAGTCGAAAGCCATCGAAAGTCGTCCATCATTGAAATCCATCGTGGTCGAAATCCATCGAAAGTTGTCCGTGGTTAAAAGCCATATTGGTCAAAAGCCATCAGAGGTCATCCGTCGTCGAAATCCATCAGAAGTTGTCTATGGTCGAAAGCCATCATGGTTGAAAGCCATCAGAACTCGTCCATGGTCGAAAGCCATCAAAAGTCGGTCATGGTCAAAATCCATTGTGGTTGAAAGCCACTGAAGGTAGTTAGCGGTCGAAAGCCATCATGGTCGAAATCATCAGAAGTCGTTCATGGTCGAAGTTCATTGTGGTCGAAATCTATCAAAAGCTATCCATGGTCGAAAACCATCGTGGTTGAAAGACATCAAAACTCGTCCATGGTCGAAAGCCATTGAAAGTCGTCTGTGGTTGAAATCCATTGTGGTCAAAAGCCATTGAAGGTAGTCAGTGGTCGAAAGCCATCATGGTCGAAATCCATCAGAAGTCATTCATGGTCGAAGTCCATCATGGTCGAAATCCATCGAAAGCTATCCATGGTCAAAAGCCATCATGGTTGAAATCCATCAGAAGTCGCTCGTGGTCGAAAGCTATCATGGTCAAACCATCAGAAGTTGTCCGTAGTCAAAAACCATCATGGTCGAAATCCATCGCTCATGGTCGCTAGTCGAAAACTGAAAGCCATTGACTATCGATCGTAACCGGTAATCAGAAGCTATCGACCATCAGTCATAACCAATAGTCGGAAGCCACCAACCATGGGTTGTAGCCGGTAGTCGGAAGCCACCGACCATTGATCATAGCCGGTAGTCGAAAACCATTGAGCATTAGTTGCAGCCCGTAGTCAGAAGCCATTGACCATCGGTCTTATCAGGTAGTCGGAGGCGATCGACCATCGGTCATGGCCGTACTGTAGTAGGTCTAGTTACTGTAGCACACCTCATTCGAGTACCACGGGTGGTCGAAAGGTGTACGAGTACAATGGGTGGTTGCAAGCATCTGTGTATGAAAGACGGTTGATGATGCTCGAGTACGCCGAGCGATCATAAATGATTGAGTATTGAGGACGGGTTAAAGCGCCCGTGTCCGTCAAGCAGTTAGAGGAACTCGCGTACAGCAAGCAGTCGGAGGTGTTCGAGCTTGAGAAGCAGATGAAGATGTCGAGTACTACGAGCGGTCGTGGATGACTGAGTATCGAAGTTGTTTGGGGACATCCGAGCACGACAAGCAGTCAGAGGCATACGAGTGCCAAAGGCGGTCGTGAATGTTTGAGTATGAAAGACAGTTGATGACGCTCGAGTACGTCAAGCAGTCGTAAGCGATCGAGTATTGAAGGCGGTCAGAGGCACCTTTCATCGATAAACAGTCAGAGGCATCTGACTTTGAAGAGTGGTCAGAGGAACTCGTGTAGAATAAGCAATTGGAGACGTCCGTCTTTGACATGTGGTTAGAGGCATATGATAAGCATTCGGCCAAGTTCGGCAAGCGATCAGAGGCATTTGTGGTCAGCAAGTGATCGAAGGCGTCCGAGTTGGAGAAGTAGTCAAAGGCGTACGTCTTTGACAAGCAGTCAGAGGCGTCCGAGTTTGAGCAGTGGTTGATGGCGATGAAGTGCCACGGGTGGTCAGTGATGTCCAAGCACAGTGGTCGGTCGTAAGCAACTAAATATCACAAACAGTCGGCGACGTCTAAGCATGGTGGATGGTCATAAGCGACCAAAAATTCTAGACTGTTGGTGATGTCCAAGCACAGTGATAGATCGTAAGTGACTGAATATCACTGGCGGTCGGTGATGTCCAAGCACAGCAGACAGTTGTAAGTGTTCGAGTACCAAAGGCAATCATAAGCGGCTGAGTACGGAAGGCAAACGCTAACATCCGAATGCAGCGAGCGATCAAAGGTGTCAGAGTCGACCAAGTACGAGTGGTCATAAGTGTCTGAGCACAGCGGGCTGTCGATGGCACCGAAGTGCCTCCGGTGGTCGATGTCATCCGAGTGCAGCGGGCGATCATAAGTGACCAAGTATCACTGGCGGTCGAAAGCGACCGAGTATCCAAGACGGTTGGAGGCGTTGAGCACAGTGGGCGATCAGAGACGATTGAGTATCATAGGTGCTCAGCGATGCCCAAGTACAGCAGGTGGTTAAAGGTGATTGAGTATCACAGACAGATGAAAACGTTCAAGTATTGGAGGCGATTGGAAGTGTCCCGGCTGAGTGGGTGGTCGGTGATGTCTGAGTACCATGGGCGGTCGATGGCGCCCAAGCGTTGAAAGTGGTCAGAAGCATTTGAGCATTGAGGGTTGTCGATGGCATCCGTGTGTAGCGAGCGGTTGGTGACGTTCGAGCACTGAGGATGGTCGATGATGCTCGGTAGGAGACAGTTTGTGGAGCATGGTGTCAAGTCGAGCAGAGTGCCAATGATAGACGCGGCGTCCTGGGCAGTAGTTGTGGCTACTACGGTACATGGCAGATCACCATGATCACATTGCTTAGCTAGGGCGCTCATCATATGTAAGCGTTGAGTGAGCCGACAACTCACGGGCATTGGAATGAACATGACAAGTTCGGTGGCAGGTGCGATGGCTTCATGAGACCTTCATCTTCGCCCAAGAGAATAGAGGGACTTCTTGATTCAAGCCCAGCATGTAGGAAGGTTGATGATGATCTTGACAATCCCAACATTGTGGCCACAGGCCACACAATGGCGAGCTCCACAGCACCTAATCGACTACATTATTGGTGCGCTTGGCGACATCTCCGCTACTACCGCCGTTCATAGGCCTGCAAGCCAGCTAGATAAAAGAGAAAGAACAAGGGGAGGGTTCTTTACCATCTTGAGCAGAGTACGCCATGTTGGGCTTGTGCAAATTGCTTCTTTCTGCTCTCTGCCTTCTCCATTCAAGCGCATATCTTCTCTGCGCATGTCTTCTTTGTGTGTGTATGCTAATGGGGTATCTTCTTCTCCATCGAAGTCTCCGTCTGAGCGTCCTCCCCTTCCAGTCCGTCTCCTCGGCCCCCTCTCCTTTTATAGGCACAAGCAAAGGCCACATGCAACGTACGCAGCTCTCACACAGTGCCAATCATGCCATCAATTTGGAGATCAATTTCCAGATCGATTATCGATTTCTTACCTTCTAGACCTCTGCTTTCCATTCGAAGGAGATTTGTTGATAATTACTTCCATTAAATAGAGATATGTTGCAATAATGTTTCCATTGCAAATACGATACACCTAGAACGAATCTTTTTCCTTCCATCTTGCTGTGTAAGCTACCCTAAATTGGCCACGCCTTGCGATCTACCGAGAACATGCGGCCGTATGAGGCACGGCGCAACAACCAGTTGAACTGGACTGTAGATCGTGTCAGAACTAATCTTGTTGATGGTAATCGAGTACATGCATGCCCGAGTTCGTGTAGTAGTTGGAGACCAGTTAGAACCCATGGAGTCGGAGACCCTTCGGACCGGAGTTGCATAAAATCAACGTGCTTGACGAGTCGTGGTTGACACAACGTGGTTGATGAGCCATGGAGGACACAATATGGTCGAAGACCCACGAACTCAGAGGAGGGTCTTAGCGCATATACTTCATGATTGGCTGGCAGCGTGCAGCCATACGACGCGCAGCATAGCGACCGATTGAACTGGGCCATTAGAACGTAAAAATAGCAGTGGCCTTTTCTTCTCAAACATATACCTCTGTATTTGCTTTGACTTAGCATATTTTTACAAAAACTTATCAAACAGAAAAATCAGACAGTTTTTAACTGTTTACACCTGTCAGATTTTTATCTTTTTGTTACTTTTAACCTAGAATGAGTTTGAACTTGAAATTTCATATATAGATAGAGTAAGTTTAGAACTACATCAACAATCTTTTCAAAATATTTCATAAATTTTTTAGTTGGAGTGTACCGTGATTACACCCCATGCTAGATTGCACAAACTATGTTCCCTACATACATATATAGACCTAGAAATGTTACATGATAAAAGAAAGAGTAAGGCGACCCACGAGTCCACAAGTGCCTGCGCTTCTGTGCAAGCTAGGGTAATAAGTTTGATATTCAATTACCATACGAAGCCCCTTTTTCTCAAAAAAAGAAGGAAAATAAAAAGGAATGTGTGTGTGTATATATATATATATATATATATATATATATATATATATATATATATATATATATATATATATATATATATATATATATAGAGAGAGAGAGAGAGAGAGAGAGAGAGAGAGAGAGAGGGGAAATACATTTTACTTCAGATGTAATTATTCCCACCCATGATATACAACTCAAGCAAATTTAACATACTGTTTTATCACCTTAGATATACTCACATACTAATTCTAAGATACTACAATCCAACCACAGGAAAAAAATTGTAAGGGATCTCATAGTTTTTGGCATATTTTGCTAATACATTCATATTCGTATATAAAAAGAAATATGTTCAGAAAAACTGTATGTACCACCTTAAAAAACATACATACAATCTAGATGGTTTTATATACTCATATACTATACGTACATACATTGTTGTGTGAGATACTCCCTACTTTGCGAGGTATGGCATAGAGTAACTCCACCTGGGAATAGAATAAAGCTTGCAAAAAAAATACATTCTACACCCGGGGAGGTGTATGTGTGTATACTCCTATGAGTACATACATTCACTTATCAAATACTACTTAAACGAACAAGTTATACTTATTTATCCTTTTGAATATACTCTAATAATGATTATAAGATAATTTAAAGTAAGTTCTATGAAAAATTTAATCAAAATCCTCTTTGTACCATAACTTATATATATGTATACTTATTTTACATATGGAAAAAGGTATATAACAAAATAAAGTGCTCCGATGACATTTTTTTAACCATGTCATATTGGAGTATTTTAGAATTAGTGTTTAAGTAAACCGAAAAGGATAAAGAGGTATAATATATTTGTTTAAGTGGTATATTAGAAGGTGAGATTATGTACTCCTGGGAGTACAGAAAAAGCTTTATACACACACATATGTACATACATATATTATTAGATTATATTAAAAAACAAAGAGGCATAATAACATTATTTAAACCATATATAATAAGTGGGAGTACACACTCTCAGAGTATATAATCATTTTCCTATACACACGTGTGTGTAACATTGGGAATTCACCATTCTAATTCTCACATATAACTCTTTACTTGCCCTTAGGAGCCACATTTTTAGGCAGAAAAAATATGCAAAACCAACACCACAAAGTCTTCCCTTTCCCTGCGGTACAAGGGGAATGATCCAGCCGGAACAAGATCCTGACATGATCCCTATCTCATGGCCGGCCGTGAGGAACACCGAACATATTCTCCATGGAAACAAAAGGATGGTCGGGAACCCGTGGGGTACAAACACCCAAGGACCTCCCTTCGATGACGATGGTATATCATACATGTGTGCATCATGCATTCATGCATGTACTATACACACACCCCCTTGAGCTAGCACCCCTATAAAAACCCAGCCGGTGTGCGTACATTACGCACCACACCAGGTTTAACCCCATCTCTATCGTACACTACTTCTACCGTTAAAATTCTCTTCTTCAAATTGTTGCGAGAGGAGAGGAGAGGGTCAAGAGAAGACGAGACTTTTGCAAAGGTAAATATATAATGCATGCATGCCATATTGGCTTGCAATGTGCTTAGTACTGCACTTGCAATCTTATCCCATCTTCGGTGTGATGCATCTTCTTACAAGGTTTTGATTGCCTTAGCTTGCGTTAGTGATCGAGTGGGTGTTGTAGGATCTTACGTGGGGGCACATGCAGGTCAAGCTGTAGGGCCGTGTATAAGTAGGTAGGCATGCTGTTTTCATCGACCAATGCGAGTCCAAATGTATGCTACTTGGCTTAGTGGCGAGATACATAGTGAGATGCAAGTTGACATGTGCTAGTGAGATGCAAGTTGACATGTGCCTGGAGAAACGACCCTGGGTCCAACCATTATTACATTCAACCACGTTTAGTTTTGTGCCATTGAAGTCTTGCTTGGTCCACTTTGAGAAAACCTTGGTCTTCAATATTGGAAATTGGTTTGTAAAATAGCAATACTTGTGTGGAGTTTGTGCTGGAGTTTGTCTTTCGAGAATTGCTTGGCTATATAGTCCATGCACACGACCACCTAAATCAACCAAGCTCCGCAGATATCATGGTGCAATCAGACAAGACAACACATCAACAATCTTCATACCAATCCAAGAGACCAAAATCGACTCATACTTTTGTAACCCCAAGCATCTTTTGGCCCGTTCCTTTTGGTTTCTAAATCGATTTTTGGCTTTAGTTTTCTTCAACAATTACTATTCATTAAACTAATAGGTTATAGTCTAAAAAAATATCTCCTACAAATAACAAAACTATATTGATAAACGACAAATTAGACATGCTATCATTCAACCATCTGTACATGTACATATGCAATATGACCAAGTGGGCGAGGCAGACATATTCTTCACACAAGGGAGGCATGCATGCATAGCTAGGGACACGGCATAGGCATGCATTACTATCCCTTTATGGTTTTGCTATTGCATAGATGATTAAAATTTTTTTATCTCTCAGTCACCTGAAGTTTCACTCTCAATTAACTGAAGTTGCAGCCCTTCCAAAAAAAAATCACTTGTAACTTCAGGTGATTCAAAGTGTAACTAAAGTTGCACTTTTAATCAACTGAAGTTGCAGCCCTCTCCAAAAAATTATCTGTAACTTTAGATGATTGAGAGTGCAACTTTAAGTGACTGAAAGATAAAAAATTTCAATCGTCTATGCAATAGTCACTCCTATCTCTTTTAACATGGATTTCTTTCTAAAGATAGCCGAGAACAAATGCCAAAACCCCATGGGCATAGTATTCCCACCCACCTCCCCACCCCAAAAAAAACCTCCCAGGAAGACGCGAATAAATTGCCTTCCCCACTCCCCGTCTTCCTCGGTATCTCCAGTGGAGTAGCAGGCTATACTAATTAGCAAAGCGCGCGCTTGTATTGGCAGGCCGAGTCGGCACGCGCGCACCATTGAATTCCACGTGAAGTCTCCGCGCTTTCCCGGCTAATTCCGTGTCTCGATCACTCACCTTGCTAGCTCGCTAGCTCCCTGGTCGATAGCTATATATTGCTGCTAAGAGCAAGTATAATAAGAGTAAGGCTAAGGGCATGTCCAATGATGATTTATGAACTAGCTCTAAACATATTATTTCATATTTTAATAGAAGAGAGAGAAAAGCTAGCTCTTGATCAAGAGCTAGTCTCATACACACATTCCAAGATTATATGAGGATGTCATGTGGGACTATTCATGTTATGAGCTATGTGCTAAAAGTTAATATCATTGGAGAAGTTATCTTAGAGCTAGTAACTAGCTCATACCATTGTACATGCCCTAATAATACAGCCTTCAGCTGGCTGTATGAACACTTACAGCCTACTTATCAGCCTATTCATATAGTAATTTACAGCCAGCTAAGGGCATGTACAACCCACAGACAGCAAGCTGTCTGCAAGTTTTGTCCACCTCACACAGAGACGACTGAACAGACAGCTTATACAATGGTCTGTCTGTTTGACTGTCTGCAGATTATTTAATGCTTGCATGTAGCTATGATCAAGCATGAATATGATTTCTGTATACCATTGTGTTGCTTGTTGATACAAAACAGATCAAGCATAAATAAGATGAACATGATTACAATATTTTTAGCACCATAAATATAAATGATATATTAATATATTAATATCTGAATTCAAATCAAAATTATTTTTATTTTAAAATTCATACACACAAACATGACCATAAGCACGGGTTCTCTCAATTGGCATTCATCAATCCATACAATTTTGAACTTGCATTGTCATAATATAAACATGGATAGCCACCATTCAACTACTATAATATTGTCACACGGCTGTACAAGGTGCTGTTCATAAGTTGCAGCCTACATCTCCAAACAAAAAACATACTTACATACTGCTCAATTGACATAACACCAAATGTTTGCCTAACCAAAGAGAGCTCTACACTATGCATCTCTTTGCTCAAACTTCTCTATCTTCTTGCCGCTCTTGTCGACAATATTTGATTATAGCTAAGGAGTTCCATATATAGCCATAACTTAGTTGGCAAAGATGATATCAAGTGCAAAGACAACCACTAAGCAGCACAGAACATGTACATATTATTTTCTATGAATAGGGGAAATGGTAACAGATTGAAAGGATACAACCTGAAATCTTATCCTGGTCTTCTAAATTTGCAAGAATTAGGCCACAGAGTCAGAAAAAAATGCACAAGAATTAGGCCACTGATTTAGAAAAAAAATGCACAGATCACATAGTACAACTAGTACAAACATAATTGGTTTGAGTGACTTATCCCGAGTTACCAGTGTTGCATCCTTCTTTGTCAGCCTAGTTGACACCCATATTGACAAAATGCTCGAGAAGATTGGAACTGCAGAGTAGTGCCAAGCAAACTGAACTCAGCTCATGACTTTCTACCTGGCATATATCATCAATTGATTGGTTCTCGTACAAATATCAAATATGTTAGATCATTAATTTTAGCATACAATTTTATATTAATAACTGACAAGAAGGGGACAAGTATGGCATGCAATTAATTTTCTTTGTTAATCAACAGTAACAGAATGTCAGTGGGAGAAAATACTTAATCTATTTACTTGATGCCACAAGAAGGAAAATAACGATTCCGAAGCTACACAACAACCACATATTCAAGTTATAATAGCACACATCGCAACCATTCCTGTGTTAGCAGTTAGCAGTAGCACACTATCAACATCACATTTGATAACAAGCAATCACTTCTCTCCTCTAACAGTGTTTGCTCCTAGCTTAGTCTGTAATGAAATTTTCCGAAGAAACAGGGCGCAAACAAGAAGAATTCAACTTGCAGAAAGAATGGAGTTGGATACCGTGTAGTAGTCATATAAATGTCAAGTAATACATTATATAAACTTATTCCAAATTTAATACCTGTAGCAGTCCCTATACCCATCAAAGATGACCCTACATTTTGCATGATTGATTGCACATCAGCAAAATCAACATTAACGAGTCTTTCTTCTGAAACGAGCTAGCATTGCGGGGGCTTGCACAACACCTGAAGTGAGAGTGACCCAAAAATGGAGTGTTTCTGACCAATATCCTCCCAGATGTAGCCCTCCAGCTCCCTGCTTCATTTCCCCATCTAGGGGACGGCGGAGCGAGCTGCGTGGAGCACGGAAGTTGTGTCGCCATCTCAACAAGCTAAAGTGGCAGGACAATCGTTGGTGCTCTTTTCCTGAGGGTACCAAAACGCTTCACCAATGGGGTTGGAGGCTGCTCATATCTACAAGAAATTGGGACAAAAGAATAATAAGCAGAGGTGAGATAGGCTCACCAAGAAATGGAACAAGAAATCCATACATGCGTGCCATCTATCTATACCTACCTACGCGTATTAATCTTGCCAGAAGAGAAATTTATCAACGAATACCTCGTACCATAAGCACAAGAGCAAAACAGGCTCCCCGTTTTGCCATCAACCAGCAGCGGAGCGGGGACACTACGCAGGATCGCACACCAGGCTCATCTGATCCCCAATCCGGTGAATGCAGCTAAGATTAGGGTTCAAACAAAGCAGAAATTTGGACAGAGAGGATCGAGGCCAGAATCCTACTTACCGAGAGCGATTCCGGCCGCCGCAACCCCAAGAACCCACCACGGCGCGCTTTGCAGCGCAATCGGCTGGCACCTGAGATTTGGGGGAAGAGGAGAAGTAAGATTTCAGGTGGGCGGTCGCCTTATCGTCAGGAGGGAGGAGAAGAAGGATTTCAGGTGGACGGTGACCAACGGGGATGAGTGCTGTCGCCGCGCCGTGGCCACGACCAAGCGAGACGGGTGCCGCCGCAGCACCGTTGCCGCGACCGAAGGAGATGGGGATTGCCGTCTCGCCGTTGCCGCCGCGACCAACGATGGGTGGGGATTTTGGCGCGTAGCTCGGATTCTCCCGCGCGCCGCAGCCGGATCCGCGCCTCGTCGCTTGGAAGCGACGACCCTGTACAGCGCGCCCTCCTCGTCGCTTGGAGCCTGGGAGCACGAGCCGTCATCGTCGCCTCGCGAGACGACGACCTCGCCCTGCTCCCAGCTCGCGAAGGGTTTTTTTTGCAAAATGTGCGATATACAGACGGCTCGTGTCGACGCGTTGTACATGCCCTAAAGGCTGTATGATCCACCCCTTTCTCTCACAAAGTTTCTTGGTTCTTGTGCTTCAGCTGGCTGTAAACTTACAGTCCACCTCTCTTCTCTCTCCTCCACCTCAACATACAGCCTACTAACAACCTTTTATTATACTAACAGCCAGCTGAAGGCTGTATTATTAGCCTTGCTCTAAAGCCTAGCTATGTACTGCAGCTAGAACAACAGCTACTTCTACTGCTGCTACGATATCGAGCTGTGTGCTCTAGCTGCAGTCTCACTGCTCGAGTGTTGTGACAGGTGCAGAGATGGGGGAGAACGGTGTGGCCAAGCAGCAGTGCTACCCGGCGGCGGCGGGGGCGGCCATGGAGGTGTCCTCCGTGGAGCTCGGCCACACGGCGGGCTCCAAGTGCTACGACGACGACGGCCGCCTCAAGCGCACGGGTAAGGAGCTAGAGCTTCCTACGAACGCATGCCATTGTGATTAATTGTGTTTGTTGTGGTTTTGAAGTTGGTGATTTCTTTGGCGCTGGTGCGCTGCAGGGACGATGTGGACGGCGAGCGCGCACATCATCACCGCGGTGATCGGATCCGGGGTGCTGTCGCTGGGGTGGGCCATCGCGCAGCTTGGCTGGGTTGCCGGCCCGACCGTCATGCTGCTCTTCTCCTTTGTCACCTACTACACCTCCGCGCTGCTCGCCGACTGCTACCGCTCCGACGACCAGACCACCGGCAAGCGCAACTACACCTACATGGACGCCGTCAATGCCAACCTAAGTACGTCCATGCATGCACCTGATCACATTATGCAACGATCTCTCTCTCGCTCATGTAATTCGCAGCCGCATGCATGCAGAGCTCACTCACTGTGTTTTACTGCTTGTCGTTTCGTCGAGCAGGTGGCATCAAGGTCCAGATATGCGGCTTCCTGCAGTACGCCAACATCGTCGGCGTCTCCATCGGCTACACCATTGCCGCCTCCATTAGCATGCTGTGAGTAGCAGCTCGCAAAAACCGTGTGAGATATGTGCTTCTTGATAATGAGCTTAACTTGAATGGCGATGCAACACCATTACAGTGCGATCAAGAGGGCCAACTGCTTCCACGAGAAGGGGCACGGCAACCCGTGCAACATCTCGAGCACGCCGTACATGATCATCTTCGGCGTGGCGGAGATCTTCTTCTCGCAGATCCCCGACTTCGACCAGATCTCGTGGCTGTCCATCCTTGCCGCCGTCATGTCCTTCATCTACTCCACCATCGGCCTCGGCCTCGGCGTCGTCCAGGTGGTCACCAACAGGGGCGTCAAGGGCAGCCTCACCGGCATCAGCATCGGTGCCGTGACGCCCATAGACAAGGTGTGGCGCAGCCTGCAGGCGTTTGGCGACATCGCGTTCGCCTACTCATACTCCCTCATCCTCATCGAGATCCAGGACACCATCAGGGCGCCACCGCCGTCCGAGGCCAAGGTCATGCGCCGCGCCACCATCTTCAGCGTCGTCATCACGACGCTCTTCTACATGCTCTGCGGCTGCATGGGCTACGCCGCCTTCGGCGACGACGCCCCGGGGAACCTCCTCACCGGCTTCGGCTTCTACGAACCCTTCTGGCTCCTGGACGTCGCCAACGCCGCCATCGTCATCCACCTTGTCGGCGCCTACCAGGTGTACTGCCAGCCGCTGTTCGCCTTTGTGGAGAACTGGGCGCAGCAGAGGTGGCCCAAGTCACGGTACATCACCAGGGACATCGAGGTCCCGCTCTCCTCTGGCGGCGGCGGACGGTGCTACAAGCTGAACCTCTTCCGGCTCACGTGGCGGACGGCGTTCGTGGTGGTGACAACGGTGGTGTCGATGCTGCTGCCCTTCTTCAACGACGTCGTCGGGTTTCTCGGTGCGCTGGGCTTCTGGCCGCTCACCGTCTACTTCCCGGTGGAGATGTACATCGTGCAGAAAAGGATACCCAAGTGGAGCACGCGGTGGGTGTGCCTGCAGCTGCTCAGCCTCGGCTGCCTCATCATCACCATCGCCTCCGCCGCCGGCTCCGTCGCCGGAGTAATATCCGATCTCAAGGTCTACAAACCGTTCGCCACAACCTACTGATCCGCGACCGTCTCTCACATGCATGCACAGATCGTACTGACGTACATGTTCGCGTGGTATTGTTGCTTGCATACTGCCGGTGTGCTACCGTTGCTGCTAATTTTTATTGTTTGCGATCCATCATTGTAACACCCCGTGTTCTTAATCCGTCTTCGTTGCTAACCTCGTGATTTAAGCTTGGAATTAACCATGTAATTAATGAAGAAATCGCAGTCCGTTTCAATTGTTAAAATGTACAATAATTCAACCAAAACAAAAGACGATTAAGTAAAGAGATATAATTTACAACATGCAAGCGAGTTTACAAATTTTACATGTATGTCCAAATGCACAATGATTACAATTACAATTGAGCTCATTGCATATACAATTACAATTAAACAGATATTTTAGAACCTTCAATCGAGCACAAACTGGAGTAACCAGCAATATTAATAGCAAGGAAAAAACCAATAACAAGATACCAAAAAAGACTCAACAAAATAAATAATCAAA